>OX384040.1:1200000-2400000 GCA_947534325.1 Agonum fuliginosum
TGTGCGATTGGGACGATATGTTAGAGAAAAAGAAGTTTTTTTGTGGGAGAGGGGAGTAAAGGGTGCTTTAATCATTGAAATGAGGAAAAATTGACGGTTCAGTATACTTGAACCACAAATGTAATGGGGTACTTGCATCGTACTGACAATTAAATTTTTAACACTATGAACATTAGTAAAAATACAAATTTTATTTTAAAAAATTATGTTTTTTAGTAAATTGAAAAAGAAATTTTACTGTGACATTACTATTTTGTATTGAACATGAAATATAGCAACTTTTTACGTCGCACCACATTTTCATTAATTATTTTTGGACTTGTTAATAAATTTTTTGTAAAAATAAAAAATACGGGTCACAAGTTTTTATCTCTTCTTCAAAAAAATAATCAAAGCAGCCCATTGTAGTCTGTATAATCTGTGTCTCAAATAAAATGGAAAAATAATTGAACTTACTGATTTTGGTTCATATTGATTAATTTTCTATTAATTTTGATTATTTTTTACTTAAAACTTGTTGTTTTCTACTTGAGATTTTTTTATTTTTGGACGTATATGTCCAAAATTTAATATATGAGGTCACCCTACAAATAAATTTTTAATAGTTTAATATTTCATTCATTTTCTAAATAAGGAAGTTTATAAAATTGGATAAAGAGCAAATTGTATTTGTTTCTATTTTTTACATTATACTGGATAAAGTTTTTTTTTTTAAATCATGCTTGTTTTATACGACTCATGCGTATGCGTATTTTAAACAGTGCAGAAAAAAATTGCTAGCCATGTCTCATAAAATTTTGACTTGATATAAACCTAATTTAATTTTATAAGAAAACGTTTATTTTTGTACTGACACATAATTACAAAAAATTGCTACTTCGTTCCAGGTGATAATATTAAAATTCAAATTAGGTAGCTCCGGAAAATTTTTCACAACAATGTTGAAACATCTAATAAAAATATCAGAGCCTCCAAAAAAAACCCGTTCTCAATTTAAGCTCCAATCTCCCGATACCGCCCTAAACAAATCAAGCAGATCATTCATCATGTAGTTGATAATACAGTTCTCTTGTTGTCCGCGTTTCAATAAAGCTCAACCCTTCGCGCACAGACCGCCGGGTTTTGCGAAATTACCAGCGACAAAAACAGCGAAGCTTCTCATCAGATCTAGTGACGGAGGACGAGCTGAGATTGGCTGACGTCAAACGCTACCCTAAACATGACGGAAGCGAGGATATTAAAACTGGCCAGAGCGCACTGATGGTGGACGCTGATCATGTTGTATTTACACAAGGATTTATCTTTAGGTTATCTTCAAGGGTGCGTAAATGACACTTTGTCAACGTATTTTTAGTCATGGAAAAAACTAGAGAAAATGTAGGATATGAACTTACTATATTTACATCTATTAGTTGGCATATAGTACTCCAACTTAGAAAATCAATGGAACAACAATATTGTTAAAAAAATTCGTAAATTTAAGGCCGGAATGTAGCTGTCCACGATTTCGTCGAGAAGAAGGAGAGATATATACAGATTTAGTGTGTCGAACAAAGGCAGCAATAGCGTACGCGCTCTAAAAATGGCATCGTATTTGTATGATATTGTATTTATAAGACAAAAGGAATAATCAAACGCATTATTTATATACTGTATAACATGTTACCTACAGTGCGACGCATGAATTTTAATAGATTTTGTATTTAAAATGCCCTAAATTAAACATGTAAAAGTAGTATTTTTCTCTTTATTCGGCATTTTTTTAAAACAATACTATGAAAAAATTTGGAAAAATCGATGCGTCGCACTGTAGAATGAATATTAAATATTGTCGTAAAAAAATTTCAATGATCTTACGTTAGTATTAGATTCAATATTATACAAACCGTAGAGCACTGTTTTACCTCTTTCTCATACAGCTACATTCCCACCTTAAGGGCAGTTTTTGCAAGGAACTCATTTTTTAAATAAATGGATTGAAAGTTGGATAATGAATATCTGTCTAACTATGAATGGAATAAACTAAAATTTTAATTAAACTATATTATGTAATGGGAAGACAATTTTATTTTACTCACACAAAACACCTGTAAAATTTATTCGGAAAAATAAAATGCTCGAATAATTCAACGAGATAATTAAACGACTCCTTTGGTCTTTTTCATAAATATTCATAAAATCTAATTTCAGTGACAAATATTAGAAATATGAAGCAAATGACATTTTAGTGTTTTGTTTATTGTTTGGTTGCTAAGAAAAAAGTTTTATCACTTGAAAAAAGTTATCTTCCTTTTTATCCGCTGTCAAAGCGATAAAATTTTTTGGCCAGTGAATTAGAAATTTTATTGATTATAATAACGCCAATCATTATATTCATTATGGTTTGTTATTGATATTTTATTGGAAACACTATTTTAAAAAGTAGATTAAAAAAGAGATGCTATAAATAAAATAACATAAAAAATGTAAAAGTCCTGTTAGTTTTAATCCGTTTCGTCTGGAGTCGGTCTGTCGGTTGGCAACAATTTTAGAATTTAATCAAGAGCAGCACAGTTGTAAGATTGCATGTAGGTGACCCGTGTATGGTAATGACTCCTCTGCTAATTTAGTTAAATTTTGAGTTGGTAACACTGTTGTATCGTAGCAACAGCTGCACTAAATAATCTCAACAATAGCGCTGCTGTTTGTGCAGCAATTAGCCCAAACTACACATGGTTATGCAGCCAAGTCAGCCAGTACCTAAGGTAACTCGCACTAAATCAAAATGAAATTACTTTAATCGTCTCTAAGTAGTCGCTGGCAAATCACATCAGACTTGATTAAGGAGACCTTTAATTAACTTGTGTGTTAGCCAGTGTTGCCGAATGTACATGTGACGTCACTTGATATATTCCTTCGCCAAGGGTTTGCAAGAACCCACATCTTACTTCGCGAAGACGAAGACTGCGAGTAGTTTCTAATTAGAACTGCGAAACACTCTGAAGCGAGAAATATCATTATTGTGAATGTGTTCTTTAAATTGTTTCATAATGATATTATTATAATTGGTTGATAGTACCACTGTCAGTACTCGCATAATTAACTGTGAAATATAAATTTAATATTAGAGATTCATTTGCTCATTATACAACTTCAATTTAATTATCAGAAGTTCTGTAATAATAAAAATTTAAAATAGTTATAAATTCAGTTACCTATACCGGCAATGTTCATTTAGGATTAGTGTTGTGACTGATCTTGATCACTTAGTGTATTCTGTGATCTTATTTAGATCTTTTATATCTTGATCTAGATCAATTAAATACCTACGATATCATTTTCGGTACCATGTAAGTAGCACATTCCAAATCTAATTTTTAAAAAAGATTCAATCATAAAATTGATCTATAATCTGAACTAAGTAGATCATATTTGACGTGAAGATTTTGAACACTGCTTAGTACACAGTGAAAATTATTTTTGGAAATTATGAAATTATTTTTTGAACCGTAATTGAACATTTTAAGTATGTGAACATTATTACTTGCTTTATGTAACAACCTATTAATAACCTAGCGATTGCCAATGTCCGCTCTTAGTAACATTACCTATGTATCATCCCAATGGTAATAATTTCCCAATTGTCTGTCTCTGAGATATTTGTATTGAGTATGTAATTTTTGGTCATACTCACGATGTGGCTAGGATAGACTTACGTTATACCTCTTAAAATATAACGTTCCATGAACGGTTCATGTCAAATGGGAAGTTATACAGAATGTGCCACAACTTAGGACAAAAAATTAAAGGGTATATACTGTACGACGTGCTGATCATGAAACAAAAAGAATTTTTTTTAAATTCGTAAAAAAATTGCATCCTATTTCAAGCAAACATTTTTTTGCCACTAGTCTGTAGTTATTTATAATAATTTTTTTCAAATCTTCTACAATGAAAGTTATTGTTTATACAGGTTGGTGGAGGTGAAATGCGAACATAGGGAACATACATGACAATGGAGTTATCATGCTAGGCATCTTGATATACGTGGAATAAGTACTGTCAATGTCAAAGTAGCAGTCATTATTATTGAAATTTTTATTTTCATTAAAATATTTTCTTTGCATAATAATGTATGTGTACGAGCAGAACGAGAAAGTTTACATGCACTTTTAGATTTTATTATTATTTCTGTTATTGATTCCTCTTTTTGCCACACAAATTCACATTACTTCGTTTTGTGACACTACTACAAAATATATCAAGATACCTGGCATGAAAGTTCGATTGTCATGTATGTTCCCTATGTTCTCATTTAACCTCCACCAACCTGTATAGGTATACCTGCGTATAAAACACCTATAAGTCAAATTTATAATACATCAGATATTATTTTTAAAATAGCATTACTTCAAACTTCAAACCGTTGTGAACCATCGACAGGACTAAATTTGTATATTAAAATATGAAGTAAAATTCCGTAGTCTTCCGGTTGACATAATCCTTTGTTCTTTTCACCACTCAATAAAATTCCCGAAGTGTAAATCCAGTAAGTCACCTAAAGAGCAAATGTACATCTGCTGGTAGCAGATAGCGCCTGCAGTCATTTCAGCCTTCTTCTTCTTCTTTTCCTTCGCCACACATCATTTCTTGTGTTTCCGGTGCGTGATATGTTCATCCAGACTGTCAACCGCGGCCCAAATCGTCCAATTCCCGCTCGCTTGACGAAACCAAAAAATTGCGTGCCCTTTGCTCGAAATTTCCGGTCGCTCCCAACTCGCAATCGTTCTCAGACGTAATTCCCAAATGATACATAATCACTGAGGATTGAGAAACGTGGAAACACGACACGTGGAAAATGGAAAATTGCTTCATCAGAAGAAGAAATAAACATGTCTATCACGCCATTTAAGTAGAGGAAAATCGTTAATTTATGTGGGAAAAAATTGTAAACATCTAATAAGACCGCTTCCACTTAAATTTTAAGTTTTTCTTCTGTAACAAAATATTGCGTGTTTCAGCTTTACCCATTGTATATTAAAAATTTGAAGGAGAAATAGGTGCTAGATGTTTGTGAAAGAAGTAATCTAGGTTTATACCCAGTTAGAATTATGACACCTGTAAGGTAGATAGGCTTTAGGATTAAGTAAGTAAGTAAGTAAGTAAGTAGAATTATGAAGAAATCTTTGGAATCCATGTAAAAAATAATGATATTGCTTTTTACCTTCCGCTTACCTGTAAAGGAAGGTATTAGAATCATGCAAAAAATCGGGTAGTGAGTTTTTAGTGAATGAGCACGAATTAGGGTCCTTACAACTCATTTTTGATAGTTTCACGATGATGTCTATATGTATGTGTATGTGTGTAGTTACATGGTCAGGGCCGGATTTTTGACAGTCTGATAACTTAAATACGAATTACCCAAAAATTTTGATATTTGGTATTTTACAATTGTAAACGAATAGGAAGAACTCATTAGATTTTGGTACAAATATCTTCACCGGAAGTGATATTTTTTGAAGATTGAAAAGATTAAGTGTCAAAAATTTCTATAAATTTGGATAAATATAGTATTTATTTGTAATAATAATAAAAGGAAAAGTTATTTGCAATTTACGTTATAAAAAAATTATCTTTATCTAGTAGCATTAAAGAACTGTAGTAAAATTTAAAAAATAAATTTAACAAATAAAACGTTGAAATCTTGTAATCCATGTTCGGTTGATTTTTGTTTCTGCATAAAAAATATTGACAGATGAGACGGGTGACAAGTTGGCTTACTAGCGCCATATAAGTCATAAGTAAGCTATTAAATGTAGTAACTGAACGGAGGATTGCTTCAACACAGAAGAGTTGTCGTGTGAATGAATCTTTTGATTCAGGTGATACTAATTTCTGTGTTTGAATATTTTAGATTTTTATTTGTATATTTTAAATGGGTACCGGATTGTACGTATACATTTCTGTTTAAAGTCTAGATATGGCCGAAGGTTGTGTGATGGCCACGTCAGATTTTTATATTTACACTGGTAACGAATTTAATCTTTATTGATAGGTATTCATAGTTTTCAAGAAATTTTTTGTGCAGTTTCGTACTTGAACCTGAGAAGCACAGTTAACACAATTTCTTTAAAATAAAAATAGCAATCTTGTTTGAATTACCCTTGCTAGCATCTGTTCAATTTCAACCTCATTAAATTATCTCACTCGCAAGTAGTCCGTCGCAAGTAGAGCGAAAGAATTCTTCCCTTCATGGCAAGGTCATAACCGCCCTCTGTGTTCATTGCGTCATTTCTCGGCAGCCATATTTTAATCCCACCGTCAAATGAAACGTTTCCTTCATCGTCATACTTCACCCGAGTGAAAATTAACAATTGCCAGAGACGCCTAGACGAATGTGATGTTTGCAATTCGTCAAGTGGAATTTAAAAACGAGTATTAGGGAAATGAGAACGTTGTAGAGAACAGGAGTGCTTTATACGTCATAGACGAAGAATAAGAGGAAATTGTTCCACCTACTTGACAAATTAAAATCCCCAGAACGTTTCAAGAATGTGAACATCCCGCTTTGTTACTTGATTTGCCTATTAACATCTTATTAGTATTCTAGCGATTGCTAAGTAACTTTATCTATGTAATATCCCAATTTAGTAATTTGGTACCTAATCCCAATTATGTGTCCCATGTAATTCTTTGAGATATTTGTATTGAATATGTTATTTTTGATCGTACACTGGATGTGATTAAGATAGACTTACGTAATATCACTTAAAGTACAAGAATGAGATATTAAGTAGGCAAAGATATTGTCTTTAAACGTTGAATTACATTATATTTTTTACCTCTCGCCTCATAGTCTATAAGAGAGGTATTGTAATGGGTCAAAATTTTCGAGTATGAGTTTTTGGTGGATAATCACGTTTCAGGGTCTCTAGAATACGAATTTACTATTTTCACGATGATGTCTGTGTGTGTGCGTATGGACGTATGTGACGATTTTTCGTCCACGATAACTTAAAAAGTATCAAACCTTTAATAACTAAATTTCATTTTAAATGTTTTATGCTCAGTGTTCAGTCAGTTTGACCAACCTTTAACAGTTTTGACTCGAAAATTGAATAGTATTTTATTTACCAATAAAGTATGAAACTCGGACGAATCTCGGATGGAAATTGAACTTGAAATCTAGCATGAATCTAGACGAAAAAAGTATAATGTATTTCAGCGCTTAAAGAAATGGTGGTAACGTCAGAAACAATAAATAATGAAAATGAATAAATAAATCTACAGATTGATTGCTGGTCGAATGTTTGATGCTGTTTAAATTCCGGTCTTGTAAACAATGAAAAGCTTATAAAAGCTTCAGGGCTGTATAGTTTAGTGTCCGGTCCCCTCGTTGATTTTCAATTAAAAAGCGCAGTGATGAGCTTTCGGTCCTGCAATATCCTTTACGCATGTGCTTTATCTTCCAATATCCGTCTCTTTAATTACCATCATCACGGCCTTCCAATTTCCGCCCGACATAAAACACCGCCCCATCACGCTGGCTATGACGACCAAGCAAACACGTCAAATGGACGTCAGGACGTCACGCATCGAAATCAGTTTTACTGTTGCCGTCGATTTAAATCCAGTAGGCTACTTACATGATTTTTAAATTAAATATTTTTGGAGAAGAGATAAAAACTTGAGATAGGTATGTGACAGGGTTGAAAAAAAACATGTTTGTTTCAATTTTAAACAAAACATTTGTTTTTTACTGTTTAAAACTGTTTTTTTGGTTTAAAACATGTTTTTAACTCTGCACAAAAAAACATGTTTTAAACAACAAAAAAGCATGTTTAAAACATGTTTTAAACAGGATATCTGTTTTAAATAAGTATTATTTCCATCGAAATATGTCGCCAATGCTATACTTTTTGTGCGAGGACGGGGATTTACATCGCTCTAGCTGCGTAGCTAGGAGTCACCGATGGTCGGTAGTTGAATTTGTTTTGTTTGTGTTATGCGTCGTGAATGGATTTCGATATCATTTTTAAACACCTGTTTTAAAACACAGTTTAAAACATGCATTAAAACATTAGGCCGTGTTTAAAACATGTTTAAAACAGTTTGTTTAAAACAAATTGTTTTAAACATAACAACCCTGGTATGTGACATGTGTTTTTTATTTTGACTATATTTTTGTTATAAGCACAAAAATTATAAAGCTGAATATTTGTATGTCTGTCTGTATGTTTGTTTGTTTTGTATCTACATCTAGACCATATGTCTGATCCTCATAGAATTTTGCATGCAGGTCTCTTTTGACCAGTCAAATTGTAAGCAATATATGACGTAGAAACAATCAGAATCAATGAATGCAAGTTATTAGTAGTTATCAAGAGCGGTAAGAGCAGTCCGGTACAAAATACGTATAATATTTTTTGCACTATCGACACAATAAAAATAATTTAAATATTTGGTTATATGGTTTTGATGCTGTTGCCTTGCTTTCTGTTGTTGTTTAATTTTAGTTCTTACTACCTTCTAAATTACTTACCACCTTTTAATTTGCAAAAAAAACGTACTGCCTTGGAAACAGAGCCAATAAACGTTAAAAATTCACCGATTGTATAGTATATTAAGTATCAAGGGCGGTATGTGCAATTTACCAGTTGAGGATAATGTTTGGAGACCGATGTACAAAATGCACATAACGTCCGTGATGCTTATAATATTTTTTGACCGATCGATGCAATGATAATAAATTTGAAAATAATGTTTATTTTTTGTTTTGTATGTTTAGTTCGCATTTTGGTGCTGTTGCCTTGGTTTCTGTTATTGTTTAGTGCTTGCCGCCTTCTAAGAGGGCACACGCCACTGCGTCAAATTGCCGTAATGTCAAATACCCGCTGTGTCCAATTGCCGCAATGTCAAATTGCCACTGTGACTACTGCAAATTTATTTCGACACAGAGGCAATTTGACCCAGTGGAAATCAGGCACAACAGTAGATTTGACGTACCAAAAACGACTTTGTGGGGCAATTGAAAATAATGTTTATTTTTTGTTTTGTATGTTTAGTTCGCATTTTGGTGCTGTTGCCTTGGTTTCTGTTATTGTTTAGTGCTTGCCGCCTTCTAAGAGGGCACACGCCACTGCGTCAAATTGCCGTAATGTCAAATACCCGCTGTGTCCAATTGCCGCAATGTCAAATTGCCACTGTGACTACTGCAAATTTATTTCGACACAGAGGCAATTTGACCCAGTGGAAATCAGGCACAACAGTAGATTTGACGTACCAAAAACGACTTTGTGGGGCTCTAGTACGGTTTTGTTAGCTTTGTTAATGTAGTAAATACCAAAACCGAGATTGTGGGGCTCTGGTACGGTTTTGTTAGCTTTGTTAGTGTAGTAAATACCAAAACCTATGCCCGATTGCCAGTATGTCTAAATATTGCTGTTGTGCCTGATTTCCACTGGGTCAAATTGCCTCTGTGTCGAAATAAATTTGCAGTAGTCTCTCGACATACGTTATTACAAGTATGTAAGTGGTGGGGATGCGTTTTGGCACAGTGGCAATTTAACATTGCGGCAATTGGACACAGCGGGTATTTGACATTACGGCAATTTGACGCAGTGACATGCACCCTTCTAAAATTACTTACCACCTTCTAATTTGTAAACAAAACGTTGGTAGCCAAGCCAGTAAACGCTAAAAATGATTGATAGTACAACAAAGTTCGTTTTTCAATTTGAAATAATTTAAAGTAAGCTGCAAAAATTGCTAACAATTTTATTAAATATCAAGTTTTGTTTTGAAAATTTGTGATTGTGTCGAAGCCTACGTGTCACAAAATGTTCTCTTCCCCTCTCGGAGATAATTGAAACTAGGAGGAAAGGAGAGGAATCAATTGAGCGGCGGCTCTCACCATAATTAACTGGTTCTTTTGGCCTGGCCACCCCTGATGTAACTACCTTTTCTCGTGCGGAGGGAGCTTGACAAAACTGATTAGAAAACTCACGCACGTCGTTAGGTATGTTCGGAAAATGGCACAAGGAAAAGGGACGGAAATCACTCTGTTTTTCCTTCAGACAATCATCCTCACAACAGATATTGATTTTAAATTTACTAAGAAATTATCAAAACTGCACAACACGTATCAACTCAGTAGGTAGGTGTTTTCTTAATTAAAGTTAATGATAAAAGTAGGATTTTCAATCATTGAGTGCAGAATAATATTTTAACTTAAACACATTGTAATAAGTATTCAAATGAACGATTTTCACTGAAGAGGCCCGTCTACCTCTTAAAATTCAGCATAAAATTTAATAACGTAGCGAGTGTTTTGTGGCCAGTACAAGAATGCTAAAATTTTGTTTCAACAAGGATTATATACCTGAAGGATCAATTAACAGTTGTGCCTTTTTCAAATTTTAATAAAAAATCTGACGTGGACACCACATGACTTCCTTGTACGCCTTGTTTGTTCATACTTTTCTTAATAACTAAAATGTAGAATAATATAAAAAATTCTTTTAACTTATTATACTAGTATACTCACAAATATATTTTAGTCATTTTATTTAAACTGCAGAAGAAGATATAAAGCATATTTTACTATTGTCACTGTCATGTCATAATCATTTAAATTTTACATAGTAACAAATGTTAATCGATCATGGACTACAAGATACTGAAATACTAAATTATACATATATACTTTAATTATTTTTAAATGATAGCAGATACAAAAATATTTATAAAATACCGATTGTAGGTAATAATCACATAATCTTTCATTTAAAATAAAAAAAATTGTCTGAAATTAAATATTTTACGAAATATTTTTAAAAAGTACTACTTCCGGTTTGTAGACTGAGACCAAAAATAGGAGGTGCACAACTAGATGCTATAACAGTCCTAAATACAAAATTTCAACTTTCTACGTCTAACCGTATTTGAGTTATGCGACACACATACGTCCGTCCGTCCGTACGTACGTACAGACGTCACGTCGAAACTAGTCATAATGGATTCAGAAAAGGTCAAAACGGATATTTCCGTCAAAATCTGAGAACCGAAATTTTTCGCGATTACAATACTTCCTTACTTCGTACAAGGAAGTAAAAATTGTACATAATTAAAAGGCACATCTGTAGATCCATACTTTCTCTATTAAATTTTAATAAAAACATTATCCTGAAGTCAAAAATATATTAATAGTTTACTCGCAGCGAAATTACTTTCACAGTATTTTTCAACTTCAAAATAACATTGCATAGCTAGGATGCAGCAAAGTACGAGTTTCAGGCTAGTTTCAGGCAGCCGTAGTAGTGGGGAAAAGAGTGGAATAGAAAATAAGTAAAATCGAGTTTATTCTAGGAATTCGAATTTATGTCTCTTATTTTCATAACAGTATGTGAGGCTGTCACACCCAAGTTAAATCACCCGGCAATAATTTGTATTCAATCAAAAATACGCAGCTGCTATTTCTCTCAATCAAAACGAATCTTTGATTTATTTCCATCGCGTAAAAGTAACGAAAAATATAAAACAAGTTTGCATTTGTGCATCTGGGAAAAATTCTCGAAAATATAATCTCCTCCTCCGCGAATTATTCCGTTCAGATGACTGCGATTGAAAATCAGAAGCCCGGCTTCTGACGTCTCGTCTCGCAATCTTCCTCTCAACCATGGAAATTGCCAGACGATTTTATTTTGCAAGACTCTACTTTGAAATATTTTCCCACCACTTTCATGATTTCGTCCCATCGTTTTCTTTCGCTCATGTACGCGGAATTTATGTTTAAATTTTGTTAGACTGACACAACTTTCAAGAGGTTTTCGTGAGAGTTTATGTTATTAACACTTGGAAAGAGATGTTGTTTGTTTGAGATTGATTCAGAGAGGCTGGTTTGATTGGCTCAATGTGTTTTGAATGAATTTGTAGTTAGGAAGGGTAAATGAATTATTGTCGCCAGAAAATTGAGAAGTTTTAAGTGGAACAAGATTTGTTTTAATATCAGCTTTTGTGAATAATGGAATTTGAATTTAGGCAGAGTGGAACAAAATTATTAAAGGGTACAAAATAAAATGGAGCAGATAGCCGAGGGTATTGTATTGTAAATCAATTGTGGAAAGGGCTTTATTGAAAAACTAGTATGACAGTTGGAACACGAGCGAGGTTTTAATAATGATCTTAACACCGAATAAGATTTTGTTAGAAATCCGCAAATCAGAAGTAGTACTTTTTCAAACTTGATATAGTTTTCCTTAAATAAAATATAATTATCTATGGGTAGGTACCAATCATTTTTAAATACAATTTGCTGAATCTGGTAGTATATAATAATAAAATTATGTTCAATTAATATTTAACTTTTTTGAAATTTCAGTATCTTGTTAACCATGATCATATGAAATTTGTGTCTACACAAAATTTGAATTATGACAGTGAGAGTACAGGTTAACATCTTTTGCTTGCATCTTGGTTTACATATTACATGAACATGAAACTATTAAAATGTAAGTAAAACTATTTATTAGATTAGTAGAATAAGAAGAATTGGTCTAGAGGTCGTGTGCTGGCCACAGCAGATTTTTTTTAAATAATTTCGCATTTATATACATTTTATAAATGTATAATTTCACAAAGAGACATAAATGTAACAATTCTTTCCCAATCTCACTTATGTTTATTTATTTATTTTTTAGCAGTTTAAAAATTTTAAAACCAATACTAAGTAGTAGTCCAGATCACGAACATTCAATTACCAATATTATTTAATTGTGGTCACCTCTAAATTTTCTTTCCTGTTCAAGTGCCCTTCTTAAGAGCGTCTGAAAGGGCATTAGTGCCGTCTAGGCCACATTAAAGGCAGTCTAGCCCAACCGTAGCTAAAATGTCACTTGAGTTGAGTGAGTAACTCCCTCTGATGTGGTCGTGTCTCCGTAGCTTGCCATGGAATATGAAATTCAGACCAAATTCAATTCAAAAGCCAATCTACGAACTTGCAATTCGTACATAGGGCAGTGGACACGCGGGTAAATATTTGAGGCGACTCACACACAAGTTTTAATGACAGAACGCGAATCACAGATCGCCTAGGGGATGGATTTACAAGGAATATTTGCGACTAAATAACGTTGGAGAATATGTTTCAACAAAATTCGATTTGTGTTTCGTGTGTTTATGAGAGATAAATACGGGATATGTGGTGAGAATTTAATCGAGAGTTTTAGGTAAATACAATACTATTCAAACAAAGTTGTGCATTTATTTTCAAATTTATACATAACAGTCATGTCATTTTCCTAAAAAATGTTGACAAGAAAACAAAAAATACATCTTTCTCCAAGCCCAACCCGTAATCAATCTTCGCAAAAATTTATTCTTAAAAATTTTCTTCTAATTAATTAAAAACAGTAAATTTGGTCAAATGTCCAATTCGCTGTTTCATTTTCTATACTAATTTTTCTCTCGTTCCATTCAGAATCGACTGCAAATTAAGGCGGTACACAATATAGTGAAAAAGTTACCTCGCCATATTACAAATCGTGCTCCTGCTGCAACACCTACAGACCTACACTGTTCATATTTTATATATGCATAGATAAAAGATGACTTTAGAGGGGTATGGAGATATATTTTTGAAATACTCAATAGTTTATTAGTAAAAATATACAATTTGATCAGTTGTGAACTATTTTTTAGCCAGCTGTGTAGTTTTTCTTGTACAAAAATCATTCTATACCTTTAGGAACAATGCAAAGAAATTTAATATGCATTAATATATCCACGATTTGTAATATTAAAAAGCAAAATTTATTTCTTATTTTCTCTAATTGTTGTCGCAGCAATATATTGTATGAATTTTCAATTAAACAATGCTTTGTCATTACTCATTTAAAGTTTCAGATTTTTAATTTGAGCAATATAGCCAGAATCGTAAATTCTGATTCTATTGCAGCAATATTATTGCAGTCAACAAGTGTAGCGCCTTACGGTGTATAAAATAAAGTTAAATTTTATCCATGTAGTAAGAAAGAAATAATCTTCAATATAAAAATTAATAATTATTGAGAAGTTTTATATAAATACTTGATTTAGTTATCTATTAATTGTTTTCGGTATAATTATATATTAAGTAACAGTCGGTAATATAATTTATTATAGGTAGTTTCAATAATTGTATTATTGAATTCTTTGAATCAACACGTATTTGTATATTGCAAAGTTCTTATATTTATTTTTAAAATACCTACACATGTTTTAACAAATTTGTAAAGAGCTACAATTATTTTATGGAAGATCTGGAAAGTAAGTACTTTATGTTAAATATATTATAGTAATATATAGTAATAAATGATTTTAAATTTTTTTATTATACGTTTTAAGCTGTCGCATAGCCATGTCCCTTGTCCCCTAAGTGAACATCACACTTCCATCATCGTTACCATCATTACAAAAACCATCTTGAAAACTGACTCGTCATATTCGTTGTGCATTAATGATATTACGTTCGTTCCCCAACACTGATCAGTGTTTGTGATTAATGTACCTACGTGTACGTACTCTTCTAAAATCCATCGAACAATAAAAGCACTGCAAGATTTTTTGTTTTAGAATGATTATAGAGGGTACATTTTCAGATGAACTCGAGTAGAACATAATTTGAAGTGATCGTTGCCAAAAGAATGAACAGAAATAACAACGGATATTTTTTAAACCATTCAGACGTATCGTGATATCTTATGAAATTTGAATTCCAAATAATGTAGAGTACATTGTTAGATTTAATTTGGAAAAATCATTATTTACATTTGGTATCTACTGATATCGATAATTTCACATAAACAACAACAACCCACTTGACATGAATCGTTCATGGGATGTTTAAAAATATCTTATACCTACTTTAATGTGTTCGTCTACCCTAAAATTTGACAGCGTTACAGAGGTGTACGCCTCCCACTTTTACTTTATTTATAATTGAAATATATGATGCTTTTACATATGAGTGTATTAACAAAGGATGTCTTAATGCCTCTAGTTTTTATTTTTAGCCTAGGAATTTGAAGTAAAAAATGTTTTTCGGTCATTATAAATGGAAAGAAAAATTTAAAGAACCCTACAGCTAACCTTCCTTTTTCGAATAATTTTTGTTTTACGAAATTTCTTTAAAAAATACAGAAATTATTATGGGAATACTAGTATGCGGCAAAGTACGAATTTTGGGCTGGGTTCGGGCAGCTGTAGTAGTGGGGAAGAGAGTGAAATAGAAAAAAAGTAATATTGAGAGTAATCTAGGAATTCACACATCCTGAGTACGATCAAAAATTACATACTCAATACAAGTATCTCAGAGAATTACATGGGACACATAAACGGGATATTATTACCAAATTACTAACATTGGGATGTTATATAGATAATGTTACTAAGCGCGGGCATTAGCAATCGCTAGGATATTAATAGAATGTTAATAGGCAAATATAGCAAGTAACAAAGCGGGCTGTTCACATTCTTGAAATGTTCTGGGGATTTTATGTTGTCAATTCTTCCTCCTTTAATAATTTTAGTGGATAATCACTCCGGGATAAAAAGCACACAATAAAAATAAATTCAAAAGTTTCCGTGCAAGAAATTGCTTTCTCCCCTTGTTATTCTTCCAAAAAACTTGATAAAGCTTATTTATGAAGGCGGAAAAGTAATTAAAAATTGTTCTCTTCTATCGGCCACCTACAAGAGTAAATAATCTTCTTCTTCCTATTTTTTGGGGCGGTAATTGCGTGTTCCTGCCTCAGTTTATAACTGTCAACGTAACATATTAACACTTGAGCCGTTATCGGTCTGTAATAAATAAATAACCCCCTTGGAGAGTAAGATTATCTTTGATTTTATCGCCTGGCGTTTTAAATTCATAATGCATTGCTAGCGAATGTTTACATGTGAAGTTTTGGGAATTTTTAAAAAGGTTAAATTACTTTTTGTAAAGGGGAAAGTAGGTACAGCTTAATTTCAACTTTATCAACTCAATTAACACTGAGTTTACTTTATGTTATCGTGCAAATTAAAATTTTAAATTGCCAACTTTTGATACGTATGAAATATGCCTTTGCAATGTCGTTAAATAGGTAATTGGGATTTATTTTTGTAAACTTTATGGTGCATTAAAATATTACGGTAATTATGATTTTGCGTTGCTTTTCTTGTCGGCGTTGTGACTATATTTTATGTTTGTACATTACTCAAATTTTCTACTCTATGCCGACAAGGCAGACTTTGCAACCAAATAAATAATTAAATAGGAAGTGACGTTTTTTGAAACTGAAATGAGATTTTAGTTTAAAAGGTTTTTAACGACAAAACTAATATCCATCTCGTTGGTTTATTTCATGTCCATTAACGTTGAAATATTCAATTAAAATAGAAGGTAGTACATTGCTCGAAACTATAAATTAATTTTTTATGTAATAATAACGAGTCAGTAATATTATAATAGGGATAGCCACATTTTGTTACAATTATTGTTTTATTATAACAATTTACCAATAATTTTATTTAGTACTTACGTATTTTATTTGCCATTTAATTTACACAATATTCGTATGTGTTTTAAATATTACAAAAATCAGAATTTCTTTATGAAATAATGCACATTTGACATGAATCTGTAGCCAGCTAACTGAACTAATATAATTAAATTGATTCTAATAATATCACTGAAATAATATATTCCTTTTCAGTATCTATACCTCTTTACGGTAAACTTATTTACGCAAGAAATACTGTATAATACACATGCTGTGCTCTGTCTTTTAGAGTAAAATTCAAATAGCTAGGACCCTGAGCTGCGCGAGAAGGCAGAGCTTGTCATGTACTGTCCGTTTTACAAAAGCGGAGCTAGCGAGTATATGCTGCGCTGCACTTTACTTAATTTTCAAACAAAACTAAAATATAACTCAATCACAATCAATTACAACATTCACAGGGTTACACGAAGCAAAACACTACGAATGTCAACATGAGAATAACAGATATTGAAGCTGATGTTCAGTAGAACAAACAGTAGCGTAGTTTCCTCTTGTTTATCATCTATGCTTCTCTCTCTAAGACGAGAATTCGTACTTCGCGCAGGGTTCTAGCTATTTGAATTTTACTCTAATACTGGAGGAAATCACAAATTTTGTATGTAAAAGAATGTTAAAAATGTTTCTTATAATAAAAATAAAAATCTGTAATTGAATTGTAAATTCTAGTAGTGAGCAAAATAGTATATAAACCACAGATATTTTTTCGAATAATTTCTATCTTTCATTAAACTTATTTTAAAGTTATTTCCAAGTTAAAGTCCTAATCAAAATTTGAATAGTCTACAAGTAAAGTAATAAAACATTGATTAACTCTACTCTTCGGTAAAGTTTTTCGCGGAAACTAATGAAAATATAATACCTCTCTTAATTAATAATATGCAAATATCCTAAACTACTAGCAGCAAACTCTAAAACGATAAACGTTACTTCGACGAGAGGCCACTGACACGGCGAGAAAAACTCCAGCGCTCCAGACAGTCTCGAGAAATTCATTCTACAAAGAAAATAATTAATAGTGCAGCTCTACCTTCAGCAACCTACTGCGGAGTGCAAGTCACTAAAGAACTATCAAAAGATACACAGTTCAGGAGTAATTGCATTGCGCTGTTCTGCTGCTGAACTCGTGTCCATCTTGAAGAGACTGGGACTGGTTTCTACAAATAGTTCGCACAATACAACTCTTTACTGCCGACATTCATACCTGAGCAATCTACAAGGAAATGGACGAGTGCTTACTATGAAGAGATTGGAGAATAAAAGCTGTGATCTGTCAACGACTCAGGAGAAATGTGCACACTTTACACAAATGTAACATTTAATTTTGCTCGCTCCCAGTTAAAGAACGATACATGTTATTATGCCGGGGCCAGACATGCGGCCGAACTTCGCTCAGTGTGTATGGGGAGTTTGTGATTTGGCGAATCGTTCGGCGAACTGTTCGCCTCATCCCGTCTAGAGTCGGTAAACTAACACACATCAAAGTGGGCGAATGTTCTTCTAGAGGGGGTTCGGACAACCGATCACACATTCAGGATTCGGCGAACAGCGAACTGGCGAATCACTCACTCCAGTTTCAGCTCAGCTCAGCTCAATTTAATGTTCAACTAGGCGAACGTTCGTCAGTTTCCCATACTTTTGCTCGTTATTCGTCGAATGCCGCATGTGTGAACACAAAGGCGAATACCGTTCGGCAAATCACGAACATTCGGGATTCGACGAATGCCGCATGTCTGGCCCCGGCTTTATAGTGGAATCCAACCACTTCGACCGATTTATCTTAGGCTTCTCAATCCATGCGACAACCTTTGAAATTCAAAGCGACAACGGTGCGATTCTTTTTTCAATTACATTCTTTAAGCGGTTCGTCTACTTTTTTACCGAATTCCTAGAATACTCTCAATTTTACTTTTTTTTAATTCCACTTTTCTCTCCACTACTAGGGCTGCCTGAAACCAGCCCGAAACTTGTACTTTGCCGCATCCTAGCAATGCAATGTCATTTCGAAGTTGAAAAATACTGTAAACGTGTTTTCGTTGCGAGTAAACTGTCAGATTATTGGCTTCAGGATAATGTTTTTATAAACATTTAATAGAGAATGAATGGATCTACAGATGTGCCTTTTTAAAATTTTTAAAATTTATTTGTATCATGAGATATAACCGTGTAAAGTTTGCATCAAATAGGATTATTTTTTTTATTTTTCGGAATTTTTATATTCATGTACAATTTTTTAATCAAAATTTTAAAAGGGCACATCTGTAGATCCATTATTTCTCTATTAAATCATGGTTGAAATTCTTGTACTGGTCACAAAACACTCGCTACGTTAGTACATTTTATGCTGGATTTTAGGTAGTATATGGGCCAGCTCGAAGCATGCATTCTATGAAGATACACAACGATTACGATAGTAACTGGTAACGCACAAGGTAAACAGAAATGCCACGAATCTACAGTACCTATTGCTAAGATACGGGGTGTCCACTCCTGTGTTAATATTATTCTTCGTGCTTTAGAACAAAGCTGTTAGAAATTTTAAATTTTTAAATTTATGTAGTACGTTACAAACAGGCTGGTTTGAATAAATGATGTAATACAGTTATTGGGCGAATAATATAATACAAGAATCATATCAGAATGATATCAGGTGTCTAAAATTATTAGCAATTTCAAGGAATACCAAAATATAAGTGAATAAAATACTCTCCCGTAGTTTGCATTTAAAACGCAGCAATTTCTCCACTGAATACAAAATCAGTTTGATTAAAACCATCACTGGATGTCATATGCAAACTATTTACTCTTTTCCTGCAATTCTTCTCTGCATGCAGGAAATAACGTCACGAGATAAACCCTCGGCAGTAGCTACTGACTACTGAGGAACTCACAGATGAAACACTGAGTCAGAGCCACATTTGTGTCTGTTGTTTTACTTTGGCGTAATAACTAGAAACTAGGATGGATGGAAGACGAGTAATTTCACCGGAGACATGACGCTGTTTGACTGATGACTGCTGTGGATTTTAGGAAGCTCATTAGAGGCTAAAAATAAATACTCTTTGAGAAGACACACCGGATAGCAGATTTGTGTGAACTAATACATGTGAAATGTATTAATTTAATCCTGCAATGATTTAATACTTACATAATTAGTACGGTATATGGGATAATAAAACTATCTTTTGTAATCAAAATTATTCATTTTCAATAAAAAATAAAAAAAATTATATCAAAAATACAATGGTCAGTGACTTATGGCCCAGCCTGTAATTCACAACTTTGTACGAATGTTTTAATCTTAAAATAGTATTCAGAGATCGAAGGTATTTTTAAATTCATAAATTTAAGTATATATTATTGGTACCACTGGATATTTGTGAATCATACTGTATTGCATAGGTTACATTGGTGATTCTTACAGCACTGTATAAACGGATAGCTGACTCGTCCGCCACATTGGAGCCCATAGCCGTTTTTCACGGTATAATTATATAAATGACGAGTTGTTTCATATCCAATTATTTAAAATGGATTTAAGTTAGCAACTTCAATGTTTATTAACATATTAACTATAAAATATAATCAAACTATAATATAACCTTAAATTTTTTATTTTGTCTGTAAGTGTTACAAACATCTTAAAATTTTCATTAATTTAATAGTTATCTAAATGTTAAATGTAGTTTAACATTTTTATATTATATTTAGGGTTCATACAGATCCAGAAAAAAATTAATAAACTGTAGGTGACAGAATTGGATTCCAACCTAAAATGATAGCTTGTGTACCGTGAGTTTCTTATAAATTTAATTCTGGATTAATAATTTATCAACAAAGTCTTGAAGAATTAGTCATTAGCATCAAATTACTTGACAGTATTGAAACTACGTTGGGCTCCAAGATGGCGGATAGGTCTGCTGTACGTTTTATATAGTACTATAGTGATTCTAATGATGTCACAACTGTTAAAACTATTATTCTAACTATAACTTTGTCACTGAGGTTAAGTTTTTATTAAGAATCATGACACGTTTAGTACAATAGGAGGCTCAACTTTTTAAACCCCTCATTACCCTTATCTCCCTGGTCCCTGATTCAACTCTCGTTGGTTGATACATTTGTGTGGTCACATGGCGACGCCAAGCGTCCCGACGTCGCTGTCACCGGAGCTCGAGGCATCCGGAGCATTGTACATTCCGCGCTGATACCAGACTGATGTGTAGTATCTGTTTGTAACCGGAACGCGGTGTGGTATTGTTTACACATCGAAATGTTGGAAAGTTTACAGGGAATCAGGAGAGGAAATTAAGAGGTTTCTATAGCTATTGTACGAGTGGTTACTTTGTGTTGGTGTTTTCTATTGATAAAGGCTCGCAGTAGAAATTTAAGTTAAAATGTTATTGGTTTTCATTTGCTAATTATGTAGCAACTAAAATATAAAATTAATAAATTAAAGTAAGAGTCCGGGACAGGTGAAAATTTTCATGGCTTGATTTAGATCAGTATTTACTCTCGTCACCATTCAAAGTTGGGATACAATTAATTTGTCAACCACAAAGCTGTCAGAGCTGAAAACAATAACAATATCTAAAAACTGACATTAATTTTGTAATTTTGCATTTATGTTGCGATTTATGATAAAAATAATGACATTTCATGCAGAATATTGTAATGATAGTGACATTTTACGGCAATTATGAATCTAAACCTTTGTTTCTAGTTCAGCAAAATGATTTATGTCTCAAATTCAGTGAAAATCATTCGTTTGAATATTTATTACAGATATTACAACACAAAGTATTTTAAGTATGAAAAATGTACTCTTTGAAAAATTCGCACTCAATGCACCATTCATTTTTTCAAAAGCCTACTTTCACCACCAACTTTAATATCTGAAAACATGTGAATTCGCACTTTCGTAGAAAAATATAATAATGTACAGTAATTTCGTGAGATATTTTTGTATAAATTGGTGCCTTGAACGATCAGGTTACGTATTTCGTGCGCCCCCAACAGTGTACCACATTTACGCCCGTAGGTGTCCAGTGCCCAATACAATCAATCAGTTCCTTCAAAAGCCTTCACAATTCCTGGGCCGGAAGTTGCGTGGATATTTACAATAACCCAGAATGTCCTCCAACACGAACACGAGTTTATTAATTGTCCCACTCCTAGCCGCTCGCATGGACGAACGAATTAAGCGTATGAATTTGTACGTTGTTGCCCCGCCCGTGACGTTTATGACGAATTTATTAATTCGCCAAAAGTCACACGAATGGAGCTTAGATACCACGCGGAGTTACACAAAGCGGAAAGTTTAAAGTTGACGAATAAATGTCGGTTTTGATGAGGTACTAATCTTGATAAGGCCTTTGTACAGAAGGAATGTTATAACAAATTACTTATATTTACGCCAGACATGAAATTTAGTTATCGCGAAAACCATTACTAAAATGTATGCCAGTACTTAAAAAAAAAACTGAAAAGCCGACAAAAGAAAAATATTATGTAGTTGAAGTTAAAAAATCTGATGTGGCCAGCACACAAACTCCCGCCATATCTAGACTTATAAACATAAATGTATACGTACAATATAATATAATCTAAAATATTCAAATACAGACATTTGCATCACCTGAATCAAAAGTTTCATTCACAGGAAAACTCTTCTATGTTGAAGCCATCCTCCGTTCAATTACTATCTTACCTAATGACTTATATGGCGTTAGTGCCACCCGTCTCAACTGTCACTATTTTTACGCAGAAACAAAAATCAACCGATCATGAATTACAAGATTTCAACGTTGTCGAAGTTCTGAATCAGCCTGTATTTTGAAAGATTCGAAGATTCCGAAGAGTTATGTGACTATGGTTCTGACAACAACGGTTCAAATTACACATTTATTTTATATGACAAGGCAGTAGCTGCGCGGGTTTAAGCACAGCTTTCTGCATGTGTGTCGTTAATTGTTAAACATCTACTGACAACTTGGTCGTCTGGTTGCATAAGAATCTCTCCGCTGCCGCTTTCAGAGGTTATCCCACGAATTGAGATTCTGACTGCACTAAGAAGAATTGGGAATAAATTCTGTTGAATGGTTACCAGCAAAATAAAATAAAAATTACCACAGTACTGCCCCTCTAATATTATATTGGTGGATATTGTAAAAGTAGTCTTCTGCAATATTCCAGTCTAGATTTTAATTCGCCCCGTTTCAATGGCAGTCACGTGTCGCTACCGAAGTACTACAATTTATGTGCACCCTCTATCATACGAAGCAAAACACTCTGAGCAAAACATGTCGTGAAATACGGGTTCAAAAGCACGCGAGGCGTCCATTTAAAGGCGCATCATCGGTATATGTCATCCCTAAACGCCCTGACAGAACTCCGCATGTAGTCTTGTTTTTCTCCCGCGTCGTGCATCGTTGTTGTTACATATGCAATGTCTACGTGATACGTGATACCTGCACTTGACAAAGCGCGCTTTATGGACGAAACGCTACGGGTTGATATTTATTTGCGCTATGTTTGTAAATAGAAATGGAGATGAAACCTATTTGACATTTTAGTTGCGTCATAAAGTATCTTTGTTTCATGCCTTTTTGCTGGTAATCATTCACAGTTATTATAGGGCAATCCGACCACTTCGACCGATTTATCTTCAATGCAAAGCGACAACGGAGAGATTCTTATGTAACCAGGATTTAAGGGTCATTGTATTTTATAAAGGAGGAAAACAGGTACTAGATGTTTGTGAAAGAATTAATATAAGTACGTCCATGTCGAGGAAGTATTTTAAAAATCTTTGGGACCTATATGTATTAGATATTTACACACCAACACCAAGTGAGATACATGAAATTTATTTTGATTTGCTACAATAAAAAAATATCAAAGTAGTCGTTAGTGGCAAGTTGTCATTGTTTTTATGCATTTTTGACGTAATAATAACAGTTTAAAACGTCAGAGTGATTTAAAAATGTGTTGAGTGATTTACAAAAAATTTAATTCACTTGTGAATAAACAGTTGTTTAAAGTTGTTGCTATGGAGTTAATAATAGCTGTTTAAAACGTCAAAATTGAATAAAAAAATTAACCACTGTATTAATCATCGAGAGAATTATTAGAAAATATAACTCGACACAAACCTAGTTTAATTATCGTCTAATTTTTGAAATTTTGCTTCATCTATAAAACTTCGTGGATAAAAAAATTGCCAGACTTCGTATTTTTAGCGAACGTTTCCATGCGTTAATATAGGACAAACGCGGTGTTGAGCTACGTGTAGACGGTACCCTTAAGACGGTCAAGTGGTCAGCTTGAAGCGTCCGAGTGCGATTTAATTGTTACAACTGCCGACCGAGAGACTTGAACCACGGAACTCCGAGTTTTATAAATTAAACCAAACTAATACTTATTGTAATGTTTCTGGCCGAATTGACCCAGTGAAAAATATTTTTACTTTGTCTTCGGGTCGTATTTTGAAATTTCCGAACCGGAACTGCGAACGTGTGAACCGGTAACGTAACGGTCGTTGGTGAGAGGAATGGTCAGTGTGACTTGTGAGTTTGTAGTTTTTTCGCAAACTTCTGTGGTTGCAAAGACTGAACTTTAACCTGGTTTCTTCGGCCATCCATTAGTGACATGACCCTATTCTTGTTCTTTTGCCTTTGCTGATTTGTGATTGACGCTCACACATCGATTCTTTGAGGATTCTTTCATGCTTCTGAATCCGGGGAGAAAGAAATTCACTGGTTTGAAGTTATCGATGAATTAGAAATTCTTCTTTTCCAAGACTCATTGAAGATTCAATTTAGCGGCGCCGCTATTTAATAAAGAAGATTTCTGTACGAAAAGTAAATTAAGTTATACATATTAAAACTTGATTCACATAAACATTTAAGCTAGATTCAAACCTACTCAATTATAAGTATAATTTACAAATTACAAATTACAAACCTTCGCACTTATAATTGAAATTGGAATTTTGTAAAAGCGCTGGTTGGATAATTTAGCACTTATACATATAATTGGGTAGATCTGAATCTAGCTTTTGTTTTAAGGTTTTTAAGTTTATATTCAAGAGTGTTTAAATTCATGTAACTATACGAACGTTCACACTTTTCACTTTCTAGTACTAAAGTTTGAATCTTTCAAACTTTAAGTTTATGTTTACCACGTACTAAAGTTATTTTAAGTTATTTATGTGAATGCTGTATTTCGTAAACTCAAATATAAATGTATACCTAAACTTCAAACTAAATGCTTGTGTATAAAAGTAACTTACAATATTTAGTAAAAAAAAATATAACGGATGGAACTCGATCGCAGCGCTTCGTTTAAAATGTGTGGACAGAAATTTCTTATGCGAATATTTACCGCAACAGATTTATATTTCGTTACGGGCGGGTTTGAATTGAATTCGCGGCGTATCGGAATGCAGTTAGCAGAAGTTATCGGCGCCGAGGGATGGCGTCGAGCGTCGCGACGCGTCCAGCAGCGTCCACGGCCGTCGCGACGCCCGGAACGCAAACACGCCGCAGATTTACGGGTTTTAATAACGGCGGGAAATATTGCTATGACCGCCCCGCGCTTTTTACTTGTGGAAATTTGTGAGATGATAATGCGCTGATATATTAGCGAATTAAAACTTTATGGCGTTATTGGTTGCGGAATATTAGTGAGCTATGAATAGACAAAATAGCAAAGGAAAGATTCTTTACATACCGTGGCAGGATTTTTCTAAACGACTGTTATAGTATCGTATCATTCTACCATCATTTTCAGTTATGGAATGGTTACATTCTGCCACTTGTTACGGAATGGATTCATTCCGTCACTAGTGGTGAAATGAAATGTGGCGAGTTATAATAATTTAACTTTATTCAATGTTTTTGGTTGCTGGGTAGCTTTGAAATACGTTTAGATTTATTTATTTATTAATTTATGTAGAATATTATTTTATAAATACATATATTTTTATTTTAATAGTTTTAGGTTATGTTTTTAATGCAATTAAATTTATAGTCTTAGAGAAAGTATAGTATACAGGTTGGTGGAGGTGAAATGCGAACATAGGGAAATATATGACAATGGAGTTATCATGCTAGGCATCTTGATATACGTGGAATAAGTACTGTCAATGTCAAAGTAGCTGTCATATTATTGAAATTTTTATTTTCATTAAAATATTTTCTTTGCATAATAATGTATGTGTACGAGCAGAACGAGAAAGTTTACATGCACTTTTAGATTTTATTATTATTTCTGTTATTGATTACTGTTTTTGACACACAAGTTCACATTACTTCGTTTTGTGACACTACTACAAAATATATCAAGATATCTGGCATGAAAGTTCGATTGTCGTGTATGTTCCCCATGTTCGCATTTCACCTCCATCAACCTGTATACACTGTATACTACATTCCATACATAGTGGGCGTCCTGTAGTTTATAAAGCACACTGGATCGTTAAATAATACAAATTAGTTACAAGAATGCGACATAATTATAAAACAATTGCTTTAAAAATTGATATCCTAACAGTATTGAAGAAATCAGTCCAACAATATGTTTTTTGCATCAGTAAAAAGTACGAATTATTAAAAAATGTAGCTTAACATAATACATAAAAATTATTTAAACTCTTCGTGTTGCTCCAAATTTTAATTCACATTATCAAAACATAAACATAAATATCCTCATTATCTGTATAATGAAGTCAGCAGTTCTTGTGTGATGTCCCTGCGGTAACGTACGTCCATGTGCGTGTTAGAGGGCAATCTGGGCTGCAGGGCGTGCGAGGGGTAGGGCCAGAGGGGCACACAGCCCTAATGAAATACCTGTCCGAGCACATGCGCCCGCGCAACGCGCTTGATTCATGCCTGTCTGGGGAGAGCGAGTGAGCATGGGTGCGCGCATGCACGTGGAATACTTTCAGCCGCAAGCAGGAAAGAGTTAGAAGTAGAGGCAGCAGGATGAATTTTTTCAGGAATTTTTGAGATACTGTTGAAGGAAATTATTAGTTTATATTCAGGCATGTTACAGGATAGTTGGATTAATTCCAACATTCTTTTCTAATATTTTTAAACAAAATTAACATAACTACCTACAGTTATTTTAAACAAATTAAGTTGTTCTTAAGACAATATAATTACAATTTTATACAAAAACTTTTTTACAGTAAAATATAATACAGGTTACCAATAGGAATTATTTATAAAAAAAAGAAAATACGAGCCACAGGCGAGTGTTGTTATACGTTATCAGTTATCATCATATTGTAGGTACTTTATTTACAATAATTATTGAAAAATTTATTATTTTTATTAAATTTATTTGAAATAACTGCAATCAAGTTACAATTCCCTATTATGTATTTAAGATTTATGTACCTATCTTAAAAGTATTTCTTAATAAATTTAATTATTCAGAGAACCAGTAATATTATGCTTTGTTTTCTTTTTATGTAACATTTACTTGTAAAATACAAATTAATATATTTCATAGTTCATTGTTAATTTATGTATGTATGTACTAGCAATTGCTAAATAAATAAATATTATTATTATTATTATTATAAATTTAACATAATAATGGCATTTTTAAATAAATTAAGTAGTTCTTAAATCACTATAGTTACAATTTTATACAAAAAGTTGTACACAGTAAATTATAATACAGGCCAGCAAAAGAAATTATTAATAATAATAAAAGTATAATTACCTACTACATGAGCCGCAGGAGAGTATCGTTATTCAAATATTATTCTTTATATGCATTAATTTATTGAATAATTTATTATTTTTATGAAGTAAATTTCAAATAAATGCAGTCAAGTTAGAATTATATTTTGGAGTTTTATATGTATCGTACAGTATTTTTTTCTAATATTAGGTATTTCAATAAAATTAACAAATATTTCAATTTTAAATAAATTAAGTTAAGTACCTACTATAATAGGTAATTACAATTTTATGCGAAAACTTATAAACGGTACAATAATATAATACAAGGAAGCCATAGGGATTATTAATAAGAATGAAAGTTTAATAAACGAGCTGCAGGCGAGTGTCGTCATCATAGAAATACTATACTTTATCTACAACTATATAGAATAGTATATTAATTTTTTTAAATAAATTTGAAATAACTGCAGTACTGCAGTCAGGATACAATTGCTTATTTTATTGTATTTATTAGATCTATTATGATACATTACTAAGCAAGAGAATATAAATCTTGGATATGAAGTACAAAAAAAAATTATTAGTCTAAGCTATACTACAATATCGACTATAACAAATTTAACTGGCTTAAATCTAAGGTTCAAATGCAAGTACTACAGTAGTAATATTAAGTAAATAAGAATATAACTAATTAAAAACAAAGAAATAATATTCATTTATCATTATTATTAGTTTTAAATTTGGTCATCATTGCTAATTTGTTGTTTTTTTGTTGCAGGTAAAAAGAAAATAATTTTCCGGCCGGTTACATCTTTCGTCTGTCGGGCTGCGCTAAGATTAATGTCTGTCGAAGGTTTGTACGAAACATTATACATATTTTTCTAACAAAACATAAAAGAAAAATACGTAGCCAATAATAAATCATCCCACCATAAATCACATCACCGCCATTTTGCGTTTGATGTTGGACACCTTCATTTTGTCTCCTTTGAGTCTTGTTTCAATAACCAATATCGCTAGAATATTTTTTAAAGCCTAAGAAAAAATATTAATAGCTCCTGTCAAGTGCGGACCTTATTTTTCAGCTTCGTGGAAGAAAATTTTCCATTAAAATTTCTGTTGGCTGGTCATGACAGCGCATAATATCCAGACATTGTAATCTTCCTGCTCAAAGGGTTGCGATCGATATTTAATCCCGAGGGATTTATTTAAATGCAGGTGGAGACTCATATGCACTGCTTGCATCTCAGTGTCCCAGGAATTTATTTCATTTTACACTTCTCAATTTCTTATAAAGCTCCGTTCACACATGGATTCTTTGTGTATCTTTCATGCTTCTGAAGTATAGATCGAAGTAAACAATGAATTAGAAATTCATCGTCTCCAAGACGCCATAATTCGGAAACTAAGAGAGATTTCAAATCTTTGAGACGGTATATCTCGAAAACTAAAAGACTTATCAAAGCGCAGTTTGTGGCATTGGATTCCTCGTACTTTACTTAGTATAATCCGCTACTTTTAGAATTCAATTCGGTCTTTATTCGGTTTACGAGAATGAAGTACTAGTGTTACTAATATTTCGTTTATATTTCAATATTGACCAAAAAAGAACTAAGTGGTTAACCTTTGTTTTTTTCGATTTTGGATCTAAACTTTGAGACACTATATCTCGAAAACTGAAACTATGGATTCCTACATAATTTGACCCGAGGAGAGAAAAAGTTATTTTATAACTAAATTTTGAGCGAGTCGGAAATTCAGTCTAAATTCGGTCTAAATTCAGTCTAGATTAAAATATATATTTTTATACATTTTAGAAATCCCTTTGTAAAAGCTGTACCCGTTGATATTTTTTATTGAAACTATGGATTCCTACATAATTTGACCCAAGGAGAGAAAAAGTTATTTTATATTATTTTATAACTAAATTTTGAGCGAGTCGTAAATTCAGTCTAAATTCGGTCTAAATTCAGTCTAAATTCGGTCTAAATTCAGTCTAGATTAAAATATATATTTTTATACATTTTAGAAATCCCTTTGTAAAAGCTGTACCCGTTGATATTTTTTATTGAAACTATGGATTCCTACATAATTTGACCCGAGGAGAGAAAAAGTTATTTTATATTATTTTATAACTAAATTTTGAGCGAGTCGGAAATTCAGTCTAAATTCGGTCTAAATTCAGTCTAGATTAAAATATATATTTTTATACATTTTAGAAATCCCTTTGTAAAAGCTGTACCCGTTGATATTTTTTATTGAAACTATGGATTCCTACATAATTTGACCCGAGGAGAGAAAAAGTTATTTTATATTATTTTATAACTAAATTTTGAGCAAGTCGGAAATTCAGTCTAAATTCGGTCTAAATCGGTCTAATTACTGTACTTCATATACGACAAATTTGTACATACAAGATTTTAATAAAATAAATACAAATACCATATACCTACTCAAAAATTTTGACATTTCCAATTCTCAATTCTCTCATTATATTTATATCATTAAACATTGCAATGTTTTTGGAAATCCGGTGTATATGGATATCAGGATATTCGGAAATCCGGATTATCCGGTTATTCGGAAATCCGATTTAGTCGGATAAAAAATCCGGATATCCAAAATTCCGGTTTATCCGGATTGAAAAAAAACTGATATTTTCAAAACAAAAATCCGTATATACGGATTTAATTGACAGCCCTAGGTGCGTCATTGAGAGAGGAAGACCTAATTGAAAATTAATTCAAATAAAAATAAACTTGTTGTTGCTCAAAAAATTAGGTATACTTATCGTTATCAGTACAATTTAAACTACGATAATGTAAACTTTTAAGAAATAAATTGTTGAAATCTCAATTTTGTGAAATAGGTTATCAAATTTGTGAATTCGCTTTTCATTATGGCGAAATCAAAATTCATTTGTGTGAAATCAGTTTTCGTTAATGTGAAATCATATTTCAAAAGTGTGAAATCTGTTTTCGTTAATGTGAAATAGTATTTCAAAAGTGTGAAATCTGTTTTCGTTAATGTGAAATCGTATTTCAAAAGTGTGAAATCTGTTTTCGTTAATGTGAAATCATATTTCAAAAGTGTGAAATCATTCTGTAAAAGGTATAGACACACCATACCTACCTGACTTCTTCTTAATTCAATCCTAAGTCCATCACATTACTAGTAAATGAATAATTGCAACATTTTAATATCTACTGACCGTGCTATTCACTAGCACAACTCTGAATCAAATAGTAAGTTGTAAGTTCTCAACACTCATCACACTTTTGTTCAGCTTGCACTTGATTAGTACTTCGAATGTCCGCCCCTTGTGCGGGGTTGTTTATCGGACGCCTTTTATTCCAGGGCTGAATTACGTACTTTGTTTGGGTTTCCATCAGACGTGATTTTAAAGACTAGCGGTCTGTACGCTTTAAAAGAACTGTTGGCCAAACAACGTTAATGCTAATAGAATTATTTTATTATGTCCCAACTTAAAAAAGAAGTCTTTGTAAATAACTAATAATTTTTTGTTAATTGTTTATAGGATTTGTTCACTAGATGCCTGGATGTCTTCTACGGTGATAGTTTAGTCAACGGAACCTACATTGGATTCTTGGGTGCCAAATAATAAACAATTTGTATAAAATATTATGTTTTATTGAATAAAATTCTTACATATATTGTATATTCTTATAAATAAATAAATTACATTATTGTACTGTCTTTAAAATATGTTTTATTTAAACCTTTTTATCATAAACACCCTAATTTACGTAAATATCTAAATATATTTTGTTGTTTAATTAAATAATTCAATAGTTCATTAAATTTTCCAATAGTTTAATTAAATTTTAATATAGTTTAATTGATTATGATTTTTAAATAATTTAATTATATCTAAAGCTCCAAACGAGCTTGTGCTGCCATCTATTGGTGGCGGTTATTTAAATGCATAATATATCTTAAACTAAGGGTTGTATGATCAAAGTGAATACATATTTAAATTCAGCGGGTTCGAATTAGGGGGGTAGAGTATAAATTACCCCCTAGAAATGTTTATTTAGCATTATATTAGGGGTAAAATCAGTTAAAACGAGATTAGTGCTGCCATCTCTTGGTAGTGACGTCACAAATTCTAAGCATTGGACTAAAAAATGAAGCAAAATTACAACTACGCTAGGAATATTTTAAACTGCAAATAATTCGAAATCTAAGGGTTGCACGACAAAATGGGGTGCATATTTGGATTCAGCAGGTCTGAATTAAGGGATTAGACTACCCTTCTTTATCCTACTATCCTTTGATTACGAGCTATAAGCATTTTAAAATTTTCCTAGCGTAGTTGCAATTTTACTAGCAAAATCGCCAAAAAATTGACACTACGCTAGGAAAATTTTAAACTGCAAATATCTCGAAAACTAAGGATTGCAGGACAAAATGGGGCGCATATTTACATTCAGCGGGTCCTAATTGAGGGGTTAGACTACCCCTCTTTATCCTACTACCTTTAGTTTACGAGTTATAAGCATTTTAAAATTTTCCTAGTGTAGTTGTAATTTTGCTGCAAAATCATCAAAAAAATTGACACTACGCTAGGAAAATTTTAAATGCGAATATCTCGAAAAATAAGGATTGCAGGACAAAATGGGATGCATATTTGAATTCAGCAGGTCCTAATTAGGTGTATATGATACAAACCACCCTTAAAATCAACGTAATTTTGGTGAAATTTTGCTGACTTTAAATAATTATTATCTCGTAAACTAAAGGGCTAAGGGCAAAAAGTTAAATACAAAAGGTGCGTAACTTTTCATTCTCTATCTGCCTGTCTATAGATACGGCCGTTTTGGCCGATTTTTAATTATTTTTTTGATCTCCCACCATTCATGTTATCCTGATACAAACTTGGTGATTTTTGTTCGATTCAAATCTGAAGTCGAGTGAGGGTGGAAATTTAAAAACACGATTACGTAAAAACTAAGGGTTGGGGAGTGATTTACGGGTCATATTCGTACTCTACGCGTTGAAATACACCAGTATGCATATTGCCACCCCTAAAAGTTAATTAGCACCGGAGATATTCAACCCTTATTTGTATCTCCGGTACTAAGGGTCGTATCGAAAAAATCTACATTGCAGTCGATAGGGGATGAAAAACTGAGCATCTTTTACATTTAACTTTTTCCCCTACGACCCTTAGTTTAAGGGCTAATGACTATGTTCAGACGACTTTTTCACCACTTTGAATGCTCATATCCCTTAAACTAAGGGTCGTAGAGGAAAAAGTTAAATGTCAAAGATACTCAGTTTTTCATCCCCTATCGAATGCAATGTAGATTTTTTCGATACGACCCTTAGAACCGAAGATACAAATAAGGGTTGAATATCTCCGGTGCTAATTAACTTTTAGGGGTGGCAATATGCATACTGGTGTATTTCAACGCGTAGAGTACGAATATGACCCGTAAATCACTCCCCAACCCTTAGTTTTTACGTAATCGTGTTTTTAAATTTCCACCCTCACTCGACTTCAGATTTGAATCGAACAAAAATCACCAAGTTTGTATCAGGATAACATGAATGGTGGGAGATCAAAAAAATAATTAAAAATCGGCCAAAACGGCCGTATCTATAGACAGGCAGATAGAGAATGAAAAGTTACGCACCCTTTGTATTTAACTTTTTGCCCTTAGCCCTTTAGTTTACGAGATAATAATTATTTAAAATAAGCAAAATTTCACCAAAATCGACTAAAAATACGTTGATTTCATGGATGTTTTGTATCGTATACCCTTAATTTGGACCCGCTGAATCCAAATATGCACCCCAATTTGTCGTGCAACCCTTAGGTTTCGAGTTATATGCAGTTTAAAATTTTCCTAGCGTAGTTGCAATCTTACTAGCAAAGTCGTCAAAAAAATTGACACTACGCTAGGAAAATTTTAAACTGCAAATATTTCCAAAACTAAGGGTTGCACGACAAAACCAGGGGCATATTTGGATACAGCGGGTCCCAATTGAGGGATTAAACTACCCCTCTTTATCCTACTACCCTTAGTTTACGAGTTGTAAGCACTTTAAAGTTTTCCTAGCGTAGTTGTAATTTTGCTTCAAAATAGCCCAACAAGCCTGATTTTATGGTCTTCTGAACAAAAACTCATGGTACGCCCTACCAATAGATGGCAGCACTAGTCTCTTTTTTGACCGATTTAACCCCTAAAAAATTATTTTTTACCCTATATAACGGGACGTAGGACAATAATTAGGTAAGAAATATAATAAATTAGTTCATTATTTTAAAGATAATTTATTTACTCAAAGAGTTTACATTTAATTTAAAAAATTCATTCAACAAAATTAATTTTAATAAAAACTTAAAGAAATATGGAAAAATAAATAAAGACTGTTCAATTATTTATTCATTTTACATACGTATATAATGTACAAAAATACATAAGATAATTATACAATACTTTCACACAGAAACATACATGATACATGCACAAATATCACACCATTTCCCAAGTTGGGTTGGCACGATCCCTGCCACACATTTAAACTCAACCAACAAGCAATCGTTATCACACATAACTATTCTGACAAATCTATTTTCATTATCCTATTTATTCATTCCACTCGGAATCATTTGCACTTGCAACAAATCATCAGTCATTACAATCCACTTGTTCCCAAGACGTGAAAATCATTTGTTCAACATTCATTTTGCACTCTATCAACCACATTCGTCATGATTTACATTCGTCATACATAAATTTATTCCGCATTCAAGACAAAATAAATTCAAACAAGCATCCCATCAAACATTCACATTTCATACAAACTTATCTAACGCACTTTACAACCAGCGGACATTATTCTTTCGATCTTCCAGTCAATCATTCAATTACAAGACATAACACAACCCAAATATACAAACTCATTTACTCACTCAATCATCTCTCTCAAACACCAACACATAAACAAAAAATATATCTATATACAATACAAGTTTTATATTTTTATTACAACATAACATAATGAAATGACTTGCCCTGTAAGAAATACAATAAATGATTAGTTACATTTTGTTACATTACAATTGAATTTTATTACCAAATGTTATTACAAATCTTAATAATTGTAATACCTGCACATATAGTAAGATTTATACTGATAACTCACAGTGTGAGAGGCTCCCCACATCCAAGCTGGATGATAGGCGAAAATCTGTACTATTAAAGTAATAGTACAATTAAATGAGAACGGTATTCCTTGTTAACTCTTTGCTTACTTAAACCCAAGTTTGAAATATGATAGGTGAAATACTAGTGACTTTAACCTAGGTATCCAGCTCCATCCAATATTTAACATTTACCGCGCGCGCTTTGTGATTCTAACCCCAAGAACAACCGATTGTTGATCTTGTGCAAATGTCGTAGGACTTCTTGCCGATCCCCGGATGAGTGCTTAGAACGCGCTAGACAGCCAGGGAAAGACTTTCCACGGTCCATCACCACCTTCATGCTCAGGATTGCCGGGATGGATTCAGTTTTGCATTCTAGTGACTCAATTCATCCAAGCTATCGAAGGCTGACTGACCTAAACCCTACGAGCTGCTACGTCCCGACTCCCCGTGGAGTGCACCGGATCCCTCGTCGATCCTTACACGTGCAAGGACGTACGGTTCGAAGTCATCTGCGACCAAGTACTATACTGCCCGCCAATGACCCACCGACCACAACATAAACTTATTGGTTCCATCTTGCCCCCTGGCGTCTAAGCCATCCGAGGCACGATGACGAAGGCGCCAGGAGGTTGGGGTGCCAAAAGCGGTCTATGCAGGGTGTACCGTGCCCTCGTCGGCCCTTCAACGGAAGGACATGCATACAAATACTAAAATGCGGTTTAACGGTTCCTATTGGCCATAAGCCATTCCCAGCCCCCAACCCACTCTAGTTGAATTTACTGTGTGGCATTGTCCTAAGTACATCATTGTACATAATTTTGAGTTATCCGGTCGCTGATTGATTCTAACCCTGAAGAACAAGCCGGCCTAGTGTTGTTCTTATGCTCAAAAGTTTACGTGGGACGTCTAATCCGATTCCCCGTAGTTTACCGCCTAGTTACACGCTATTCCAGTGTTTACCATTACGCCTGGCCCACAACGACGTACGCACCATGTCCTGGTCGGATTTAGCATATTCGCTAGGCGGACTACGACTGCCTTTGACATACCTAGCGAATGAACCTTCCGACAGCGCGCACCGACTCGATAGCCGCAGGTAAACATCGACTGGCTTCCCGTCACCACATCCGCTAATACCGTACATACACTAAGGAGTCGTCCATCACTGAAGCAAGGGCGAGGCGTCCGCTTGCAGCTGCGCTTGGATTCGCTTAGATATGCAGAGGGTATGGTAGGGTACCGATCCAACGTTGCCCCCATACACGAGTATGGGAGGGTATACAAAACTAGACCTGCATGCTGCCGTACACATGTCTAGCAAAGCCAAAAAAGTTCTAACGTCGTCAAGTTAAAAGCAAGCTATATAAGATAACAAGCCCCTAACTATACTATTCCCAATTTTAATTCTAATTCAATTCATTTCTATTCAAATCAATGCCACACCTAATTGCAAAAGAATAATTCGCGAACCGAAATGTCGCTGTAAGTTATTTCACCTACCAAAATTTCCTAATTCTAAATGGTCCTGTACATAATTCATTAAAGAAAGAGATGCATGCTCTCTGCTGTTTCGAAGCTGCCAGTTACTTCAAATTAATTCATTTGTTATTATTCAAAAGTCTACAACATTCAACTTATAAAAAATTAATTCTGCTCAAATTGTCATCATTATGTTCGCAACTTAATGTTAAGTATCTGGCAACAACGAATATATTCATCACCTCTTGTTCTTTATTTATTGTATTGTCACATTAACATCTTCAATTTTATTTGCAGTTTCAAATGCATCTCTTTATTTATTTTGTTCGTTGAAAAAGGACCATTGAACAAGGTGTAAACCACATATATTTTGCACTAGTGACATTTCCTATTTAAGTTAACATTTACCGCAATTGATTTTAACTTGAAACCCAAGAACATGACAAACAAAACAACTAAAGGCAAAGCCATCACCCCAATTAAAATTATTTTAAAATAAATAATAATGTCACTAGTTTCATCAAAATTCCGTTGATCCCTTAATCTGTACTACTAAAGTACTATTAAAGTACTAGTAAAGTAAAGACGATGTGGTTTACTCCTTGCAAACTATTACCTAAGTTAAAATTAATTGTTGAGATCATATTCACATGGTCATTGGGAATTGAACCCAAGACTGTGCCGCCTGTAATCATTTAGTTCCAATCTCAACATTATTATCAAAGATAGAAGATTCACGTCTTTATTATTTATGTAAAGTATTATTTCGAGTTAAAGAATGATTCACGCAAAGGGAAAAGACTGGCAAAACTATCTTTGATAATTCACTTATCACTAAGTCTCTGGAAGGCTGCTGGAGTTGATGTCGCCTGCAGAAACTCCCACGATGGATGTTGAAGTTGCTCAGTGTCACTCGACCACGTTCGAAGACTGCTTGGCTTGTTCACATTTCTCGAATACCTAGGAACCACAAATAATTTATTTACATGTGATAATTACTATTTGTTTATCCTGAAAATATTTTATACAGGAATATCTGTACGAAAATCTTTCATGTGGTGAAACAAGTCTTCAATATCAACTAAAATATCCATGAGTTAATAGCTGATAACCGCACACACAGTATCAATTTGTATCTGCACTAATACTCACATAAGTGAGGCAGCCACACCAAATGAGTGAAAGGCATAATTTATTTAGATTAATATGAACTGTACTAAATAACAAATAATTTAATTAACAACAACAAAAATCTTCTGCGGTGTACTCTTTACTTACAATCTTGAGTGAGGTACTAGCTGGTAACCGCACACACGATATAATGTACATATCTGTACCGATACTCACACATGTGAAGCTGCCACACCCAAGCCGGGTAAAAGACTGATAGATTTGTATATGTATGTAATTCAATTATACAACTGTTTCAGTTTTATATTTGACGGCTGGTAACCGCACACACGCAGAAAAATATTTATTTGTACTAATGATACACAGTTTATGTGGCTGCCATACCCAAGCTGGGTACAAGAGGCGTGACAGATATTTTATATAAAATCAAGATATACAAGAATTGAAGCCAGACATTCAATCAGTAAAGAAATTCAAAAACTTACTTTGTATCTTTAGTTGCAGCTGAAGATAATAAAAAGGTTGAAGAGCTCCTTCATATTCTCAAGTCTAAGAATCATTGCAATGTCCAAAATGAACCTGTAACAAAAGAAGTCATTTAGAATTACATAAATTGTACTAAATTACAAATACAGGATGGCGCGCTTAAGACGATCCACCCTTATTAACTTGGGAACGGATTGTGACAGGCATACCCAGACCCACATTTTACTATCTCACCTCCAGCACTCTCAATTTTAAAATCTTAAATGGCAATATACCCTTTGTGGCATATCAAATGATAGCTCTTGAAAAATGCTACACAGTCATGTAAATAAAATTGATATTTGAATAAACCGTTCTGCAGTTAGCAACAATAGTTTATAATATTTGTAGTGCTATGAAAAAGACAAGACTTGATATTAAAATGGTTTCATTATTTCATTAAGTTTTTTAAGTCACACATTCCGCAAAATGCATCGCAAAAATATCCACGAAATATCATATCCCGAACGAATTTTGATACGCAGATAAATAATTAAATATTATCTTTCATGTGAAATAAATTTATTTATTCAATTATATTCAACAAAACAAAATGTGAGGCTGTCACATCCAAGTTGGGTAAAAGATATGATGATTAATTTTTACTATTGGCGTAATACTTTTGAAACTGCCCATAGAATGGCTGCTAAACTTTGATAAAAATAATATTTAAATACACTTACAATTGAGTAACAGGACGGGGGATCTCTCAGTCAGAAATACAGGCCCTACGACTGGAAAAAGTGAACTGCAAGATGAACCATTGACCAGGAAAGCGAACAATTCTGAAAAAACAAGAAATAACATTAAATACATTAAGGTTTCATATTCTAATTGGACTTAATTTTGAATAGCAATATTGCTGGTAGTCATTAAAACCATTCAACAGGATTTACTCCCAATGTTATAGAATGCTAGATGTTATTATAGTGGAATTCAATCACTTCGATCGATTCGTCTTGCTTCAGTCAGAATCTCTTTTAAAATTCAAAGCGGCAACGGAGATGTTCTTATTTTTACAACTAGTACTTCATTTAATCTGCCTATTATTTATGGGTCAAACTGACCCATATTTATGATATTACTAAGTAGATATTTGGAACTATTGAAAGTTATGGCTTCATATTACATGTAGTCGTCAAATGTGCTCGATAGTTTTATATTTCGTATCATTCATTACATTTGTTTATAAATAAAGTTAATGAGTAACATTATGTGGTAAATGGGTCAGTTCGACCCATTGTTGTTATTCTTATAAATATAAACATTATAATTGTGTACCTACAGAACCAGTGTCGTTGTTGGGGACTTCCCCTTACTTTCTGTATTCTTTTTGATATATTTATATGAGTTTCGCAATATACTACGTATTACATTATATTCACTTGGATTCAATTGGTGAAATAAACATGGCTCGGCGTGGTTTGAGCGATGCTGAACTAGAAGCTTTATTTACTCTTTTTTGTGTATTTATAATAATTTATTCGGTATTTTATTACACTATTTAATTAATTTATTATAATAAAAATTACATACGTAACTATGACTTCAAAAAGGTAATAATTTTTGGTCTGGCTCAATATGACCCAATCGCCAAATGTGTGACATTTACTTCGGGATAATAGGAAGGTAAAGATGATCAAGATCCATTCTTTCTTTATTAGATGTTTAAAAATGAATTAGTTATCTTGAAGTCAATAATAAACTGACAGTTTACTCGAACCGAAAACCCTTTTACAGTATTTTTCAAATTAAAAATGATATTGCATAGCTAGGATGCGGTACGATCTCGGGCTGGTTTTGGGAAACTGTAATAGAAGAAGAAGAAACAGAAACTCCGAGTTCGTACGTCATCAGACGCAGAGCGCTATTCTCCGCCTCTTACTTTCCTTCACATCTCAAGCGATCATTCACAATCTCAGTTGTCTGTTGTCTGCATTTCGATCTAGAGATTCTAGAGTTCTGGAGAGCAGATCTGCGATCTTGTTTTGTTCGCTGGCATTAGCAGTTGAACGTTGTGTGTACGTGATTCTATTCCACACTTGGAGGCGGCTGTGGAGGCGGCGGGGCGGCACTTGTTGCTATTGAACGGAGGAGCAATACAAGAAGGGAAATTATACAAGTGCTTCATGGTACTGTTCAAGCCGAATCAAACAAGGAAACAATTCAATTGTATGTGGGATAGAATTTGCAAATTTACCGATTTTTCTTTTAATATCGGTTTACCGGTAATTTATCGGTATATAAAATAGGTTCAAACGGTACTACAACGTGTTTATAGACAAAAATCTCGACAAGATCCATTATTATACCTATCACCCTTTTGGACTAACAGTAAAAAATAAATAAAATTATATTCCAAACATAAACAATATTAATGTTTATGTACCTATGTATCTACGACGAAATATGAACGCCTCGGCCAGAATTACTTATGAGTAGGTACCTTAATGTGACACTTTTTGTCTAAGATACGAAAATAAAATATACAGGATGTTTCTGTAATTACGGATCAAACTTTAAGGGTGTATGTAATACGTTCTACTGATAACGGAACAAAAGAATTTATTTTCATAAAATTAATAAGGATAGTTTACATAAAGAAAACATGTTTAGTGCCACTGGTTTCATTACGAAATTAATTAAATTTGTTCATTACACAATACCAGCGTTGGATTAGATAATTACGTGCCTTTTTAATATTTGAATAAAAAACACAAACAGCTATGAAACCACTAGCACTCAACATGTTTCCTTTAAGTAAACCACCCTTAATTTTGCGAATTTTTGAAAAATTCTTTTCGTTCCGTTATCAATAGAACGTGTTACATATACCCTTTAAGTTTGATCCATAAGTAAAGAAACATCCTGTATATACCGAAGATTCAAGTGTGAGGGAGCAAATTAGACAAAAATTCGTGACTCTACTCTCCCTTTCTTTGTTAATCCCGCCCGGCAAAAATGGAGTAATTCCGGTCCTGCAATTAAATGTTGTACTCGTACATCATAGCAACGGTAATGTCACTTTGAGAAGTTCGCGAGTGACGAGTGACAGAACGGAGGCGAACATCTGAACATCTGCAAGTAGCGAGTGCGAGATGTAAGTAGAAGTGAGGCTTACCTCTGAAAATTTAATGATATTCTCATTATTCACGCTCGCTGCGTGACGTCAGCCGTGTAAACACCGGCATTTGTCAATGGAGATATTGTATTGAAACAGAGAACTTCAAACAGGAACAAGGAGTCTTAATGTATTGTTCAAAACCAAGAATATATACGAGGAATACTGCATAAAATATTACATTTAATAGTATACTAAGGAACTAGTTTTATAAGACACGATTTTTTCGCACGCGTCCAAATTTAGTAAAACGAGCTATCGGGCGAGTTTACTAAAGGACAAGAGCGAAAAAAGTCTTATAACATGAGTTCTTTATACTATGTTTTCTATTTGGCGTCTTTTTAATATTAAAATTTAAATTAAACTGTCATAATATACACCAAGTTGATTTAAAGAAATTTTGTGTGTAACGTCTTGGTTGGTGATATTTCTATTTTTGAATTAATTTTTGAAAAATCTCTGACTGACCCGGGACTTGAACCTGAGCCCGGTCCACTGTTCTAACCAATTGAGCTACTCAATCCGTGCTCTTATCACAGCTCAGTCAGAGATTTCTCGTCATTCTAAATTCTAGTCTACACCAATTGTGTTTTCTTTCTCAATTAATATTTTTGTATATTTAACTGTCACTGCAAAAGTGATAATTACTGAACTATTCTATAGATGATAAAGTGAAGACAACAAAAATTGAATTTATATGTTTTCTATTGCTATATTTATTAAGCAAAACAGGTTTAAAGGTAATATTAAAATTTGCAAATTCTCAAGTTTAACGTTTGACAATTGAAGTAGGTAAATGTCATCTGATACTACCAATAACAACCTTCCAAAAAAATGTTGCGAGTCACAAAAATTGAACTTTGGTGACATTCAGTTGCGTTTCACAAAGCTAACTTTATGATTTCCAAATAGAAAAATAAATGAAAGTTGTGTAATGCAACTTCTTTATTTAACATGTAAAGGTGTCACACCCAAATTGGGTAAAAGGCGTGACATACCCTACAATTAATTCTCAATCCCGCATAACCATGTCTACTCAACTTGTACCTTTGCATCTATAATCCTTTGAAATGTTCTTCAACCACGAAACAAACAACCCCCCCTAGTTTTCAGCAGGAGAAACAGCGGGAAAAGCACGACTTTTGTTTATAAAGCTCGCAAAGTATACCTAACACAATAACAGGCTACAGCCGAGCAACTAGGCTGAAGTATGAAACGAAAATGTTATTTAGCGAAATGCGAAAGTTGATTATGTGGCAAGAGTCTTTGTCTCTAGTAGGGCCGTAAGATGTGTGGAGATAATAAGGAGGCATTAGTCAACATAAGGGAAAAGATACGTGTGATTATTTAGTAATAAATTTACAAGTACTACATTATAGTCCGTTTTTAAAAAGAAAATCTAGAATAATTTCTATGTTTGTGATTGGTTGAAGCATCGCCACGATCAAATGTCATGTTTATGTTTACTGTCAAAATGTTATTTCGACATTCATTTTGCTACCGCCTTAACGTACAGTAGTATATTGTAATACAAATGTAGACTGCAAAACTAGTATGAAAGTTGAAGCAAGAGCGATAGCCAGTTCTCCTATCATACGATTTTTCCAATGACCCTTTCCGCAAGTGTGTTATGCCCAGTGCACACGGAGAAACATTTTGACAAGTTTCCTGAAAAAAGTTTCCAGAAAATGGAGATTTTCTTTGAAAAACTATAAATATGTTTATGATCACATGTCGCATTTGACGATTTGACAAATAAGAAGTTGCACTTCACAATGTTTCCTGAAAACGCCTCATTTTTATAGGCGCCGTTAAAACTTTGAAGTTTCCGGAAACTTTTTTCAGGAAACATGTCAAAAAGTTTCTCCGTGTGCACTGGGCATTACATACTATTTTTCTACGAGAATTAATAAACATTTTAGACAATTCTAATAATATAAAAAGAAAAACAAATCAGGTAGGGGTTGCTGTCATATCTGAAAACAATACCAATACAAACTGACTGTTCATTTTTGTAATTTTGTATTCATGGTGTGATTTATGATAGGAATAATTGATTTTTATGCAGAAGGTAGTAGTAATATTGAAAGTAAGTTTATTTGTACTTCGCCGGACATTTTACGGCAATTGTGAATCTGGACTTTTACCTCAGAATTTTAACTTTGACCTTCCAGTAACTGCACTATTTCTAACTTAGCAAAATTATGTCTCAAATTAAGTGAAAATCGTCCATTTGAATACTTATTCTTATTAGATACAAAGGTTACTAGGTACAAGTAAAGTTATGATAATATAGGTAATATATTTTTTAAATTTTTTAAAAGAATGTGGGATTTTTTCTTCGAAACTCGTAATGTTTCAAAAGCCTGCTTTCACCATCAATTTATCTAGAAAAAAATTATTTTTAGAAGTTTCAAATAGTATATTATATATTGAGGGACTAAAGTACATGATTTAATCCTGAGTGTGAAGTTTATTTCACGAGCCGAAGGTGAGGGAAATAATCACCTGAGGGATTAAAGGTACTTTAGTCCTGTGGTATATACGCTATTTTTTGCACTTCATACTCAAACGAATGCAAAATAGTTTAAAAGAATACACATTTTGTAATTTTGACAGTAAACTTTATGACAAATATTTATATTGTTACCATAGATACTCTGTAACAAATAGCACGTATTTACTTGACAACGGGATTAATTAATTCAATTCCTTGACAACGGGATTAAATATGAGAAATAATCCCTTGGGATCAAATTAAGAACTTTAGTCCCTAAAAATAAAGACTAAAGAACAGTTTTAGTGCCGGAAGTGCAAAAAAAAAAATTTTTGACCCGAGCATATAAAACTGCACCCTCCCAACGTATACACCTATTCGAAATTACAATACATCCTGTATTATCTACCATCAAACACCAATCCAGTTTTCACCGCGTTGAATTTTCTCAAAATCCATCAAAATAGAAATATCTTGCAGTTGTACATGACAGGTACACGCGTGCGTCACCCCCTCTCCCTCCCCGCCCCATTCCTGCCGCTCGAAGGCGGACGGCGGCGGCGTCAGTCGACATCGCGACGCTGACACAGACGCAGGCGGCCGTGGAGTGACCAGCGCGCGAAGTGCACTTGTTTCACAGTTCAAATGAGGTGCGGGTGAAGTGAATAATAATAATAAGTGAAATGAGAGAGGGTTTGGAAAATATGGTACAGAAAGTATTGTCGATGTGAAATTATTATAATAATTTTTTGGGGATTAGTCGGCTTTTTATTGTAACTCGTTAATGAATTATTTTAGAGAAAAATCAAATATTTTACTCTTAAATAATTGTGTGGTATGTACATACCTACAAAAGTTATAATTTTGTATTTGTATTGTTCGAAAAGGATGTATTCTTTCTGTCAACGAAAATATTTTTATTTATTTTTATTCGTACCTACTGAAACTTATACTATTTTTAAATTATATTTCTAATACAAGTTGTTATAATTTTGAATCATGTGTGCAACAATTTTTTGTCCAGTTGTATGAACGTTTGCTGAAAATTATAACAGTTTGCTACAATTTTATACAATGTAAATATGCACTTTAGATAAATTTGAAATTTGATTATGGTGGGTTTATGCTGCAACTAAATTATAAAATTATTATAAGAAATTAAACTAAGAAATATAAACTAAAGGGTCCCGTCTACGTAACAAAATATTGCGTGTTTAGAGGTGTAGCAGTTTCTGTTTTACTCATTGCATATTAAAAATATGAAGGAAAAACAGGCACTAGATGTTTGTGAAAGAATTAATCTTTGTTTGTGCCCAGTTAGAATTCTGAAAATATCTTTGGAATCCATATAAATTATTAATGAAAAAGTGAGTTTTAAACAATTTTTACATGCTTTATCTTATTTTTTAGTTCCATTCTTCGTCTGTAAATAAATTTTGCTTTATCTGTAAAACTTGGTGAGCATTTTAAAAATTGCTAGACTGCTTTTACATATTTTGAGCGAATGTTTCCATGCGTTACTACAGGACAAACGCGGTGTTGAGCTACGTGGAGTCGATACCTTTAACCCAAATAATAATTTATTATTAGTTTGGTTTGTTAATTTAGTTGCATAAACCATTATAATAGGAAACAATTCTACTTTCTTAATTTTATTTCATAATGTAATTTCTTTATTTAGTTATTTGTAGCAAACGATTATGTATTATAATTGCCAGTTGTCCTGCTGCAAAATAATGTTTAAATGAATATTAACGAATCAAGTATTGTCAAAAAATTGTAACAATATTATTTTGATTCGGTATTTTTCTACAAGACTTCAAATTTATGAGACAGCTTTAAAAGTGCAACTGAATATTATATAGTAATTTATTATACAAGACGATAAAGAGATCATTTATCGAAAAGTGAAAGATGTTAGTTCACGAGTGACGAAGGAACGAGTGGGCTATCTTTCACGTGTCGATAAAGACTCTTTATCGTCGTGTACAATATATTATTTTATTTTGTACTTAATGTTAATTTGTGTAAAAATATTCTTATTTTACTTAAATTTTATTTTATCTACTCAAATTTTACTTTATCTACTCAAATTTTACTTTATCTACTCAAATTTTACTTTATCTACTCAAATTTTACTTTATCTACTCAAATTTTATTTTATCTACCCTCGATGTTAAAGTAATACTTTATCTACTGAAAATGAACGTATAAAACCAATTTTTAACATTAAGTACAAAATAAATAAATTTATTTGATCGTACATACGTTTTATATTATGTTACAAAAATATTTTTTTGTATTTACATTTTTTTAAATAAATTATTTTGTACTTTATGTTGTTGTATTTTTTTATTTATTTAGTACCCTTGAGTTGAGGACTGAAAAATATATGTCACACCCAAATTGGGTATAAGCGTAGCGCGATCAATTACCAAAAACCCTAATTCAAAATCAGCATCCGCCTCAAAATCAAATATCTATCTTCACGCACCTCTGGCTAATTTCTCTATATCACCATCATCATCATCATCATCATCATCACCATCATCATCGTCATCAATGCTCTCAATCAGAAATTCCATCAAAGTATCAAACACTAACATATTCGCCAGAGTTGCATATTATGCATAGTACATTTGTTCAACAACACACGACCGAATAGACTGCTGTTGGTGAAATTAATGATTATGTGCTTAGCACAGGTTGCAGTGCAGTTTCAGTTTCAGTTTCAGGATTCAGGATTCAGTCAGTGTTGTTCAGTTTGGTCTTGTTTGTATGCGAAGCGCGATTGAGGTAGTTGATAGGGAATCATTGTTTATTGTGTGGTAACATTGATACGGAAGCTGAAATTGCAGAGACGACTGAAAATTATTTTCAGGAAAAATTCAGCCTGATTTTGTGCTTTTAAATCTAAAACGTACATTTCAGACAGTGTAAAATTTAAAATACAGGCTGTTCCACAACTTAAAACAAAAATTAAAGGGTACTGTACAACGTGGTGATCATGAAACTAAAAGAATTTTTTTTTAAATTCGCAAAGTTAAGGGTAGTTTACATGACGTGTGTACATTTTAAGTATCACTGTTTTGATGGTATATTTGATAATTTGACATTTATTACATTAGTATTAGATATTATGTAAACAATTACTTTCATTGTAAAAGATTTTAAAAAAATTGTGAACGACATGTTTTCAAAATAATTATTACTTACATACCGTGCGTCCTCGGTATAGAATCGGTTTATATTTTACCGTGTGTGCGTTTACTTGCCGCTAATTTATTACTGAAACCTGAAACCAGCCCGAAACTCGTATCCTAACTATGCAATGCCATTTTGAAGTTGAAAAATACTGTAAAAGTGTTTTCGTTGCGAGTAAACTGTCAGATTATTATTGACCTTAGGATAATGTTTTTATAAACATTTAATAGAGAAAGAATAGATTTACAGACGTGCCTTTTTAAAATTTTAAAAATTAATTTGTATAATGAGATATAACCGTGTAAAGTTTGCACAAAATAGGAAATTTTTTAGAATTTTTCAGCATTTTTATATTCATGTACAATTTTTTAAACAACATTTTAAAAAGGCACATCTGTAGATCCATTCTTTCTCTACAAAATCCTGGTTGAAATAAAATTTTATTATTCTTGTACTGGCCACAAAACACTCGCTACGTTTGTACATTTTATGCTGGATTTTAGGTAGTAGACGGGTCTCTTAAAATATTAATCTAACCTAATATTTTAATGACAGTAGTATTGAATAATGGACTCATAATACTATAGTGTTGAATTATGAATTCATAATACATAAGTGTGTCTTATGGAGGGGTTTATCTTACTACACAGTTACCTACATAATGTATGTATTGTTCAATGGTCTAGATAAAACAAAATATCATTATGGTACTACGTAATGAACTTGTATTTAAATAAGTTTAAAAATATCATGCTAAATCGTCTCCTTTTCTGAAGTACGTTCCCAGTGAAAGACAAAATAAAATTATCCGTCCCTTGTTGGAGCAATTTCTCTGCCAACAACGTCTTGTAAAATTTTTTCTTCTGAATATTCAAATTCCCTGAAGTTATGAAAAGAAACTGTGGTAATGCTATTCAACACTTTCTTTTTACGCCGCAATTTTCGACTAATCTAATTATTTTGCCCCCGAAAGAACAGTCGTTCAAACAACTGAAAACACAAAAAGTTACTCGGTATTTTTATTTTTGCTTTGAGGATCGCATTTTCTGTGGCTTTTGCTAATGGACGGATTATAATGAACTGTATTGTTCAACGAGTTACGATTAAATTGAATTGACTATAACAATTAAATCTGACAGATATTACTATTAGCTTTGAATTAGTGGGAGAGTAGATATTGGTTATTAATTATTATGAGGATAATCACATATGTTTAAGCCTTTATTATTAATAAATAATTATTAATTATGACAGAATTATTAAACCAGAAATATGATACTCATATTTAAACAAAGCTATGTAAATTATAGCGATATATTATTTTATTAAATGTGAATTAAATTAATAATCATTATAACAAATTTGTTATAATGTGCGCCAATTTTCTAACCGGACGGCATAAATAGTGACTGTAGTAAATAATACATTTTTTATCTACAACCATTGAATAATAAATTTATTAAGAGGCCCGTCTACCACCTAAAATTCAGCATAAATGTACTACAGTAGCGAGTGTTTTGTGGCTAGTACAAGAATGGTAATTTCAACAAGGATTTAATAGAGAAAGAATGGATCTACAGATGTGCCTATTTAAAATTTGGATGAAAAGATTGTACATAAATAAAAAATTCAGAAAAATTCAAAAAAATTCCTATTTTATGCAAACTTTACACGGTTATATCTTATTATCGAAATTAATTTTTAAAATTTTAAAAAGGCTCATCTGTAGATTCATTCTTTTTCTAATAAATGTTTATAAAAACATTATCCTGAAGTCAATAATAATCTGGCAGTTTACTCGCAACGAAAACATTTTTACAGTTCTTTTCAAAATGACATTGCATTGCTAGGATGCGGCAAAGTACGAGTTTCGGGCTGGTTTCAGACAGCCCTACTAGTGGGGAAAAAAGTGGAATAGAAAAAAAGTAAAATCGAGAGTATTCTAGGTAAAAACGTAGACAAGCCGCTTAAAATACACCTACGGTGTCGTGATTTTATTTAACAATTTTTCTTTTCAAGTTGTTAGGCACCAAGGTTTCAATAAAAACAGAAATTTATGCGGCGAAATAAAAAGCTCTTGTGTAATATTTATAAAAGACAGTTAAATACATGGCAATATTAATGTCACCAACAAAAACGTTACACACATAAATTTCCTTAAATCGATTTGTGTATATTGTGGCAGTTTAATTTATATTTTAATATTAAAAAGACACCAAATAGAAACAATAGTTTTATAATTTACTTTCTTCGCAGTTGTCCTTTAGTAAACTCGCCCAAAGGCTCGTTTTACTAAATTTGGACGCGTGTGAAAAATCATGTCTTATGAAATTGTTGCATTGGCATTCTTAAAAATGATGATAACAACAATCTTGTAATATTTCCCCCGGCGTGTTACAGTATCGGTTACCACCCTCTGTAACGCGTTGACCATGATGAACGTTCGTCAGTGTTGAACGTGCATTACGGTTATCGGTTCCGCGCCGGTTTAGGCACCGGTTTTACTCCGGTGTTGGAATTAACGCGCGCACTCAGCGTGTAATGGCGTGGAATTGTTTAAGGCCCTATCAGCTCCGAATCCCTCGGCCCCCGCTCACGTACGCCGCTGGATGCAGGCGCTGAGACTGCAGTTTATGACGGAATTGCAAACTGCAAACGCGAATGCGAAATTCTGTTGTTGTTGGAATTGAGTGGAAAGAGTTTTTAAATCCTGTATCCTGCATTAAGTACAGGGTGGCCACTACTTTGTGCAATATTGCCCTGTTACTAAAACGCTTCTTGAATGTAATATAAGTGCTAGGAGCTGTCATAAAAAAACTGTCAATACCGGTCATACGAGAAAACCGTGGTGGAAACTAATGATTTCTTTAAAATATATTAAAACTAGTGATCTTATAGAATATTATATATTAAAGGACTAAAGTGCATGATTTAATCCTGAGGATGAAGTTTCACGAGCCGAAGGTGAGGAAATAATCACATGAGGGATTAAATGTACTTTAGTCCTGAGGTATATACTTCATCCTCAAACGAATGCAAAATAGTTTAAAAGAATATACATTTTGCAATTTTGACAGTAAATTTTATGCCAAATATTTATATTGTTACCATAGATACTCTGTGACAAATAGCCCGTATTTATTTGACAACGGGATTAATTAATTCAATTTCTTGACAGCGGGATTAAATATGAAAAATAATCCCTTGGGATTAAATTAAGAACCTTAGTCCCTAAAAATAGAGTAAGTTTTAGTCCCGGAAATGCAAAAAATATATTTAATAAAAATAATTACATTCCTCGTACGAACGGTATTGACAGTTTTATTTTATGACAGCTCCTAGCACTTGTTTTACTTTCAAGAAACTTTTTAGTGAAAACTTTCCTCGTGTGAACAGGGCATAATACTCAACTTCCTGAATATGGAGCTGAAAGAATTTTTTCCAAATTCGCAAATTTAATTTGCAGGTTTTTAAATGAAACAGTTTTGGGCCACTGTTTCAACATAAAATAATTTCAAAAATTGATTTACAACCATTGCATAATACGTTCATTAGGATATAGGTGTCTTATCATATCATATGAAATATACCATCAAAACAGTGATATTTAAAATGTACACACATCAAGTAATTTAAAAAAAATTCTTTTTGATTCATGATCAGCACGTCGTACAGTATATATACCCTTTAATGTTTTGTCCTAAGTTGTGGAACATCCTGTATAGACAATTTATTTTGCTAGAAATATTGTTGCTCAAATGTTTTAATTTATTATTTGTATAAATACAACCCTACAAATATTATCAATTAAATACAACAACGCGAAAAAACACTTCGTCTCAAAAAAATAATTAAAAGACAACATTGCCCCCTCCTCCCCTATTCTCTCCCGATGCTCTTCTTTCTCCCCTTGTTTATGTCGGTATCGATTTTCGCGGCGTTCTCTTGTTTTCTGTGTCATTGGGTGAGTGTCCAGGGTCGCGAAGCGGGGGCGGAAAGAAGAGTCTTCAACCCCGCGGCAACGGACGCCACTGGACTGAGGATACTTCCGCAAGGGAAAGTTTTCACAATTCACCCTTGTTCTGAATCCCCAATGAATTTAATCAATCATTACGTGACATGATTGTTTCTTAAATCGGTTATTCTATTTACAAGCTGTGGTGGAGAGTGTTTTTTTAAACGGAGGAAATTCATTTAAAAATAATTGGCAAGGATTTTATACGCTTAAAAAACAATTTCTATATTAAAAATCTGCTGTGGCCAACACAATACTTCCCCGAGTATAAGTTTAAATATAATGCTTTCGTAAAGGCTTTAATTTTATGCTTTATTCAGCAAGTAAAATCCTTTTTCCCGAACTACTTAATTTGATAGCAACTTCGGCATAATTTGAATAATATATGAATAAACAACTGGCCATCGTTTCAATGTTGTTTTTGATTCTTCGACTAAATTTTTTCCCAGAGAGCTTTAATTTTATAATACACTTGAACAAATTTTGGAGAAACAATTGAAAGTCAATTTTTACTAAACCTATCTCTCCAAGAGCTTGAAATTGACACCAAACTCGGTATAATTTGAATTGACGATCGTTTAAATGTTATTTTTATTTTTCTACTAGAATTCTTTTCCCGAAAACTTTAATTTGATACCACATACGATAGTATTTTAATAAAAATAAAAAGTTATGTTTATAAAGTTGGTACCATTGGTTGAATAAAGCTCATTAACGAACTTGAAGCCAGTTTTTGGCTCAAGACCTTAAATATAAAATTTTAGTCCAAAATTCCAACGCGTTTTTAAGTTATCCAACATCCAGACAGACCGACTTTTTTTAAATAATGATTTTTGGGTTCAGTAAATTGTGAAGAATCATCAAAATCTCGAACTGTCAAAAAATCACGATTACAATATTTCCCTCTACTACATAGGTCGGGGAAGTACCAGGTTTTTTTTTGAGAACAAAAAGTATGTTTTAAAGAGTGGGCTGTAAATAATTTTCGTCCGTAAATATTTGTTGAACACAATATATTATTCATTTAATATATCCATTAAATTTTGTTTCATTTTCATGCACAAAATTTAAACTAAACTTGATGAAAGCTTTTATAACTTACTGTAAATAATAAATGGCATTATATTTTGTATACGCGCGTTTCATAAATTGGGAAAACAAAAACATACATTCATAAATATTAAAATCCCTTGTTCGAAAATTGAATTTTTCCCTTACATATTTTATAAACAATAAAGCAGCTTAAATAATAAATTAAATTCGGTTTGTTTACATGAAATTAAAGAATTTTAGCATTGAATTAAAAAATTACTTTCTTTGCAAAAGCAAGGCTTGCTAAATAATCACGTTTCTTATGGAATGAAGCCTAAAATAATTACGCACAAAGAACAAGCCCAGAAAAAATATTTGGCGAGGGAAATTAATTACTCTTCCGGGCGTGGCCAACTTGGTGAAAGCAAAACCGCGGATTGACAGCCGGTAAACATCATTAATAAAAGCAATTTCAAGTCCGCAAGTAAACCGTTCGATAAAATTCCAAGATTGTTGATTTATCGAAACGTCAATCTTCGAGAGATTAAGTGCGAGTGTGTGAGAGATAGACAGATGCGAAGCTCTGAGTGCGAGAGAGACACACTCGAGTATTGTGACGTTGACAGCTCGGGATGAGAAGATGAGGTAATCCCAAATCCCAAATAAAAATTGATTTGTGCTACAGTGAGTTCTTATTTGGGAGATTTATTTTTCTGATAAATCTTGGGTTCATTTCTACACGTTCAGAACTCGGTACGATATAATGGAACTATAGAAATCTACGAAAACCTTACGTAGAACCGTAGAACTTTAATTTGAAATGCTATAGTCGCTTCCAAAGATTCATAAAACAGTTTCTTTAAATGTGAAGTAAATAGAAACATATAATAATGTCATTTTACATGCTACTTGGTCCATGACGATTTTTGTATACATTATTGTACTAACAAATTACTTTTTGCTTTTCATAATAGTTATTTATGATATAAGTGTTAAAAGTGGCATTTTATAGGTAAGTGAAGCAACCCCACTAACGAAATAAAATCGCTTTTAAGTAACACATCATACAATATTTAATCTACAACCTTCGTAGTTTATTTGTAAGAACTAAAAATTGATAAATCACATTTCGACAGCTTATATTATATTTGTTTATTTATTGATACAAATTGTTAGCAAAGTGTTAAAATTATAACACGTTGTTTTGTTACTTTTAACACTGTGCCATAAAGTGACACTTTTAACTTGCTAAACAACCGTTAAAAAGCCTACTTTTAACAGCAACCGTAGATAAAATTATTAATTAATTAATTTATAATACACCAGAGGCGTAGGATCAAAAAATTCCTACTAGGAAACTTATAACCACTCTAATTTTAAATCTAGTTAATTCAGTCATTTACATCGTAAAAAACTTGTTTAATAATTTTCTTAAACTGGATTCAGACGAAACTAAAGAAAATAAACCCAATTTGCGAAACATATTTAAGTTTAAATAATACTTTAAACCATTCCAAAATATTTTTCTCATGAGTAATATAATAAGAGCCATGAACGGACAAAATTGAAATATTTATCAAATTTTATCGTTATAAAACTGCCTTCTTCGAAAAAATATAGCATTCTAATTGGTCAAAAACGACGTATGTGCTGAAATAATCATAATAACAGCAAGAATAACTATAGCTTTAATATTACAATAACAAAATTATAATTTCCTAACAACTTCAAATTAGCTACCGCAACATAACCTCCGAGTTCTTCTCAATTTGTTCGCGAGTAAATATTTGCCTTTAATTCCTGTTCACCAACAATAACAGCAACATTTGATAATAACAAAGCAACATCGCCACCGCTAATGCAAGTGGCGGGAACATGAGAACATCACACAAGCGTGAAGTCCTGGGGCAGAGAACATGAGAACGAGAACATGTTATGTTCCTTCACATATTCCTTGCCAATTAGACAAGGAGCGAGCGACAGCCTTGTGAACAATTCACAAGGAGGCTGTGAGGTGTGGAAGGGTTAAACAAAGGAGGGTGGTTGATTTTGATGCGTCATTAGCTTGATTTATTAGGGGGGATGATTGATAACGAAGTTTGCACACAACAGTTCAAAAGATGCATTAATGCTCGCTTGCCACATTATCTTAGATTTGGAGAATTGTGCTTGCTTCATTGAAATTTTGAAATTCAAGAAGAACAATAAATTAAACACTTATTTACGGCTCGGTATATTAAAGCTGATACTTAAGCGGCCTGTCTACGATTTTTTCCGAATTCCCAGAACACTCTCGATTTTGCTACTGCTTAAAACCAGCCCGAAACTCGTACTTTACCGCATCCTGGCAATGCAATTTCATTTTGAAGTTAAAAAATACTGTAAAAGTGTTTTCGTTGCGAGTAAATTGTTAGTTTCTTATTGACTTGAAGGTAATGTTTTTATAACATTTAATAGAGAAATAATAAAAATTTTAATAAATAAAATCAGGAGATATAACCGTATCAAGTAAATTTTTATGATTTTTTCGGGATTTTTATAATCAGCTACAATTTTTTAAATAAAATTTTAAAAAGGCACAACTGTTAATTGATCCTTTAAGTGTACAATCCTTGTTGAAATACAATTTTATTGTATTGGAATAAACTCGCTACGTTAGTATGTTTTGTGCTGGATTTTAGGGGTAGACGGGCCTCTTAAGCCTTGTTCACACAAGGATTCTTTATGGATTTTATGTGAAATAGCGGCACTGCTAAATTAAATCTTCAATCTGTCTTAGAAAAGAAGAATTTCTAATTAATGGATAGCTTCAAAACATTGAATTTCTTCTTCTGTATATACAGGCTGATTGACAACTTCGTACATATAGTACCTACTCATTACTCAAACTTACTGATCATGGAACAAAAAGATTGTTTTTTAAATTCTTTAATTTAAGGGCAGTTATATTAATGAATATCTGATTAACCATGAATGGAATAAAATTATATTTGAATTAATAGTGCAATGGGAAGAATAGTAAATCTATTATGCCCTGTTCACACGAGGAAAGTTTTCAATAGTAAAGTTTCTAGAAAGAAAAACAAGTGCTAGGAGCTGTCATAAATAAAAACTATCAATGCCGTTCATACGGGAAATATAATTATTTTTATTAAATATATTTAATCTTTAACTCCTCCACGGATTCCTCGTACGACCACTATTGACAGATTACTAAATGACAGTTCCCAGCACTTGTTTTACTTTCAATAGACTATTTAGTAAAAACTTTTCTCGTGTGAACAGGGCATAAAATTAAATTTGAAGACTGATTAAAAAACTGCCAACTGAAATTGTTTATTAGTGGGCTGACTCCGTCTCTGGCAAGGCCAAGCATCAAAATTAATAATTCATTTCAAAGCAATTGTCTATTATTTTTATAATAATCTTCTTATTCTTTTCACAAAATCACACACAAGTTACCTAACACAATCCGCCATATTTTAGTATCAGATAGCAGAAGATTAGCGCACTATTAGCAGTCAGTTGGCATGGCCATGACTTCTTATTTGTGGGCTACCTACGCGCTGAGAGACACTGTTTATCGAGTGTTTCGTTAGTTAATCATTACCTTCAAAACTTAGTTAGACAAGAGAGAGTGATACAAACAGATGCGCGAAAATGTGCTGAAAATTGTGGAAAATTGACAGTGAAGTGAGAAATTTAATCGTATTGGGTACACATGGATTCTTTGAAGATTCTTTCATGCTTCCTGAGAAAAATAATCATGGTGAGAATTGCGTGTCAAATAGCGGCGCCGCTAAATTGAATCTTCAATGAGTCTTGGAAAAGAAGAAAATTCATTGATACGGCTTCAAAAAAGTGAATTTATTTTTTCCAGGATTCAGAAGAATGAAAGAATCTTCAAAGGATCTATGTGTGAACAGGGATTTAAATTTTAAATGTTGTTTCTATTTAAAATAAAATCGCATTTGTTCCTGGAAATATTGTCTAGTAGCATGTTTTTAAAAGTAAGTAATAATGCGATTTTCTTTCCAAATGTCCCTCGCATGGATTACTATCCAGAATAGTTATTTGTATCACAAGGCCAGAAACTGACCTTTTGCAAGAGCGAGTATTTTTGACATGCCGAGCCACAGGCGAGGCTTGCAAATTACGAGCACTAGCATAACAGTTTCTGGACATGTAATACACAATATTTTATGTGCCGATTTCATTACAAAAATATAAAATAATTATACATAACCTAAAAAATTGTGCACTGAATACTTGCATTTGAGCTTAAAATATATTTATTTCAGTTTCTATTAACGATTTACGTCTAAAATTTGTCAAAATCTTGTTAATACTTGCATAAAAAATATTCAACGCATAAAATCTGCTTGACAACTGTAGTAATGTCAAGATGCCAACCTATAACTTCCGGTTGTTTGCCGGCCTAGGCTGGCAACAAAGAGTTTCTGGCGGATTTTGAGATATGGAAAACTAGCGATGCCGACCGGAGGCATATAAAATTTAATTATTTAATCCATACACTTGGGATATTACAAGTGAAAATCGCATTATTACTTATTTTTTATATAGTTACTAAACAATATAGTTACTAAACAATAAATCCAGGAACAAATTCGATTTTCTAAATAAGAAATTAAATAGAACAAAAATTTTGACAGATTTACTATAGCTTATAAATATTTATATGAATCAGATTAAATCAAATGTTTATCTTTAATATTAATTAAAATAAATTAACATACTGAGGCAGTAACTTTAATTAATCAAAACATACATACATACCCACATACATTAATTTATGTATTATTTATTTATGTAACAACTATTTGTATAGAAAGAATACATCCATATTATTATTTTCCGTGTAAACAATTCTTAATTTTGTCTCAATTACCACAAGTGACTTCATCATTACCGTCATTAGTTGTCATGAACGACAGTGTGATAATGAACCAAGTGCAAGTGAAATAGCTGCGATGACGCGCCGCGTATAGACGGTTGATAAGAGTGCGGGAGTGTGAAGTGATAAGAAGAAAAAACTTAAGATACGTGTGAAGATAGCCGCATGCATGGTGCAGCCGGGCAGATCCAGGAATAACAACTACTCCGGACTCGACATGGAGTCCCTGGAAGACATGTTGCGCAAGGTAAACGGAGAATTTCATTATTAAGGGGCTATACTTCTTGAGTGCAATAAGAATCAGAATTCACGATTCTGGCTATATTGCTCAAAATAAAAATCTGAAATTTTACATTAGTAACGACAAAGCATTGTTGAATTGAAAAATTCAAACTATATATTGTTCCGACAACAATTAGAGATAAAAAGAAATTAAACACTAGAATTTCGTGAGGATCTCATGAATAAACTATAAAAGTTATCATTGAGTTTAAAGACAAAATGAGTAGAACATAGATGTAAAAAGGGCGGAAAAACAATAAAACTATAATTTTATCAACAGAATTGCCATAAATTATATCTAAACTTGTGCAATTTTTGCCGAATTTCGCTTAGTTATTAAAGCCAAACTATTTACATTAATTAAAGATTTTGAAGATTCCGCACTTTTAGTATTCTTCCTTAATCTACATACAAAAATTCAACATCATACGTATAACAGTATTAGATTGAAATCCTCACAAAAATTACTCGTTTTTCAATGCGTATTATTGCCATGCAATAGGCTCTTAACAAAAATTACATGATTAAGGCCCAGTTGTACAATTCAAGTTAAGTGTCAGCTCAAACATAAACCAAGCTTAGTTAAACTGAGTTGTCTAATCCAATATCCAGCGCTAAAATAAAACAGTTAACCAATGCTCTAATAGAACAGGAAAAGTTCGTAACCATGGTTTTAACATAAACAGAGTTTAAGCTGAGATTGGACAACCGGCCCTTAATATGATTTTAAAAATGGTGTAACTACTCTCGCAACAGGCGATGTGGTTGTAATTCGATTGAGTAAATATCAAATTTAAAGTCTGTTTTATATTATACTTTTTTGGTAGATTTATACTAGATTTCTAGTTTGATTTCCATCCGAGATTCCTTCAAGTTTCATACTTTATTTCCAAACTATTCGTATTCTTCGATTTTTTTCGAAATGGTTCAAGTTAGGCAACTTCAAAATAATAAATAATTTTCTTACTTGTTCTGACAAGTGACAACTTAAGGAGCTCGTCTACCTATTATTATAATTTCTATAATACTCTCGATATTACTTTTCTTTCTAATTCACTCTCTTCCCCACTACTACGGTTGCCCGAACCCAGCCGGAAACTCGTACTTTAGCGCATCCTAGCTATGCAATGTCATTTTGAAGTTGAAAAATACTGTAAAAGTGTTTTCGTTGCGAGTAAACTGTCAGATTATTATTGACTTCAGGATAATGTTTTTATATACATTTAATAGAGAAAGAAGAATCTACAGATGTGCCTTTTTAAAATTAAAAAAAGAATTTCTATCATGAGATATAACCGTGTAAAGTTTGCAAAAATTGGATTTTTCGGAATTTTTTTAGCCATGTACAATTTTTTAATCAAAATAAAAAGGCGCATCTGTAGATCCATTCTTTCTCTATTAAATCTTTGTTTACCACGGTTATACTGGCCACAAAACACTCGCTACGTTAGTACATTTTATGCTGGATTTTAGGACGTAGACTTAAATAAAAAAGTATTTTTTTGTAAAACTATTGTAGGTCCTACAGAAAACGCATGTGATGTAGAAACCGATTGAGGTTGATTTAATACCTTTGTGGTTGAATTCTCTAACTAAGATGACAGCTGTCTAAATACGATTGCCTATTTATAAAATATAATTTCTATGAAATATGAATGATTAATTAACGGTAAATATGCGTGTATGTTTCTGCAATCTGATCAGTATATTAGTTACACTTTTGGTTCGACATCTGTTCTGTCACATTTATGTAGGCTGATTGTTCGCACGTGCGACGCGCTATCCACTTTCCTAATCCAGCCCGGAGTCGTCTCCCACTCCGGAGTCCGGGCGGTTCCGGGAGGTTCCGGGTTACGCCGCCGCCGGTTTTTGCTTTAACCCACTCAAGCGGCCGCCGAGTTGCGAAACTGGCTTACAACTTCGCCGCATTAAATTTACCTTTATCGCGTGAACGCGCAACTTATTCAATGCTGGCTTTTTCTTCAGCGCGAGGTTTCATTATCAAGTATAACGAAAATAGTGCTACTGCTGGATCAAAAGATTATGGCCACACAACAAATTAAACAAAAAGAGTCCCTCACTTTTGAAATAATAAAAGAATATTTACAATTTCAAATTTTATCTACAAACTGAAAAAACTTTTGTTTATTATGGTAAATTATAGTATTGAACTTTACTGATCATGAAATTGAAAGAATTATTTGTTCAAAATGCACCTTTTTAATTTCAAGCTTTTGTTTTAATGAAAAGTCTCGTTGAATTAAGTATAGTTAACTATAAGCACAAATGATATTTTTATTTTTGTGTAACATAAATTTAAATCATCGGTTTGGCTCTTAAAATTATATCAAACGCATTTTGCTAATAAAGAAACGATACCTAAAAACGATACCTAAAATAATTATTATACTACGGTTATTTACTAACAACTAACAAAGTTACGAGGAATCCAAAAGTCAATCAGATTTTCGATATTACATAGTTCAGCCTGTACATCACTATAAATCGATTTTTACTTTGTATTATTCATCGCAGAGCCTTGAAACTTCTTCCAGGATTTAATGAGGTCCTTAGACACACACTACACATAGTTTTGTAAATGTATATCGCAAAATAACTACAGATTTTACCATTTTAGTAAATAAAGCACAACGAAATCACCACGCGTTGATTGTTATATCACTGACGTTCTTACAGGTTTATGTTTTGTCCATTCTTCATGGAGATGGCGCCAGTTTCGATTCATATTTGAATATTTAAATGTTTTAAATGATATTCTGGTAAATTTATGTTTCTTATTTATTTAGATAATGTAAATCTGGAAACTAAGTAATTAATTAATGAAAAGAACATGCTTTATTAGTGCTTTGTATTTCGGGATGCAAATATTTCAGGATTTGTTAGAATTATATTGGTTGAATATTTCATTTTAACAAGATACTAAAATACAGTGTTTGAAATTTTAACAAGATGAGTTATTATTATTATATAATCAAAAAACTATAAGAAACCAATCTGAATGGCTTTAGTGGTCAGTAGAATTTATCATTTTTATTTATTTATAATCTCCCGTAGATTAATCGCCACCCGTTGGTATTCAAACTAGACAATAATCCAATACAAACGACGCAATTAATAATTCGTTAGAAATATCCGGGTAAGCTTTGCGATTACTCAGATTTATTAGCAGGAAAGTTTTCCACATAAAATCGTACGCGTGCGGCCAATTTACAATCTACATTCCACATTCTACGCATAGATATCTCTGTGGAAAGTGGAAATAATTTACGATTGCCTATACTGGAGTAGCAGAACACAGCGCCGGAGCGAAACCCTTTGCTAACGACACGCATAAGCGTAGAAGAAGAAACAACCTCAAGAAATTATATCTATCGATGGTTATCATTGTTTCATAAAATCAACTTTGCATAATTTGATCTTTGAATTAGCTTATTTTTAATCAGTTATTACATTTTTTTCACACTGCATAATATACAGGGTGTACCATAGTTACATGTACATACTTTTTTACTGTGATAAAAGCCCCTAAAAGGTTGCGCTTATACGACTATAGAATGAATTATAAAAAAATCAAGATTAAATGAAAGAATTTTCAAAGAATCCTTCTGTGAACAGGGCATGCATTAGGTGAGATGTTTGAAATATCTTATTCTTGTACTTTAAGTGATATTACGTTACGTTACATTCTGAGTACGATCAAAAATTCGTACTCAATACGGGTGCATGTCACTGCGTCAAATTGCCGTAATGTCAAATACCCGCTGTGTCCAATTGCCGCAATGTCAAATTGCCACTGTGCCAAAACGTATCTCCACCACTAACAAAGCTAACAAAACCGTACTAGAGCCCCACAAAGTCGGTTTTGGTATTTACTACACTAACAAAGCTAACAAAACCATACTAGAGCCCCACAAACTCGTCAAATTGCCTCTGTGTCGAAATAAATTTGCAGTAGTCTCTCGACATTACAAGTATTACAAGTATGTAAGTGGTGGAGATGCGTTTTGGCACAGTGGCAATTTTACATTGCGGCAATTGGACACAGCGGGTATTTGACATTGCGGCAATTTGACGCAGTGGCGTGTTCCCCTCAATACAAACATCTCAGAGAATTACATGGGACTCATTATTACCAAATTACTAACATTGGGATGTTACATAGATAATGTTACTATGGGCGGACATTAGCAATCGCTAGGATATATTAATAGGATGTTAATAGGCAAATATAGCAAGTAACAAACGTGATGATTTTATTTTGTCAATAGATATTAATTTAATTTGAAAGATAATTTTCCCCTGGGAAATTTTCTGTAGGACGCCGCTGTCTAGCGCCGCACGCACTTCGCGGTGACGTTTTTCGACGCCGTCGTAAAAACCGTGTCGTGTACGTCGCATGCCATATATAACTGAACGTGTCAGGTGCTTTTTGATACGAATGTTTTTACGTTTCTTTCGAACGCGTAAATTGCGCCAATCGTTACCCGCAGATAGGGTTTTTACATCAGAACTGCACTGACTTCAACGCTGAACGCAGATCCATTAATTATTTTTTAAATGCCAGTTTTTAGTGTTAATAAAAATATTTATTTATGGCTGAAGGTTTATCGTGAAATTTATTTCCGCTGGTATTGTTTTATGTTTTATTATTTATAAATATAATTTGGTCGCACGATACATTAACACGAAGAACAATAGTTTATTGTGGGACTCACCTTTATGTATGTTATGCAGTTTGACCGCTGAAGGACTGCACGCTGCATGGCCACTGAAAAAAAAAAACATTCAGTACAAAAAATCGCTTCTAAAAATTACAGCAAATAGCTAAATAGTTATTAAACAATATAGCATAGGGGAGAGGTGGCATGAAAGGGACAGGTATTGAAAGGGACACTGATCATATTTTAATTATGGTACGTATTGTAAATCTGCAGATTTTTTTTATAAGATGCTACTACTGTAAGAGAAAATGTTATAAAATATAAAGACATTTGCTACTATACTTCAGGAGATTTAGTGCATATCAAAAATTATAAAAATCCAAGTGGTCGAATTTTGAGTAATTTTTTAATAATGAGTCAGTATATATTTATTATATTTTATTGTTATTAAGTAACTAGTCTAAGGGTAGAATTAAGCTTGAGTATTTCTAAAAAGGTGCGTTCATTTTTTTTTTATAAAATATTATTAGTGTTTATGCATACAAGTATTGAAAGAGACAATGTGTAAAGTTATGAAAGGGACATGTATATCCATACCAAAAATATCAATATCAATAGATGGTAATTACGCCCTGTAAGACTTGATTTGATAAAAAGTATAAATTTTAAAAATAAGTTAACTATTTTTTTTCTTTTCACATACTCTGGTTCAACCTTTATACGACATATAAGGTCTATTAAAAACAATACATAATTTTTAAAACTTTATGCGACAGCTAAAAGTATTGATACTGCTTAGGTCCAAGCGAGAAAGAAAAATTCCAGTGATCTAAATATTAATTAATAGTATTAGCGTATTGTAACAAAGTATAGAAGTATTTTTTTGAAATGTCGCAGGTTACAAATAAATTATTAACATAGCAGCCATAAAAATATAATTCTCCTCTGGAATTAAAAGAAAGAAAAACGTTCAGTTGTGCCATAAAGATAACAATTTTCACGACTTTCTATTTCCATAGATTCATTCCGGATTGCAGCTAGTTTTCCTCGTAAACTGTACCAACATTTTAATGTCGCCCGCTACGTCATAATAAACGCCAACTTTGTATTAACAGCATGCCATAGATTCTCGTTATTTATTTCACGTGTGTGAATATAAATCCTTCATAAAACAAAAGCACATCGCGTAATTATTTCCCGCGTGCAATGCGGAACATGTGACAGCAAAGGACTAATTAACCTGGACAGGTTTTATTTTTACCTGGAGGGAAATATGCCAGGCTAAAAATACCATCATGTTTATCAACTTGTTAATCTATTATCCGACTTGTCTTCAGAAATTTGCATAAGATTCGCTGCACGATTAGCGCTTCAAGTACGGTAATTGCTTGTCCGAAATGTAGGACGCCCAACGAGAGAAATAAACGAACAATAAAATTTGAATTGTATTACCTGAACCATAATTGATTGAATTAATTTTTAATAAACGTTTAACTTTTGTGATAAACCTCAACACAGTCACGTAATTAATCAAAAATAGTCATATACGCTATTTTTAGATGACCACAAAAACACATAATTTATAACTTTTTAATATTCAAATGTCATTTGAAACAATCAATAAACAAAGCAAAAACTGTCTGATTATGTTGATTTGGTCTCAATTACCGTGCTAGCATGATATTCAAATCATGCTAGTTTATGATATTTCCAGCTTTCTTTAGTAGGCTGGTGCCACGATATCTATTATTTTCTGTAGAGGTACCTAGTCTAAAAAATACTTTTTCTACGCCTGCTTCTGAAAGTTCATGTTTCTATATTGTTTTTAATGTTGAAAGCAGCTGTTTGTCGCAAGTGTGTTGCAAAGTACCTAAGTGTGTTGCAAAGTTCCTAAGTGTGTGACAAAGTACTTTGTTGCACACTTATGGCTACTTTGCAATATAGTTTTGCTTTTTTTTTGAACGTCCATTGTTTTCGCAACAACATTGATATTTCACAAAAAATTAAAAATTTGACAGTAAATGTCAAAAATTATGGTTATTTTTGTATTTTTTAACTTCCTTGTTTTGCAGGAGTAGAAAAAATAGTGTGTATAACACGTATTGAAAATATGTTGTCCAACTTAAACGATTGCAACCCTCCCTTCGCTCGGGCTGCAATTTTCGTTCGCGTTCGACAAAACTATATTTTCAAAACTTCTTATTCAAATAACTATTGTTATGTTTTTTTTTAATGAACTCTGTTTTATACTGAGACAATTTTATATACCTACCTACAATATTTAGTTTGTGATTCTGCGGAGTTCGCATATAATAATAATTTGAAAGCCGCGCTTATCTATTTTTTCAGACAATTTACGAAGCAATGCAATTTGCTGTATAATACTACACAATTTAGATTGTTTCAAAAATTTAACAATGTCTTGTTCAAGATTTAGTGTAATGTAAAACGGGCTTTAGACAAAAATTGGTTCAAACTTTGTAGAAAACCTTTTGATTTGGGAGTAAATTAGCAACTGAAAGTAGCAGCTTCAGGAAAATGAGAAAGACTTCATTAGGGCTGAATAGTTAGTCTATTCCTCCCACACACTCGGTGTAGAGTGTCCAAGGCACACGTGATTTGCGCTTCGGGCGATTTGAATTGCAGATTCGCCGCGATTAATTTTAGTTCGATTTATGCGTCGAGGGACATTCGCCGGAAAAATTTACATAGAAATCCGGTAATAATGTTTCGACATTTCCCGACCAATTGTGTAAGTTTTAATGAAAAATCACCGCAGTTGGAAATTTATGCACTTTTTGCTTTCTGCAAGAGGCCATTCATTTCAGACGACTGAATGGCTGACGCAAAATTACCAGAAAAAAACAAGTCCACGACAAATGCAGCGCGGGACGCGAACACCGCAAGAAGGAGAAGATAAATATTAATGTTTCATTTCCAGGTTTCTTTTATCACTGCTGCATGAATGAAAGAATATTCGAGTTTTGCTCAGCATTTTCAACGTTTTAAGTCTAATTAACGAGATACATAATAATCCTTTCCTAGATAACTCTTAATCCTTAATTTATTAAACGGATTTTAAACATGGTTGTTAGTTTTATAACTATTGTAGAATGAGAAACAAGAGCTTATACTACGAAGTACGAGTATAATATAAACACAGGAGTGGACAGTCTATATCTTAGCAATACTGTAGATTTGTGGCATTTTTGTTCATCCTGTGCCACAAAGAAAGATCTCTGCTGGGCCCGTGCGTTACCATCGTTACCGTTATTTATCCTCATATGGTCCGAGCTTTCTCTAAAAGGTAAACAGAAAGGCAACACTTCATCTGCCCTAGTGTCCACTCCTATACTAAGAAAATATTGACAAAATCATTTACTAATAATTTCGCTGCCTGTTTTTAAATACCTACTAAACATTTTCACAAAATTACTTTCTACTATGATCTGTTCTTTTATACAAATTCGTGCATATATTTTTATTTTATATATTTATTTATTGCATAGGTAAATAATTAATTTGAGTTTAATTTTATTCCATTTAGATTTAGTCAAATATCCATTATACAAATTTCAATCCAGTAAGACAAAATATACTCATTGCGAAAACTAAATACACGATTTAAAAAATATATTTTTGTTCCCTTATCATTTTTCCAAAAGACTCGGGATAGAGCTATAAGTTCTGAACGAGTGAAAAAAAATAATTGAAAATTTGGAGCGTTTGGGTCATTGCGAGACCGAAGAACGTCAACAATTTGAACATTTGAAACTTGCAAAAAGCATTAAAATTAATTAAAATTTAAGTCTTGAAAGAATTAAGATATTGGATTTTGGTTCATGGGGATGTGTTTCTTTGTTCATTTCCTTGAAAGTAAGGTAAAACGCGACAGCGGTTGCTATTTAAAAATGTTGGGGTGGTCAACCCCTAAAAAAAAACTCCACGTTGCATGGAAGTTCTAAACTATCTAAGAAAGTAGTTTTTCTCTTTAGTGATCCCAAAATTTTCAATTTTTTTCTTCACTCGTTCAAAACTTATACCTCTTCCGTCCCAGGACTTTTGGGAAACCCTGTATGTACAAAGTTGTGTCTGTATACGTAAATTCCTAAATTTTATTGATAATATTTCATATTGTTATATTTATATGTTACTGATTACAGCAGCATAATCTCCGATCAGAATCTTGCGCATAATAAATCGCACCATTTGTAAATGGATTAAATTGGTTTGCGCAGTGACATTTGATTAATTGGCAGGTATTCGTATAATTAAACTGGGCTTTATATTGAATTTAACGCAGCTATTTTATTAGCAGCGTTTTTTTGAATCACTGCCCCTAAACAAAGGGCGTAAATTCAAAGCTTTTCTCTGATTTTATTGTTCGCAAAACAATATTTATCCCAGCGGATAAATAACATTTTTGACAGGAGGAGGATGTTTTTATTTTAAATACACTCGGGGTTGCGATTTTGGAATAAACGTATCAATCATGCGCTATTTTATTTACAATATTGATGTTTATTTGCACCAACAAAAAATTCTAATACCAGTAAAGAGAGATAAATGGTTAGCAAATTGTCATTTTTTGAGTAATTAATTTATTAGATTATACTTGGATATTATTACTAAATCCTAGTTTTACAAAACGAAGTACCTACTCATGAAATTGAATGAGTATTACTCGAATTAATAAGATATTGACATGCTGTACTGAAATAGTATATTATGCAATGAGTTTATAATGATAGCTATTAATACGCGAGCCATGGCGAATGTCGCAATTCATACGAGTGTATTAATAGCCATTATACACGAGTTGCATACACTATTTTTTCTACTTCCATAAAAAATTTATTCATTGTCATGAAATTTACTTGGGGTGTTTCATAATGAAAATCTGTATTGAAATAAATGTTATTCAAGTATAAACAATACATATTCAATAAGTGAATTAAAGCATAGGAGTAGAAAATATAATTTTATAGTACTACATCTTAAAAAAAAGACATCTGTCAAGTTACGATGGCCTATTTAATATTTGAGATTTAAGTACATTATTTAAAAAGTCTATGTTTGGATACACATGATCATAAAGGATTCTTCGAAGATTCATTTATGATTCTTTCATGCTTTCATAAATTAAAAAGTAGCGCCCCTAAATTGAATCTTCAATGAGTCCTAGAAAAGAAGAATTTCTAATTCATTGATAGCTTCAAAACTGATTTTTTCCAGGATTCAGAATCATGGAAGAATCCACAAAGAATTCATTTATGTACAGAGATTTTACAGAAAGTTCTTTCGCCCAATAACAATAATACAAGAATTTATATTAGTCAAAACTTATTTGAGTACCAAATTTATTAAGTATTTTAAAACTTAAAATAAACTTATTGAATGTAGCTGCAGTTCAAATAAATAATCAACAAATATCCTAAAATATGTTGCTTTCTCTATTGATTCTGAATGTGTGAAGTGTAATGTTTCTTTCTTCTATTTGGCAATTATAGTAATGGCCTCCAATGAATCTAGCATGAAAGTTTATAAGTTTATGATCGAATATTAATATCGTAAAAGCATGTTATTAAACAAAGCGTTATTGAACAATAGCCGCAGGTGTAACATTAAAAGTCTTGTCACCTACAAAACAATGTAGTACACCAGTATCGTAAAAGAACAAGCACTTATCGTTTATGAGAAACAGGTGTGCAAATTGTTATACAACACTCCTACATCCAACAGAACAAATACTGCACGCGTTGAACAGAATTAAACCATTATGAGAGAAAATCTATCAACGCTTTTTATCAGTCTTACAAATTACAGATATCAAAACATAGAAATAAAAATAGTTTATAAAAGATTGTTCCACAACTTAGGACAAAAAATACTGTACCTACAATGTGCTGATCATGAAAAAAAAATTGCATCGTATTTCAAACAACTATTTTTTGCCACTGGTCGGTAGTTATTTTTAATAATTTTTTTTCAAATCTTCTAGAATGAAAGTAATTGTTTACATAATATCTAGTACTAATAAATGTTAAATTATCAAATATACCATCAAAACAATGATACTTAAAATGTACACACGTCAAGTAAACTACCCTTAACTTTGCGAATTAAAAAAAAAAATCATTTTGTATCGTGATCAGCACGTCGTACAGTAACCCTTTAATTTTTTGTTCTAAGTTGTGGAACATACTATATAAATAAATAAATTGTATAATATGTAAATACAATGAAAACATATTTATACAAGTATATGATTTATTTCTTATTATGATATGCAGTTATAAGGTCAGCTTGAATTATCATATAAACTTTAATTTCTCCATACGAATTAAAAATATTTCTATCCGTGACATTTCCACTTATCTCTAATCATATAATAAACAGGAAATATAAACTGATAACATAGTTGTCAATTTTTTAAAATAAAAACATAAGAAAACAGCAACAATAGATTCCCACGTATTGTTAAATTCTAGTAGGCGAAGAAGCAATTCAACCTTGAGGTTAATTTAATTATTGTGATGTATTGAGGTTACAACATACTTAAGTACATACGGAATTGTAGAATGGCAGATTTATGTAAATATGTAGTTGGTTAATATGTGTAGGAATACTCGTTTTGTACTATTATTATTTTCATTCATTCGGAAATATCAATGAATGGAATATGCATATTTAAAATCAAATAATGCTTCGTAATTTTTATTTTGAGCAATATAGCCAGAATCGTGAATTCTGATTCTATTGCAGCAATATTGCGTGCAACAAGTGTAGAGCCAAGAAACACAGCATGCACATAATGAACTTTAGTAAGTGATAAACATAAACTTAAAGTTTGGAGATTTCAAACTTTAGTGATACAAAGTGAAAAGTGAGGATGCACATATAGTTATGAATTTAAACATTCTTACGTAAACATAAATGTAAACTTTCAAGCTAAATGCTTACGTGAATGAGGTTTAAGCACGGTTAAGTGTTTCTGTCTACAGAGTAAATATCAAGATCCACAACAAATTTCTAAATTTCATCTCTAACTGCAAAAGAGCAAAAAGTAAAAAACCGATTAAGCGCCATTTAAAATTCATAGGTAAATTTGCGAAGTATAACGAAACTCATGCATTACATTTCCCAGAATTGATGAATAAAATTAAACGTGAGACCTGCGCATTAATCCCCGGATTTAGACTCCGGGCGCACAATGCCCGCCCGGAGTCAGCTACTCCGGCTTCCGGTACACCTGCCGGAAACAAAAAGACTACGCCAAGCCAATACAGGCCCGCACTAGGAGGAGACAGATTTACCTTCGTACACGTATAATACACAGAATTGGACACTCCTCTTAGCAATAGCGTAGATTTGTGGCATTTCTGTTTACCATGTGCGAGAGACAAAGATCACTACTGGGCACGTGCGTTACCATCATTATCGTTGTTTAATGCATGCTCCGAGCTGGCCCGTATTATCTGTCTCTCTCTAAAAAGTAAACAGAAAGGCCACACTTCATCCACTATACTGCCCACATTTTCATCAGGATTATTTTTCTCAAGATCCATAAACCAGAAGCATGAAAGAATCATCAAAGAATCCAAGTGTAACAATGCTTAACAGTATTGGCTATTTATAACATTTAACAGGAAAAATATAAGATTTGTTTATCTCAAGTAGTGTTTGTAAAATGATTCATTAAAAAATGTACTAAACAATACAAGTTGAATTATTTATAAAATACTGGCACAAACTGACATTTGTAATAAAACGTCAAATACAATATTGCCATGGCAGCAGATGATTGGTCTACATGAATGACGTGTAAGCACTGTATTGGGTCATGTAATAATTACCTGTAATTATAGAAACATTTGTCTATTTGTCATCAATTAATACTTATGCGATTATTTGTGATTTTGAGTCACACCAATTTTTTATTATTTTGTAAACATAAATATACTTAAGCACAGCTAATTATTTTGACAATTCAGCTTGTAAAATAAATATATTTACTACTGTCATGATAAATAATATACTTTTTTGCACTTCCGGGACTAAAACTCTTCTTTAGTCTTTATTTTTAGGGACTAAGGTTCTTAATTTGATCCCAAGGGATTATTTTTCATATTTAATCCCGTTGTCAAGGAATTGAATTAATTAATCCCGTTGTCAAGTAAATACGTGCTATTTGTTAGAGTATCTATGGTAACAATATAAATATTTGTCATAAAGTTTACTGTCCAAATTGCAAAATGTGTATTCTTTTAAAATATTTTGTTTTCGTTTGAGGATGAAGTGCAAAAAATAGCGTATATACCACAGGACTAAAGTATCTTTAATCCCTAACCTTCGGCTCGTTAAATAAACTTCACCCTCAGGATTAAATCATGTACTTTAGTCCTTTAATTATATAATATACTATTATACTTTTTTATTTTCACTTATATACTCGTATGAAAATATTATTTCTCTATTAACTTTTCATCATAAACGGGTTAAGATATTTTTTCTCAGTTTGAAATTTCCTGAATGCAGTCCTGAGTCAAGTAACCTGAATAGAGCTAGAAATATCATCCCTTTAAATATAATTAAACAAGAGAAATGCAGTGTAGCCTCGCTGTATTTACAGAGTTTCAATAGAAGCGTAGTTTTGTAGTTTTATTTTTGATTAGCGTTGTTTTGTTTCCTTGTTTGTATTGATTCTGATGTACAAATGAATTTTCATTGATAATGATGAATGCTATTGTTAGGGTAGCAATGGATGATCTGTTTTTTCAATTGTTTATTTTTTATTCACTATTTGTTTGTGTTATGTGGTGACACTCTTTATTCATTTCATTTGCTTCTTTGTTTGTTGATTATTAGCAATCATTTTTTATTCATTCATGCCTGAACCCAATGTACGAATGACAAAGAATTTAACAAAATTTAACATAAAGCTCTGTTCGCACGAAGATTTTTTGAAGATGCTACCAAGATTCTGAATCCTGGAAAAGAAGAAGTTTTCTTCTTTCTAATGAGAATTACCTGTTAATATTCGGTCCCGCTAAATTGAATCTTCAATGAGTCTTGGAAAAGAAGAATTTATAATTTATTAATTTCTTCAAAACTACGAATTTGTTTTTCTTTCAAGATTCAGAATCATGAAACTTCTTTTTTTCCAGAATTCATACTCTTGGTTGTTCATCTACGCGTAAAGTATTATTTTCTACGTCTATACGTAAAGTTTGCGTAAACTATGTAAAATGTAGACAATGTAGACTTTGTATAAAGTATGTAAATAATTCAATTGTCAGAAAATCTAACCTATAATTTTATTCGTTTTCGGTGAGATTTGTTCTTTGTCTACATTGTCTACACTATTTTATTGTTTACACAAATACTGCATGCGTAGATTACATGTTTGTCTACGCGTAAAATTACACGTAATCTACGTCGCGTAGACTACGTGAACAACCCTGGTAGAATCCCCGTGCGAACGGGACTTAAAATATTATAATGAATAGATATGATTTATCGCAAAACTACGTTGATATAATAATAAATAACAGCGCATTTCATCCTCATTGTCCGCCAAAACTTGTCTCATAATTCCTGCCATGCAATAGTTTAAGTTCGCCATAAATTTTTCCTTAATTACTAGTTTTAATCATCGAAAACGTAGCCCTATTATTAAATTCCCAGTTCATGTTTTAAAATTCAAGAAAACTTTTTCAATACAATATCATTTCATATTCCTTATACATAATGAAGCATCGCGGACAAAATTAAATTTAAATTCTTCGACGTTGACGTCGACGTCGCGACGTCGGAAGTCGGAAAAACATTCATAGAAAGTAAGAAGAAGAAGAAAATTGCAGCGGGAGCTAGTATTTAATTAATTCGCCAGATTCGACGAAGTTTCACATTGAAGGGTTGAAACAGATTTTAGGGTCGCACATGGAAAATTGAACTAATTTAAAATAATACAAACATGGAATAATCGAATCCTTATATAGGATGTTTCAATAAATATTAAAGAGCAGATACTACAAGAATGTGACTGATTGAATCATATTAAGTCAGATTCTATTACAAAGGAGGTTTCGTTGGGGTCATGAAATTGGCACTAATTTGAAATATTTTTTTTAAATATTAGTTTTTAAATAAAAGATTAAAGTTCAGGCTATATCCGCTTAATGTCACTTTTTTAATTTTCACTTTCGTTTTTTAATATTTTATCTTCAAAGTTCTTCAAATTTTATTAACTTTGGAGCTTAAAAAAATCATGTACAAATTTAAAATTTAAAAAATGGCACTAGATAGATCTAGAGACATCTTTAAATTAAAAAATCTGATGTGGCCAGCATACAACCTTCTGCTATATCTAAACTTATAAACATACCTACAAATGTTAAATACCAAATATCAACATTTTTGGGCAATTCGTATTTGAGTTATCCGACAGACAAAAATCCGGCTCTGACCACATACCTACACACAAACACACACACATACAGACATCATTGTGTAACTATCAAAAATGAGTTGTAAAGACCCTAATTCGTGCTCATCCACTAAAAACTCACTACCCGATTTTTAGCATGATTCCAATATCTTCCTTTACAGGTAGGTATGGCGGAAGGTAAAAAGGGCAAACAAAATTAGAGTCGATTTCATGTCCCCATCGAGAACATATTTTAATTATTTTGTAGAGGTGGGCAATTTTAATCGAGCCAAAGATTATCATGGTTTTTTTGTCAGAAACTGCTTCGCTACATTGAAATAGTGCATATAGAGCCATTCAGCTCAGTTTTTCTCTTGGTTCAGTTGCGTTTAGGCGAGTGATAAGTTGGCGAATTGTGCCTCAGCTCTGTGTAGAACATAAGCACCTTCTTTCTTTCCATTACCTTCCGCCCAACTCTAGCTGCACGAACTGTAACTGGGTTATATGTTTGTAGCAGAATGATGCTGACAACAATTTGAAATATTTTAAGTGTCCAAGTAAAAAGGTGTAACAATGGTTGAGCTCCGAATAAAGCGTTTAGTTTTGGGGTAAATATTTCAAGCCCTGGGTTTCTCATAACTTCTGGGCCATAATCAGGCGTAGTTTGCGCGTGTAAAGCTGTCGATACATAATTCAGAGGCTTTATAAAGTGGCGGGCCTACGTTGCCGCCTCCGGTGAAATATTTACAACGTGGGGCGGCGAAGAGCGTCGCGGCGGCGTTACGCGTCCCTTGACGCCGTTACGGGAAACGTACTTGTGATTTTTCCTCTCATTTCTTGTAATATTCATGCTGGACGTTATTAGAAAATCACGAGACGCCGGAAGGATTTGCACGGATGAATTTATGACGGGACTTGTTACTGATTTAAACAGATTTCTTGGCTTCTTTTTGTTACGATGAGCAAGTTGGGTAAAAGCTGTGATATATTATAATTATTTATGTTTTTATACTTTTTTACCTTCCGCCATACCTGTAAAGAAAGGTTGGTATTTGAATTATGCTAAAAATGGGGTAGTGAGTTTTTTTGTGATTAAGGTAATTACAATTCATTTTTGATAGTTTCACGATGATGTCTGTATGTATATGTATGAGTGTAGGTATGTTGTCAGGGCTGGATTTGTGTCTGTCGGATAACTCACATATTATGAATTGCCCAATAATTTTGATACGTGGTATTTAACATTTGTATATAAATTGGAAGAGCTCATTAGTTTTTGGTACACCGGAAGTGATATTTTTTGAAGATTGAAAAGATTAATTGTCAAGTATTTATTTGTAATGAGAATAAGGGGGAAAGATATTTGTAACTTACGTTATAAAAAATTGTCTTTATCTGGTAGCAATAAAAAACTATTGACAGGTGAGACGGGTGACACGTTGACACTAACGCCATATAAGTCAAATAAGATATTAAATGTAATAATTGAACGGAGGATGGCTTCAACACAAAAGAGTTTTCCTGTGAATGAATCTTTTGATTCAGGTGATGCAAATTTCTGTGTTTGATTATTTTAGATTTCTATTTGTATATTTTAAATGGGCACTGAATTATACGTATACATTTATGTTTATGTCTAGATATGGCGGGAGGTTGTGTGCTGGCCACATCAGATTTTTAAATTCTACAACATGCAGTTTATATGTGCAGACTTCCTGTACTTAGCTAACAAGAAAGCGTAATTCTAAGTATAAAACTTTTAAAAGATTAGATAGATTCTCGGTACTATTAGCATATCCGTGAGATAGTAAGGAAGTGTGTTAGTGTGTGTGTGTGTTTTTATAACACACGCAACATGTTTAAAAGACGCCTACCTTTGTTCAATAAGTAGTCACTATAGACCGACGCAGTCTCTGAGGTACACTCAAAATTTAAATAATTTTGCCATTGGCCGCCTTTAACAAAGATTCTTTGCCGCTTGCTAGAAAGAGCTTTTTTTCTTGAATCTTGATATTACTGTCAATACAAGAAGAGGTTTAAAAAATTATAGTTAATCCAAACCGCGAGGAATCCAATGCCGAAGTTCGCCATAAACATCGAAAACACTTTTCTATAAGACTGTTATAGAATGTTATCATTCTTACATCATTTTTAATTATGGAAAGGTTACATTCTATCACTTGTTACGAAATGGATTCATTCCGCCTCTAGTGATGGAATGAAATGTGACGAGTAATAATAATTTAACTTTATTCAATGTTTTTGGTTGGTGGGTAGCTTTAAAATACGTTTAGATTTATTAATTTATTAATTTTATGTAGAATAATGTTTTTTTCGGCGATTGACATTAAAAATGCTGTTTTTTTGACAGTTGACAGTCAGAAAAGTGTCACTTTTAAATAGTAAAAAAAGCCTAGGCAGCAAAAACAATTGTTACTATGGTGAATAAACAAATTTGACATTTATAAAATTCATCAACATACCTAACCTATTTTGTTTTTTCATAGCAACTGTCAACATATACACATAGCAACATAATTTGATTGCGATACCGATCAATATATTTAAAATAATCACTAAATTAATATTAATTAATAACAATCGCCGAAAAAATAATGTGTTTAACATGGCAAAAAAACAGATTTGTTGCCTAAGCTAGATTCATAGCCTCGGCTGCGCCTCGTCTATGAAACTCTAGCCGCGGCAGCAAATCTAATATTTTTTTGCCTAGTTAAACAAATAACTATATAAGTACATGCATATATTTTAATTTTAATAGTTTTAGGTTATGTTTTTAATGCAATTAAATTTATAGTCGTAGAGAAAGTATAGTCTGCATTATTAAAATCACCATTGAAAACCGCATCTAAATATCTGATACAGTTTTTGAAATATCTACAACACCCTAAAATGGGTAGACGTATCTTTATTTTAAAAATAAATATAATTCTTTAGGTACTACATGAATTTATAGCTTTTCTCTATATCCAATATTTAAAAAATAAATGTTACACCCAAAATGGGTGTAGTAAACTCAGTTTAAAGTTCAAAAATGGGTTTCTCATATTTTAAAACATAAGTATACAAATTTACAGCTTATTTCTATGCGTAGTAATAAAGATATATATTTTGCACCCAAAATGGGTGTTCCGATTTTAAATTTGGGTTCATAACTGAATTTTTCAGATTTTTTTACATCAGTATACTAATTTTCAGAATTTTCCGATTCCTAGAATCAAAGTTATTGTTAAATTAATTAAATGTTCGCTATAAACGAGGTCGTATAAGGAATGTTCTTTATAGCCGTGCTAGTCCAAATGAAGCCTATTTCATGCTTGATCCAATGCTGAAAACCGCGCATCGATATCTGGTCCCGTTTACGAGAAATTAATTTTTTTAATAAAAGTCGTCATTGTTTTCTTGGCTTAGTTCTGTAATTAAAGTTTTGGAACGGAGTATACATTGGCTTTTTGAAATTATATAATAAAAATTGGCCTAACCCAACCAATAACCTCACAAAAAATTTCAAAATGCAATAACTTTATTAATAAAATGCTTTTCGAGGTCTGTTTGGGGTTGAAAATCTCTTTACCGACCTAAAGTTTGTATCCCCCCCCTGTTTCCAGTTGGAGCCAGTCTAATATGCCCGGAAAAAATTCTCAAAATTTGAATTATTTTAAATTATAAGAAAATAAGCCGTCCAACAGTATAACTTTGACATTTATAAATTTTGAAAATTGCTATACTTCGTTCCATCGTTTCGGTTATAAATTTTTTAAACATTATTTTCTCTGATATTAATCGTAGAAAACCAGCGAAAATTTGTACCCGGGGCTAAAATAATTGTCCGAGGAAGCCGATTTTTGATTCCCATATAAATTCTTACCGAATGTTAGGTGGTCAAGACTGGTACCTATGGCCATACCTATTAAATAAAATTTTAGATTCCCATATAAATTCTTACCTGATATGGGGTGGTCAAGACTGGTACCTATGGCCATAACTATTAAATAAAATTTTTGATTCCCATATAAATTCTTACCGAATGTTAGGTGGTCAAGACTGGTACCTATGGCCATACCTATTAAATAAAATTTTAGATTCCCATATAAATTCTTATCTGATGGAAGGTGGTCAAGACTGGTACCTATGGCCATACCTATTAAATAAAATTTTTGATTCCCCTATAAATTCTTACCGAATGTTAGGTGGTCAAGACTGGTACCTATGGCCATACCTATTAAATAAAATTTTTGATTCCCATATAAATTCTTACCGAATGTTAGGTGGTCAAGACTGGTACCTATGGCCATACCTATTAAATAAAATTTTAGATTCCCATATAAATTCTTATCTGATGTAAGGTGGTCAAGACTGGTACCTATGGCCATACCTATTAAATAAAATTTTTGATTCCCCTATAAATTCTTACCGAATATTATGTGGTCAAGACTGGTACCTATGGCCATAGCTATTAAATAAAATTTGTTATTCCCACATAATTTCTTACCTGATGTGAAGTGGTCAAGAATGGTACCTATGGCCATACCTATTAAATAAAATTTTAGATTCCTATATAAATTCTTACCTGATGTTAGGTGGCCAAGACTGGTACCTATGGCCATACCTATTAAATAAAATGTTTGATTCCCACATAAATTATTACCTGATGTGAGGTGGTCAAAAACTCTACCTATGGCCATACCTAAGTAAAATTTTTAATTCCCACATAAATTCTTACCTGATGTGAGGTGGTCCAGAATGGTACCTATGGCCATACCTATTAAATAAAATTTTTGATTCCCACATAAATTCTTACCTGATGTGAGGTGGTCAAGAATGGTACCTATGGCCATACCTATTAAATAAAATTTTAGATTCCCATATAAATTCTTATCTGATGTAAGGTGGTCAAGACTGGTACCTATGGCCATACCTATTAAATAACATTTTTGATTCCCCTATAAATTCTTACCGAATATTAGGTGGTCAAGACTGGTACCTATGGCCATACCTATTAAATAAAATTTGTTATTCCCACATAATTTCTTACCTGATGTGAAGTGGTCAAGAATGGTACCTATGGCCATACCTATTAAATAAAATGTTTGATTCCCACATAAATTCTTACCTGATGTAAGGTGGTCAAAAACTCTACCTATGGCCATACCTATTAAATAAAATTTTAAATTCCCACATAAATTCTTACCCGATGTGAGGTGGTCAAGAATGGTACCTATGGCCATACCTATTAAATAAAATTTTTGATTCCCACATAAATTCTTACCTGATGTGAGGTGATCAAGAATGGTACCTATGGCCATACCTATTAAATAAAATTTTTGATTCCCATATAAATTCTTACCGAATGTTAGGTGGTCAAGACTGGTACCTATGGCCATACCTATTAAATAAAATGTTTGATTCCCACATAAATTCTTACCTGATGTAAGGTGGTCAAAAACTCTACCTATGGCCATACCTATTAAATAAAATTTTAAATTCCCACATAAATTCTTACCCGATGTGAGGTGGTCAAGAATGGTACCTATGGCCATACCTATTAAATAAAATTTTAGATTCCCATATAACTTCTTACCTGATGTGAGGTGGTCAAGACTGGTACCTATGGCCATACCTATTAAATAAAATTTTAGATTCCCATATAAATTCTTACCTGATGTGAGGTGGTCAAGACTGGTACCTATGGCCATACCTATTAAATAAAATTTTTGATTCCCACATAAATTCTTACCTGATGTGAGGTGGTCAAGAATGTTACCTATGGCCATACCTATTAAATAAAATTTTTAATTCCCATATAAATTCTTACCTGATGTGACGTTGTCAAGAATGTTACATATGGCCATATCTGTTTTTTTCGGCGATTGACATTAAAAATGCTGTTTTTTTGACAGTTGACAGTCAGAAAAGTGTCACTTTTGCTGCCTAGGCAGCAAAAATAGTAAAAAAGGCCTAGGCAGCAAAAACAATTGTTACTATGGTGAATCAACAAATTTGACATTTATAAAATTCATCAACATACCTAACCTATTTTGTTTTTTCATAGCAACTGTCAACATATACACATAGCAACATAATTTGATTGCGATACCGATCAATATATTTAAAATAATCACTAAATTAATATTAATTAATAACAATCGCCGAAAAAATAATGTGTTTAACATGGCAAAAAAACAGATTTGTTGCCTAAGCTAGATTCATAGCCTCGGCTGCGCCTCGTCTATAAAACTCTAGCCGCGGCAGCAAATCTAATATTTTTTGCCTAGTTAAACAAATAACTATACAGGTTGGTGAAGGTGAAATGCGAACATAGGGAACATACATGACAATCGAACTTTCATGCCAGGTATCTTGATATATTTTGTAGCAGTGTCACAAAACGAAGTAATGTAAATTTGTGTGGCAAAAAGAGTAAGCAAAAACAGAAATAAAATAAAATCTAAAAGTGCATGTAAACTTTCTCGTTCTGCTCGTACACATACATTATTATGCAAAGAAAATATTTTAATGAAAATAAAAATTTCAATAATATGACAGGTACTTTGACATTGACAGTACTTATTCCACGTATATCAAGATGCCTAGCATGATAACTCCATTGTCATATATTTCCCTATGTTCGCATTTCACCTCCACCAACCTGTATAAGTACATGCATATATTTTAATTTTAATAGTTTTAGGTTATGTTTTTAATGCAATTAAATTTATAGTCGTAGAGAAAGTATAGTCTGCAACACTTTTGGAATGACTATTCCGCTCTCGTGGAATCGTGAAACTCGCCTACGAATATGTTTCATTCCACACTTGTTGCAGAATATATTATTACAGTATTATTTAACTTCTAAATGCCATTGCATAGCTAGGATGCGGCAAAGTACGAGTTTCGGGCTGGTTTCAGGCAGCCGTAGTAGTGGAGAAGGGAGTGGAATAGAAGAAAAAGTAAAATCAAGAGTATTCTAGGAATTTGTAAAAACGTAGACGGGCCGCTTAATTGACAGCTTAAACAGTGAATCTCTTTTTTCCAGGTTTCAGAAGCATGAAAGAACACTGAACATAACTTTGTTTATTTTTTATGTAATAAAAATGTAGTAGATACAATTTCATATTATTCAGTTATTCTGCCAGGTACAGTGGACTGATGTTTGTGATTAATTATTTCAAGTAAAATTTCAAGCAACTCAGTGCTCTACAGAGAGATTTCCCGGTGAAACAGGGCCAACAAATATTATTTTTAAATGCAAAACCAACATGCTGGCAACTTTTCCTAATTAAAGCTTCTAGTTTGTGTCGGGTACATTAATTTGCCCGAAGCCTGGATATTCTAACTGAAGTCATGCATTTTTAAAGACACTAATTTATATTTCAGCGTTGCAATCATCATCATTATGGCAAGAGATTTATTATTCATCATTAATTTATCAACGCAATTATGGCTTCGTTCTCATTTTAATCAAAAATAGATATGAGAAGTTAATTACAGCAACAAAATTATAGATAACTTTTCTACAAAATATCTGATATAGTGAAACAATTTTCTGGACCTAAAATTATTTCTTGTGCATATATTAAAAAAATTATCTATTTTCGGATAGTCATTTTTATGCACTTTATCTGGATAAATTTCTGCAAATAGGATCAAGCAATAGGTATAAATAATATATCAATAGAATCATAAGAATTTCTAGATTACCTTATGATAAATAAGAATACACAATATACAGGTTGGTGGAGGTGAAATGCGAACATAGGCAACATACATGACAATCGAACTTTTATGCCAGGTATCTTGATATATTTTGTAGTAGTGTCACAAAACGAAGTAATGTGAATTTGTGTGGCAAAAAGAGTAATCAATAACAGAAATAATAATAAAATCTAAAAGTGCATGTAAACTTTCTCGTTCTGCTCGTACACATACATTATTATGCAAAGAAAATATTTTAATGAAAATATAAATTTTAATAATATGACAGCTACTTTGACATTGACAGTACTTATTCCACGTATATCAAGATGCCTAGCATGATAACTCCATTGTCATATATTTCCCTATGTTCGTATTTCACCTCCACCAACCTGTATAATAAAAATATAATTTGCAGTTGCAGTAGAAGTGAAAGAAGAGGAAGCAAAATTTATCAAATTTCAATTAATTTTAAAAATAAGCAGCTAAATAGAATGACTTTAATTTAGAATAAGAATAATTACAAATATTGTTAAAATAATTATTCATTCAGGGACATCTATTTTTGGAATTAAAAAAAATTCTTTTGAGCCGTAATTAGTACACTAAACTGTATGTACTTTTAAGCTAGATTCAGACCTAGCCAATTATAAGTATAGGTGCTAAATTAATCAACCAACGTTTCCACAAAATTCAATTATAAGTGCGAACGTTGAGCGCTGATTGGTTAAATTATCCACTTACACTTATAATTGCGTAGGTCTGAAATAGTATGTACTTGACATTATGTACACCCTATATTTTAGAGTGGATATATTTTATGAAAGTTATAAATGCAAAATTGAAGTTTTCCATCCTTGTAATGACTTAACAAAGTTTATATGATCAAATTAAAAACTACCTTTATGAACAATGTTCTTTTTATGTGTCTATGTAAATTAAAAAGTATTAAAACTTTTCTAATATACATTTTCTATTAAAAGGGAATTTAAAAATTATTAACCTGCCTAATTTCTTATTAAACACATTCCGTCAATTTAATTACTAGCCTTACAATTCTATCGCTTTTTAATTATCCCTTGCCACGTCGAATAAAAAAACCTCTCCGCGTTTAAATATTTAATGCGACGTGAAATTTCCATGTAATTGTTCGTATGAACACTGTTTTAATTTCATCAAGTTGCCTCTGACGTGACAACTGACATGGCGACAGGTCTTTAACATGGCGACAGTTGACTGTCGTTTTTTATTCGACAGTCACTTTTATCGCTGTAGCTGTGACACGTGCTGGGAAATTCTACGATAAAGTTTATTAATTTTGTTGAAGAATGCGATTGCTATCTGTTTTAAACAGAAGTAATGCAAAATGTAAACTTAATATGTGCTCCTTAAATTATTTAATTCTTTATAAACTAATTTTAATAGCTGAAGGAAATTATTTTATTTTTAATGTTATGTATTTGTTAGCAGGCTAATTATGAAATCAGTTGTTTTATAAAACGTCTAGTCGTTTTCTAAATGACTCGGCATATAATATAATTTCATTTTGTTTTTGTAGAAACTGTAAACTGAACTAAATGAACAACCCAATACCGTTCTTGAATCCCATAGACTCGGTTTTAGTAGAAAAACGTTAATGGTCAGACGTCAGACACATATTTGAGATTTAGATATGAAAATATGAACAATATAAGTTTTATTATTTACTATTTAGTCGTAGATAAATTAAAACTTACATTGGCATGAAGAAGCTGGATAGCTGTTTGAAAGGTCTGCATTCTGCAATCTGCATCTGTAATAAAAAAAATGTTAACTGCAAAATATAACTTTATAATTTATACAATATTTTAAATACCATTCATATTAAACATTAAAGGTACACCCTCATCATGAGACATTAATGCAAAATTATGGCACATTTTTAATAGTTTCACAGCTGTGAAGAAACTAAAATGCACATTACATTAAGCTTTATTAGCTTACAACATACGAAGTATAAAGACCCGTATACACAGCACGCTGCAATAAGGCCATACGTTTTTACTACCAACATAATCATAACAATTTTAATTAAAAATTTTACTTGGGATTTGCGTGTGTTGGACGTAATTAACACTAAATTAACTAAAAGAAAACTGCACATTTTGCTGGATAATTAAAAATCTTATGTGTTCTTCTCTATTTATATATTTGCCACCTCGATGTGTTTGTTACTAAACTTTGCTCACCATCCTAACCTTAAAATGACAAAAAATTACAGTTTTATTTCAATATTAAATAATAATAGTGTTCGTCACCTCCTTTCTACCTTACAATAAATGCCAAAAACAAAATAACCTCACAAATTTGTCGTAATAAAGTACATTTGACAAGAAATTTGGAACATACTTTGAAAAAAAAAGGAACTTCTTTAAGTCAGGTGACTGTCAATCATTTATGATCACTCTGTCAAGTCAAGCTTTACCGAATAAGTGGCAAGAAAAATTATTCTTTATTTTAAATAAAGGAAAGTAACGAAAAGCTAAAATAATGAAAAAATTTTAAAAATGAATTCTGGTTATCTACGACTAATGTATAACATGAACATTAAATGTGTGATGTTTGCTACATACAAATATTAACCCCCCGGGAATAATAGTCAGTATTCCCTCCTCTGCACCAATCAGAAAATTACTTTTTGCACTTAAAACTCTCTTTTAGTCTTTATTTTTAGGAATAAATGGTAACGCACCTCACTTTATTTTTAGGGACTAAGGTTCTTAATTTGATCCTAATGGATTATTTTTCATATTTAATCCCGTTGTCAAGAAATTGAATTTATTAATCCCGTTGTCAAGTAAATACGTGCTATTTGTTACAGAGTATCTATGGTGACAATAAAAATATTTGTCATAAAGTTTACTGTAATAATTGCAAAATGTGTATTCTTTTAAACTATTTTGCATTCGTTTGAGAATGAAGTGCAAAAAATAGCGTATACTACAGGACTAAAGTATCTTTAATCCCTCAGGTGATTATTTCCCTCACCTTCGGCTCGTGAAATAAACTTCACTCTCAGGATTAAATCATGCACTTTAGTCCTTTAATATATTATATACTATTGCTTGAATCAATTTCTATGTGCACATTATTTTTAGAACATGGCAATGTTTAATGATGTAACTATCTTAATGTATAATGGCTTCTTTACCTGACTCTGAAAGTTTAACCTGCAATAGCATTTCAGTAAAACTGACATTGAATTACTGAAAAATACGAACTGAAACTTTGAAAGAGTATTTCTACAACACGTACCTTCAACTACACGTATCTTTATTCGTTTAACTCATTTTTATTTCACTGGTTCACTTTTTTGTCTGTTACACAATCTTCTTTCGCCACATGGTTTACTGTCAATAACCCCAAACGCAACTTGTCGGATTATTGATAAATATTTAATTGTAAAACAATAAATATTGAGAAACAATAAACTATTTTATATTTGGTTGAGCTAAATTATGTTCAAATATGATATAAACAAAATATAATTCGATAAGATTCAGCTAAACAATAATAATTTATATTAATATTTATTGCAGCTTTTGTATTGTATCACTAGATGTCGTTAAAGTATTTCGCCTAATTAAACAAACAATTCCTTGACTATGGATTACGCTAGATCCAACATGATTCTATACATTGTATACGTGTGATTTTTACAGATTTATCTGAAATCGATATAATCTAAGGTGGTGATTGCTGCATTCTTCGAACGAAAAATTAGTTTTAAAATTCTTTATTGGGAGCGCCACTAGCAAGATAAATTATTGATTTTTACATTGATTTAATTGAATCTGCTTCGTACGGTTTGGTTTTGTCCGAAGTACGAAATTGACTCGATTGCCGGGAGACTAATGCGTCGCTCGCCGGTATCGGGAGTCGTAGAGGTGCGGTCTTGTGCAGAATAATTCAACCCGTTGGGTTTTGTACGAAAAATATTAATATTTCAAAAATTCATTATTTGAAGCTAGCACATTAATTAATATTGTTTTTAGAGAATAATGACATATTTATGTTATATTAATTTTTTTAAGATATTATGATGCGGCCAGCACACAATATTTAACTTTTTTTAGTGAATGTAACATGTTACTACAATATTTTTAATTCTTTACTGACGTCAGTAAAATAATCTGTAATTTTTTTATACAAACATACCAACTTTTTGTAAACTCTTTATACTATATTCAGTTTTGTGATTGATCTAGATCAATTTGTGTTATCTTTGATCTAATTTAGACCATGTCATCTATTAAGATCTTGATCTACATCAAATAAATATGTTCTATGATCTTTAAAAAGATTAATTTTTTTTCAGTACCTATGCAAATTAAAAATTGTCCTTTTAAATAGAGAATTTAATAAAAATAATTTACATAAGCATTTAGTTTTAATGTTTACGTTTAAATTCATATAATTAAATACAAGCATTCACACTTCCCACTTTCAAGCACTGCGAATGCTCATATTTAGTTCAAACTTTCTTAAACGTACATACAAATCTAAACCTTAAAACTAAATGCTTGTTAGAATGAGACTTATCTGCTCAAATTTTAAACTGTAATTTGAGAATCGAATCTTTTAATGTTATGTAATGTAAATCAAGAGTTAAATAATTTTTATTGATCAATTTTATGATCTAAATAAAAAAGATCAAATCATAAAACATGATCTATGATCTGATCTAGATCATATTACACGTGAAGATTTTAATCTCGATCTAGATCCTTTTAAAATGATCTGTCACAACACTGATTATATTATAAGTAATAAATTATATTTTTAATTATAATTTTGCGTGTTTGGCAATGTGCACTTGTATCTTGACTATCTGCCGCCCCCGGGGGTGGGGTTGTTTTGATATATGGAGGGCGGTAGGTATTCCAGAGACCGGGTATCATACGAATATTAATTTGGCGATCAAATATGCTTTTACGGTAATTCATATCGCAGCGGCTGTGTTCGGAAATGATCTGAATACTCAATTTCATATAGACGATTATTTTGCCCCTGGGCTGCTAACGAGCTCTGCGTTAATGAAAAAATAATACCGAATGGAAATTTGATTTTGATAAGTCACTCGCAGGCAGCCAATTCTGAGAATCAGTATGTCAAATTTATTTCGTAAATAATCTAACAAAAAATTTGTAAGTAAGAAGTTTATGGGTCAAAACTGCAATGATAAAATGTAAATAAAGACTAACTACTAACAAAATTCAACAACAAATTCGAAATAGAAAGCAGGTTTAAATTACAAAATGATGTAGCAAACTTTTTATTTATTTTAGGATCCCCTCAAACTGCAGCCTTCGTTCTTATGATGATATTATAATTATTTTAAATGTGATATCTTGTTCACCGAAATTATTATTGTGATTGTATGTTTGTTTTTTGATTATTTGAGATTTAGTATAAAATTATAGGGTTCTGGTTTTCAAGGGCAAATCATTTACAAAATGAGTCAATTTATGGATCATTATTCCATCCCTCGATCCGTAACATTTTATTCCATAGGCGCCGACCACAGGAAAAAGGGGGCAATGAAATTTTTATAACTAATAAAGTAATAAATTTATATACCCACATATTATTATTATAATACTTTTAATATTTCTATAAGAAAAAATAGATTAATGGTGGGATTCTGTGAAAATCTGTAGTTGCTACAGATCTATAAAATTGTAAATATTAAACTTAATTGAAATAAAATTTATAATCATATGAACATTTTTATATATGTCAACAAACATTGATGTGATTTTGTTCAATATTACATATAGATTTGCACAGAATCCCACCATAAGAGTAGCTGTGTTTATACCAACTTTGTAACAAGATTATATCTAATAAATTATTATTTTTTATTTGGCGTTCACAAAGTTAACACGCAACTTTTTTTTAAAGATTGATATCTGTAGAATCAGAAGACATTTACTTCAATTGTCAAACGTCACACCTGAGAACGTACAAATTTCAGGAAACCTCTAAATATTTTTTGCGTAATTAATTAGTTTTTATTCAATAAAATTAATGAATATAATAATGTAAAACATAAGTTTATTTTTTTATAATGTCGTCATTTATCACCTAGAATAGTTTTTTCGCACTTGTCCTTTAGTAAACTCGTCCTTAGATTCGTTTTACTAAATTTGGACGCGTGCGAAAAAATCATGTCTTATGCCTATGGCACACCGGTCGAAGAGCATCGAGTAACTCCTCGATGAAACGATAGAACGCACCCCGTCCTCGACGAAAAATAGGGGCGCCGCTATTTTCATCGAGTTGTTCCTCGATGAAACGAATGTATCTCATTTCAGACTTATCTTTTGTATTTGATTTCGCGCAAAACTTTGATGTATTTGTCACCGATTAAATAGAAATCCATCGTGGACGGGTGCGTTCTTTCGTTTCATCGAGGAGTTACTCGATGGTCCTCGATGCTGCTCGACCGGTGTGCCATAGGCATTATACAACTTGTTCTTTAATATACTATATTGTGAGTTCTGAAAGTATCTTTCAATCTATAAAAATATAATTATTTTTAACACAAAAATTTATACGAGACAGATAGCCCAATTCGTTATTTCTTTCTACTGTGATTCTGATAATTCAGATTCGAAACCAGTCATAAACGCATTTCGCATTCCACAAAAATCTCCTTTGTGGTGTACTCTACACTAACAACCATGAGTACCCGTCAACGGCTGGTAACCGCACACAAAGGTATTATAGATGTATAAGGAAAATTGTAAATAATTTATTAGGGGTGGATATTTATCTCGACTAAGTAAATTCAAAATCTGGCTGCGTTGCTTGTAATATTTGAAGCCCCTTTAAAAACAAAACCTGGGCGGCTATGCCTGCACAGCCTACTTGGAAGTAATCGTGATAATGACCAAACCTCAAACCTCAGACCGCAACCGCATCGTCCAGCTGTAAAATTGACGCGATGGGCGATTGTCTTGTAGGTGAGTGATGATCAAGGGCGGCCGTGGCGATGGAGCGTGTACGATACACGGGCTCAGCGGCCCAGCGAACTCAAGACCCGGGAGACTTGCGGCCGCTTGCACTCAATAATGCTGATTGCCGCCGTAAATACATTAGTGCCCAACTTTGTCTATTAGCGGTGATGGATTATCCTAATTTATTTACAAACTGAATTTGATTTGTGACGATTAGTATTGTGTTGACGTATTTGCAAGGAATCGATGCGCTCTGATATGACAATATAAATAATAAATTGCAATAAAAGAGAGGTATATATTTTATTCCACTCGTTGAGACGGTAACCTACGTCCGTATACAGAATTTCCCAAATATTCAATTTTTTTTTCACTCGTTCAAAACTCCGTCCCGGGACTTTTGAGAAACCATGTATAATATGTGCCTTGTAATTTAATTTCTATCAATATTAAATACAATAGTTCTAAAATTCAGGCACATGGTAAAAATGATTTCATGGTAAAAATGATGAAAGAACAGAACAATGAAAAAACAGAACATGAAAAAACAGAACATGAAAAAACAGAACAATGACAAAAGAGAACAATGAAAAAACAGAATACTGAAGAAACAGAACAATGAAAAAACAGAACAGTGAAAAAACAGAACACTAAAAAAACAGAACACTGAAAAAACAGAACACTGAAAAAACAGAACACATAAACTAATCTATGCTAAAAAAACCCTTCTTGAGTTCAACAGAACTCCGTTTTTTTGACATAAACTAATCTATGCTAACAAAACCCTTCTTGAGTCCAACAGAACTCCGTTTTTTTGACATAAACTAATCTATGCTAACAAAACCCTTCTTGAGTCCAACAGAACTCCGTTTTTTTGACATAAACTAATCAATGCTAACAAAACGCTTCTTGAATTCTGTTTTGTCATTTTTATGTTTTTTCATATTTTGTTTTTTCATGTTCTGTTTTATCAATGTTCTGTTTTTTCAGTGTTCTGTTTTTTCATTGTTCTCTTTTTTCATTGTTCTGTTTTTTCACTGTTCTGTTTTTTCATGTTCTTTTTTTTCATGTTCTGTTTTTTCATGTTCTGTTTTTTCATGTACTGTTTTTTCATTGTTCTGTTTTGTCCGGTCACCGATAAAAATATGTATGGCTCTCTATATTGTTACTTAACATAATTTTTAAATTGATCGTACCTATATAACTTCAGATCAACCTTCATGTGTATTTAATACAATCTTATATAAAAAGTAAAAATAAAAATGATTTTTTTGTACATGCTCTATAAAATCGTTACTTTTTGAACTATTTTAGCTCCGCAAAATAATATATCCAGCCATAACCTAGGCAATGAACTGTTACTTTTTTCAGGTTGGTAACATTCACAAAACATACGTCCATTGCGTATAGTATGAATCTGGATGAAAAATAAGTTCTAGTATGAAACTAGATCAAAATTTTCTTGATTTACATTATTTAAGTCTGCATTCTAAAATTAAATATGAATATGTCAAAGTATAATGGAATTCAAGCTAAATGAGATATAGAATCGCGGTTTCCGGCATTGGATTTCTCAGGGTTTCTTACCATATTTTCAGTTGTTAGTCAGACAAAAATAAAATATGCATACAGCAATTGATTCATGCTATTTCAGATAGTGATAGATAAAGTAATTTTCTGCATCTATATAAGTTCCCACGCAATGCAAACCTCGTGTCGTGCCCCACAGATTGAAATAGTTCGACTGGAGGTAAAAATCCATTGCATGATAAATCAGGGGTACCTGGAATTATGCGCCACCCATGCAACCAGATAGAATTTATCGTTATTAATGTGAACTTTATCTACCAGTAAACGCTACAGTCGGTAGCCGGCCTTTTGTTATGCTTGCATGCGATCATCTGGAAAGATAGCTAATAAATCTACCCATTCATACAGCGAATACGAATTTAAACGGGGAAAATAAATTATGATGAAAACAAAACTAAGAAATTGATTGGAGATATGATGTAATGTTACTTTAAAAGTATATTAACCCGAATGTGGAGTAATGTATATTCATTTTTAAAAAAGGTTCAGTATAAAATATACAGGGTGGAATAGATAGCCGAATGCGTTATTGTGACCGATAGTTTTTCTGATTAAGGGGCTCGTCTACCTATTTTTCGAATTCCAAAAATACTCTCGATATAACTTTTTTTCTAATTCACTCTCTTGCCCACTACTACGACTGCCCAAAACTAGCCCAAAAGTCGTACTTTGCCGCATCCTAGCTAGGCAATATCATTTTGAAGTTGAAAAATACTGTAAATATGGCTCCAGTATTCACATCATAATGTATTTTTTAAAGAAATTAAGTAAAACAAAAATTATTCGAAAAAGGAAGGTTAGCTACACTGCCCTCCTAAGCACAAAGGGGGTATCTACAATTTTTTGAAAAATGAGTTAGAATCGCTTAGTAACTATAGAGGTTGTAATATATGTAAAACTAAGGTTTTGAAGCCGTATCTACGCTCGAAAGAGTCTAAAACGTTCATTTAACTTAGGGGTATGTACAAGGCACTACAAAATTACTACAGTATTAAGTGAAAAACATCGATTATCTCGAAACTGAAACAACTAGATATCCCCTCTGTGCTTAGGAGGGCAGTACAGGCTTCTTGATTTTTAAATTTTTCTTTCCATTTATAATGACCGAAATATCAAATCATATTGTATCATAAGTTCGAATCCATTAAGTACATTTTGCCCTGTCCACATAAGCATCCTTCCACTTGACAAAATAAAATCCCAAGAACATTACAAGAATGTGAACATCACGCTTGTTACTTGCTATATTTGCCGAATAACATCGTATTAATATCCTACCATTGCTAATGTCCGCCCTTAGTAACATGATCTATGTAACATCCCAATTAAGTAATAATATCCCAATGATGTGTCCCATGTAATTCTCTGAGATGTTCGTATCGAGTATGTAATTTTTGATCGTATTTACGTAATATCACTTAAAGTACAAGAATAAGATAATTTAAATATCCAACCTGCGACATTGTTATCTTTTATTTAATACTGTATCTTAAAGTTAATATACGTCCTTCTTTGCCCTGGTTTACAAACTTTATTTCTGTTTCCGAAAGAATCTGTTTCCAAATTTATGCCAAGCCATAAATATTCAAATTAACCTCTCTCCAAAATCTGAACTCTTATTTTTATATCCCAAAAATATTTTATTTCCCTGCCTGTGGTCATAAAAAATAAACAATAAAACAAAAGCATAAAATAGTATCTGATTAGCAGGAGAGCTTAATTATCTACAACACTGAGAACTTTTATTCCTTCCGAGTTTATGGAGAATATAAAAACACAGTGTTTTTTCTACAGATTAGAAGGACAAAATAGCCGTGTATTTAAATTACGAATTATACATGCACCTGTGCAGCCAGCATGCGCACTTTATGTTTATGGTAATGTTCTCCAGATACTTACAAATACAGGGTAGCTATGACGTCACTAGGAATGTTGTTTGTACACATATTTGAACACTATGACGTAGAAAAGCAGAAAAGATTATGGTAGTTTGCAGTTATCTTTTATTATTTGATTAGATAACATTGTAATCGTAAAGTTGTGTTTATTTTGTACACACTATTATAGTTTAAGATACTAAACTTATGTAATCTAATTCACTGTACAAAACTGTCCCATATAATTCTTAAAATCTTAAAGTATCCTTAAATTGCTTGCATCTTGGTTTACATATTACATGAACATGAAACTATTAAAATGAAAGTAAAACTATTTATTAAAGGGAGTGTCTAACGCCACACATCGTGAACCTAGCATGAACCTAGCTTGAACCTATCGTGAACATAGCGTGAACCTAGCGTGAACTAGCGTAAACCTAGCGTGTACCTAGCGTGAGCCTAGCGTGAACGAGCGTGAACCTAGCGTGAATGATTTCTGTTGAACTCAAGAAGGGTTTTGTTAGCATAGATTAGTTTATGTCAAAAAAACGGATTTCTGTTGGACTCAAGTAGGGTTTTGTTAGCATAGATTAGTTTGTCAAGAAAACGGAGTTCTGTTGGACTCAAGAAGGGTTTTGTTAGCATAGATTAGTTTATGTCAAAAAAACGGAGTTATGTTGGACTCAAGAAGGGTTTTGTTAGCATAGATTAGTTTATGTCAAAAAAACGGTTCACGCTAGGTAAACGCTGTGTGGCGTTAGCCCATGGCTTTATTAAATTAGTAGAATAAGCAGAATTAGGCGAGAGGTCGTGTGCTGGCCACAGCAGATTTTTTAAGACTCATTGAAGATTCAATTCCGTCTCTCAGGTTTCAGAATCATGAAAGAATCCTCAAAGAATCCATGTGTGGATTAATCCGACAAATAATTCATCAAAGACACCTTTAATTATTTCATTCCTGGTTCATGTTTCTAATTCTCTCTACTTGCATGGAATGAGCTCAAACAGTTGAACCCGAAACGTTCCTAGCTGAAGGCGACGACAAAAGATAGACGACAGACGAGCAACATGAGACTTTGATCAAGTTAGCTGGGAAATAAGATGAGATGCAGTCTTGTTTGATTTTAATTACGCGCTAAATGTGTGAAGACGGGCGTACAAAGTCAATGGAATGTTAGACGAGGAATAGCGAATAGTTTACACGGGGAGATTGAATGGAGTCATTTGATTGGGAATTGAAATGTTTCACTTAAAAGGGATCACTAATATCAAAGCCTCTTTAATTTGTATTAATATATATTTTATAGAAAAGGCCAAAAATCGTTCTGATCCTCCGATATTTTCATGAATGCCCAGTGTGCACTACACGGAGAAACATTTTGACAAGTTTCCTGAAAAAAGTTTCCAGAAAATGGAGATTTTCTTTGAAAATCTATAAATATGTTTATGATCACATGTCACATTTGACGATTTGACAAATAAGAAGTTAGTTGCTCTTCACAATGTTTCCTAAAAACGCCTCGTTTTTATAGGCGCCGTTAAAACTTTGAAGTTTTTGGAAACTTTTTCCAGGAAACATGTCAAAAAGTTTCTCCGTGTGCACTAGGCAGAATAAATTCCCACCAGAGCTGGGCAGTAGCTAGAAACTGTGGTAGCTAAGCTACTAGCTTAGCTACTTTTTACCTTAAAGTAATGTAGATTAGCTACTTTCTAAAATTGATAGCTTTTAGCTGGTAGCTTACATTTAAAAAAAACTAGCGATAGTTTTTACTTAGATTATGAAGTAGCTAAGCTACTAAGAAAGTAGCTTAGCTACCTACTAAAAAGTAGCTTAGTTACTAAAAAAAGTAGCTTAGCTACCGAAAAAATAGCTTATAGCTATCAGCAGGAAGTACCCTAACTAAACTGTAAACGGATTTAATATTTTAATTTTATATTTTTCATGGATATAGCGAAACGTAAAATATTAACTTTGTTGGATGAAGGTTTTGAAAAAACATATTGTGAATTTTAACTTTTTATAATAACAAACAAGGCAAGATTTAATTACTGTTTGAATAAAAAATAATAAATAATAATAAATAATAATAAATATATGGTTTAAAAATATTAAAATACAACAAGAGCCCAGAAGGCTTTCGAATAAGGACGAAAGAAAAAACTTTTTGTTAGTATTTGCGTAGTATTCACAGTTAATGTGCAGTAGATAAAGTAGCATCTATTATATTATAATCATGTTGATATTATTAATGTTCACCGCGCGTTGATAACCGTTATGAAAATAAGTGAGTAACTCACACAAAATAATGTAGAGATAATTATTTATTATATCTACCCTAATTGCACCACCCCAGTGTATATTCATCACGAGTATAAATAGACCCCCCCCCCTCCACAGAGCAGTAAACAACAGCAGACGCACTAAATTAGAATCCAAATGAGTTGGTAATTGATCGCCAGCGTTGCAGATGGCACTGTCGTCGCAGTCGAGCCGCCCCAGTGCATAAACCACCCCGGCTCGAGGGTGGAAATAAATGCGGCCATTCAAAAACTATTCAATGAATTTAAATCAAACGCGGCACAACGAGAAAATTGATACCACAAGGATGTTTACTCAAGTATTTAACACCAGAGAAGTAGACAAAATATTTTGTTTTTCAATTAGTAGCAAAAGATATTTTATGTGCTTGTTAATTAATATGGCGCCTGTAGAAAATAATTTTTATACATATTTATTATTCGTTACTTGCATGAAATTTTAGTTTTTACTACTACACAAATTATATTTCGTCTACTCATGTACTAATAATAAACTGACAGTTTACTCGCAACGAAAACACTTTTACAGTATTTTTCAACTTCAAAATGATATTGCATTGCTAGGATGCGACAAAGTACGTAACTTTTTTATTTTTCTTTCCAGTCGATTTTTATTCCATCCCTTAAATACCTATTAGGTATCTATTCACAGTTTACATTGTAAAATAATCTATTATGCTTCCTCACCATCATATCAAATTAAAACAATAAAAACATTTTTCAACCAAATCCCTTGCAAACTTTCCCTCTTATTCAAATTTCCGCCTCCTGTGCGTCCCTGGAACTCCGGGCCGAGCGCTCCGGAGTGCGGCTCGAGCCCGGAGGCTCCGGTGTTTCCTCCGGGGGCAGAAACACGTGTAAACAGGCATCTGTTCTCGTTTGTAATGTCGGCATTGAGCAAATATGTTCCAAGACGCGCCGACGCTAAATCAAACCTTGAAGGGCCACTCGATCATGCTGTCGAACGGATGAATGTGTTGGAGGTTCGAATTTTTAGGAAGCGTAGCTTGAAAACTAGAAATAGTTTAATTATTTCCCCGACCTATGTAATAGAGGGAAGTATTGTAATCGTGAATTTTTTACAGTTCGAGATTTTGGTGAATCTTCACGTTTTAGACCCTACTGAACCCAAAAAATTTTAAAAAAGTCGGTCTGTAAATTTTATATTTAAGATCTTGAGCCAAAATCTGACTTCAAGTTCGTTAATGAGCTTCATTCAACCAGTGGTTCCAACTTTACAAACATAACTTTTTTGTATCAAAATACTATCGTGTGTGGTATTAATTTAAAGCTCTCGGGAAAAGAATTCTAGTAGAAATATAAAAATAACTATTGTCATCTACAATTCGTATTTTAAATTTTTATCTGTATATGATACTATTTAGGAAATAAATTATTGTTAATAAATCAGAGTATGAAACTTCAGTATTCAGTATCTTCTGGTCCATGATCGTTTAACATTTTTTAATACGTAAATTTAAATTGATTATGACAGTGACAGTGTCAAAATAGTGACACATCGTTTAAGTATATCTTCTTCTACGATTTACGTAAAACGAAAAAAAAAAAAATTTCCCTGCACATTAATACACGCTCACTGTCGAAACACTACAACAAAATAAGTCTAACAAAACAATTTATTATTATGCAATATAATTTATTGAATTATTTTGAAATGTTGCATCTTTAATTTGTTATCGTAATTCATAAAGACTAATTTTTTTATAATTATATCTGTCTATAATAATTGTATCTATTTATGGAATGATAATAAGTAGCCAGAGTTGGCCGGAGCGGTAAGGGAGAGAAAGAATGTGCCCATGATCTACAACAGAGCTGAGTCAAAGTTCGCCAACTTATTACTCGCCTGAACGCAACTGAGTCAAGAGAAAAACCGAGCTGGACGACTTCTTTTGTACACTATTTCAAAGTAGCGAAAAGTTTCTGTCAAAAATTTGCTGAAAGTGATAACCTATGTCCGCTCGATTAATAATGATACCAATTTAAAATTTTATAACCAAGATATATAAAATATAACACGAAATATTATATATAGTTTTGTCAAATACATGATTTAAATTTGTCCATCAAAATTGAATTTTAAGTTGGAAAACTGTGCATTTTAGTTGCAATTTCGATTTGTTGGCATTTATTTTATGTTATCACGTAAACCATTTCCTATAAAAGTGCAAAACTGCATCTATTTCGTTCGATTAGCACAGCTTTATCTATAATTTCTCGCTCGCAATATAACTTTGCATTTAAAATGATAAAGCCAGCGTTTTTCCCGTTTCATAATTACCGTTCCGGTGTAATCGTTATCGGTGGCGCTCCGGTTAATATTCATATTCACCGGTTATTTGTATCGTAATTACGTCGCAAATAGAGCAGGGCCGCATTCAGTGGGATTTGAGGGCCGCGGGCGCGGTATCACTTTTAATTATAAATATCGAAGCAGTGCAGCCACTACAACGGAGTTAATCTCGCCGATAGGGTTCGTGCGGCCGCTCATATCTTCAGAAAAGAGCTTTTTGTGATTTATTACTCGGCTAATGAAGAACACTTCGCCAAAAATAACACGAAATTTATTTCGGGAGGCTGGAAACTGCTCAAATTTCAACGAAAAAACAAACTGCAGTAAATTGTTAACATAATCCGGAAGATGTATTCTACAAACTCAAAAAAATTGTATTGATGGTAACCATTCAACTCGCAATTATAGTGGAATCCAACCACTTGTACACCAATTCATCTTGAATCAGAACCTGGTTTTTGCAATCAGCAGTACATTTAAGACGATCAAGTGGCCAGCTTGATTTAATTGCAAGATGTGTTACAATCACACACTGCCGGCCGAGAGACTTGAACCACGGAACTCCGGATCGTACGTCATCACATGCAAAGAGCTGTGAGAGATTTTTTGCAACCAGGACTACATTTAAGACAGTCAAGTGGCCAGCTTGATTTAATTGCAAGATGTTTTACAATCACACACTGCCGGCCGAGAGACTTGAACCACGGAACTCCGGGTTCGTACGTCATCACATGCACAGAGCTATGAGAGGTTATTGCAACCAGGACTACATTTAAGACCATCAAGTGGCCAGCTTGATTTAATTGCAAGATGTTTTACAATCACACACTGCTGGTCGAGAGACTTGAACCCCGGAACTCCGGGTTTGTACGTCATCACATGCAGAGAGCTGTGCTTAAACCTACTGGCTCAATCCATTTTGAGGAGTTCAATTAGTTTTAATTTAAGATGTGGTTTATTAATTTATAAAGAATAAATATCCAATATCAAAATCACAATGATAACAAATATATTTTTTTGAATTGACATCTTTTCTATACATCAGCACCACTTCGTCCCATGAGACTTCCCCTCTCTCTCCTTCCTTTACCACCTACCGGAAACCGGAACTTTACTTTTAACGACACACACATACACACACGCACATACATAGAAGATGTGTGAGTTCAGTGGTGAAGTCACGGATGACTAGATTCGCTTGAAGCGCGACGACGGTCGCTGCAGGCGTCCAGAGCGTCGAGACGTCGACGGTGTTCTTTGTTTTATATTAAAATAACGCACGTGGAGTGGAATTCATAATTAATAATTGGTTTTAGAGATAATTCCACTCCTGTATAAAGTAAGCCATAAACAAAACACAATTGCATCGCTTTGACAGCGGATAAACAGGAAGGTAACTTCTTGCAAGTGATAAAAGTTTATTTACCTTTTTCTTAGCAACCAAACAAAACACTAAAATGTTATTTGTTTCATATTTCTAATATTTGTCAGTGAAATGATTATATTTTGGGAATATTTGTGAAGAAGAACCAAAGGAGTCGTTAAATTATCTCGTTGAATTACACTTGAGCATTTTATCTCCTCCGAATAAATTTTTGTATGACATGTTACCGTTATTTGACTCGAAAAATTGTTTTAAAATAAAATCACTCCACCTACAGTGTCGTGCTTTTATTAAACAATTTTTCTTTTCAAAATTCAAATTCCTATGTAACAAAATTTCAATACAAACAGAAATTTATCCGGCGAAATAAAAAGCTCTTGTGTAATTATAGTTGATAATTCCACTCCTGTATAAAGTAAGCCATAAACAAAACACAATTTTATCGCTTTGACAGCGGATAAAAAGGAAGGTAACTTCTTGCAAGTGATATTTACCTTTTTCTTAGCAACCAATGTCAAAATGTCTTACTTCTTATTTCTAATATTTTTCAGTGAAATGATTAGATTTTTGGGAATTAAATTATCTCGTTGAATTACACTCGGGCATTTTATTTCCTCCAAATAAATTTCTGTTTGACATCTCAACTTCTCAACCTTGTCACCTGACAGCATCGTGCATATAATAGTGGTCAACTTTACTTATCACGGAACTGAAAGAATTTTCCAATATTCGCAATTTTAGTTTTCATGTTTTTTAATCAAACCAGTTTTGAGTTACTGTTTTCTTGCTTAATTAAAATTAATTTAATTCCATTCCAAGTTAATCAGAAATCCTTTATACTCGTATATGTTGTATATGTACGTACATATGTGAGGCTACCACACCCAAGATGGGTTAAAGGCTTGATAGATAAGAATAAAAATCATGCAACTACTTCAACCTCTGATTAAAAACGAGGTTACAGAACCATGCCTCCCAGCATATGCCACACTTCTTTCCCATAATTAACCCTCTTCTTCTACACTGTGAGGGCTTTACGCTTTGAACGTTTCACTAGAACTACAGCAGCAGCAGCTCATTCCCTGTGAAGGGCTACGGGTTTGCGGCCGTGCGATATTAGCGAAGTTCATTGCTACCTTCAGTGCTTGTAGTACGTGAACAAGCAGCGCAACCGCAGGCAGCAGGATAGCAGGAACTGACTGAGAAGCAGGACGCACTGACAGCAGGAGATGTGCCGTGGAGGATTGGACAGAGGAATAGAAAAGCCTGGTTTATAGATGTGAACGATTACTTGTTATTCTTCTATTAGATTAAAAATGGTTACAGGATCTTAATTAATATTTATTTTGGACGTTTCAGGAAAATAAATACGTATATCACGATCCTGAAGCCTTTTTATTCTGATAAATTACCACATTAAATCCTCACAAAAAAATTTACAAAACAGAGCTGTAGCAGAAATGCCTTTATTCACTTAACAGAACACAGAATAAGTGACCGGTAAGGTACATCCTTTAGAAACCAGCCTAAAGAATTTTTTGTGAATAAGGTGGATAATTTAATTTAAAATTGACACTAAAACGCGCTAAAATGCTTTGTGTATATGGAGGTTAGCAGTAGTTTTACTAAACGGTTAGAAAATATTATATTATTCTATAACACAGAAGACGAATATGTTATTCTTTGATATTTGACATAAATTTCAATTATCTTTTTTATTTCAATGGATACCTATGATTTGATATTTACATCCAATTCTACGATTTTCAATGAATTATTTCTCATTAAGAATTCATAAGGACACAAGTGCCATTACAAATTCATAATGACACGCAAATTAGTGGACGAATCAGGTATTAGCGCACCGTCGTAGATAAGGTAATAAACGGTAATAAATCTATCAAAATTAACAATTATCACTTTCCTATTAACTTATATATTATGCTGAAAATTGATATCCAATAAGTATTTCTTTAAAAGCCGCTTCATAATGACACGGAGCCGTAACAGAATACAGAATAAGTAACCAGTTACATCCATTATGATTATAATTCTTTATTTGTGGGACTTACGTATTTATACCTGACGTAAAATAAAATAATTATAATTATTTATCTTCGTTTTCCTTCGACTGAAGAGATTTCGCTCGGGCTCCGGCTAACTTACACCGAATTATCGGCGCTGTAATCAATGCCTGCGCCTGCGCAGCGGGCACCTCCGCCCGCGCGCGTCTGCCGCCCCCGCTTATGATTAATTTTAATTTCGCACAATGAAAAATAACGCTGCGCTTAAAAAGTGGCCGGAATTTTTGTAACAAATGAGCCACGCATTGCGTACATTACCCTGCAGTATTGATCGGGACCCTCTGGGCTGGGGTTCGCATCCCGGGAAGAGGAATCGGCGTTCGGTTAGCAAGAGCACCCCAGACATCCGGATGTTGTTATTTATTGTCCAGATTTCTTTATTTGTATTTGTATTTCGAAACAAAAACTAAATAATAAATTACGAGTATGTCTAATGCCTTGCTCATACATGGATTCTTTGACGATTCTTTTATGCTGCTGAGTATTGAGAAAATAATCCTGATGAGAATTTCCTGTCAAATAAGATTCAATGAGTCTTAAAAAATAATAATTCTGAATTCATTGAAAGCTTCAAAACAAATATATAAATGAGAAATAATTTCTAAAGTCCTGTTCACACATTGATTCTTTGAGGATTCTTTCATGCTTTTAAATCTTGGAAAACAAATTGTTTTGAAGCTATCAATGAATATTATAAATTCTTATTTTCCAAGACTCACTGACGATTCAATTTAATGGCGCTGTTATCCTCACCAGGATTATGTTTCTCAAGATTAAGAAGCATAAAAGAATCTTCAAAGAATTTATGTGTGAACAGATCTTCAACATTATTTCTCATTTATTTGTCATGTTTTGAATTAAAAACAAAGAAATTCAAATGAGAAATTGTTTCTACAATCCTGTTTATAAATGGATTCTTTAAGGATTCTATCAGGCTGCTGAATTTTGAGAAAAATAATCCTGGTGAGAATTGCCTGTTAAATAGCGGAGCCACTAAACTGAATCTTCAATGAGTCTTGGAAAAGAAGAATTTCTAATTCATTGATAGCTTGAATACAGTGCAATTCTTTTCAAATATAAAGCATCGTTAGCTGTTTGTGTTGTTTTATTCAAATATCTAATCCAACGCTGATATTGTGTAATGAACAAATTTAATTAATTGAGTAATGAAACCAGTGGCACTTTCCTTTAAGTAAACCACCCTTAATTTTGCGAATTTTTGAGAAATTATTTTTGTTCCGTTATCAGTAGAACGTGTTACACGTATCCTTAAGCACAGAAACACCCTATACATAATTTTGTATTTAGATATATTTTTATTATTTAATAATGTTCTGGTCATTCACGAAAGAACTTATTAACACTTTTATATCCTTTCAATTTTACATTAATACATACATATATCTATCACAGTAGGTTTTCACCTAACTTGGGTGTGGAACCCTCACGTATTGTGCGTTATCGGTGAAGATATAACATATTACATTGTGTGTGCGGTTACCAGCCTAAAACTGACTGAAGCATTCTTGTTTTATGAATTTTGCAATCAATCTTTCGTAACTACATTTCTCCGATCGTAATTTTCCAACGCACTTAAATATTAATGGAAGATGAAAAGTTAATTCGTTTCCGATTCTACCCTTCGTCGATCGTCAAGTGTTTTATAAATAATTAATGAAATGGTCTGTCGGCCTGTCGTCCCCAAATCATTCAGGGCTATTTAAACGTTCATTCGAATTAATTAATTACTTTCTAATTTAAACCCTGGTATTTCACAATGTTGAGAGCTTTTTATCAGCGTATAAAACTCTTTGTTACTTTATGCTATTAATTAAATAAAAGAGTAATTATTACAAAATTATAATCAAATGAGGAATTTTTATACAATATTATGTGTGAGAATGGTGATGAAATTCTATGCACCTAATTAATTTTAATACAGTTCATCTTTTTTGTTTTTAAATAACATATTCATTATCCTTTTGCTTTTAATTTAATAAATTACAAAATTAACTTTCAAACCAATAAAACTAGCAAATGAGTTAGTCGATGAAAATTGACTTGTACCTTTTTTTCTATTCCACTATTTTTCTCCACTACTACGATGCCTGAAACCAGTTCGAAACTCGTACTTTGCCGCATCCTAGCTTTGCATTGTCATTTTGAAGTTGGAAAATACTGTAAAAGTGTTTTCGTTGCGAGTAAACTGTCAGATTATTATTGACTTCAGGAGAATGTTTTTATAAACATTTACTATAGAGAAAGAATGGATCTACAGATTTTAAATTTTTTTTTCATGAGTTATAACCGTGTAAAGTTTGCATAAAATAGGAATTTTTTTGAATTTTTCGGAATTTTTATTTATTCATGTACAATTTTTAATCAAAATTTTACAAAGGCACATCTGTAGATCCATTCTTTCTCTTTTAAATTCTTGCTTAAATAAAATTTTAGCCACAAAACACTCGCTACGTTAGTACATTTTGTGTTGTATTTTATGTGGTAGACGGGCCTCTTAATAAAAATAATGCATTAATAGGAATCATTAGATGTGTGATTTTTTGTTTACAAAGGCACATCTGTAGATCCATTCTTTCTCTTTTAAATTCTTGCTTAAATAAAATTTTAGCCACAAAACACTCGCTACGTTAGTACATTTTGTGTTGTATTTTATGTGGTAGACGGGCCTCTTAATAAAAATAATGCATTAATAGGAATCATTAGATGTGTGATTTTTTACATTAATGATACTCATCAATATACGACCAGTAGAAATAGTTATATAGTTATATAATAGTAACGTAAAATGCTACCAACCTATACAAAATTATGACGTCACAGAATAATTTATGTTTCAATTTACTACAAAAAAATTATTATAATTTATGTTTTTATAAAAGTATAAATATTATTTTCAGTATCATGCAAGTAGCCCAGTCTATTTGACTATAAATAAAACCACGTATTTATTACTTATTGTTCAGTAACCCCAGCTTCAATAATGAACAAAGTAACGCACCCTTTGACACATCTACCCCCCTCCTTTACATCCGGGTTATAAATATCTCTGTTATGATAGAACTTCCGGCGTTGAAGGCCGATATCTCTGAGCAGTTTCGTGCGAATTTTATTGTCAATATTTCTAGCGGAGTTCTAGGGTGATGACACAGTCTGTGAGTTCGCAGTGTGGCCGCTAGGTGGCTGCATGTGCCGACCAGACCGTGAAATTAGCTCAGGCGCAAACCAGGGGAAGACTTGGTTTGAAACTAGGGAGGCAGATGCAGAGACCTCTGGTGGAGGGAGGGAAAATGAAACAGGGTAGAAATCTGTGGAAATGAAATTTGGTGGAGGCGCTTTGAATTCGCTTTGGGGGTGAATACTGAAGGGTACTGGGTTACCGTTCGTTGAAAATTTAATACAAAACATACGTAGCATCGTTTACCTAATTTGGGTGTGACAGCTTCACATATTGAGAGTCATATTATGTAGTTATACGCAAGTATCATTGGTCAATTCACAGGTATTCATGTTGTTAGTGGAGGTACACCACAAGAAGGATATTTGTGCAGTTAAAATGGAATGTGTATCTGACTGAACCTAATGTTTATTAATCAAATAAGTACTTTATGAACTGAAATAAGAATTGATCCCTATTTTGAATCTTAATTTTAAGGAACTAACAACTAAAGAAAGATTTAAGGAATAAAAAAATTATAATCCAAGTTGGGTAAAACGACGAGATTATGTACGTACTGTCCGTGCAGCCAGAGTTGGCCAGCGCGGAAAGAAAGAGAAAGAATGTGCTTGGAAATTTTTGAAAAAAAATCTGATGTGGCCAGCACAAGACCTCCCGCCATATTGTACTCTTTTACTACTATACAAATCAAAATAAATTTTTTTTGTATATTTTTTTTAAGTACACCACTGGGTTCCTCGTATCAAAATATATATAAATACATATTTTCTTTTAAAAATTCTGTTGAGTACAATTTTAAATGCACTTGCAAAAATGTTTAAAATGTCGAAAATTTTCGAAATTTTTGATTTGCTCAAAATTTGTATATATCCTATTTTGGACCCGAGGAATCCAATAGTGTCACTAAAAAAAAATTTCGGCTAATACTTTTCGAAATAATTTTTGTAGGTGAAAGACGGGAGTAACTATGACCGTAATTTTTTCACCAATGGATTCCTCGCGACGAATTACATACAAATCCAAATTTTCGCGATAAAAATCCAACGAGTACAATTTTTATGAAGGGTTACCGAAAATGGCCAAAAATCGTAGGTACATCCCTTGACGAAATTTAGGCCAAAATAACTTTTACTCTCAGAATTGGCTGAAAATTTGGTTATATACTAATTCGATCCCAAGGATTTCAAATCTGCAGTCGAAATTTTTTTTCGACCAATATTTTTCGACATAAATTTTTTAAGTCGAAAACTGGTCGAAATGGAAAATTTATTTTTACACCATTGGATTCCTCGGGTCAAATTATGTAGGAAACCAAATTTTCACGAAAAAATTCAATGGGGTACAATTTTTATTGAGGTTTCAAAAATAGTACAAAATCGAAGAGATAAAACATTTTTATTTTCTAGCCTTAAGAATAATATTGGGAATTAATTATTTTTTCTACAAACACTATTAAAAATTAAATTTTTAACACGGCCTACTGCTGTTAAAAATGCAATATTATAAGACGCCGTGTTAAAAGTGAACTGTCAATCACTTTTAACGTTCGTTAAAAGTAAACTGCCAATCACTTTTAACGCACGTTAAAAGTAAATTTCATCTCTTAATAAACAACTCTCAATTTTAATTGAATTCATAGACTACGTGTTTCATTATATTACTATATAAATATCTTTTGTTACTGAACTGTCAAAAATAATTAAATAAATTATTTCTTATATTAAAATATAAAACGATGTTTGTAGAAAAAATAGTGTATGATATACGTGTTAAAAGTGCTTTTATTTTGTTCGAAGGGTTACGCCACTCCGCTTCGCGTCGTGTCCTAAACTTCCCGTCTCACAAAATAAAATGTCACTTTTAACACTTATATCATAAATAACTATTAAAGCACGCTGTATACACGGTAAAATATGCATCAACATAGATGACGCATAATATGTGAGGCTGTCACATCCAAGTTGGAAAGGCGTGATTTGGAATCCAAGAGTAAAATAATGATTAAAAATTCGTGTATTGTCCCCGCGTAATAATTTTATTTTCTCTGTAAGATTCCCCTAATCCATTTACAGCCTCGACTAAAGTTATTAATTATGGCATCGTTTAGTCAAATTATACTTGGTAAATATTCTCCTGCTGTGAACGATGAATACAAAGCAGGTAGTAATATATGCAAAGGCAATTAGCGAACATACGGACAGACATCTCGCGCACCTATATACGAAGTTCGCGGAAGGATCTCATGCTAATATGTAAAATGTTTCGTAAGAGACCTGTGTCTATGTAGGTTATTGTCACGAAGTATAATATATGACAGGAGTGGACACTGCCAGTGGCGGATTTGCCATAAGGCGCAGTAGGCCCGGGCCTAGGGCGGCCAGATATTAGGGGCGGCCAGATATTAGGGGCGGCCAATTGTGGCATAAAATACAATTCATATCCTTAGTAAGATACGAACCCACGATTTCGCCACTCGCCAGTAGATCGGACTACCATGAATTTCGATACGTTAGTCCTGTCAGCCAGGGTTGAAAAAAAAACATGTTTTTTTCAATTTTAAACAAAACATTTGTTTTTTACTGTTTAAAACTGTTTTTTTGGTTTAAAACATGTTTTTAACTCTGCACAAAAAAACATGTTTTAAACAACAAAAAACCATGTTTTAAACAGGATATCTGTTTTAAATAAATATTATTTCCATCGAAATATGTCGCCAATGCTACTTTTTGTGCGCGGACGGGGATTTACATCGCTCTAGCTGCGTAGCTAGGAGTCACCGATGGTCGGTAGTTGAATTTGTTTTGTTTGTGTTATGCGTCGTGAATGGATTTCGATATCATTTTTCAACACCTGATTTAAAACACAGTTTAAAACATGCATTAAAACATTAGGCCGTGTTTAAAACATGTTTAAAACAGTTTGTTTAAAACAAATTGTTTTAAACATAACAACCCTGCTGTCAGCTATCGTATAGTTTTGGTTTCGTGGCGGCTGCAATACCTAGATAATTTATTAAAGTAAGCTATTTAGCTTTGTGTTTTTTCTCAAAAGTGTTTTGAATTTTTATTATTATTATTGTATTTTCTTTAAGATTTTTTTTGTTCAAATTCTGTTAAAAATTGGTCGCCCTGCCTTTTTTTTAAAAAAAAATTTGCCTGCGGCGCATTAGAGCTCGCTTCGCTCGGTGTCCTCTTTTGGAGATAAACAAATATGGTAACCCTAACGTCAGTATATACTGGGCTGCAATGAGAATGCGAATGAAACAACTGTTATTTCATATACATTTTGACGTATTTATATGGAATAACAATCAGATGCACTTCTATTATGTCTGTTGTACACCGACAATGTATAAAAGTTGACAAGAAAGTAAATTCATAAATGTAGTACCTAAATGATGGAAGCTGAGAAAGAGGCGGCTGCTACTACACGGCCTAGGGCGGCCAAGACTGCAAATCCGCCACTGGACACTAGGGAGGATGAAGTGTGGCCTTTCTGTTTACCGTTCAGAAAGAGACAGCCAATATGGGCCATGCTTTCTATGACGATAAACAACGGTAACGCTGGTAAACGCACGGGCCCTGTAGTGGTCTTTCTCTCTCGTATAGGGTAAACAGAAATGCCATGGATCTACAGTACTACAGTATTGCTAAGATACAGAATGTCCACTCCTGTGGTTATATTATACTTCGTGGATTACAGCAAAAAATAACGAGATATCCAAAGCCGCAGACCACGTTTTGATATCTAGTTTATGCTGCGATTCTGTACGAATCTATAAGTTTTACAAATTTGTAAATCTTTATAATATTGAATATTGTTTTTAATATATACTTCATGGTTATTGTGGATGTTACGAAGATGTTTAATGTATGTTTGTTTGTTTGTTACAGCTCTCGGAGCTTGAGCAGCGAGTCCTAGATGCGGAGGGGCGCGCTGAAGAGGCCGAGGATAAAGTAAGTAAAAAATAATCATCTCAAATCATTCCATATACATTATTGTAAGAGCTAGATTTCTAATAGTATTAGAATATTCCTTGTTTACTTTAAATATCTAAGAATTTAAAATGCAGGATTTAGAAAAAACACTTAAACACCAACGAAAAATTAAAATTGCGTATCAACCTTAAAGCCATTTTCACACAAGAAGAGTTTTCCTATATATTGACTTTGCCTCTTGACGATGGGTGAGATTCAGTCAACTTTGTTCTTCCATCTAACTCTGCGAATGTAGTCCGTTTTACACTCACACATTTAATTAGTTAAAGTACTTAAATGTAAAAGGTATAAGTAATGTTAACGGAAATGAAAATGTTTGCTGGTGTAAATTCACCAGTCATCTCGACCAATCAAATACGAGGATATCATGGTTCTACGACAAAATGTTCCCAGCAAGATATCCCCAACAATATATTCCTAACAAACGGTTCCTGGACAATATTTCCCCAAACAATATGTTCCTAACAATATATTCCCAACAAAATGTTTCCAACAATATATCTCCAACAAAATATTCCCAACAAAAGGTTCCTGGACAATATTTCTCTGCACAATAATTATGTTCCTAACAAAATATTCAGTAGTTATACAACTAGAGCTTCGAAAATTATTGAATATTCAGTTGAGAGGATGAAATGTGTATCCAGGAAACACAAGCCATTTTTCAACGATAAACTTTTTAATAGGATACACCACTGTAACCTAAATAAGGAATATCAATAATAAAAACATAGGTAATATACATATTCATTTACGACTATTCGTGAAAAAAATATTAACTTAATACTTATTTATGTAATAAGTACGGAAAATAGAGTTTTAGAGGACAAATCTGTTTACGGACGAGGCGATAGCTCCAAATTTTTTTAACAGCTATACAAATATATGACAGCAGAACAAAATTAGGAAAAACGTAGACGATGAATACTGTGAAAATCCATTTTGTCAGGAATATTTTGTTGGGAAAATTTTGTTTGGGGATAAATTTTTCAGAAACATTTGGGAATATTTTGTTAGGAATATTTTGTCGGGAATATTTTGTTAGGAACTTATTGTTTGGAAAAATATTGTTCAGGACTCTTATGTTGGGAATATTTTGTTGGGAACATTTTGTCGGAAATATTTTGTTGGGAACATATTGTTCGGAGAAATATTGTTCAGGAACCTTTTTTTGGGAATATTTTGTTGGGAACTTATTGTTTGGAGAAATATTGTTCAGGAACCTTTTGTTGGAAATATTTTGTTGGGGATATTTTGCTGCGAACATTTTATTCAGGAACCTTATGTTGGGAATATTTTGTTGGGTATATTTTGCTGGGAACATTTTCTCGGGAATATTTTGTTGGGAACTTATTGTTTGGAGAAACATTGTTCATTAGCCTTTTCTTAGGAATATTTTGTTGGGGATATTTTGCCGGGAACATTTTCTCGGGAATATTTTGTTGGGAACTTATTGTTTGGAGAAACATTGTTCATTAACCTTTTCTTGGGAATATTTTGTTGGAAACATTTTGTCGAGAATATTTTATTGGGAACGTATTGTTCAGGAACCTTATGTTGGGAACATTTTGTCGCGACACGGTAGTGGTCAGTTATAAGATTCAAAGCGTACCACGTGGTCGATTCAAACTAGCCGCCACTTCACCCCTATTTCACTTCCCGGCGAATCCGGCAGATGCCGCCCCCATTCCATTTCTCGGCGGTCCACCCCCTGGCGTTCGTCTCGGGAACTAGTCACTGACACCCCCGGTGGCCATGGCAACCCAGCCAGCCATGTGCGTCTGTCTCTGTCGCACTTTCCCTCTCGTTCCTTCATTGATTTTTGCATCGCGGTGCCGAGGTGGCCATGCATCGACTGCAACAGCCGTCGAACAAACAACGACAAGCGACAAGCAGACTTTGCTCCGTGGATGAGAGTGCTGTGAGTGCGGGACAAATGACACGTATGACGTAGTGCGCCATGGCCAAAGGCAACGCTCGCGAGAGGTGACATGAGGATCGGGCAGCCACGCTAAAGTAAGGAGTTGGATGCTAGTTATTGTTTATTGTAGACGGAGACCTAGCAGGCAAATTAGTGTGGACGTTTTATTAGTCGTGGGCCTTGCATTTCTGCTGAAGATGGAATGTGTCTGCCAGGATTAGGCTTCCTCAAGTATCAAAAGTTGAGTTACAAATATGTAAATTATATAAATTAAGAGTTCTGGCGTATGTAGAGGTATTTCTTATTTATAAAACATTGCCAGAACGGTTCTACCCCTCCAATCTTAGATATAACAAATAAAAAATAATAAACGACATTTCAAATTTGCATAAATGTCAAAAATTTGCTTGTTAACAGTGTTTATCTGCTCACCTACGCAAAAAGTGGTGATAACCCGAAAACAAGCTACTTTTTGACAGTTATGAAAATATAAAATGTCATTTATGATTATTTTACTTGAGGACGCCTAATCCGGCCACTGGCAGATTGGGAAATCTATCTTCAGCAGACCCTTCAATTTCACGACTAATAAAATGTCCAAACTAATTTGACCGCTAGCTCTTGGACTATTGGTCCATCCCTTGGATTCTATGTGTTCTAGTTTTTTTGTTTGCTTGTTTGACAGCACACTAAAATTTTGCAAGCTTCTGACAGACCTAGTTTAAATAATTAAACTATTTTATTGTCATTGTCAGTCGCTGATTCTTGTGCTCATTTGGACGTACCATTTTATAATAATTTTACTTTTTATGTTAAGCTCTGTTTGCACATGTATTCTTTCTTTAAATAAATTAAACTCTTCTATTGTCAGTCGCTGAATCTTGTGCCCATTTGGACATACCATTTTTATAAGAACTGTGCTTTTTTATGTTAAACTCTGTTCATACATGGATTCCTTGAAGGTTTGAAGCTGTCAATGAATTAGAAATTATTCTTTTGTAAGGCTCATTGAAGATTCAATTGACCGACATTGCTATTTGACAGACAATTTTCACCAGGATAATTTTCTTCCTTTAATTCCTCTTATTTAGATAATTTTGTTTTCTTCTCTAAAAACCTACATACTTATTCTTATTTGTCATTTATTTAAATTATTATATTGTACTATTCTTTTTTTGTTGTCTTATTCTTTTATTCCTTTATTTATTCATCTATTAGTTCCTTTCTGTTAATTCAATTCATTCTCATTTTTCAGATACCTACATAAATTATTTACGAATTTACTGTTTGTCTTAAAGACATTTGTCTAACCTAATATATAATTTATTTAGACTTCTAGAGTCGTTTAGGCATAAAATTTTCCCCCGTTGATCAATTTATGTCTGTAAGTGTACCGTTTATATTTTGGGTCACGTGAATTTTTTATTTTTCGATTTGCCCTACGTAATGAATTTTATATTTACTGGTTTGTGTTCGAATATAGTCCAACACGGCCCAACAAAATATCCTAAAATTTTCTTCTAAATACAAAACTATTCGTACATAATTTAATAATGTTCTTATTGCCAATTTCTTAGTTTTCATATAAAATTCTTAATATCCTTTGTCCTTATTTCAATCACAATAAAATGTTACGGTTATATTACTACACTAAATCACTTAAATAGGAGTAATAACAAGGAAATGTGTATACGTCCTTTCTTAAATTAAATTCCAAGTCCTGAGCTTAATCGTTTTGTTTTTATTTTTACCTCACGCCACTTAGTACTGTAAGAGAGGTATTGTAATCATGCTAAAATTTCAATAGTGAGTTTTCAATGGATAAGCACGTTTTGAGGTCCCTAGAACACGATTTTGATAGTTTCACGATGATTTTGATTTATCTGCCTACCAATGAAAACAAAAAATAAAATATTTGAATGTTAATATCATTTATTACTTATAAGGTCATGCTAAACTTTAATAATATTATAAAAACTACAATTCCCGAATTCCCTTCTACAATTGTATATTTGTGAGTAAGTATACACACTTATGTTATGGCGGCTACACATTACATGGCAAACTAGGCAAACGTTTGTGATATGTGAAGTTTGCCGAATAGTGTGTACGGTACCACAAATGACAAACTCCTTCTAACGTTTGCATTCGTCTACGTTCGGATTGAAGTCGGTAAATGAGACCCGAATCAAAGAAATGTTGGCCACTTCCCACTTGTCTATACGAAACGCGATCTAGCATTTAGTTTTGTCATATGTATGGGATGATTCGACACGTAATGTGTAGGGAGTACCCGGTAAATGTCATTCGACAAGAAAAAAATGTACAAATCACCAATGTTTACCATTGGCGTAGTTTGCCATGTAAAATAGTAGAGTATGGCGAGAGGTCATCACATCAAATTTTTCTTTTAGACACAAAAAAAATATGTATGTACTTCTCATGAAGCAAAATAATATTAGTCAACCTGTTTGGCACCGAAAATGATTCACCATTGATCAAATACTATTCCCACGTTAAATCCCTACAACTCAATACAAAACAGCAACATACATCCAACAAAACCCTCCATCCATTCCCTCAAAGGGGGTAGCCACCTCTATGCTTGAGTTACCGCGACCCCTAAACAAATGCAGAGCTCGCAGCTGTCATCAGACGTCACGTCAGCGTAGCTAGTGCAGGAGCAGTTAGACACGTTAGCTTCTGTTGCTGGTTTAGTCATTGAGGACGAAAATACATCGGTCTTAGTTTTGCTCGTTTTTAAGATTTCACGGTCAACATGAGAGCGATGATGGAACAGCTGAAGAGGGAATTTGAGGAGGGTTGTTTTTAGAATGAGGATTTGTTGGACTAAAATATATTCTATAATAAAACATAAAGTTAAAGTATGAGAACAAACAGTTAAATTTTATTACATTATTTCATAAATTGACGAAAAACCAAAAATAGACCAAATAACCGCCAGTCTCCCCTACCGTTTTCAAATATTAAAATTTTATGTAAGGTGCAAAATATATTGGATTACACGTAAGATTTTTTGTTATTTTTACCTCTCGCCTCATATTCTATAAGGGAGGTATTGTGATAGGTCAAAATTTTCAAGTGTGTGTTTTTCCTAGAATACAATTTTTCCGGACGCGATAACTCAAATAATATCAAACTTTAAAATTTCAAATTTTATATTTATGGTTTTAATACGAATCTTAATAAGCCATTATATTTTTGGTTTCAATCTACAAACCGGAAGTAGTACTTTTACAAAGTTACGAAATTTTTCATCCAAAATGTTCCCGTATTCGAATGGGGCTCATAGGGTAGGGGGTGGAGATTTTCTAACAGGTTTAAGACTTTATGTAGAGGAAGAGTTGAGCTTTCAAGTGTAGAAAGTTTCATGTAGATCTGATTAAAATTGTAAAAGTTGTAGCGGTTTGAAAATTGTCAAATTTTGTCTCGTCCAGGGTGGCTCTTTTTTTGGTCGACAGTGTATGATTAAAATGATACAACTCAATTTGTGTTCAGTAAACGATGAATCAGAAAATAATTTATGATATAATGATTGATTCTGCGTGTATGACAAATTGTTTTTTTGTACGAGAAAGTAATTAATTATTAATTTATATGCTCTACCTAACATGTTCGAAATTCATTTGTATTTTTCTGGTTATGTTAATAAATAATATATTTACATCGTCAGAAACTAGGACCTCTTTCTTAAAAAAGTTTCAGTTTATATCACAAATAATTTATAAGCACAATAATATTCTACTACCCAAATATTTTATCTTTAAAAAATATGGACATACAACTATAAATGTACGAGTTCTGGTTGCAAAATAACAAAATAAACAATGTTTTATATCTTGTTAAAGATTACATCTCATAGTCTCTGGTTGCAGTTCAATCATTTTAAGTGCAGCAAACTAAAGGCAACAAAATCCCCAATACCAACTTTCCACGCTGACGTTTATAGTTTGTGATCCGTTGTTTTTCATGGAAAACGTAACTAATAATCAACAAAATATTGATTTGATTGCTCGACTCGAACTCTAAGTAGAGCCATCGCTACTTCGCTCGTAATTCGATACCGGAACTTAAACAATAAACAAGTACCGGAAGTCCAGGTCGGAAAATCAATGATCGCTTAATTAAATTATAAATCTATTGCTGTACGCAGAGAATATTATTACGCTAATGTTTTAGGTATTAAACAGAGAATTTATTGAGGGGCGTTTTGGTGAATATGGAGATAAATTTTACAGAAATTGACAGCAAATAATAAATCATATTTTACAGTAGTTGGAAAATGTTTTCATGAAATTGAAACTGATTTATTGGATTATTTTTACTCAATTGTACCAAAATTTTATTGGAATTATATTAAGTTATTATTGATGTTTTTAAATTATATCAATAAAAATGTTATAATATTTTTTATTTTGCTGTAAAAAATTAATAATAAAAAGCTTCAAATACGTCGATTTTTTATTTAATAAAATTTGCACATGTAAAACTACATTTATTTTAAATATTACACACCACATTGTATAGAAACCTCAATATAAAATGGTTTTAACCTGCAATCGCATATTTTATGCAGTTAAAATTAAGAAAAACTCGAATAAAAATGTCGTTTGTACATAACCACATTTGGATGGTTTTGTTTTGTGTCAAAATTTAATCATTTGAAGAAAAATTGCACTTATATCGCATGTAACAGTAAGGAATCTCGATAATTACCTTATTTATGTGTTCACAAACTCGGCTACGCCTCGTGCTGCAAAATTCACATACGTAAGGCAACATTTGAATTTGTTAATTGGAGTCAAACTGATGCTACCTGGAAATATGATGTAGGTATAGTTTAAACAATTAAAAGTTTATGTTGAAAGCGTCTCTTGGAACTATTACAGCTGCCCAAATATGTTATATTGGTCAAGAATAATACAGTTAAATTGATTCCCTATGTTCCATTTTAAAAAGAACACTCTAATACATTACTGTCAAATTCGTAACCATGGATATGAAAAATCCCATGTTTCACGTTAAATTAAACTCACGGTATTATAGTTTTCAGCCCATAGAACTTCCTGTACTAGGTATGGTAAAATAATAAATTTAAATTTTACATATAAATATTTCAATTTTGGTCATACTCTACTACTTCAATACAATAGTAGTTAAAAGAAAAGTACAATAATTCGTTTTTAAACCCCTGAAACTAATGTAACGTAACAAAACACAATTTTTATCTAAACTCTACAGATAAGTAAACCACCCATAAAAAATAAAAACATCCCTAAAATATCCACATTACTACCCTAATTTCATTACTTTTTATTTTCCCTCGTTAGCCGCACTCAGTGGAGGTGGGGTAGGTTCAAGTTCCCGTTCTCACGGCACATTAAATAACGTAACTCGATCTGAAACGTGTGGGGTGGGGGGTGGGGTATTAATTTCCGCAAGACCGCGACAAACACCACGAGTTAGTGCCGCCCAGGGTGGGGAAAGGGGGTGGGGGTGTCATCTGCTACACACGACGCACTCACGTATATACGGAAGTTGTACGAGAAAAAATAAAACAAGCGGGATAGGAAAGATATTAGTGGAAATTGTTTTCGTGGAAGGAATTTAAAAATAAAGGATATTGTTTTCTAGGAAGCGGACAGCAGAATATTTAAAGGATTCTCTAAATTACTTTTTAAGTAGAAAATAGTTTCGTCCTTTATTTTTAAAATTGTAAACAGTACGTTTGATAAAATAATAAATAACTGTTTCTGACAGGTCATATTAACATGCCTTACATATTTAAGAGTTCCGTTTCAGATTTACAAAAACAGGAACCCTTACGCCTTATAGTGAGATTTAGTGGTCCGTCCGTCCCGTCTGTCACAGTCTTACAACTTCGAAACGTTAAATTATAGAAAGTTGAAATTTGACACGTAGATGAATCTACAGGGTGAGTCAGCTAAGTGTTCCCTATTTCATTTGTTTGTAAAGTCTCAAGTTTTTGTGTAAAGTCCGCCAAATTTTTGCTGTAAATACAGTAGCCACTTGAGTTTTTGTTCGCAAAGTTTTATCATTATTGCTCTATTGCTTCCTAATTGGTGACTGAAATAATGATTAATTAATAATTATTAGTCAAACGACTATTTGTAGGATTTTAAAGGACCTTAAGTGGTATCCTTATAAGATTCAAATTCTGCAGGCAATTTCTGAAGAGGATAAAGCAAACCCATTGGAATTTGCAGAAGACGAAATTGAACGAATGAATGAAAACCCTGGTCATCTGAATAACATCATGTTTTCTGATGAGGCACATTTTCATCTTGATGGTGGATATAATAGACACAATCATCGGTATTGGTCAGATGAAAATCCCCACTGGATTGCTGAACAATCCTTGCACTCTCCTAGAACGACTGTTTGGGTTGCAATTGGAGATTTTGGATTAATTGGTCCAATTTTCACATTGAAGTGAACCACTCGTGAAGTTTTTGTCTGATCGATTTGAAATTTCGGCAATAAAAATTCCTTTAGATAGTTCATGTTTTGCAAAAATTTCGTCACTTTATGATAAAAATTGCCTAAGTTATAAAAAATCCAAATAGGGAATAGTTAGCTGACTCACCCTGTATATATGCCGCAGATAATCCAAATGTCACTTTTTTATTTTTTTATTTCACAGCCCAGGATGGGTCATGAACAAAAATATTTTTAAATTTATATTAATATGAATATTAAACAATAATTCTTAATTTATACACTGGACAAAAAAAACGCACCACTTGATAATGCCCTCAAAATTCCGAATTTTTAGAATGAGCAACATTTATAAAATTTTAAACACGAATATTTCGGTTAATAAACGTGTAAAATATAATATGATTACTGATTTAGATAAAGAATTTACTTTTCTAAATTTATTTGAAGTATATTTCTCTAAAATTAACTGGTCATTTTTGAGCAAGGAAAAACTGATTTCCCATGTTAAACGCCTATGGCCCGCATTTTGATTTACACCTTGTATATTCTCCCCAAATCGGGCTACGATTAATCATAAGTTGTTATATTATCCCCGCAGATATTCATAAATTAAAATATTAAAGGAGATAATAAATAAATAAATAAATATTTATTTTATGTATCAAGTAAAAACACAAAAATTAATATTTTACCCGCATTGAGTCACCTGCATTGTACGAATTATAATCACCCATTCAAATTTTTAATTACATCTCAAGTTTCGAAACAATTACTCCTATCCCCAATTTAAAAAACAAAACATCCTAACAGCCCGTAATAGCTAATCACCCTCCCACTGGAAGCTCGCTTTCAAGCACAGCTTTCGCTCATTGTGACGTCACAGGAGGGACGAGCCTTGGCTCTTTTAATTCGGCGAACTTTACACTGCACCCTCTGTCACTGGGGTGGTGAGTCGGTGCATGACTCACATGGGGGGCGGCGATCGGCTATTGTTTAGCAGAGCCTGCTGCGATCAGTGTGATGCGGAGTGACGGTAGTGGAGGACTGTACAGTGAGAGTGTAAAAAGGAAATCTGAATATGTAAAGTGTTCTTGTGCTGGTTAACTTGTGTTGTGGATACTTGGAAGCAGGACAAGTAGGAAAAGCAGGAGTCATGGGTTGGAATTATGGTATTTTTTTGTTCAGATTATTTTGTTCTCTAAGAGCACTTGCTTCCTAAGCTTTATTTTTAAGGCATTTAAAAGTTTAAATGTAAATATACAGGGTGTTCATTTTCAGTAACGCACAATTGCTATCGCGAGAAGTATAAGAGCTACGAAAGTGGTTAAATTAGCAAAATTACGGGGTGCAACTTTCTTATTTCAAATGGGAACCAATATTTTTATTTGCTTATTCGATTTTTTTTGTTTCAACGATAGGTATATTAGTTTCATACCCGTACAAAGACCTGAGAAAAACGTTGTTGAGAATTATTATGATAAAATTATGGAAGAAAACAATTGAATATTTAGTTTCGTATTGCCAGTGGTTAGCTCAGCGGTAAGAGGTCCGCCTAGCATGCTAGCGGTCCCCAGTTCGATTCCCAGCACAACTGACAATAATACCACTGGACCACCGAGTGGTTGGATTCCACTATAATAACATCTACCATCTGTAATTGGAAGTTAATTCTGTAGGTTTGTTACAATCAAAAATAAAAATATGAATTGTTGTTTACTGGTCAAAATAAATGACTTCGTACTTCTTCCGATGATAAAATGAATTATACGTACGAAGAAAAAGCTTGTTATGAAACAAAATGCAAGGATATGAAACGAACTACTATAATAATCGAATAAGCAAATAAGAAAAAGTTCCCTTTTGAAATAAGAAAGAAATGTATATTGTTGAACAAAGTTTAACGATGGAAATTTCCATATAAACCTCAAATAGCACAGAACTAGGTATACTTTATATATGAAAAATTAATTTCTTGAAATGACAGCTAAAAAATTATAATAATTCGAGACTGTTTGAATATGCTATGTTACAGGAAATACAAGAAATTATACAAGTTAAAAAGCAACACTGGATTTCTTTATAATTTTCTTAAGATTGAATGAATGTATTCTTCTTCTATCAATGAATGAAACCAACAGCTAACAAATTAATTCAATCCTAAACCAACATCTGTCCTTTTGCTTTTACTTCCGGTGCACCTTTTAAAGCCACGCATTCTCCACACACGCGCGCGCTCGCATTACCATATTCATGAAGATTAACTAAACAACTACCTGACGCTAATATCTAACTATCTGCTTACGAGCATAGTAAGTGCCATATGAGTATGGTATTAAAATAATGCCGGACAGATGGCCTTTCGCAGGGTATTAGTCACTCTGTAAAAGGGTCATAAACAGGAAAGAACACAAGATTCTAATGTTCATTTTTTATGGATGTAGTACAAGAGAAAGATGTCTCATTGAAGTTAGCCCAGACATAAAATGTCGTTTTTTGTTGTATTTACAAAAGTTTAAATTCAAATCAAAATACAAGTATAATGTACTGTATCTTACCAAAAAGATAGAAATTTATAAAAGGGGCATATGAACAAAACAATGATCAACTTTGGATAAAGCTATCCGCCATTTTGGTATGCTCTATCTGCACATTTGAACGCAGTTATGTATTAGTTTACGAAGTATATTTTTAATATTAATGCTGTGATACAAATTTTTACTATAATATTGACACCTATAAATAAATAAAAGGAAAAATAACAGTTAAGTAACGATATTTTGACATTGACATTTCTCAAATTTGACAGGTGAAAATTATTTGTATTTCGTCGTCAGATTTTATTTGAACATAGTAAATAAAGTATGTTTTATTTGAAATACATATAAGGTCAGCATTCTGTTCTTTCCGTGGTATGTTTACTATTTATAAAACTTCAGAACAAATATAATTATATGAGCTATTTTGGTATGCTCTAATAGCACACCTCCCTTCGTCTCATGGCTTCAATTCCTCACCCAAAAAATCAGAGTATGCTACTTCTATAAATGTCTATACTCTAAGGCATATTTCTAATATATTTATTGAAACTGCAATACATTTTACACAATCTCAAATAAAATCAATAGTCGAAACTTTATGGAACTGAATAAAAAAGAATTGAAAAAAGAAAAATTGTCCTATGTAAGATCAATCAAAGAATTGTGATACAGACTGTAGAATATTTGCCAGAAAAGAATGTTTAGGACTTGTAGATACAATGCCAATACGAATTGAAACAGTTGTAAAAATAAAGGTAGAGTTACACAGGGGTAAAGTCGTTTATACTTTATAGTAATTAGTGTAAACAATAAAAAAAAATTGCCAGCTGTATACTTTATTCTCTAAGTTATACACGTTTTCCCAAAAGTCCCGGGATGGAGCTATAAGTTTTGAACGAGCGAAAAATATTTGGGGAACAGTAAAGCGTTTGGGTCATTTCGAGACCGAAGAAGGTCGACAATTTAAACATTTGTTATAAAAATCGTAATAAACGTGCAAAAAATATTATAATTATATTCTTGAAAGTGTTAAGATATCGGGTTTTGGTTTATGGGGATGTGTTTCTTTTTTCATTACCTTTAAAATAAGGCGAAACTCGACAGGGGTTGCTAAATATGTTGGGGTGCTCATCCCCTAAAAAAACTCCACATTGCATGGAAGTTCTAAATTATCTAATAATGTAGTTTTTCTTTTTAGTGATCCCCAAATTTTAATTTCTTTTTTACACTCGTTCAAAACTTATAGCTCCGTCCCAGAATTTTGGAAAAACGCTGTATTTAAATATTTCTTTAATTTATTTTAAGTAAATTAAACGTATAGTCGGAGATGTAGGTACTGTGGTGACCACAGCAGATTTTTTTAATAGTGTTGGCGTAGCTTAGTTCCATCTCAATTCCTGCCTCAATATTTCCTGATTATGAATTCAGTATCGGTTCATCTTCTCAAACTAACAAACTGTCATTTGAGCTCTGCATTCAGGACACGATTGCGCCATTTATTTCTCTGAGCATCTTCGTCTCTCTCCGGTGATAGACCAAATGGCGTTAACTTGAGATCCACGGAAATTTTACCGCTCTCTGCACTTAGAGTTAACCGTTTATAGAACTTCGTACTTCGCAGTCGGTTACTTCAACCGAATCGATAAAATCAAGTGCGGAAAAGAGAGGTATTTTTCAATTAAGAAACGAGACTTTTAAATCTAGATTTGCCGAGATTTATATGCAGGAGAAAATTAATTTAGTTTTATGGGGAGAAACGAAGCAATTTAATTACTAATCATAATACTTTTTTCACGAGCATAAATACGAAACTAACAGATTCCATACAGTTATAAACAATATCACACATTCGTTCAACCTGTTCGTTATGTTTATACAAACAGATCTCAACGCACGGTTTAAATTTTTGTTTTACTTTTTAGTAGGCGTGTGTTGTCTTTCTGACATTTGATAATTTTTTTCTGTCATTAAGTATTTCGTTATAAATAGCATTATTCCATTAAAATGGACAAACACGACATTAAAAGTGATTTATCCACATAAATTGAAGAAGGTAGTACTTTTACTGTATCTGGTATAATTTCAAATATTAAGGTAGTAAATTCATGGGTAGTGACAACCCAAAATATGACTAAAATTAATATACAGCATGCATTACAAGTAGTAGAATTTGAATATAAAATTTATAGGTAACCGTTGAAATAACGAAGATAATTGAATTTAAAGTTGACACAAAACCGCGCTAAAATACATTGCGTATATGGAGGTTACCAGTAGATTTACTAAACGATTAGAAAATTTTATATCATAACAACCCAACACATATTTGGAAAACGAATATGTTATTCTTTGATATTTGAGGTATTTATTAGAAAAATAAAAAATATGAGTCATCGCAATAATGGTTGAGAAATCGCATGCAAAAGGTTCCAGTCTCAAGAAAAATTATGTTTTTGACGTACTACTACTGCATTTCAGTGTAAACTTAAATTTCAATTATATTTTTTATTTAATTGAATACCTATGATTTGTAATTTACATCCAAATCTACGATTTTTAATGATTTATTTCTGATTATTTGACTGCTTCGGCCTCACCTCACACCGAAATCACGCACGCTTATGAACGACGGATTTTCTACCTTAAATAGAATTTATATTCTTGTTATTGAAAATCTTGTAAGTACCGTAAAATTAAAATTATGACAATGACAGTTGACATCAAAATTTAATTTAATTTTTATAGTAGTAGAAAAAATAATGTCCAAAACTCTCAGGAAAGTGTCTATCGAATGTTCGTAAGATTTCCGAACTCAGCAAGCCTCGTGCGTCAACATTCTCACTCAAACGATATCATTCACTTTCCTCGCTCATTATGTATTATAATATAATTCAATTTCTGTAACATCTGTATTATTTTTGACTCAGATTTTGCATCTTGAACGGTGCAGTATTACTAAGAAATTTATTAGGAATATGAGTTATATTTAAAACCTATTAAAAAATTTAGGATTGCAAGGCCAGAAATTTCAAAAAGAATCAATTATTAGATTTGTAATTTTTTACCCTTGAAACGTACACATAAACTAATATTCCAAATTGAAGCTTCAAAAATATTTTTCGTACAAATCATTAATAAATTTCCCACCACTCAATCCCCGCAGTAAGTACCACACTAGCATTTACTCATCACTGACAATTTCTCGCAATCTGTTGTTTATTTTTCGCCGTTGTGCGCGTCACGGCGCCGGTCTCGTCTCGCCGTCGCGACGCCGGCGTCGGCAGTTCACGGGTATTTCCTCTGGCATGCGGCCACCCCACCCCCTACCTCCACCCCCGAACAAGCGAAGAGCGATGAATGACCCAAGCAAACATACAAGAGAATTTATAGAAAGTTTATGGACATTTGCAGGGAATGTTTTTTTTTTTAAGAAAGGATATTGTGGTGGATATATTGCTTCTATTTATAAGGATTTGGGGTTGTATTGTTTGCAGAAATAAATATTAATTTTCCGTATGAGTGTACATTTTATTGTACTTAATATGAATATATCGCAGCAATTAATTATTAACATTATGAGAATCTTAGGAAAATCTGTCACGTAAGGTTCATCTCTTGCTATCAAATGCAAAGCAAAAAATCTGACGTGGACACCACATGACTTCCTTGTACGCCTTGTGTGTTCATACTTTTCTTAATAACTAAAATGTAGAATAATATTAAAAATTCTTTTAACTTATTATACTAGTATACTCACAAATATATTTTAGTCATATTATTTAAACTACAGAAGAAGATATAAAGCATATTTTACTATTGTCACTGTCATGTCATAAACATTTAAATTTTACGTAGTAACAAATGTTAATCGATCATGGACTACAAGATAAAGAAATACTAAATTAAAAATATATACTTTAATTATTCCTAAATGATACCAGATACAAAAATATTTATAAAATACCGATTGTAGGTAATAATCACATAATCTTTCATTTAAAATAAAAAAATTTGTCTTAAATTAAATATTTATCGAAATTTTTTTTAAATTTACTACTTCCGGTTTGTAGATTGAAACCAAAAATAGGAGGTGCACAACTAGATGCTATAACAGTCCTAAATACAAAATTTCAACTTTCTACGTCTAACCGTATTTGAGTTATGCGACACACATACGTCCGTACGTACGCACGTACGTACGCACGTACGCACGTACGCACGTACGTACAGACGTCACGACGAAACTAGTCATAATGGATTCAGAAAAGGTCAAAACGGATATTTCCATAAAAATCTGAAAACCGAAATTTTTCGCGATTACAATACTTCCTTATTACTCCGTACAAGGAAGTAAAAAGCATGTTACAATAAATCATTTTGTGACTTTGGTTTTGAAGTCGATGACCTCATATTTTACAATGATGTACTTATAGGTTGTGCTTACATGGTTATAGAATGAAATTTACAAAAAACCTTGCCGTATTTTGTTAAATAATTTCTAAAAATTACTAAAAATGAGAATTTTACATAAATTATTACTGTTTAAAAAATCTCTAACCCGTCTTCCGACTAATGTATATTATCGATTTCAGAAGAAAATTTTTATTTATGTGCATTAAACAACGTATAATATGGATTATTAAATGATAAAAATTAACTCCAAGTTTTGCTAATTGAAGTCACAGCAATTAATAATTTGCATTTATTGATTCACTAATGAGTCATAATTCTTCATGTTAAATTTCATTTTGAATTTTTTTATAATACAGCCAGAATCGTTCAAATTGTTAATCTTCTGGATTTACAAGTGTAGCGCCTTAAGAAATAAATTTAAATGTCTATACTTAAAATTCTAGTACCACCGATGATTTGAATTTCTGCAATTTGAAAAATTGATTGTATTATTTTATATTATGACTTGAACTAGCCCCAATACAAATGGTGCTATCTACAAACGATTCAAATTCATTTGAATAGGTACTCTTACTATTTTGTCCATAAAACAAATGACACAAATGCCACATTATTAAAACATCCTCGGATTCTAACATTCCCTAATCCTCGACTCATTCCCAATCTCCATCCTCCATTCCTCCACCCACCAGTGACACTTTACCCCCGCGCACCCTCCTTGCATCAGTGCTGCATCCAGCATCCCGATGTCAGTAAACCACGGCGTCTTGTTCAGAATTAGTCAGCGCAGTTAGTGACACAGACGCCCGGATAAGCGTCGCCGTCTGTAGCGTCGATGTTAGTGCGTGAGAAGTTGTTACAGTTTGGCATGAAATGAGATTTGCTACGAGGTGTTTGATAAGGGTGGTGTGTTATAGTGACGTCGGAATGGATTTTACTGAATGTAAGTCAATAGAACTGTACCTGAATTTAAGATTAATTTTATTTAACTTAAGTTACAAATACAAATTTAATTTTTTTTTTTCACGATATGCTGAGAAAACACAATTTCTCGTGAAATACCTACTGAGGAAGGTAAATTTTCTCTCTCTAGAGAGGGAAGTAAGCAGTGTTATTTTACGATGAAATATTTTAAACATTGTAAGAAAACTTATTATTTTATTAAAATCGCATGACACAAATAACAGCCAATGAAAGAATTAATTACAATATTAGTTACCATGGTTATATACAAATTTAGCCGAAATTTCTTACTAGTAGCTTGAGTAACTTAATTGAAATTAATAAATGGAAACTTTTCTGTCATTATGTCAGGTTGACATTAAATTTTAAATTAGTTAAATTGTCATTTTGAAAGTAAATAAGCAAATAATAAGGTAAATAATACATATTTATTAATGTGAAATTCAAATTTAGTGAATATTTCAAATTTCTATCGTAAAAAGAATTCAAAAATAGAGCGGCGGTGTCATTGCGATTTTCTTACAGAATATGTACTCGTATATTCATGTTCAAAGGTCGTCGCACGGATTGAGATTCTGAATGCACCAAGATGAGTCAAAGTAATTGGATAACATCTAACATTCTATGCAATTGGGAGTAAATCATGTGGAATGGTTACCAACAAAATGAATAAATAAATATATAAAATAGTCGTAGGAAAACTATACCGTTTCTATTCCAGAGTAGTTCATTGCCATTTTAGAGAATTTTAAACCCTAGAAATATTTTATATGCAGAGAATTCTGCATTGATATTTATTAATTATTTGACAGCGTAACTGGTTGAAAAATCTATTATAAATTATTGGTCTTGTGAAAAATGGCCAACTATTTTTCTCTGCGGTAAAAATGGCGGCAAACAACTTAATAATGAAATGATACGTTGTCGCATAAACGAGAAATAATTCGCGTGCTACAAAACCAACATAAATTTCCATACAGAGTAGCCGTTTTTCAGGGCTCCTTAAAATATAAATCACGAAATTTATAAAAATTGTCGCAAGCAAATCTCAATGAGCCGTTTGCATGCAGAGGAAAATTATTCCATATTTCGCTAGGAGCCGTGCAATGCACCAAACAAATGCAAAGAGACTTATCCATATTACCTCATATGCCACTGCACATTTAAACGACGAGGATTTTAAAAATTTTCAAGAAGCAAACGACAGTTTATTTCTATACCAAAATTGTTCCATTTTTATTTTTTACGTCATTAAACGAAGTCTAGAAGGTCGGATAACTCAAATACGAATTATCCAAAAAAATTGATATTTGGTATTTTACATTTTGGTACAGATACCTTGACCGAAAGTGGTATTTTCTTGCAGCATTCTAACATTTTCTGCAAAAAATATAGGAAATTCTGCTATAGTTACAATTTGTCATACGCCATTTGAAAGAACAAATTATATCTTATAATATTTATTTAATATCTTTTCTATATCTCTTACCAATAAAGAAAAACTATTTTTCAAAGATATATAATTTTACCTATCACGATTTGTAAATCACAATATAGGTAAAAAATTAAAAACACAAATTAAAATGTCAAACTGACAGATGAACAGACGTATACACAATTTATAAAATGTTTGTGACACCAAGTACAAAGAAATGTAGGTATAAATATTATTAACTGGACATAATGTTAATAAGGTAATAATAAAGTTAAATTTTAACTATAAAAAGCTAATTAAAGAACTAATGACTATAAAATTATTTTCAAACAGTTTGTAAATTTATTCCAAAATAACAATTTAAGAAAGCCTTAACTAAAAGCAGATTCACATAAATTACGTGTCAAGGCGGAAGGTTGTATGCTGGCCACATCAGATTTTTTAAATTTCGGTTTTTAATTGGTGGTAAATCCCAAAAAATTGCAGGCATATAAAAAAATTAAGATTTTTTTTTGAAAAACTGTCATTAAAGAAGCAAAGAGACATTCTGTTTTTTCTTAAAAATGTATTATTTGTTATCAAAAAAAATTATTTTCAGTTCAGTTTTCAGGATACTACGGGGCAGTATTTTCGCAAACTTACGGCTAGGAGTGGCCCCTTAAGGTACCAAGGTGCGTGGCAAAAAGAAAAACGTAACAGATTAAGAATTCCTCTTATTCTTATTCATTGGCTAGCTCTATATCTCTCCGCAAAATCTATGCCTTCTTTTACGGTACTTCAGGGAAATATATGTAATAGGTATTCAACCACTCTGTGCTCAAACAGATGGCGGAAGAATGCTCGTAAACTTCTACTTTATATGCAGCAAATTACCCGAGTAACTTAATTAGACGCCCCTGATTCAATGTAAGATATTGCAACGAAACACGGGAAACTATTTTACTTAGATTAGATAGAATCGCGCAGAATTTACGAGGGGAACTATAAATTTGTACTACGAAGAAATTAATTATCATAACAGAAATAAAACATTTTTATCCACGCCAGTCATATTATTTGAGTTACAATAACTCACTAGTGAAGTAATATGATATGTTTTGTCTATTACATCTCGCGGTTACTATACTTCACTCGTTCGTAGCCATGGATACTACTAATAAAAATAAGATTTTTGTCAATATTTGACAGCAGTGCTGAGTGTCTACCTATAGGCGGTTTGCACATGAGTAGTCAGCGCCGCCCTGGGCCCTGGCGGGAACAAATGCATTAATGTTAGGGTAAACCCTTTGACAGTTCGACAGTAGTTGTAGGTACTGTTTCAATTCAACCAGTTCTGTTCTAAGTTCTAAGGTTCTATAATAAGATGGTATGAGGACGAGAGATGTAAAATTTGGATTCACAGAGTAAAACGAATTTCGTAAGTAGATACCTACATAACTGTAAATATATTTTATCACGTTTTATAATCTATTTATTAATTGTATTTTGAGAATTGACGAAAAGCGCTGGGAACCAATGCTCATTTTATTTAATTAAATATTCAAACGTGTTGTATACCTAATACTTTTGCCGAATCTCCCACTAGAGGCGCTCATGCTCGATATGTGCAAACCGCCTATTCCTTCAATATTCTTGGAATAAATCAATTTTGAATTACTGTCCCATAATAAATAATTTATAAACGAATAATAAATATCACATATAAACTTACAAATTAAATAGTATATTACTTTACTAGTGGGAGAAGTAAAATGTCTCTGTCATGAGTGTCTGATTGGTCACGAGCAAAGCGAGTGGCCAATCAGAACACGAGTTAGAGCAGCATTTTACTTCTCCCACATGTGAAGTACGATATTTTTCCTCACTGTGAGGAAAAATTTGTTTGTAAATGGAACTGACAGGATGTCCTGCTTTCAAACAAATTGTATGTACCCTGTTGCTTGATTTTAAATCAAAATTATAGAAACTGACATCTATCAATAATTGTCAAAATATATAATTTTTAAAATTTCAAATCTGACGTTTAAACATTTTGAGCAGTCGTGGATAAAATTTAGTATATCACATGTGGGCTAAAGCATATTCAGCACTCATGTGATTACACGACTCGGTTGTGTTTTGTTTATGACTTACTTTATACAGGAGTGGAATTATCTTCTACAAATATCGTTTAATATCAGTAGCACAAAATTCATACAACACCTGTTTTTTATTTTTTCTCTCACGCACGGCTTTGTACACGAGGTCAGGGCCAGGTCAGGGGTTAAACACGGGTACTACTGTCAGTGCAGCCAGAGTTGGTCGAACGGTAAGGGAGAGAAATAATGTGCCTATGTTCTACACAGAGCTGAGTCAAAGTTCGCCAACTTATTACTCGCCTCAACGGAACTGAGTCAAGAGGAAACCCGAGCTGGACGACTTCTTTATACACTTCAAGGTAGCGAAGTCTGCTCGATTAACATTTAACAAATTTAAAATCCCTTTTTTCTGATCTAGTAAAAAGGAAAGTTTCGTGACTCATATTCCAAAATTTTATATTTATAATTCAACTCTGTAATGCATATGATTACTATTTCTTTTCTCGTCGACTATTATTCATCATATTTAATAATTAATGTGTACAAAATATCACATGTCGTTCACCGGTTGCCATAAATAAACAATTTTTTCAGATAATTACATATTTATCTCAAAAAGACACCGCTTGGTATATGCATTATCGTCTCGCAAAATTTACTAGCTCGTAAAATATTGTTTGTGAACGAACGAGAACGAGGTTCATAACCCGAGATGAAACTTTTCATCAGAAGCGATCAAGTTTTTTTTATTTTTAAGAAGGATAAACGAAAATATTGGCACTTACAGTGTGGAGACGGTCTGGAAGATTTTATGCAGATTTTCTCGGATTTGAAGGTTTGTTGAGCATCTGAAATGAAAACTGGTATTAGTTTGGAAAAAATATTATGGACATCAAATCTTACATTAGGTATTAAATAGTATAGTATAATAGCCATAAGGCACGTTTACATTGGAGGAGTAACTGAGACTGGTACAAGTAGCGGGCTATACTAGTATACTCAACTAAGCGCTAGGCTAGTAGGTGTTTAAACCAGAAATACAATTTAGACGACTAGCTATAGTTCTAGTACCAGTATAAGTTGTTCTGTAGGTGACAAAATGAATTCTTTTCGTGGATGTATATCATCTCGAACAAAATCTATTATTAAACGAAATAAAGTAAAGATAACAAAATTTTGTGACATCCCACAAACACTCATGATCACGATATAGTTCTACAAACTTTATTGTCTCCGTTTAAGACCACTTTTTCATTTTAATAAAGTAAAAATACCGAATTTAACTATAAAACAATTATCTTTAAAATGAGACGTCAAAACACACTAGTATTATATCCCTAATCACTAGTGACTGTTTACATTGGTATAGTGCAGAGATGAGTGTAGTGGATAGTGCAGAATGTATGTGGAAGGGGAAGGCTAGTATTATATCCCTAATCACTAGTGACTGTTTACATTGGTATAGTGCAGAGATGAGTGTAGTGGATAGTGCAGAATGGGAAGGCTAGTAGGTGAGTAGCTAACCCGGGAGGTTAGTTACTTCACTACCCCAACTACTTGTACTAGTACTAGTACTGGTACTAGCTTCTGTTGGCTACATTGGATGAGTTGCGGTCTGGCGAGCTAATAGTACTAGTAACTAACCCATTTACACGACCAATGTAAACCCGCCTATAGCAACGACTTAACTAATTATATATTCTACTACTAGGTACATTCTTAAGGAGGTTGGGGACGCCTGCAGTGGCGTACCCAGACATTAGCCTTAGAGGGAGGATATTAAAATAAAAATATTTTTGATAATGTAAAACAAAATTAGCTCAACGCCTCAACGCACGTTGGCTGATGTCATTGCATTGCTGTGATATTTATTTTTACAATAATTACTAATTCCCTAATCAAAAATGCTTGACATGCTTACATTTTTTTTAAATAACTTGCAAATGGTTTAGACAAAGTACACAAAATCTTCAAGAACTTATTTTTAAATGTTTATTGGAAATATTAATATAAGTTCTGTGAATTTTTCATCATTTTATCATATAGTTTAAACAAAAATTTAGTGAATTGCCATAAGAGTCCATGTAAAACGAGCGAATTTCAACATTTAATTACTCAAAAACCGGATAGACGAAAATTTTAAAAAAATTATTTTAGAATCTAAATAGTGAAATGAAGGCACTGTATAAATTTCAGCCACTCATCATCATTTTAATAAACGGTCACCAACCTCCTTAATATGCTTCCTTCGTTCTATTCAAGATAATGACGTTACAGAAAATTTTCATTCTCAAGTTACTAAAAACAATAATTTTTAAATAAAATTTATATTTTTACCTTCCGCTTACCTGTAAAGGAAGGTATTGGAATCATGCAAAAAATCGGGTGGTGAATTTTTAGTAGATGAGCACGAATTAGGGTCCTTACAACTCATTTTTGATAGTTTTACGATGATGTCTGTGTGTATGTGTGTGTGTGTGTGTGTGTGTGTGTGTGGTCAAGGGTTGTTAGTCGCATAACTCAAATACGAATTACCCGAAAATTTTGATATTTGGTATTTAACATTTGTATATAAATTGGAAGAGCTCCCTAGATTTTGGTACAAATATCTTCATCAGAAGTGATATTTTTTGAAGATTGAAAAGGTTAATTGTCAAAATTGTATATAAATTTGGAAAAATATAGTATTTATTTGTAATGAGAATAAGAGGAAAAGTTATTTGCAACTTACGTTATAAAAAAATTGTCTTTATCTGGTAGCATTAAAGAACTGCAGTAAAATTTAAAAAATAAATTTATCAAATAAAACGTTGATATCTTGTAATCCATGATCGGTTGATTTTTGTTTCTGCGTAAAAAATATTGACAGGTGAGACGGGTGACAAGTTGGCATACTAGCGCTATATAAATCCTAAGTAAGATATTAAATGTAGTAATTGAACGGAGGATGGCTTCAATACAGCAGAGTTTTCCTGTGAATGAATCTTTTTATTCAGGTGATGCAAATTTCTGTGTTTGAATATTTGAGATTTTTATTTGTATATTTTAAATGGGCACCGGATTGCACGTATACATTTCTGTTTAAAATCTAGATATGGCGGAAGGTTGTGTGATGGCCACGTCAGATTTTTACTTATGTTTTCGACCTAGCATTAGGTACAAAGTAATAGAAATCTTCATTTTCAATACCATGTAAGTAGCACATTGGACTTAAATAGACCACAATAAAAATGTAAAGTTGGCAATCCTTTTAATCCCCTGCCATTTAAAAAAGGCTCGTAAATGCGCTATACAAAAAAATATAAAGTTTTAATTTCCAGATTTCATTATAAACCCCAGCCAGGTCACCGCGAATATAATTCAGAATTTTCTTTTAATTCCACACGCGAGTAAGCTCTTAATACCGTCTTACTCTCGTTATCTGCGATTAGCGAATAAATTTTCATAACCATTCCCAGCGGAAACCAGCTACAAACTACTGATATTCGCTGTAACGTTGGCAACATTGTTCTTGATAAAATCTACCCTCTAATGTAATTCAGTTACGGGTGTATTGAGACGCGTTTGCAGAATCCCTATACTGAGTCGAATAATCGTATCTGCCACGGACAGCCATGGCTAATATGAGAGAGTGTGCTAGGCTAAGATGATTTCAAAGCGAATGAAGAGATTTGTACACGACAAATTCAGGGTGGCTTAGACACAGTTGTGTAGGGAGACATTTGTTCAAATATTATTTTATTGATTTCTTATAAAATCACTCAAATTTAACAATTTTTTAAAACTTACATTAAGGGTCTCGTCTCCGTAACAAAATATTGCGTGTTTAGAGGTGTAGCAGTTTCTGCTTTACTCATTGCATATTAAAAATTTGAAGGAAAAACAGGTACTAGATTTTTGTGAAAGAATTAATCTAGGATTATGCCCAGTTAGAATTCTGAAAAAATCTTTGAAATCCATATACAAAATTAATGAAAAAGTGTGTTTTAAGCAATTTTTACATGCTTTTTCTTATTATTAAGAGATTTATTACAAAATGTAACTCGGCATAATCCTAGTTGCATTCTTCGTCTGTAAATAAATTTATGAAATTTAGCTTTATCTATAAAACTTCGTGAGCATTGTAGAAATTGCTAGACTGCTTTTCCGTATTTTTAGCGAGCGTTTCTATGCATTAAACGCGGTGTTGAGCTACGTGGAGTCGATACCCTTAAGAGATCAGTCTACTACCTAAAATCCAACATAAAATGTACTAACGCAGCGAGTGTTTTGTGGCCAGTACAAGAATGATAAAATTGTATTTCAACAACGATTTAATAGATAAAGAATGAATCTACAGATCTTTTTAAAATTTTGATTAAAAAATTGTACACATATATAAAAATTCCGAAAAATTCTAAAAGAAATCCAATTTTATGCAAACTTTATACGGTTAGGTATATCTCATGATAGAAATTAATTTTTTAAAGGCACATCTGTAGATGTGTAGATCCATTCAAACTCTATTAAATGTTTATAAAAACATTATCCTGAAGTCAATAATAATCTGGCAGTTTACTTGCAACGAAAACACTTTTACAGTATTTTTCAACTTCAAAATAACATTTCATAACTATAGTCCATTTGAGAATGACTGGCAGTAATAAATCATTATTTGCAAGAGTAGTATTGGATTTTTGCCAGCAATGCGGCAAATAAAACTACCAGAAAAATCAGTTGTAACTACACTAGGATGGTCAAAATAAGCCGCACGCTTTGTACCTGGAACGAAACTTACTTCTCGAACAATAGAAATACCGTCATTACCGCTCTGATAATCCCCGTTGGACTGTGTCATAGACGTAGATAGGAGTGATCTGTTTATACATTTACTAAAATTTTTTAATATTTAAATATAACTTTCTCACTCATTATTATTAAAATAAATCTTTGCCCTGAAAAACAACTTAGACCTATAACGATAGTTCTCTACCGAATTTAGTCATTTTGACTATCCCTTTGCAAACAATTATTGACGCGCCACTGGAATGTCTTTGACAGAATGATTTATTACTGCCAGTCATTCTCAAATATAGTATAGGATGCGGCAAAGTACGAGTTTCGGACTGCTTTCAGGCAGCCCTAGTAGTTGGGAAAAGAGTGGAATGAAGAAAAAGTAAAATCGAGAGTATTCTAGGATTTCGGTAAAAACGTAGACGAGCCGCTTAAGCAAAGATACATATAAATACTATTTTCTTATCTCCAATTTCGTTGTGTTTACTTTTGGTCTAGTTATTTTCCAAACGATTTCATTAAAAAAATAAAGAAACATGTTCCATTTGTTTGGGTTGTATCGTTCAGCAAAACTGCTCTGTTTCTTTCTCGCGAATCCGCGGTGTTCCAACAACGAACAGAACATCCCGACCCCGAACATTTATAATTCATCGTGGAAGGTTAGAATCGTTAGTCGATACGAGAAGAAGAAACCAGCAAGAAAACTTACAAGAGTAGTACTACATCATCAGGGTTATTTTCTAACTGAATTATTAAAAACGGGAAACACGATGAGAACGCCACTTGTGTTTAACATGAATTTTAAATATTATTTTGAACAGAGTATCGATTGAGATAAATAAAAGACTAATATAAAATACTGTTATTGGATTACTCGTAAATACTTGCAAAGTAAGTATAAAAAGCAGAACTGACCACATCGTAACAATTAAGTGTATTACACATACGCATAAATTACAAGTCACTCATAGTACGTGAGAGTGACACAACCAAATTTAGTAGAAACATGATATAGGTATACTTAATATTTGTAAGGATAAATAAATAAAATCCTGAATAAGTGTCTGAAAAGTACACTAACTTAAATATAATAAATACATCTAAAGCCCGGTTCACACCATGGATTCTTTGAACTTTCATGCTTTTTTATATACATTTTAAGTGGCGCACCATTGCTATCTCGAGAAGTAGGTATAAGAGCTACGAAGTTGGTTAAATTAGCAAACAATTTCTATTTTATATGACTACATGAACGAAACAAACATTTTTTTAGACCAATGGTTCTCAAACTACGGGGTGCAAATTTCTTATTTCAAACGGGGACCTATTTTTTAATTTGCTTACTCGATTCAGTATTTTTCTCTGAATTCAACGAGATATTAGTTTCATACCCTTGCATAAGAAAAACATGAGAGAAACGCTATTGAAAATTATGGTAATTTAATTAAAATCTGATTGTTACAAGATTGCTATGGAAGAAAACAGTTTAATATTATTAAAATACTAGGTTTGAATTAAGAAAGTTGCACCCCACTGGTCTAAAGAATTAATTCTTGTTTCGTTCATTACATTAGTACTATAAAATAAAAATTGTTTGCTAATTTAACCAACTTTCGTAGCTCTTATACTTCTCGAGATAGCAATGATGGTTAAAATGAACACCCTGTAGAAATAGACGCCTGTTTCTATTTTCTATTCGAGATTCGTACTAGATTTGTCTTCGCATGTTCAGATCAGTGTGCAGTCAGTTTGACCAATCTTTAAAGTTCTGTCTCGGAAAAAATCTAAGATTTTCGATTGTATATGAATAGTTCGGAAATAAAGAATTAAACTCGAGCGAATCTCGGATGGAAATTGAACTAGAAACAAATATTAGTAGAAGTGATTAATTCTACTAATGTTTTTAAATATTAACATCTATTCTAGGCTCATTTAGTTGACCTGAAGATGATAATATAATCATGACCGAAACGTTGTCATTGCATAGGTACTATTGTTAAATAAAACTAGAGCCATGTTATCCAAAAACGTGAATTAAATTATTAATTCTTTTCCTAACATCCATTTCAGCTCACCAATAACCAAATCTAAAAGATAAAAGTCTTCTTTATTTCAACTGAAACATCGTAAATATGTTGTATTTTATGACTGTTCTCTAACAAATATTTTTTTCCAGGTGCGGATGATGGAGCAGCGGCTGGCCTCAGCCGACTGGACTCCAAGTGAATCGACGGAGCAAGTGACCACTTTGTCCGGCGTCGTGAAAGAGCGTCAACAAGTCATCGTCAAGCTCGAGACAGAAGTCGAAGAGCAACGCCAACTGCGCCTCCAGGACGCGAAGCAAGTGGAAGCCAAGGCTGCGCGCATCAAGGAGTGGGTGACGAACAAGCTCCGCGAGCTTGAAGAACAGAACCAGCACCTCCGCGAGCAGAACATCAAGTGCAACCAGCAGCTGGAGCTGCTGAGGAACCACATTGCCACGCAGGGGCTGAGGGCCTCAGCGCAGATCAACTTCCGGAATAGCTTGAGTCTCGAGGTCAGAGGTGGTGAAGAGTCCCCCACACCGCCCCCTAGGCCGCAGTCTACGTTCTTGTCCAACAGACGCAGGTGGGAAAAGAAGAAAGTATTGGATATAGTATATTGTGAATTATGTGCCCTGAGGGTGGTTTGTTATGGGTGTAATCGGTTGATTATTCTGTCAAGTTCTGTTAGCTTTTGACATATAATTCTTACTTTATCTTCTTTCGCGAACAGTACCTCATTTTCTAGAAATAATTTGTCCCCTAAACATTTTAGTAAATCTATTTTTTGATTCGTTTCTATATTGTATAAGTTGGTATCGGATTTATAACGACTAATGAAATAAGCTCCAGTTTCATTAATTTGTTTATCTACGACTACTATGAAAAGGTAAAGTTGATTGTTACTGAGGACCAATCAAAAAACATTTTATAAATAAAGTACTTTATGTATACATAAAATAAAATAAAATAAAATGACAGAGTCAAACAAATTTCGATATTACTGGTATCGTCATGATTACGAATAAAACATAAATTGATTGAACGCAGATCGAACTAACTGAATACTATTATTATTATAACAAATAATTTTAATCGTAGATAAAATTATGTATGTATTACGAGCGTAAAGTGTATTTGTTCTTCTTGCACTATTATAGCTCTCGCTTTCGACTCGCGCTGCAATTACCGTGCGCGAGTAAAAAAGAGTCACTTTACGCTCTTAATACACAAATAACTATTAAAAGAACAAAGAGGCCCGTCTACCTCCTAAAATCCAACCCAAAACGTACTAACGTAGCGAGTGTTTTGTGGACATTACAAGAATGGTAAAATTGTATTTCAACAAGGATTATATACTTAAAGGATCAATTAACAGTTGTGCTTTTTTAAAATTTTAATAAATAAATTCATAATATTTTCCAATTTATACAAACTTTATACGGTTATATCTCCTGACAGAAATTTATTTTTAAAATAGATGTAGATCCATTCTTTCTCTATTAAATGTTTATAAAAGCGTTACAGAATACAGAATAAATAACCATGTTCCTCCATTATAAACCAGCCTTACCCAATTTGGGTGTGGCATACCATTGTGGAATTATCTAAATGGTTTGTCTTGTCTTGTATTTATTTGATTTTGTGGTTGTAGGTCTGAAAGTTTGGAAACATCTCCCGTACCGCCGAACCACGTGGAGCCGATTTATTCTAAAGTAGAACCGAGTAGTTCTAGACATCGAAGACACCAGTCTGTCACCGGTGTGCCAATTGGAGCTCAACCCCAGGTGCCTAATCACGTTCATTTGCCTGAAATGGATCCCAAGGATGTTCTTGGCGACGACCTTGCCGTAAGTTGACGAAAAATACTAGATACCAGAATTCCAGCCACAAAATTTGTTTCCCATTTTTCCCGGTTTTTAATAATGACACTGATCCTCTGTGATCTTACCAGGTTAATCTCTCAGCGATATCACTTTTATAATCTCCAAGCGACCTCGCAAAAATATTTTTTCATTGCGTCCAGCAATGTGCCGTTGCCGGCAATTTAAAATCAAGGCAACATTGTTGGCAAGTAGAGGACAATATTGCAAAAATAGAAATACAATGCAATTTATGCTGAATAATTAAATAACATTAATTTGTTGATTTTTAATTTATTGTTAAGTTTAAAGATCATTGCCTAATTATTGTAGTGGTAAGGAAAATCAACTGAAAAATTTAAAATGCTACGATATTTTCATTTTTATTGTTCCCAAAACTTTGCAACTTGCAGGACTCTTACCAACTTTCCGGGAATATTCCTAAAGTGGCAATATTGCCATTCTAAATATGGCACATTGCACGAAATATAATATTTAGCTATATTACTTCATGATCTTTTGCAAATTGACAAAATTGAAATATCTGCACAAACTTGATTACCCATCAACATTACTTTTATGATAATCATACGACCTCGCGAAATTGATCATCACTTTCGTGATGAACTGAGAACATCAAAGCGATATCACAAATGCAGTCGCAGTGACAAAGTCTAACCTCTTTGCAATATAGTTTCACATACCTACATCAAATTACGTTAATCCCAAAAATAGATTTAGTACGAACCACGAAGTATAATATGTGACAAAGTGGACACTGTTTACCTTTTCGAGGAAGACAGAAATACGCCAGCTTGGACCGTGCATTCTATGGATAAACCACGGTAACGATGTAACGTACGGGCCTGGGAGTGATCCTTCTCTCTCACACAACACAGGGTAAACAAAAATGCCACAAATCGACAGTACTGCTAAGATCCTGTGTTTATATTATACTTCGTTCATTTTATGTTCAAAATATGATGTTCCTGTATTGTTTGTGGTAATGTTTCCAATTAAAACGTAACTATCTTTCTTCTAGGCGGCAGTGGAAAGCCTAGTTTTCCTGCCAGCAGCCCCACTAACCGCCACCTCCGACACCACCCACGACTACGCTGAGATCTACACGCCGAGCCGGGAACGAACCCCGTGGCTTCGGGACGGGACGTCTCACTGCGACGGCAGCACCAGCAGCACGAACAGCGGCTCCCTGAGCGAGACGCCCCCCACTGCCAAGCCCCCCACGCCCCCCCTGCACCGGTTCCCCTCCTGGGAGGCCAAGATCTACCAGGTGGCCAACGACGGCCTCCAGATCGCTGGACAGGTCGACCATGACCAGCAGAATGGCCAGAGGGTGCATACCAGCGGGTATTGTGATATTAGTGTGCCTGTGTATGCCACCGTCAAAGGGGTGAGTTGGTTTCACGGGCGGTTTTTGTGCCAAACGCCTAATACTGGTCAAAAGAGACCTCCAAATTCATAAGGATCATCAACAACCGAAGCCTGGCTCAATTCAATCCGTTCAGAAATGTCGTCACAGGAGGAGCTTTCGTCAACCTCCGCAGATGCCGTTCGCTCCACCTCCTCGGTCATCAATTTCCTCAATTTGCGTCAAGAATCCACGGCTGAATTCCAACGTCAACTTGTGGCAACCTATGAGCCTGAGATAATGTCATGTCAGCACGTTTACAAGTGGGTTAGGTTGTTTAAAGAAGGTCCCACTAACACTCGTGACGAAGAAAAGAGTGAGGCCGTCGGCCGCGGACTCTTGACGCAAAGTCTCACTCGTTTCTTCGTCATGATTGTTAGTGGGACCTCCTTTAAACAACCTAACCTACTTGTAAACGTGCTGACATGACATTACCTCAGGCTCATAGGTTTCCACAAGTTGACGATGGATTTCGGTCGCGGATTCTTGTCGCAAAGTGAGGTGAGGTGGAGCGAACGGCATCTGCGGAGGTTGACGAAAGTTCCTCCTGTGACGACATTTCTCAACGGATTGAATTGAGCCAGAGCTCGGTTTGACCGTTACGAAGCCCCCTCCACGCAGGTGTGCCAACCTTTGAAAAAAATTTCCCTGCACCCTTCAGAGCACTTGTCACCTTACTTTCTGGATATGCCTCGTATTTGAAAAAACCTATTGACATGTTAACTTAGTGTTCGATGACAATACGTAAATAACACAAATTTAGTAACTCCTGTTGGGAAAGGATTATAAAAAAATCTGTTCAGTAAAAGTGACACTATTAAGCATTTGGCACGAAAAACGGAACGAATGACCACGATATTCTTGTTGCAAGAAGCAAGATAATTCTAACAACAATGTTCGTTTTAGAGGGCGTCCCAAATCCGCTCAATGCCCTTCACCGGCGACTCGAGCGACGACAGCAGCGACGGAGAAGGCGACCACGGGGTACCTAGTGCAGCTATGTTGGCAGCAGTGGACTCGTCCACTAACACGCGAGCTACTAACAGCAGCAGCGAACACACGGACACTTCGTTAAGTGGAGGGTCCGCTTCCAGTCCGAGTAAAAGCGTGAAGACGACCTCTAGTCTCAGTCCCGCTAAAAGAAGTAGCAGTGGTTCGCCCAGCAAAAGTAAAACCAGAGGTATGGGAATGATGTATGCGCAAGCTTTGTTTTTTATTTTACTGGTTATTACTTCCCCGAATTAATTGTAATCGCGATTTCTTGACATTTTGATGAATCTTTCTGATTTAGACCTCACTGAACCCAAAAACGTTTTCCCAAAAAATTTCGGGCTGTGGGTCTCTTTATATTTAAGCAAAAAACTGACTTCAGTTCTTAATATAATATTTTAAAAATTCTATCGGGTGTGGTATCAAATTAAAGGTCTCGGTAAAATAATTATGGTAGATATATTGTTTTTTTTATTATTTAAATTATACCGAGTTTGGTATCAACTTAAAATTCGTGGAAATGTAAATAAATGACATTTATGCGATTGTCAATTGTATTTCCAAAAATATTTCAAATTTTATCGAGTGTGTTACCAAATTATACGGAGTTTAGTATCAGCTTTAAAGCTCTCAAAAGATAGAGGAAGTGAAAATACAAATGACTTTAATGCGATTGTCAATTGCTTTTTCAAAAAAATATTTAAATTACATCGAGTGTGTTACCAAATTTAAGTTCTCTGCTAAAAATTTCTAGACTAAAGCTTAATTTCCATGCATCCGTTTTGTACGTCGCGTTTTATCCGTCATCAATAGTGATTGGTTGAACTCAAATGTTATTTTGAATTCGACAAATTACCATTGACGACGGACGAAACGCGACGTACAGAACGGATGCATGGAAATCTAGCCTAAGAATAAAAAACAATATTTTAACGAGCATCAATTTATTATTGTTCTTTCAACTTGTGTTTAAATTATGTTAAAACACTCGAAAAGATGAATCTAGTTAATATGAAACACGATAAAAATAAAGATTTTTGGAGAAGAATAAAACACCAACGTTTCGACTGCAAATCAGTCTTCATCAGGGTGAGAATTAATTGGTTATTAAAAATTGAAGAATATCATGTAAATTATTTTCAGAAATCTTTCGTCAAAAAAGACGACATGTTTCTTAACAGTCATAAACCAACTGGTTGGTTGATGACTGATATGTCATTCTTTAATTTTGAATAACCAAATCTCATCCTGACGAAGACTGAATTGCAGTCAAAACTTCGATGTTTCTACAAAAATCTTTTATCTAGTCGAGAAACCAATCTTACATAAAAAAAACTATTTCTATAATTTGTTCAAATTATGCTGAAGTTATGGCCGGGGAAGTACTGTTATTTTTTCGTTGCTGTGCTTACCTTTGTTCTGACTTTGACACGCAGGCGTTTCAGACACCTCATTCGAGTCGGGAATGTCGGACGACTACGCCATACCTCCCGACGCGCTCAGCTGTGATACAACAAGCATCGAATCCTCAATGCCTTCGCTTCTAATGCGAGTGAGTTCCTACATGGACAGCCCGAACAAGCGCATAGAGTCCTTAGAAAAGTCTGGCCACTTGGCCAAGCTCGGTGGCAAACTCAAAACCTGGCGGAAAAGGTGGTTCGTACTCAAGAACGGGATCCTCACTTACTGGAAGTCGCAGAACGATGTAAATAGAAAACCTCAGGGACATATTGTTCTCGATGAGATTTGTAGAATTACGAGAAACGACGGTGCAGCTACTTTTGAAATCTCTACCGGAAAGAAGACTTATTATTTAACGGCGGATTCGATTGCCACTATGGAAGATTGGATTCGGGTGCTACAAAATGTACAAAGAAGAAACGCAACAAAACTCTTACTAAGCAAAGAAGATAATAAGCCTTCTGTACAAGGATGGCTCACGAAAGTCAAAAACGGCCATGCCAAAAAATGCTGGTGCGTCTTAATAGGAAAAATGTTTTTGTACTTCAAATCTCCAAGCGATACGGTAATTGATATTGACTTTATTAGTACGGTAGGTTTATTTTACAACTCGAGGTTCTATATCGTCACCTTAGTATCATAAGGCACGTAGTAAGTTCACATACGACCTTATGGTACTATGGTGACAATATTAGCGCTCTAATATAACATAACAATCGCATTATGAGTTATATTTTTTGGCCGACATACTTATTCATTAAAGATATAAGATTCAGCGAGATGAATTTGACATTTGCACTAAAATTTCATTCTGTCAATCAAACTGCTAAGAGATGGTGCCAGCAAACGGCAAAGTTAATATTAATTTGTTTGGGAATGTCTTCAACATCAAATGAAATTCTAGAATGTTCATACTCAAGAAAATGCTACACCAGAAGATGCTAATCTAGAAAATTTATATGTATTAAAATACCAGCATCTGAAGATTCATTCACAGGAAATTAAAATCTAGAATTTAGATTTGGCATAATAGCAAACAGAAAAATGCAAATCTAGAAAAGTTATAGTTAAAAACGAGTATGCTTTTATATTTCGTTCAGTTCAATCACCTAATTTGTGTATCTCCCTTGTATTGAAAAGACAAACTAGTTTTCTAGATTTGCTTTTTCTTGTGTTTGCATCTTCCTATGTTTGCATTTATGCCGAAATTAAAATTCTAGAATTGCATTTTCCTGCGAATGAATCTTTTAAAGCTGATATTATATAACATATAAATTTTCTAGATTTGTAACTTGTGCATGCATTTTCATGTGTATGAATAATCTAAAACCATCAACCCACAGGGAGATGCAAATCTAGACTCAAGAATAGTATTAGGTTGTTCAGTTTAACCTAATTTGTATATCCCCTTGTGTTGATATGAAACAAACTGGTTTTCTGAATCTTCCTATATTTGTAATAAATTTTCTAGATTTGAATCTATAAAGCTTAAATATTTCGAGTTACTTTATCGTATGCGGTGTTTTAAAATCATGGCATGTGTAAAATCGCAACTATCATAGACGTCAACAACTTCGGCCAAAAAATATTAACTCCACATCAACAAAACCTACTAAAAAAAATTATTTTCAGAATCCGGTTGGCCAGATCAACATGCGAGACGCTCGGGTTGAAGAAGTCGACCACGTTTCTGATTCCGACAGCGAAGAAAGAGATCCGGATGGACCTCCTCCCGAGTTGACGATAGGAATTTTCCCGACGCATCAAGGACCGACGTACCTACTTTTCCCGGGAAAACAAGAAAAGGACAACTGGTTATACCACCTGACAGTCGTCTCGGGAGGAGGACCAAGTGCTGGCACGCAGTACGAACAGTTGGTGCAGAAGTTGATGGAAATCGACGGAGACCCAAGTAAGAGATGATTTTTTACTCAGTTTGGGTGTGGCAGCCCGACATATTGTGAATAATTTGTTATTTAGTATGGCGTGAGAATTATTTGCACTTTTTGTTTTTGTTAGTGTAAGATGACAAAAGAAGCAATTACGAGCATATTTTCCGCCATCTCTAAACAAAATGGCGATGAACTGTCACGAAAACGGTTTGATTAATTTCCTTAAAATTTAACTAGTGTCTAGTTGTTAAACGGATAAATGAGACACTAAATTTACCTTAATACATAAATTAAGTTTTTTTTACATACATTTTCATTAATGAAGAGAAAAATTAGTTTCAAACAGAGTCTTGTCATTTTCTCCTCTTTCTAATAATATGTCACTTTCAGTTTAATAAAATATTGCAAGACTCGTATATTGAAAGAATGAATGTGAGACAAAAATCTATAATTCGAATCGTTGCCAATTAGATAATTATTTTTCTTATGTTTTGAGTCTAATTCAGAAAGGTTCATGATTATTATTATTTACGATCTAATTATTTCGCCAAGTATGTCATTTATTAAGTTAATTATTGTTTCAGGTTGTGTATTATGGAGGCATCCACAGTTACTACATTCTAAAGAAAATATTGTTTCACCATTAACGTCCTTAAGCTCAGAAGCCTTACAATCCGAAGCCATCAAGTTGTTCAAGGTAACTATCTGTTTATTTGAAAGATCGTTCCTCTTAAAAGAATCATGGAATTAAAATCCGTTGCCGCTTTGAATTTCAAAGGTCGTCGCACAAATTGAGGGTCTGACTGTGCCAAGGCGAATCGGCCGAAGTGGTTGGATTCTACTATAACAACATCTACCATTCTTTAATTATTATACCACACTTGTCTTTTGGGAGTAATTTTGTAAAGCCCTGTATACAAATGGATTCTTTCATGCATCTGACTCCTGAGAAAAATAATCGCAGAATTGAATCTTCAATGAGTCTTGGAAATAATTTCTAGTTCATTGATAGCTTCAAAAAAGTGAATTTATTATTGCCAGGATTTCGATCCTGAAAGAATTTTCAAAGAATCCAAGCGTGGACAGAGCTTAACAGCACAACGGCACTACTGTTCAGAATCCTTCTGTGCCAATTATTTATAATGTGTGCCCAACCCCACCTCCACTGAGTAATACTATTCTCTCTGCAGTGTTGCCAGCTGTTCATGTCAGTGGCGGTGGACCAAGCAGGCATCGACTACCACGTCGTTTTAGCACAGAACGCCTTGCAACAGTGCCTGGACGTTCCCGAGCTGCAGACAGAGCTGATGTGTGCGCTGGTGAAGCAGACCTCACGCCACACCCAGCACCGACTGGGCGTGCAGGTAAACCGCGCTGTCAACAAACTCAAACCGTCACGCGTAAGTTGCAACCGCTATGCTTCTTTTAACCCCCGTAGAGAAGTGTACAACGAAATGTTAACTAACTAACCAGACTAAAACTGTTGTACATGTTCATGTTAGGGACAGGCTACTTCTAAACGAATGACATTTACCTGGTTTTTCATGCATTAGTTCATAATTTTTAAAGGCTGGTTTGTAATGATGTAACCGGATACTTATTCTGTATTCTGTAAAGTACGCGATATGAGAGATGGCCGGACTAAAGAATTGAGAGTATCATGAAATTTTTGGCAGAAACTGCTTCGCTACCTTGAAATAGTGTATGAAGAAGTCGTCTAACTCGGTTTTTCTCTTGGCTCAGTTGCGTTTAGGCAAGTAATAAGTTTGCGAATTGACTCAGCTCTGTGTAGAACATAAGCACATTCTTTCTGTCCTTTACCGGACCGACCAACTCTGGCTGCATGAACTGAAGTTCAATTTTACAGAATACTTTGTCTATATTCTACACAAAGCCAACTTATTCGCCTGATCGCAACTGAGCCAAGAGAAAAACCGAGCTGAACGACTGCTTTATACCCTATTACAAGGTAGCGAAGCGGTGTCTGTCAAAAGACCTGCTTATAATCTATGCCCGCTCTATTAAATTTGTATACTGTACAGAAGTAATCGGTTATAGTTATTATAAACCAAGTCTACATGTTTCATTCTGTTAGGACAAAACATTAAAATTGTGTTTGTAAATTGCAAAAATGTTGCAGTCCTGATATCCAATGCCGCAAACTGCGTTTCAAAATTTCGTTTAGTTTTCGAGTTATTCGAATTACATTTTACAAATTGCAACTATGAGGCTACTTATTTTAAAAACTAAGCCCGATATCGAACTGCGGTTTGCGGCATTGTGTTTCCCGCACTTAAATTGACCATGAAAATTTTTTTGTTTCCAAAAATTGACTTCCCTTGAAATTAAAGTGCGGAAAACACAATGCCGCAAACCGTAGTTCGATATCAGGCTTGATTTTTGACATATCAATTGGAAATTGTGAAAAATGTGGTTTGGGGCATATATCTCAGGGTCAAAGCATTACTATTTTGAAATGTAGTCCAAGAAATTTTAAATGGTAATAGTAATAAAACTATTCGTATACAGAAGTAGTACTGTACAATTAATGACTAATAATTAACATCTCTAGCGATTGATGATAGCCAAGTGCATTAACAGAAATAAATAAATCGCATGGACTAAACTGATTAATAAATCTTAACGATTGTGATTAACATTCTCGCTAATATCTTGACATAGTTTAGCGCGTTAAGCTAAGGATAATCTAATGGTAACTGATCTTCTCATCTCATCTTTAATTTGGTTATTTTTAATTGCAAGCCTGGCTACATCACGCTTCGCACTTATGTCACGCCACTTGCACGATTTATCTCTTTCCGTTACCAGTTTGCATGCTCGATGTTCGATGTTATTTTATAAATAATGACCTAAATATTTTATATTTTCAGTATCACTTTACACTTTTTTAAATCTGATGACAGAATTACTGTTACGGTTGTCCCCCTAGCTGTACAAATATTTCGCTTTATTTATTATTGTTCTACTTGGGAGAGCGTTATACCAAAGTTTTGTCATACACTCCAAGATTCTTTTGAAAATTGATACTAACAAAAAAAAATCGAAGCGTTAAATTATATTTTGACTTAATCTAAGGAAAGTTCATTCACATAAGTATTTTGTTTACAGGTTTACATTTAAAAAGCAATACATTATACAGGTTGTTTTATAACTTCAGGTACATACGTTAAGGGTATATGTTGTTTGATATGCTGATTACGAATAAAAAAGAATTTTTCTTAAACCGCAAAATTAATTTCCATGTTTCCCAGTCAAAAATTTTTCGTAGCCACTGCCACTGGGTGGAGTAATTATTGTTTCATTAAAAATAATTAAATTTGGTTTGTTATTTTACTAGTATTATGTAATTTAAGATGTTCATTACCTACTTCTATTGTTTGTATTTAATAGGAAAACGAATCCAGTGCAGTAGGTACCTACTACAAAAAATGTTTTAGGTAAACAACCCTTAATTTTTCGAATTAAAAAAAATTCTTTTAGATTCGTAATCAGCATATCAAACAACATATACCATTAACGTATGTACTCGAAGTTATGGAACACCCTGTATAGCTACAGTTTTATATCATTATTACGAATCAAAAAGAATTTTTCAAAAATTCAAAAAAATTTCATGCTTCTGGATTGATATTTTTTCTAACATAGGTAACTTCTAATAATTTAATTAAAAGTTTACAATGAGAAAAGTAAATTAAGTTCATTATATTTATTTTTCAATCCAGTGGTATTAAAAGTGGACTACAAGTAAACTGTAATTTTTAGAATTTCTTACAAAATCTTTTTGAACGTAATCAGCAAATCAAATTGAATTACTCATAATAACATATGTAATAGAAGTTATGATAAACGCTGTATCGTAGTATATTAATAATTGACTTAAATATATTTGGAGATGATAAAATATTTATGTGGCAAAATTTCTGTAAAGATATAACGCTCTCCCCTTCCCTTAGTCGAAGTAGTGTGCAATTTATTTTATTCAATTGCATTTCATATAACTACAATGGAATGTTGGTGTTTCAAGATTTAATTTTGTTTATTTTTTACTGAATGTGAATTGTCTAGATGGACCTAGTTGCCTGATTTTCATAGACTTGTCGTGTATGTGATTTTTACAAATTATAATCACAAAACACAGAACACACTAGACTAGCAGAACTAGAGTCACTTAGAGACAAAATTGGTAACTGGTAGCTGGGATGTTCATTTCACAAATCATGCTTCATCTAATTGGCAATCATTCATGACACCAGTCTAACCGCAGGCATCCGAGAAGAGCACGAATTAGAAATAGAACATTAGTTTGCAGAAAAAAAATAATTAGAACTAGAATTATTATAGAAGACCTCATTTACATTATTCAGATTTGTTTTGGAGACGAGTTATTTGAAGAAGAATATACGGATTATAAAAATATCATAACTCAAAGAAGGTATTTTTAAGCAGAACAAGATTAACAAACAGTGCTAATTTCATAATACATACACACATAATTTCAAAGTATGATTTTAAAGCGAAACAAAAAATAGTCGATAACGCTTTATGGAATAAACATCGATTGATTTTTTAAAACCATTTAAAGACCAAAATACTGCTTCAAAATATGAAAATATATTTAACAAATTAACATCCTTTTCAATATTTCGAAATTATCTCAACCTCGGTAATATTTATAAGTTCAACAAGGCAGTGGTTCTGATGTTATTATGGTGGGAATGTATTCATTACAGGTTGACGAGCCCCGTCAACTATATATAACACTTTGTGTTTTATGTATTTATAGTCTTATTTATTACATACATATTATTTTCTAATAATGTCCGCAACATTAGAGACGGGTTATGCAAGATATTTTGCTATTTTTCTAACACTAGTACCAGATAAATTTATTAGATATAAGGTATTTTATAATCAAATTACGGATATCAAGATAATTGACAAAATATGACATTATATTCGTAAAATCAACTAAATTGATCACTAAAAACGTTTATTATGTTTAAGTTTATGTTGCAAGAAACTATTATTTGAACTTAGTGCCTCAAGAAATAATTTTCAAGCGATTTGAGTACTTGAGTACCGGATTAAATTCGGTCCTGACATTTCTACACCAAGGTCGGTCGCATACCGCACTCAGCTTTGTTGTCAATAATATTTAATCTTTGTAATTTAAAAAAAAAGTATATTTTGTCGACCCTTTACGTCGTACTAGAATTTAAAGCATTTAACTATAATGAGTACTTGACTAGATTCGGACCGGAGTTGTTAGGACCAAAATTGATCACGTAATATCTGATGTACTTATCTAAAGATTGAACATTATATTTTCATCTGTAAATTCAAAACCTTAAGGTGTTCGTCTAACTCAAAATTTTACAGCGTTACAGAGGTGTACGCCTTCCACGTTTACTTTAGTTATAATTGAAATATATGATGCTTTTACATATGAGTGTATTAACAAAGGATGCCTTAATGCCTCTAGTTATTTTTTTTCTCTTTGGCCTAGGAATTTGAAATAAAAAATATTTAAAAAAGACGTTTTTGTCATTATTTGATACGATTTGGTATGATTTTTTTCGGTCATTATGAATGGAAGCCTGCAGCTTATAATTTTTGTTTTACTTAATTTCTTTAAAAAATACAGAAGTTTTTATGGGAATACTAAGCCATGTTTACAGTATTTTTCAACTTCAAAATGACATTGCATAGCTAGGATGCGACAAAGTAAGAGTTTCGGGCTGGTTTCGGGCTTCCGTAGTAGTAGGGAAGAGAGTGAAATAGAAAAAAGTTAAATCGAGAGTCATTTGGTCATTCACTAGTTTTCAATTATCTTGTTTTAATAAACACATTTTGTTTAACAAAGCATAGTCTTCGATAAATCAGACATGAAAGAATGGAATGTACATCGCGAATTTTTAATTATTACATTTGTTTGTTGTTAAATAAATCACAAACTCATGGAAAGCATGTTTTGGTCATATGGTTGCATCGTAGTTTCCACAACTACCGCTAGTTGTGGAACCATCTGCTCAAACCAACACAAGACTCGATAAGCAAACGGTATTTTCGTGGTAGAATTTAGAGTAATAAAGCTTCGTCTCGACCTCGGCTGCCTGTCGCGCTGCTAACACACAGCATCAGCATCAATGAATCAGAATAGAAACACCAGCATTCCTTGCAGCAGTTGTTGCTGTGCGCAACCCAGTCGTTGTTCACTTGCGACTCCGCGAGTGGGTCGACTGGCTCGGCTGCTCAGAAGGGTTCGCCCACCTCTATACAGGCCCCGCCGGCGCCGCTGCTGGACTGCAAGACCAACCCGCCCACCTTCTCCTTCGTGCAGGGATGGCAGCTGCTGGCGTTAGCTGTTAGTCTCTTCACCCCGAAGAATAACAGGCTGCTGTGGTACCTCAAGCTGCATCTCAACCGCAACGCTGACTCGAAGTAAGTGTTGTCCATTCGTCAGCATTTCTGTTTCTGTTAACCTTCAATCTCAATCGAAACGACGACTAAGTAAATGTGAGAGAGTATTGTCTCTTAGTAGTCTATTCGTTAGTGAAAACTGTAGGTTCGTAGCATTTCTGTTCCTGTTAAATCTCAATTCAATCGAAAGGCCGATTCGAAGTAAGTATTGTCTCCTAGTAGTCCATTCGTTAGTGCAAACTCTAGATTCTGTTTCTGTTAAAACTCAATCGAAACGCCGATTCGAAGTAAGTAAGAGAGAGTATTACCTACTTTAAGTCGTCATATTTTTAGCAGAGCAACACCTGTAGAGATTTTCTTGATAAAGGTCTAGTTATTAAAAAAACAAACTCTGAACGAGAGCCAAATATGCTAGTTGCATGGTATTGACAATGAGTACCACGAAGTATAATATATGACAGGAGTGGACACTAGGGCAGATGAAGTAGTGTGCTCTTTCTGTTTACCTTTTAGAATAATACAGGAAATACGGGTCAGCTTTCAGCTTGGAGCATACATTATATGACGATAAACAACGGTTATTTTTAACAGGAGAATTATATTCAGAATGTAACCTCTAATTGATTTTTTGCTTTCCGCACAAGTTGTTATGGGACGTCCACTAGTGTAGTCGTTGCTATGGCTTTACGGTCATTCGTTAGTTCGGCGTGATTCTACGTCTCATATTCAATTTTCTTTAATTTTTTTGGCCTTGTGTGAAATAAAAATTCGTTGGTATAGAAAGTTTTTATCACTTCTACAGAAATATTTAGTTTTAAAAAATCATGCAAGTAGCCTGAAATTCTCTGTACATAATTCAACTTCTGAATAATGTCAATGAAAATTAACAAATTGTTTTTCTTCCATATCAAACAAAAAAAGTTGCCAATTTAAAACTGATTGGTATATCAACTTCCGGGTTCCTGAAATAGATTCCTGTTATATAAATTTAAAACAAACAACAATTTTTTTGATTCGGGCTCCTTTTTAGTATATTTTGTCTTCATAATTGTGTTCTGAATCAACAATACTTATAAAATATCTGAATGTATAGCAAGATCGATTTTCGGATTACGAAATTGAATTTCCTTATTTTTTATATGAATCGATTGGAAATGATCAGTTTCTATGCCTTTAAAACTAAAGCCCTTCAAACTCAGTTCTTTTCCATATAACTTTTTAGACGCACTTAAAAACGTGTGTTTTGTCCAGGTCGGAGTGCGGCAAATACGCAGCGTATTGTGAACGAGCCTTGGAACGAACTCTGCAGAACGGTGGTCGAGAAGTAAAACCCTCACGAATGGAAGTTCTATCAATCCTACTGAAGAACCCTTACCACCACTCGTTACCGCACTCAATCCCGGTGCACATGCTCAACGGAACGTACCAAGTCGTGGGATTCGACGGCTCCACGACGATAGAAGAGTTCCTCACCACCCTCAACCAGGAAATAGGCTGCAGGGAGTCTGCCCACAATGGCTTCACCTTGTTCAGTGACGATCCCATTGAGAAGGACTTGGAACATTTTATCGATCACCAATCAAAGGTTAGAAGAGATTCTTTACAACCATTCCGAAGCGTCGTCTTTAAAATATTAATATTTCAAAAGCCAGATTTACACCTACCCAATTATAATAAGTTCTCAACTTTGAAGGCGTGTACTTTAAAAACTAAACCCGATATCGAACTAAGGTTTATGGCATTGTGTTTCCCGCACTTCAATTGGCTTATAATCAAATTTTGAAGTTCTAGGATTCCCAAAAATTGGCTACCATTGATATCTCGAAAATGGTAAAAGAAATCGACTTGATTTTGTCACCATTGAATTCCTCGCGTCGAATTACATGGGTGTACAAGTTTTCAGCAAAAAATTCCGAATGGTACATCCTTTATAAAGGATTTATAAAATCTGAGAAAATGGCAAGGGGTACGTACCCCTTAGTAAAAAGTAGATTTTGGAAATTCCTCATAAAAATTGTACCAGTTGGAATTTTTAGCTGAAAATTTGTATAATTATGTTATTTGACGCGAGAAATTTAATAGTAATGGTAAAATCAAGTCTGTATCTCTTACTATTTTCGAGATATGGAGCATCATTAATGTTAAGGAACTTGAAAAAAATTAAATTTTCCGAAATGTCGAAAATTTGGTTATATGTTAACTAAAGTGCAGGAAAGATAATGCATAAGGCACCCAAAAAAATAAATGTATGAAGTTGGGAAGCTTATTTTATTTAAAATTGTTTTGTTCACAGCTCTGTGATGTAATATCAAAATGGGAGACAGCCTTACGAGAAAAAGGCTCAGGCAAATTCGAAAACACGCGAGTAATCCAACTAACGTACAAATGCCGATTATACTGGAAGCACTCAGCTAAAATGGAAACAGACCGAGAACGACTGTTACTTTGTTACCAAGTCAATCAACAAGGTACGTCATCCCTACCCTGTACCTCTCTCAATATAATTAAAATTTGTTATTTTAGTCGTGAATGGTCGCTTTCCGATCAACAAAGACCTGGCCCTTGAGTTGGCCTCTCTTATGGCACAAATAGACTTCGGGGAATACAATTCCGACAAGGGCCGAGGCAGTGGCGGAGGCCAAGGCCATAATTGCGTTCTTGCGGCCTTGGATAAATTTTATCCCTATAGATACAGAGACGCTCTTACTCCCGAAGGACTCAAGTATGTTTCTATTAATAATGTCATTCAATATAGATTCACTTGAAAATGAGAAATATAATAGTATATATTAAAGGACTAAAGTGCATGATTTAATCCTGAGGGTGAAGTTTATTTCACGAGCCGAAGGTAAGGGAAATATTCACCTGAGGGATTAAAAGTACTTTAGTCCTGTAGTATATACGCTATTTTTGCACTTCATCCTCAAACGAATACAAAATAGTTTAAAAGAATACACATTTTGTAATTTTGTCAGTAAACTTTATGACAAATATTTATATTGTTACCATAGATACCTACTCTGTAACAAATAGCACGTATTTACTTGACAACGGGATTAATTAATTCAATTCCTTGACAACGGGATTAAATATGAAAAATAATCCCTTGGGATCAAATTAAGATCCTTAGTCCCTAAAAATAAAGACTAAAGAAGAGTCTTAGTCCCGAAAATGCAAAATAGTATATTATGCAATTGGCGAGCACTATGTGTCTAATTTAAATTTCGTATTTAGGATTGTTACAAAATACAGCTTCGAAAATAAACACGTATTGTACACAATAATTCATTCCTTTTCTTTAAAACTATTTTTTAATTAAATTCACATTTATATAATTTTTATTTGACATTCTATTTAAAAAAGAAACAGATGTAACTATTTTTTTTCTGATTGACTGAGACTTATGTTTATGCTTATACTTGTATAAAATATTTGACATTTGCATACTCCTGTGTTTATATAGTATGTTTATTTTTATTTTAGGTTGTTATGAACACTTTCATAAAATTCAACTGGTTATATTTTTTTTCATAGCTGTGAACGAACCTTATTGCTTATTTATTGACTTTTTTAGGGATATTCAAGAGAGTCTACTAGTAAAATGGATTTCACTTAAAGGCAGAAGTTTGCTTGATTGTGTTCGAATATATCTGACATGTACGAGAAAATGGCCATTCTTTGGTGCCTCACTGTTTCAAGCAAAGGTAATATTCTACAATTTATAACAATACCTAGACTACATTTAGTCGAGGAAGTACCATGTGATGACGTACGAACCCGGAGTTCCGTGGTTCAAGTATCTCGGCCGTAAAATTGTAAAACATCTTGCAATTAAATCTCACTCAGATGCTTCAAGCTGATCACTTGATCATTTAAATGTAGTTCCTGCAAAAGAATCTGTCCGTTGCCGCTTTGAATTTCAAAGGTCGTCGCATGGATTGATCGGTTAAAGTGGTTCTATCTGCTATAATAAAATCTACCTTTCTATAATTTCGAGTAAATCCTGTTGAATGGTTACCAGCAAAATATAAAATAAAATGATGTTTTGTGTTTTAGTTGAAACAGACTGATCAACCGTCTGCAATGGTATGGCTAGCAGTTGCTGAAGACAGCGTGACTATTTTAGAGCTAGCTACAATGACAATGTTGGTGCAGTATCCGTATACATCGGTAGTAACTTTCGGAGGATGTCAGGATGATTTTATGTTGGTTGTCTGTCCTGAAGAAAATGAACCGTCGCAGAAATTGTTGTTCTGTCTCAGCAAACCCAAGGTAAGCAAACACAATTTTTTTGTCATTTACTTAATTTATTTTTAATATAAGTCCGCTCTTAATATTGTGTCATCTTGTATATAAACTAAGCGATCAATATTTTATAAACCATAGTAAACAGTCAATTTGTCAATTATTATTTAATTAATTAATTAATTTGAAACACATTTATCCGAAGTATTATAAATAATAGCAGCAATTTCAAAATAAATTAATTTAAGTATTAATATAGAGAGCACAAATGTTTTTAATATTTTTATCAAGTTAATTACCTTTTTTTAAAATTTATTTAATTTTGACAGTTATTTATAATCCGGTTGTGGTTTTTATATTTAGTTAAAAAAATCATGCAAGTAGCATGGAATTATCTGTACCTTATCAAGTTCTGAACAATGCTAATGTAAAGAATACAGTTTCAGAGAAAATTAAGAAAATATGTTTTTGTTCCATATCAAACAGAAAAAGTTGCCAATTATAAACGGTTTGGAATATCAACTTCCGGTTTTCTATATTAGATTCTTGTTATATAATTTTATAAGAAGCATAGATAATTGTTTGATTCAGCCTCAATTCAAGTTTTTCTTCAAAAATATTTACTTCAAGAAATCATGCAAGTAGCCTATCAAAATAAATAGCAAAAATCCATTTCATATTCTGTACCTTGTTCTACTTCTGAACAATTCTACTGTAAAGGATCCAGTTTCAGACAAAATTAAGAAAACGTGTTTTTGTTCTATTCCAAACAAAAAAAGTTGCCAATTTAAAACGGATTGTAATATCAACTTCCGGATTTCTGCATTAGATTCCTGACATATAATTTTATAAGAAGCATGTTTCAAAAATATTAACTTCAAGTAATCTATCAAATTTCAGATTCTGGAGCTAACGCTGCTGATAGCAGACTACATGAACGCCTTAGGCCACGCGTTACCCGGCACGCCTCAAATGGGAACCCTCACTCGGAACGGCAGCCACCGCTCCGTGCGATCTCGTCCGACAGTCCCGCTTCAAGGTCACTCCTCCACAGGTCACAACACGCTCACGTCCACGCTCGGGCACTCTACAGTCCAGCAGCCCGACATTTTGAAGTCCACACCCGACCACCAGATCACTGTTAGTGTGCAGCGCACTGATTCTAAAAAACGGACTCACTTGGATTCCGGCGTTGCATGATGTAAGGAGACGCAGTGTTAGATAGTTTTATACACAGTGTACAAAGTGTAGATAGGGTGATTTCGGTTTCGAGGCATAGAAAAGTGGTGTTGGAATTTTGTCGGAGGAATATTTTTACCGAGAATTTGTTTTAGTGCTTGGGCATCCATTTTTGTTCGATTTATAAGGATAGATTCACAATTGCATGAGAAATTTAATACTATTTAGTTTTGTGAGCTATTTATGTTCAGTTAATACAATCTTTGAGGATTCTTTCATGCTTCTGAGTTTTGAGAAAAATAATCCTGCCTATCAAATAGCGGCGCCGTTTGAATCTTCAATGAGTTTTGGAAAAGAAGAATTTCTAATTCGTTGATAGCTTCAAACAGTCAAATATATTTTTTCTTGGATCCAGAAGCATGAAAGAATCCTCTAAGAATCCTTGCGTGAACGTTTAACTTATAGACGACTTTTACCTAAAGACGACTTTTACCTAAAGACGAGTTTTACCTAAAGACGAGTTTTACCTAAAAACGAGTTTAACTTAAAGTCGAGTTTAACTTTTAAGGCGAGTTTAAAGTAAAGATGTGTTTAGCCTAAAAAGGAGTTTCCAATTCCAAGCAATCGTTTAAGAGGTACAGTTGTTACTCAGTCTGTATCTGGTGGCTAAAATTTGAACTAAAACGTGACGTCACAAGTCGGTAGTGTGTTTATATTAAATTCTACTACTATTTTTATTAATACAAGTTTCACAGTTTTCTTAACTCGAAAAAGTATTGGAGACAAATTGACAACTTATAATATTTTTTGTGACGTTATAAAAGGACCATTCATAAAACAAATTAATATATTACAGGACAATTGTCAGTTTTTGTTTGTTTGACAAATATTTTACATAATAAACTCTTCAAAATTTAAGTTAGTATACTAGCCTGCATTTATGTTTCCAAATGACAGGTACTATTTTTTTTTCTTGGGCGACTGTGAATCACAAAGCACTAAAATCTCTCTTGGATGTATTCCCCCGGATGAATTAGAACACCACCCATAGAACTAGGTAGTTCTTCCATTCGCTAATATATTTTGAATAACGTGTATTTTGCAAAGAGTATCTTTTTTATAAGAAGTGATTATTTCTTTGTGAATATGAAACGCTATTGATGTAGACTTTTTATACCTGCGAGATCTGTATGTAAATTATTAACATTTTTAGAATCTCTCATTATTATTAATTTAAGTAACAGCGATAATGATGACACCAAATAACTATCGTAATAATCTGATTACAAACGTATATTTACACGCGACTTTAAACTTACTTGATTAACAAAAGTGTTATTTTAAACACTCGATTTTTTAAAATAGATTAGCATTAACACTGATTTTTATAGATTTATTTCTATTTATTCTTTTATACAGGATGTATCATATATTCGAGCTATACACAATTTTATATTCTGATTACAGTTAAAAAAATTATCTCACATACAAATAATTTAAATAATATGTAAATAAAAATTGGTGTTACAAGTAATCTATTTTATAAATGAGAATATAAAATGATAGTGGACCATAACATTTTGTAAAACCATTCTTAATTTGATAATTTAGCTCCCAGCTTTTTTCTAATTAAATAAATTAAATAAAATGGTATGCTATCGTTTTTTGTCGTTGACAAGTATGTTTAATCGCGTGTTATAATTATAAATAACAATATTCATTCATAATATTCATCATAGCCTTATATTTCGAAGTCATTGCTTCTTAATATTTTCACATTACAGCCTGAAAGAATGGATCCTTCGTTAACATTCGGCAAATATTCCGTTTACATGTATCTGTCGCTTTCGCGCGTTGTCATTTCAGGCTTGAGCATCAAACCTAACCTCATTCGTGTTCATCAGTTGTGAAATATATTAAAAAGCAATAATAGATGTACTACTAACAATTACATGCAAATGATAATGTGATGAGGCATTTGTGTGTAAGGCTAGTCGCTAGACCACAGTTACCAAATGATATTAACAGTTCTTATACAGTGATAACAATAAAGAGTTAAGCTCTCAAGTGTGCTTTTTGTGTGATTTGAGCATCATTTATTCGAATGTACTCCCGATATATTCAATGTTTAACGAAATATTATCAAACAGATCTTATACTGAAATTCTTTATGATTATTTATTTATTTTTATTGTTTTGTTTATTGATTATAGTCCAGGCAACGAATGCTCTAAAAAAGGTATAGAGGGAAATGCGTGGAACACAATTTTTGACTTCGTAACTTTGTTTGGACTAGTTAGGAGGTGACCATATCAAAAGTCCCCGCCCGTAGCCCTTAAGCCGAGGTGTGGCGGAGGGTTTGAAAGTCTCATTTTTCGGTTTTTTACTTATAGCTCGGAAGCTATGCGTCCTACTGACATGACCACTCTATACAATGAAAGCTGATTAAATTTGCAACAATTTAAGTCCAACCGCAGCTCTGTACGTCCTTTAGTTTCCGAGATATGACACTTCTAAAATTAGCAATTTTTTGAAAAAAATGAAAGTTGAGAAATTTTCACTTTTTTCGTTATTTTTGTGTTTAATTATCTGTAACTTCTGAATGAATAAAAATATTGTCTTCCGGTTTCTTTCATTAAATTTCACGAACATTTATCTATAAAATACGTTATTTTAAAAACTTTTTAGGGCGTTCATTACGCCAAAATATCAAATTTTTTTCGACAGAAGTATTCAAATATTTTGTGTTTATTGTGTTTAATGAGCTGTAACTTCTGAACGGATAAAATTATCAACATTCGGTTTCCTGCATTAAATTCTACGAACATTTCTCCATAAGATGCAGTATTTTGAAATCTTTTTTTTGGTATTTATTAAGACAAAATATCAAATGTTTTTCCGAGGGAAAATTGAGAAATTTTTAAATTTTTAATATTTATTGTGTTCAACGGATAAAAAAATGACTTCCGGTTGCTTTTATTAAATTCTACGACCATTGCTCTATACGATACATTATTCTAAAAATTTTTAGGTGTTCATTGCGCCAAAATATCAAATGTTTTTATAATAAATAAAAAAATTCTCAATTTTCTCTCGGTCATCATTTGGTGTTTTTTCTTAATGAATACCCAAAATAGATACTGCATCTTATGGAGAAATGTTCGTATAATTTAATGCAGGAAACCGGATGTCGATAACTTTATCCGTTCAGAAGTTACAGCTCATTAAACACAATAAACACAAAATATTTGAATACTTCTGTCGAAAAAAAATTGATATTTTGGCGTAATGAACGCCCTAAAAAGTTTTTAATATAACGTATTTTATAGATAAATGTTCGTGAAATTTAATGAAAGAAACCGGAAGACAATATTTTTATTCATTCAGAAGTTACAGATAATTAAACACAAAAATAACGAAAAAAGTTAAAATTTCTCAACTTTAATTTTTTTCAAAAAATTGCTAATTTTTGAAGTGTCATATCTTGGAAACTAAAGGACGTACAGAGCTGCGGTTGGACTTAAATTGTTGCAAATTTAATCAGCTTTCATTGTATAGAGTGGTCATGTCAGTAGGACGCATAGATTCCGAGCTATAAGTAAAAAACCGAAAAATGAGACTTTCAAACCCTCCGCCACACCTCGGCTTAAGGGCTACGGGCGGGGACTTTTGATATGTTCACCTCCTAACTAGTCCAAACAAAGTTACGAAGTCAAAAATTGTGTTCCAAGCATTTCCCTCTATACCTTTTCGTTGACTGGACTATTAGATCAATGGATTATGTGTGATGCGTCAACAATATTTTAGAAGAGATATCAAAGATATAAAATGTATTAAACTTGTAAAAATTTAGTTAAGTTCTAGCGTAATAGATATACAAATCTAATAAATTTTATTACAAGACTTGCGTTGTTTATTTACTCAAATATTAACACCAACTTATTTAAGATGACCGTTTTTGACAATTTTATTTGAAGTATTTTTCTCTAGAATACACGCTGATTCACAACTACGTGCATATATTTTAATGGTAAGTACTATATAGTAGGTACTTAACTTATTGATCATGGAACAAAAAGAAACCAAAACTGTTTGATTTAAAAACCTCGAAACTAAAATTGCGAATTTTGCAACAATTTTTAGTACCGTGATAAGTGAGTTTAACACTACCTATAATATTTATTTATTTATTATTTTTTTCCATGAAAATTACAAAAATTAATACCCAACTCTGAATACAAAGTATTGCTTAATAAAAAAGCTTCTTTTAAAATGTCATGTTATTGTAAATCAGCCTGTATATGAATAATACTTAATAAGTACCTTAGTACCTATAACATTATAATAACCATCCTTCATCTTTATACGATAGTATCATTATGATACTAGTCGTGAAAATTATCCGACAAGGCGAAGCCGAGTTTGATAACACGACGTATACCATAATGATTGGATACGATCCGTATTACATACAAAATTTTATCTGTTGGCGTAAACTAATCAAATAGTAAAGTAAATTATTTGGTATTCAACAAAAAATTTTAACTTGAAAAATCAGGTAGGTATGCTATTTTTGAAACTTTCTTACTCGCTTCCTTAAGCCCTGTTCGCACGAGGATGCTTTGAAGATTCTACTAAGATTCTGAATCCTGGAAAAGAAGTTTTCTTCTTCCTAATGAAAATTACCTGTTAAATTTTCAATGAGTCTTGAAAAAGAAGAATTTATAATTTATTGATTGCTTCAAAACCATTTAATTATTTTTCTTCAAGATTTACAATAATGAAACTTCTTTCTCATGATTCAGAATCATGGTAGAATCTTCAAAGAATCCTTGTAGATTCATTATGGTCCTTGACCTATAATGAACGCTATTATGGTCCTCAAATTGAGGCTTATAACGTCGTTATTATGACACGGCATTACATAAAATATTTTATAAAAGTAAATTATTTTAGAATACAAGATTTCTTTTGTAAAACAGACTTCGTGTTTCAAATAAAAATATTTCATTTAAATTTATTTGCACATTTTGCGCAGAAACTAACAGAAAGGTCAGTAACGGAACAACAGTAATGCATTATTTTAAAACGTAACACGATTAAAATAATTCAGTTAACTTAATCTAGTTAACAAAACTAGGTTAGATTTAATCCATTTATCTATTTTCAAGGGGAACTTCCTCAAAATATAATTGAGCATCAAATACAACAAAAAAAAACAGCTCAAATTCAATTTCCTGGTCTTCCAGAAGTCAATTTATAATAAATGAACGAATTAACAAATTTAAATTTCGCAAAATTGTAATTATATAACTGCGCATGCTCGTTCCTCCCACTTTTGACTCACAGCTGGGTTGTAGCAGCATTGAGCCAACCTAAGGTGATCTGATTTTCAGTTTCCGCTGCGCTTTTGTTATGTGTGGTTCTATTTTCGTTGTTAGTGATCGTCAGTTGTCATTTTTGTTAATATGAACTAGAAACATTTGAAATCGGGGCTGATTTTCAGAGGAATCTCATTTGAGAATGGTGATTTGCTAAACCTGAGCCTCCTTGATCGGTAAGAGAATTATTTTACATTGCTTACACTCAGATGATGTAGTATTCCTAATATTTAATAACCTTCCCACTGAATATTTGTTATGAAAATAGAATTTAAATAAATATTGACATGATTCACTTAAGTGAAATTTATGATTTGTTTAGTTGATATTACATTTTTTTGACACATCTACTTGCATTTCTAAAATATATCCTCAAATTATAAACACAGAACAACCTTGAATATAAGATAACGCATATCATTCGCCGCTCTATTACTAATAGGTACCCATTTATGTGTCTAATAATTGCCGCATCTATTTCTAAATTAGATAAAATATTTTAGGAAAATTTTTGTAAATTTATAATGTTATTATGTTTGGGTTAAATTAACACAAAGCTCTGAACAAAACTGAAAAGCGCTGAAGTTGAACTGAAACGGCTGAAAGTATCTGCCGTCGGTGTCAGCAAGGGCGAAACCAGGGTCGTATTCAGTAAAAAAATATATAAACACAGATCTTAACAATACTGTAGATTTGTGTCATTTTTGTTTACCCTGTGAGGCAGAGAAAGATCGCTACAGGGTCCGTGCGTTACCATCGTTACCTTTGTTTATCGTCCGAGCTGGCCCGTATTTTCCATCTCTCTAAAAGGTAAACAGAAAGGCCATAATTCATGCACTCCTGTCGTTTTTTTTGTCCCAAAACATTTTTATGTGCAGTAGCAAAATAAAATTGTTTTTTAAAAAATTCTATAAATATCTTTGGTATAAAAATTTAATAAATCATGATGAACCATAGTATAAACTGTTCTTTTTTTTTGAAGCAATATCTCTGAATTAATCTGTAAACGAGTGACAGAAAAAAATACGAAGGTATTAGTCATTTCTTATCAGGTTTTTTGTGTTTGCGGTCATTCTTAGTTTACGATTTTGTTAAATATGTTGTTTTTATAAAAAATAATATTTTAAACCTTGATTTTTATCTTGATTGTAAATTGTAATGTATTTTTTGTTCAGTTATTGTAAAAGTTTCCGTAAAAAAAGTTTCCAATTACAAATTAAATTGTTTTTAAACGACCTTCCAATTTCATCTTTAAAATTACTAATTTGTTATAAATCATTAGCTACAGAGCGTAGGCTCGAAATTAAAGATAAGATCAATAGTCTTCTAAATTAACTTATCAAACTGATGTTTTAATTAATGGAAAACTTTAATTAATATAAAACATGGACAGGTAAACTTTAAAATGTCATATTACACAATCAACTTTTTGCAGCAAAATTAATTGTGAAGTACAAAAAGAAAATGCAGAAAAACAAAAAATGTAAACAAAATTAAGTCGAACCTGAAATTTAAAACCTGTTATTAAGTACTATTTCTTAGAAACTACTAATGGGTATTTGGTAATTGTTTGTTTTTGTTATTCACACTCGATGTAGTATTGCAATAGGTTAATAATAACATATTTTGAACTTGATCCATTTAAGATATTTACAACACATTAAAGCCTCATTCACATTATCATTTAGTTTTCAGGTTTACATTTATGATTACGTTTGAGAAAGTTTACATACGTTTCATTAAATACAAGCATTTACAGTGCTTGAAAGTTACAGCTATCGTGTAAGAAACTATCGATATATCGATTAAATACAGGGTGTTTCATAACTTCAGGTACATACGTTAAGGGCCTATTGCATGGCAATAATACGCATGGAAAAACGAGTAATTTTTGTGAGGATCTCAATCTAATACTGTTATACGTATGATGTTGAATTTTTTTATATAGATAGTGCGGAATCTTCAAAATATTTAATTAATGTAATTAGTTTGGCTTTAATAATTATCTGAAATTCGGCGAAAATTGTACAAGTTTAGATATAATTTATGGCAATTCTGTTGATAAAATTATAGTTTTTTGTTTTTTTTCTACATCTATGTTCTATTCATTTTATCTTGAAACTCAATGATAACTTTTATAGTTCATTCATGAGATCCTCACGAAATTTTAGTGTTTAGTTTCTTTTTATCTCTAATTGTTGTCGGAACAATATATAGTTTGAATTTTTCAATTCAACAATGCTTTGTCGTTATCGTTACTAATGTAAAATTTCAGATTTTTATTTTGAGCAATATAGCCAGAATCGTGAATTCTGATTCTTATTACACTCAAGAAGTATAGCCCCTTAAGGGTATATGTAGTTTGATATGCTGATTACGAATCAAAAAGAATTTTTTTTTAAATCACAAAATTAATTTTCATGTTTCCCAGTTAAAAAAATTTCATTGCCACTGCCACTGAATGAAGTAATGATTGTTTCATTAAAAATAATTAAATTTTGTATATTTATTTTACTAGTATTATGTAATTGAAGATGTTTGATTACCTATTTCTCTTTTTTGTGTTTAATAGGAAAACGAATCCAAAAAATTTTCATTGCCACTGCCACTGGGTGAAATAATGATTGTTTCATTAAAAATAATTAAATTTTGTATGTTTATTTTACTAGTATTATGTAATTTAAGATGTTTGATTACCTATTTCTCTTGTTTGTGTTTAATAGGAAAACGAATCCAGTGCAGTACTACAAAAATGCTGCAGGTAAACTACTCTTAATTTTGTCGAATTTAAAAAAAATTCTTTTTGATTCGTAATCAGAATATCAAACAAATATACCTTTAACGTATGCACTCGAAGTTATGATATTTTGTTATGATTCGGACGGAGCCAATATCAAGGTCGGATTTTCGTGCCATAATGATGATAAAATGCGACACAGGTACATACATAAATCAGTGTCCACCGTAGGTAGAAGACCGAGTGGAATGTTTTGCCTGATTTTGAAAAATGTTTTTAGAACACAAAAAACTCGAACAAGGTTACAAGTTCTCAGCATGAGAGGCTGTGATATACTGCAAAGAAAATTATATACGATTTTTCTCCCGATTTTGCTAGACTAATCATTTATATAGGAGTTTTACCGTGTAATAAAACGGCAGGACGCCGAGAAAAAAATCTTACAATGTTCATTTATTAAACGAAGAATGATATCATGCAATAAGAACAAAAATGAACATAATATTGCACGAGCATTTCAAGATAAATAGATACAATTTTTTTATTTGTCTGAAGTGGGGTGAATAGCCAACTGCAATATAGTATGATTGCCTGTGATTCTAAATATTCAGGTTCGATTCCATGTACAAAAATCTCCACACTAGTTTACTGTCCACTAACAACCATGACCGAGTTCAAGGCTGATAACAATACAATAATGAATAATTCCACAGTAAACTAAAAAATTTGTTTAAATAAAATTTATATTTTTACCTATGTTTTCCAACTAACATAAAGTACAAGCAAAATAATAAATTATTTATAATAAATTTCCACTCTTACTCTTAAACAGGCTGTTCCACAACTTAGGACAAAAAATTAACGGGTATAATACGAATTGCTGACCATGAAATAAAAAGATTTTTTTTAAATTTGCAAAGTTAAGGGTAGTTTCAATTCAATTCTTTATTGAAGCAACTGACAGTACAGAAAACTGTATAGTTTAAGTCAAAACATAAATAAATATTATGCAAAGGTATTACAATATCACATTAATTTGATATACAAAATTAGATTATTACATAACTAGAATTTACTTGACGTGTGTACATTTTAAGTATTACTGTTTTGATGGTATATTTGATAATTTGACATTTATTAGTATTAGATACTATATGTAAACAATTACTTTCATTGTAGAAGATTTGAAAAAAAGTATTAAAAATAAATACCGACCAGTGGCAAAAAAATGTTTGCTTGAAATACGATGCAATTTTTTGCGAATTTAAAAAAAATTCTTTTTGGTTCATGATCAGCACATCGTACAGTACGCTTTAAGTTGTGGAACATCCTGTATATTGGTACTTACTGACTTATTGTTCCTGTTCATATCTCATGTAGTTTATTTTTTTTTACATTTGTAATGTAAAATTAAATATTAATGCCTATTACAAGAAATAAAGTTACATAAATAACTTTTGTTTTATGAATGCAAAAAATGCGGATGTAATTATAAAACTAAACATTTATATTCGAATAAACAATCATTAATTGTCTTGTACAATATAGTTTACGTTTTCTCCTGTATATTAATATTCTTAGTAACAAATTGACAACAACAATTTCAAAAACATTACCAGAGGTATAGTTAACCTTAACCTCAAAACGACTTCTCACTTTAGTTTAAATTACTGTAACAAAGCGACAATTAAAATCAATTTGATAACCTATATTCCATGAATATCAAATTGCATTGTGGTTTGTTATTTGTTAGGAACACCAATCCTATATTTATGTCTGATTTTAAAATAGACTCATGTTAAAAGATTTGGTCACCAAAGAAATATTTTAAACTTACATTTCTGTTCGAATTTCATCTTTCCCGGTGTTGTCTGTACAGCTAGAAGTTGCTCCATTTAAAAACGCACTAAACACACACTAAATACGGTAAAACAGGCCTTATTTTTAACAGATTTCACTAAAAACACAAGCACGTTCAACTGCAAAACCCAACTGACCTATAAATACTACGATACGTTGTACAAACGTTGAGAATACTTAATTAAACAGACTGAAACCGTTTTCGCGCTGATAAATTTTGTTTAGAATTAAAAGGAGGCAAATAAAAACAGCGAATCTCAAACAGTGGGACGTGAAATTCAATATAACATAATAGTATATTATTTAACGAGCACAATGTAGGCTATAATTCAAGAGGATGAAAGAATGAAAGTTTATGCACGAGCTGAAAGCGAGTTAATAATAGCCATTTTGTGCGAGTCAAATACGACTTTTGAAATAATGATAATAACTTTTGTCAGATGACAGTTGTGTTGAATAATGCTGACTATTTCCCTCATTATATTTTAACAAATTAAAGTGCACTATTTTTCACAAAAACCATAGAAACCATCTATATAAACAACCGTAAACAACTATTCCAGTGCATATTTTTGAATATTGACATAGTATGCGTATATTCCACCGTAACCATGACACAACAATCAATAATAAATGTTTGTTTATTTTTCAACAAATGTCAAAATATTTAAAATGAAATTAAACATTATAATTATACTAATAAATAAAATTGTGTTATTTAAAATTGTTAGATTTATTCATGAAATAGTCAATGCGTATACCACTCGATCATTAAAAATAATAGAAAATACTTTTGCCTCCTGGTTCGATGTATTTCCGCAAAACACCTCTCGACCTCCGGTCTCGAGTTGTTTCTATGGAAATACGTCTCATCAGTCGACAGTATTTTCAATTATTTTCGAAGCTCTTGTGGTATAATAACTGAATATTTTTTGACAGATGATTTAACCAATCATATTGCGTAATTATGACGTCAAATAATAGTAATGCAACCAATAGAATTGATAATGTATCAGAAAACACAACGGTTGTTGTGTTTCACATTTTGTTACGATAGTTACAATAAATAAATAAATTTGTCAAATTGAACGTCAAAAATGTTTTGTAAAATGAGTCGATTTGGTGGTGTTTTTTGACAAAAAAAAAATTCTTCCTAAATACCATTCGAGATAATAATTTTTAAGAGAATTTTTGTCTATTCCACGGCAACTTATTGCAATTTCACTCCACAAAACATCATCTGACAATTCTCAAAAAATTATCATCTCTTATGGTAATTTAATTTATACTCGGTCAATAAATATTGTTTACCAATTTACTGTATTAGAAATTCTACTTTTCCAAGACTCATTGAAGATTCAATTTAGCGGCGCCGCTATTTGACAGGAGATTCTCGCCCTGATTCATTTTCACAGGACAAAGAAGCATGAAAGAATCATCAAGTAATCTATTTGTGAACAGGGCTTAAAGTATAAATATTTATAAATATTTTCCGAGTAATTTTTCCTAGAATCAACAGCGATGTTTAAGAATTCCCGAAGGTTATTAAAATTTAACTGCCCATTTTCGAAACGAAACATCTCTGAAATAATTCAATTCCGCCGTAAACAAGTTGACTTCTTTATCCGCGTTTCTGTTGTTTATGTTTGATAAATTAGTTTACATAAAAAACTTTTTAGCGCTTTTGTCCCGTGTTTGTTTAGCATTTTTCCCGAGCTGCATACGAGAGGCAAAGCAAGAACTTTTTTAACAAACTAAAAGCTCCAACGTTGTTTGTAAATTTGACGCTACGTAGACTTGTAAATAAAATTCTTTTGCTGAAACACTACACAAATATTGACGGCAGAATCAACAGCCAATAGAGAACATATAAAATAAATCGCGAATTATATGTGCCTGTGTTCAAAATAAAAAACCTTACAAATCTGGTTTATCCGTTAGATTCAAAAAGGAATTAAAAAACGCTTTTCAAATACAAATTCAATAGATTTCATTTTCACTAAACTGTACAACCTGTATTTGTCGCTCTAAATTTTAGAAATCCAATTCAGTAAATCCGAACCCCAAACTTTTAATCAGTGAGCTTATTTTAACCTGAAACATGCAAAGGCGTATGAGTTACTAGGTTAATGTAATAATTAGGTTTGCCAACATGTTCTTTTGTAGCGGTCAAAATGTGTAATGGATCTAGATATCTCTGGTTGTATCTGGGATATTACATTGACAGTGATTTAAATGTAAAAATACACCGAAATACTAAGGTACCTAACTAAAATTGTATATCTATCGGCTATGTTCAATAATTTATTTTTAGACCGAAGATATGATGACAAAACGTGTTTGAAAATCCTCCATTTTCTACGAGGAAAATCGTCGTTATAAATAAATAATTTCACAATATATGAACACAGTCTCGTAGTGCATCTATTCATCTTCATTATTCAGTTTATAAAACATGTCGATTTTTACTCATTTCTCCTAAAATTAAAATAACATCTAAATTGACAGTTTTTTTGAAAAACTTTTCATTATTTCACAGCAATATTTATCTGTTACTTTTTAATGTAAGCTTACGTGTTCTTTATATTCTACATAAATTTTTCTACGCCTGTTTCTGAAAGTCATGTTTCTGCATTGTTTTTAATGTTGAAAGTAGCTGTTTGTCGCACGTGTGTTGCAAAGTACCTAAGTGTGCGACAACGTACTTTGGGCACTTTGCAACACTGTTTTGCTTTTTTTTAAATGGCCATTGTTTATTGACAGATAATGTCAAAAAATTAATGATTATTTTTGTATTTTTTAACTTCCTTGTTTTGAGGGAGTAGAAAAAATAGTGTGTATAGTATTTATAACACGCATTGAAAATATTTTGTCGAACTTAAACGATTGCAACCCTCCCTTCGCTCGGGCTGCAATTTTTGTTCGCGTTCGACAAAACTATATTTTCAAAACTTGTTATACAAATAAATATTTTATATCACTATATAACACACAAATTATAATATTACAAAAATATTATTCAGTGACAGCAAGTGAATAATGAATTTGTATCGGTAGTGACCAGCAAACTGCAAACACCTAGGAATCGGTGATGTCACTAGCGTCTGTCGCTTTGGCAATTTGGCCAAATGACGATTTGGTTAAATAACGTTTTGGTTTATTAAATAACAGATTGGTAAAATACCAGTTTGGTAAAACAACAGTTCGGCCAAATGCCCGTGTAAGATAATCTTCGTTTGGTGGGCAGGTTTAAATAAAAAAAATTCGATCAAGTGACCGTTTGACTGTAAAACAGTGGATCCCTCTATGTGCGATCTTTTCAAGCATCGCCTACAGCATTTAATTTGATTCAAGTTGTCAGACACTATTGCTTCTCTCTGAGTGCATTCCTGCTCAATATCCAGGGACCGGAAGTACTCACTTAGTTCCCTTTGTGCGAAACCAAGTGCCGAGTGAGTAATAAGCCTTTATCAACTGGAACTCGCTAATTAAATTTCAGATTAATTATGTTTTGTACCTCGTAAGAAATCACGCTGAGAAATTTGTAATTTTCCGAGGGAGGATACAGATGAGGTTAACATTTTCTTGACATTATTACAGGGTTTATAATAATATTAATTGAGACACCTACACGAAGGAAAATGTTATCAAAATAAGTTAGTAATTTATGTACTAAGTTTCATGTTCACCTTTTAATTATTTGAATAATTAATAATATTTAATATCTTCAGATATAACACCTCTTTCTTATCTGAAAGATTATCTAGACTCGATACTTTATCTTTGCTAATGAATGGAATATGTTAATATCAAGTTATTTTTTAAATATTACCATAAATCATCCTTAGCCGGATCCTAGCTATATGCTATATCATTTTCAAATTGAAAAATACTGTAAAAGTGTTTCCGAGTTTATTATTGACTTCAAGGTAATGTTTTCACAAACATTTAATAGAGAAAGAATGGATCTACATAATCTTTGTTGAAATAAATTTATTGTATTCTTGTTCTGATCATTTATACATATTAGTTTGTTTTATTTTAAATATAACCTATTTCCGGCAGCTCTCTTTTCAAATTACTTATAAGATAATTTGATAATTTATTCGAAACTGTAAAGATATGGCATACTATTCCCGTTTAGACATTTAAATATAATAACTAATTTAATGTATGAAATGTTCCGTTTGATCACACAAGTCTTGAAATTTAATATGTCTCCTGGTAAAACATGTCTCTTTCAAAAGACAAACATTACCGTATTCATGAGCCAGACAAGGACGCAAGAAAACAAATATACCACCGTCTCTGTCTCTCCCATTCCAACTTTATATTATGTTATACATCATTTTAATCCCAGAACGTAAAGTGATTCATTCGTTGAGATTTATTTCTCTATTTAAGGCATCGGAATAACTTGAAGTCTGTAGCATGACTTATGGCCATTAGAGTGAAATTTATAGAGTTTAGTTTGCAGTTCGACGCCATATTTGGTTGATGGTAAATAAAGTTCACGAGGTGACAAATCGTCCTGGAATTATTCAATAACAACGGGGACCAGGCCACTTTGATCCAGGAAGGTAAATGTTTGCAGAACCACCTCTAAAGCTAGTAAAGGGAATTGTGATTGCTGTACCACTACATCGCTTAATTTGGGATTTAATTAGACACAGGACATTTTGACATTTACTTTTCTTTTAAGGGTATCGACTATACGTAGCTCAGCACCGCCCAAAATACGTAAAAGCAGTCTAGCAATTTTTAAAATGCTCATGAAGTTTTACAGATAAAGCTTAATTTAATAAATTTATTTACAGACAAAGAATAGAACTAGGTTTATGCCGAGTTACATTTTTAAATAAATCTCTTAAATCATAAGACAAAACATAAAAATTGCTTAAAACACACATTTTAATTAATTTTTTCACAGTTTGTAAAACTAAAAACTGATCTACCTAACTTTGCGTGACAGATAACTATTTATTTATTTTTAAAAATCAGCTGTGTCCAGCACACGACCTCTCGCCTAATTCTGATGTTTATTCTACTAATCTAATAAATAGTTTTACTTACATTTTAATAGTTTCATGTTCATGTAATATGTAAACGATAATGTAAACCAAGATGTAAGCAATAGATGTCAACTATACTGTCACTGTCATAATATTTTTGGAGTTATTGTTTCCGAAAAAATTGTAACACACGGCGTAACGAACGCACACACACAGACATCATCTGAAAAATGTGTAATTCATATTCTAGTGACCCTAAAACGTGCTTATCTGCCAAAAACTCACTCGAAAATTTTGACCCCTCACAATACCTCTCTTATATGAGGCGAGAGGTAAAAAATACCCCAGTCTCCAATATCTAACCAGATACGTAAATATTAATTTATAAACTTATGATTCCCCTTCCGATATAGTAATTAACGTTACAAGTCCGGGAATTCATATTTAACAGTACGAGTGAGACGTTTGAAGACGAGGCGACGAAGGAGCCGAGTCTTGAAACTCGAAACGAGTATTGTTAAAAGAATTCACGGACGAATGTCGTTATGTATTTTATTTCATCCTGTGTCAAATTCCGTTTTAAAGAAACAGTAATATTAATTTCAAAATAATTTACCTAATGCTCCAAATCTAGTAACATTTTCGAAACATAATTAACAACTGCAATTTGGCGATTGTTTAATTGTTATTGCGTTGATTAATTTCTATACAACACTTTACCGGACAAAGGCCGTTATTTGCGTTTTCCCGGACTCAAACTGTTGACGTAAAGTATTTGAATTTGACACAGGATGAAATAAAATAATAAATTTTTAATCAATAAACAACAGGCCCGCTAAATCCTCCTGCTGAGGTAATTCTCCGTATATCACGGTTACGTGGCACCGTGCGATATTTCATTCTTTCGTTTATCAGCTTACTTCATCGGACAGGCGATCCCTCGCCCTTCCTGCTAACCTCAGACATCCTGCAACATCTGTTCTGCAGGATCCGACGCATGACGTCGCGACGGCTTAGCAGCGGAGGATGAAATATTCAAATCTGAAGTGATGTTGCTATACAGAGCCGTCGTTCCTAACAAATCAAATCTCCACTGGCGCCGAATTTAATATAACGGAGACCAGCACAGAAATACAAATCTGGACGAAAAAACCCACGCATTTTTGGTGGTTGTGGTGCTGATAACTCAGATTCGAATACAACCATATACACTGCACACTGTCCACTAAAAATAATATACTATGATTGTATACCATCGGACGGCACAATGCCCTATACATAAATATTACTATTTATATTCTTATTTGTAGGAAAGATAGACATCATTTTCTTAATTAGATTTTGTTGGGAACATAACAAAATTGTAGGTTCCGGGCATTCTTCTTTAAATAGTTACCTCTAAAAAAGTTCCTCTAAAAAAGTTTCCTATGAATAGTTTCCTATAAACGTATTCTTTTACCAATCCATTTTTACCACCGTCCCTATTTTTACCACTAATTCTTTTTACCACCAACATATTTACCAACGTGTTTTTTTACCAATCCATTTTTACCACCGTCTCTTTTTTAATAAAGCTAACAAAACCGTACTAAAGCCCCATAAACTCGGTTTTGGTATTTACTACACTAACAAAGCTAACAAAACCGTACTAGAGCCCCAAAAACTCGGTTTTTGTATTTGCTACACTAACAAAACCGTACTAGAGCCCCACAAACTCGGTTTTGGTATTTACTATACTAACAAAACCGTACTATAGCCCACAAATTCTTTTTAGAGGAAACTTTTTATAGGAACTTTTTTTAGAGGCAGATTTTTTAGAGTAAACTTTTTTGGAAGTAACATTTTTAGAGGAACTTTTTTTAGAGGAAACTTTTTATAGGAACTTTTTTAGAGGTAACTTTTTAGAGGAACATATCTGCTACCAAATTGTATAAAGTGCGCCTGTGATATATTTTGTTCTTTCTGTACCCAGAACGATTTTTTATTAACGCCTGGATAGATTTTACAGCTGAAATTTCTGCCACGGTTAAATGAAACGTAAAACTGCCCTAAAACAGAATTGTGCTTTCTGGTCTCTGTATGGTTTCAGTATTAGAACTTGTTTGTAGTATCTACTTGTAGTGCTTTAAGGCATTTTACATTGTTTATAAAATATGCAGGAAATAGAATTGTTTGATAAAATTGTATTTACACGCCCGAAGCTTTGTAAATGTAAAATGTTATATGTTTACATTTATTTATTTTTCAGCTTTCAAAGAGCAAAGGTGAAATAATGTAGGTATCATATTTGTCCAATAGGAATCAGTTTTGTTACACGTCTCATATATCAATATAAAGCTTGTTTATTGTTTTGCACAGTTTACATTTTATTTTAAAAGGTCAATTGTAAAGGGGAAACTGTTTCCACGCATTGAAATCGTATCTAATTGTTATTTTAGCTATTAATTTCACAACAATTTTATCGAGATACCTTTCTATCAGGACAGGAACATATTAAAATAACTAAATAAATATAAGTTATACAGTTTTAATAAAAAAATTCCAATTTATGCAAACTTTACACGGTTATATCTTCTGATAGAAATTTATTTTTAAAATTTGAAAAGGGCACATCTGTAGATCCATTCTTTCTCTATTAAATGTTTATAAAAACATTATCTTGATGTCAATAATAAACTAACAGTTTACTCGCAACGAAAACACTCTAACAGTATTTTTCAACTTCAAAATGACATTGTATTGCTAGGATGCGGTAAAGTATGAGTTTCGGGCTGGTTTTAAGCAGCTCTATTAGTGGGGAAAAGAGTCGAATGAAAAAAAAGTAAAATCTTGAGTATTCTAGGAATTCGGCAAAAACGTAGCTAGGATGCGGCAAAGTACGAGTTTCGGGCTGGTTTCAGGCAGCCCTAGTAGTAGGGAAAAAAGTGGAATGGAAAAAAAAGTAAAATCGAGAGTATTCTAGGAATTCGGCAAAAACGTAGACGAGCCACTTAACCAATAAGTATACTTATTGGTTAAGTAATTAAGTAATAATTTTTCCGTGTTTTAATTAATCTATTGAATAAGTTGAAGCAACCGTAAAAAATAAATCAATTAAAAATAATTAGATTTTGTTCTACTGCTCCATTTAAAGTTTAAATTGATTCTTCACCTTCCTCTTCGATCACCAGTTAAGCAACAAAGGACAATTCTTGTTTCTTCAATTGTTGAGAATAAAGACTCTTCTCAATCCATCTCCACCGTCGTTTCTCTAAGTCGATTGAATCTGATCCATCCAGCAGCGAGTACTTCATGAATAGCTGGCGTAAGTAGCGAGCTTCGGAGCTTTAGACGTGAAACTTTCCGCGAAAGCTCTCGAAGTTCGGGGAACTCAACCCTTCCAACAAGATAAGTAGAAAGACGGTGCTTTTTATTTCTTGGAACCGGGACGACACGGATGCGATTCATGAATATTTCGAATGTGTATCGATTAATGTTTTATATATTCTGCAAGGGTAAGGCGTTTTATTTTGCTTGGGCTAACATTTTACTTGCGTGAAATGCGCTGCAAATGTCAAAGAAGAGGGAATAATAGATGCATTTCGAATTGAAAAGGTAAACACTACATTTTCAAATATGTATAACATTGGATAGAAACATTTTAGTCATCAAAATTTCAATAAAAATTCCCATCAGAACGTTTGAGTGTGGTATCCTCACAGATCTGTATCATAAAATATTAAAAACCCGAGTTGTCACAACCATAGTAGGTAGAAATATATTTACCGCCTGCCTCATATTCTATAAGAGAGGTTTTGTGATTTTCGAGTGTGAGTTTTTGATGGATAAACACGTTTTAGGGTCCTTAGAGAAAGAATTCACCATTATCGAGATGAGGTCTGTGTGTGTATGCGATAACTAAAAAAATATTAAACATTAAAACTCCAAATTTTATATCTAAAGTTTTAATACAAATCTTAATAATCCATTAAATTTTTGTTCCAACCCCGGAAGTAGTACTTTTTAAAAATATTTCGATAAATAATTAATTTAAGACATTTTTAAATTTTAAATAAAAGATTATGTGATTATTATCTCTACAATCGTTGTTTTATAAATTTGTCTGTATCTGGTATCATTTAAGAATAATTAAAGTATATACTTATAATTTAGTGTATTTCGGTATCTTGTAGTCCATGATCGTTTAACATTTGTTACTACGTACAATTTAAATGATTATGACATGACAGTGACAATAGTAAAATACCTTCTTCTGCAGTTTAAATAAAATGACTAAAATATCTTTGTCAGTAGTAGTAGTATAGTAGTATTTGTATAATAAGTAAAAAGAATAAAGTAAGTATGGCTGGAGGTCTTGTGCTGGCCACACCAGATTTTTTTATAAAGAAATTATTTTTATTGATTTCAATCTCTCGGCGTCTCGGCATTGATATTTTCAGTGACAGTGAAATATGTGTCCGATGTTAAAAACCCAAAAACTTATCGATTCCAAATACGTAATTTACCGTGAAATAATCTCCTGCAAAATTTAATTAAAAATTTCTAACGCAGCGCGTTTCGAGCACGTCGACAGGCGATCTTGATAGTCCCGAATTCTTCTTCTTCTTCTTCTTCTCGCTGTGACAAAGCCGCTAAAAATATCTCAAGTCCGGCTTACTTCATTACGACTATCAGTTTGTTCCTTTTTCGAATTTTAATGGCTAATTAGATTTTACTAATCTGGACCGAATGAATGCGAATTCGTTGGGTGAAAGGATTTTTTTAAGGAGATTTTATCGTTGAATATATACGCCTTAACAAGAAGTTGGTGGAAACATTATTTGTTGAAATAAATAGAGGAGTATTAAAGTTCATGGTTCCAATTTTTTGATACAGATCTGAATATATGTAAAGAAATAACAGTAACAAGGTGGTATATTTACCTCTCGCCTCATATTCTATAAGAGAGGTATTGTAATGGGTCAAAATTTTCGAGTATGAGTTTTTGGTGGATAAGCACGTTTCAGGGTCTCTATAATACGAATTTAATATTTTCACGATGATGTCTGTGTGTGTGTGTGCGTATGTATGTATGGACGTATGGACGTATGTGACGATTTCGTCCACGATAACTTAAAAGGTATCAAACCTTTAATAACCAAATTTCATATTTAAGATTTTAATAAGGATCTTAACACCGGATAAGATTTTGGTAGAAATCCGCAAACCGGAAGTAGTACTTTTTGAAACTTTAAATAGTTTTCCTTAAATAAATTGGTACATTATTTATTTATGACAATATTTGCATTTAAAAATAAAAGAAAATATAATTATGTATGGATACAGTTAATTTTAAATACAATTTGCTGAAGCTGTTAGTATTTAACAATAAAATAAAGTGTAACTAATATTCTACTTTTTTGAAATTTCAGTATCTTGTTGTCCATGAACATATGAAATTTGTTTTTACATTTTGAATTATTATGACAGTGACAGTACAGTTGACATATTTTGCTTGCATCTTGGTTTACATTATCGTTTACATATTATATGAACATACAACTATTAAAATGTAAGTAAAACTATTTATTAGATTAGTAGAATAAGCAGAATTAGGCGAGAGGTCGTGTACTGGCCACAGCAGATTTTTTGATACAGATCTGAATATATGTAAAGAAATAACAGTAACAAGGTGGTATATTTTTCATTTAGTTTCTTCAAAACCAAATTTGAATTTGTTCCATTAAAAGTGGTGTGGTTTAAACAATTAATGTGTTCCAATGGTATTTTAGATAAATATTATGCATACTTATAATGAATAAATATCCTGCATTTTCTGAAATGTATTTTTGTTTAATTAAATGTGTTTATGATTAATACGATTGTCAAATATTTGTATCTAAAAAGTATATCAACTTTGCGAGAATTTTGGACATTTTTTTCACTAGGGGTGACAGAGTGTGGAATTAATTTTTTTGTAAGAAACTTATGCTTTACAGATCGCAAAGAATAATCGGCTTTCTGACCAAAATTAACCGAGTTTTCACCGAAATGACATTTTTGTCATAACTTTGCGCCAAATCATCGTAGCGACTTGATTTGTTGTGAAATCTAAAGGAAAATGAATTAATTTTATCACCCTGTACGTCGCTTAAATACACGATTTTTTGCGCATGGTACAGGTTGTCAAAGTTTGATATTTTTTTGTCATTCTGAACATTTTTTTTTCGTAGGGGTTTTAAGGGGGTTAAAAACCAACTATCGTCATATCCGCCTGATTGACCCTAAAGAGGAAACTTCAAAGTTTTCGCGAGGCAAAGAATCATCGATTTTCGCCAAAACTGAACAAGTTATAGCGATTTGAAAATTTGCGGTTTCGTGCATTTTGTTGCCGAGTATTATATTAAATATAATCTCTGGATTTCCTATATCTGTTTGATCAGTAAAGAAGTAGCCATAATAATTGCAAAACTTTCAAATATTATGTAAAATGAGAGGTACCATAATGTTTTTTTTTCTCAGTTTAAAAAATCGCAGTATTTTAAAAAGTGTAGTTTTTGTAGTCTACTTTTTCTAGAATAATTTCCACAAGGTTAAATTTTATTCGGCCATTTCTCAGTCTTTTAAATCGCAAGATAACAAAAACTAATTTGTAAGCAGTGATTACACGACAGTAAATACAAATTAAAAACCATCATTAAGTCTATCTAATCGACAGCACTTTTCCTACTACACAAAATTAATTATAGGTTAAAACTCGTAAAAACGAACTGCTTCAAAAAACATGATAAACAATTACATTATGTCAATAAAGGCAAATAAACACGCAAATTCAGACCAAATATTAAAATGTAAATAATACCACTCAATTATTACTAATTAAAAACCAATATTCCGAATTTTTCGATGAATAAATACGTCCAAACGTGGATTTCAATGCTTTGAAAGGTTTCGTCACAACAAATACAATTTTTAAGGATTCTGTTTGAGCTCAGAAGTCTTACAAGTGGTAAATAGTTTCTATTAAATATAATTTCGTTACCTATACAAGTTGCCAAAAAGAAAATGAAATTTGTCCAACGCATTTTTCTAAAGGACAGACAGTGCAATGTCGAAATAATGTGTATTTTAAAATAATGCAACAACAAAAGGTCAACAAGAATGAAGAAAGTTAGAACGTTCATATAATTGTAGGTAATAAGAAAAATACAAAATTATGCAAATCTTTAAATCTACGATATAAAATAGAGATAATAGTCTGCTATACACATTGTACATTAATTTTGGAAGCAAAAAATTGTGTAAATACATTTTTTTAAACTGAATTTATGTTTATGCCTAGTTAAAAATAATTTAATGAAAAAGTTCTTTTTGGCAATATTGAACATGATCATAATTATTTAATAATACATTTAATGATATAAATATTTTTGGAATATAGCCGAATGTGGTATGTAGAAAAATGAGCAAATTAATAATGGTGTATTTATCAAATAAATTTTAGAATAGTAGGTCGTTACTTGTTCTAATGTTATAGAATTCGTCAAGCGTTGATTGGTGAACAAAGCGAAAAAACAATAACTGTTATTTTCTCAAGGGATAGAAGTATTTCTATCCCTGGAGATGAAATGACGTTTCAGCAACTGACAGCAGGTATGAAATGTCATCAACAAAAAAATTTAAAATCAAATTATGAGCTATTTTGTCAATTTTCGGGATAAAAGTAGGATTTAGAAGTAAAAATATAAAATACTTTTACGATCTGTAAAAATTATATTAGTTATTTTACGGTATTAACCTACTACTGGCGATTCATCTAAAGATTACTTTAAAAAATGTATCTTATAAGTAAGTACGGACCAATACACCTCATATTGAAACAGCATCACGCGTGAGTATCTCTCTATCTTGTTTTTGTTCGTGTCAAATATCACGGCACACTACGCCTCCTCCGCATTCAAAGTAGGTCACAGCCAAAGCCAAAGCAGGTCCAGACGAGAGAACCAGAGCATTTGTTTGCTTGTGACTCGGTAACCATGGCACAGAGCAGACATCACAGAACATCTGAACGTCGACACCTTGTACCGCCAGCGAGCATTGTTCAATTTGTCTGTGAAGTGAAGTGATTGAGAGGATATTGGAATAGTTCGAACCGGGGATAGAGATAGTTTTATATATTCAATATGGGATGCATAGAATTTGTTGTACTTTACTTACAACGTAGTATAGGTTTAGTTTTTATTAGAGTATGCCCATGAGTTGGACACACGCTTTAATAATATCTGATTCTCGGAGAAAAGGTCCCCTGCAAAACGTCCCCGACTAAATATCCCTAAAAAACGTCCCCAAACACAAATGTCCCCACGAAAAAGGTCCCCTCGCAATTGGCAGAGCTGGGCAGCAGTTGGCTACTTTGGTAGCTAAGTTACTAGCTTAGCTACTTTGTACCATAAAGTAGCCTTAGCTTAGCTACTCTTTAAATATGGTAGCTTACATTTTTAAAAAGTAGCGGTAGCTTTTAGATTATGAAGTAACTCGGAAGTAACTAAGAAAGTAGCTACTAAAAAGTATCTTAGCTACTAAAAAAGTGGTTTACCTACCGAAAAATTAGCTTACCTACCGAAACATTAGCTTATAGCTATCAGGAAGTAGGTACCTTAGATTATAAACGTAGCTCCACTTTTGGTGAACCTGTCTGTATTACATAATCTGAATATTGTGATTTTACTTGCTATAAGAAAAAAATGATACGACACACGGTAGTTTTTAAATGGCTGATAAATGTGACATCGGGGTATTGGGTGACTAACTAAACTGTAAACCAATTTAATATTTTAATCATATTTATGACTAAAAAATACGAAAAAAATAATAAAGCATCTGATTGTACTACTTTCTTATGGTTTAAATCCTAAGAATAGAATCATGGCGAAAATTGCCTATCAAATCTTTAGTGAGACTTGGAAAAAAAGAATTTCTAATTCATTAGCTTCAGTGTTTTTTTCCAGGATTCCTCAGGATTCACAAGAATCCTTGTGTGAACAGGGCAAAAGTATTAGTTTAATAACAATATGTTCAATTAGTTTAAGTTTAGGAATTTTAAATGAACAGAGCTGTATATTCGGATATAAAAAGCATCCCTCAGTATTCGAAGTGGGAGTATTTTTACTCGAAGTGAAAAACTATAACTTTTAAAATAACTCTTTGTAAAATATGCTTCTCTTAAAGGTATGAACCACGAAGTTGGCACTAATATAATCCACCAAGACATCCAAAATTTATAATACAATTCCAAAGTATTTAAATTAATTCCAAAAGTTGCGTAGTTTAGCAAATCTATCGCGAAATTTTCCCTGTTTTCTCTGGCAGAATAATTAAGTTTTCAATTTGCAAACATTCAATTGTTATCGCCGCTTCTCAGTTGTTACTCGGTACCTACTTGTGAAATATCGAAGACAAGAAATAGGAATAAGTACGCGATGTGCAACTGTCATTTGCGGAAAATTACAGGAGATTCGTGAGGTTAATTAGCGAGGAAAACAGTTGAATAAGAACGATTTCTATTGGGCACGTGGCTCGGGCACGTGACTCGTTTATACACGTGCCGACATTTAGGTACTTAATTCCAAACCAAGATATATATTCAATTGTAAACAAATTACAAAAGGAAACATAGAAACCGTTGCCGTTATCTGGATTCGAGCAGGATTTAATTATAAAAAATCTGCTGTGGCCAGCACACGACCTCTCGCCTAATTCTGCTTATTCTACTAATCTAATAAATAGTTTTATTTACATTTTAATAGTTTCATGTTCATGTAATATGTAAACGAGAATGTAAACCAAGATGCAAGTAAAAGATGTCAACTGTACTGTCACTGTCATAATCATTCTAATTTTGTGTAGAAACAAATTTCATATCATGGACAACAAGATACTGAAATTTCAAATAAGTAGATTTAAATTGTCTTATAATTTATAAATGGTACAGAAAATGCCACAAACCTTACTTCAATATCTGGCAGCCCAAAAATTGCAAATTGGAAATGTAAAAAGTCTTTACCCAATTTGGATGTCTCACATATTACATATTAAACCGTATGTGCGGGTCCATCCATTGAAGAACAAAACTTCATCTACCCTAAAATTTGACAGCATTACAGAGGTATACGCCTCCCACTTTTACTTTATTTATAATTTGAAATATAATGACGCTTTTACATAAGAGTGTATTAACAAAGGATGTCTTAATGCCTCAAGTTTTTTATTTTTACTTCCTTGTACGAAGTAAGGAAGTATTGTAATCGCGAAAAATTTCGGTTCTCAGATTTTGACGGAAATATCCGTTTTGACCTTTTCTGAATCCATTATGACTAGTTTCGACGTGACGTCTGTACGTACGTACGTACGTACGTACGTACGGACGTATGTGTGTCGCATAACTCAAATACGGTTAGACGTAGAAAGTTGAAATTTTGTATTTAGGACTGTTATAGCATCTAGTTGTGCACCTCCTATTTTTGGTTTCAATCTATAAACCGGAAGTAGTACTTTTTAAAAATATTTCGATAAATATTTAATTTAACACAATTTTTTTTATTTTAAATGAAAGATTATGTGATTATTACCTAAAATCGGTATTTTATAAATATTTTTGTATCTGGTATCATTTAGGAATAATTAAAGTATATATTTTTTATTTAGTATTTCTTTATCTTGTAGTCCATGATCGATTAACATTTGTTACTACGTAAAATTTAAATGATTATGACATGACAGTGACAATAGTAAAATATGCTTTATATCTTCTTCTGCAGTTTAAATAAAATGACTAAAATATATTTGTGAGTATACTAGTATAATAAGTTAAAATAATTTTTTATATTATTCTACATTTTAGTTATTAAGAAAAGTATAAACACACAAGGCGTACAAGGAAGTCATGTGGTGTCCACGTCAGATTTTTTGTCTTTGGCCTAGGGATTTGAAGTAAAAAAATTTAAAAATGAAGTTTTTTGTCATTATTTGATACGATTTGATATGATTTTTTCGGCCATTCCTTTTTCGAATAATTTTTGTTTTACATAATCTCTTTAAAAAATACAGAAGTCATTATAGGAATACTGATCCATGTTTACAGTATTTTTAAATGATATAGCATAGCTAGGATGCGACAAAGTACGAGTTTCAGGCAGCCGTAGTAGTGGAGAAGAGAGTGAAATAAAAAATATTAATATCGAGATTATTTTAGGAATTCGAAAAAAAGGTACCCAATCACAGAACCCAGCTACTGATTACCCACTCTGCATTATACCCACGTACGATTTGCTGAGAAAATCTCTTCCCATTCATTCTCCTTCTGGTTTTGTTGGGTCCGGGAGTCCGGGCACTCAATCTTCCGGGCAATGAAGTGTGCAAGACCTGTCAATAAACGTGCCCTCTCTCATATGTTGCGGGTTAGCGGATGTTCTCAATGTTCCCAATCCTATCTCAACAGCCTGGAAATTGAGCTAAACACTACACCCACGCTTATGAGAAGAGAGAGAGGAGATGCTGTATTTGATTGGAGGATTAGATGCGATGGGGAAGAAATCTTTGTGCTAATTGGTTGCCACTTGACAAAATAAAATACCCACAACATTTCAACAACATTACTTGCTATATTTATTAACAGCCTATTAAGCGGCTCGTCTACGTTTTACCGAAGTCCTAGAATACTCTCGATTTTACTGTTTTTCCATTCCACTCTTTTCCCCAGTACTACGGCTGCCTGAAACCAGCCCGAAATTCGTACTTTGCTGCATCCTAGCTATGTAATGTCATTTTGAAGTTGAAAAATACTGTAAAAGTGGTTTCGTTGCGAGTAAACTGCGAGATTATTATTGGCTTCAGGATAATGTTTTATAAACATTTAATAGAGAAAGAATGGATCTACAGATGTGTCATTTTAAAATTTTAAAAATTAATTTCTATCAAGAGATATAACCGTGCAAAGTTTGCATAAAATTTTTCGGAATTTGTATATTCATGTACAATTTTTTAATCAAAATTTTAAAAAGGCACATCTGTAGATTCATTCTTTCTCTATTAAATCCTTGTTCAAATACAATTTTACCATTCTTGTACTGGCCACAAAACACTCGTTACGTTAATACATTTTATGTTGGATTTTAGGTAGTAGACGGCTCTCTTAATATCCTAACGATGCTAATGTAACATCCCAATTTCAATAATTTGATAATAATATCCCAATTATGCATCCCATGAATTTCTCTGAGATGTTTGTATTGAGTATGTAGTTTTTGATCGTACTCAGGATGTGGCTAGGATAGACTTACATCCTTTAAATTACAAGAATGGGCAATTCATGGCAAGTGAGAAGCTCGAATGAATTGATCTTTAATTTGTTCAACAACGTGCATGTTTAAATCATTACTACACGCTCATGCAGCGTCTTCGATTAACATTCGCACACGGCCATTCTACTGTTTGTTAAATGACATTTTAAAATGTCTGAATGTTGGAATTTCGGTAGCATTTTTGTTTGAAGCAAGATATAAGGACCAACCATCCTATCAGTTAGAAAACAAGTAATAAAACTTTGTATTTTAAACCTTTTACCATCAAACTAAAATCTCAAGTTCACATGTTGAAAATAGATCAAGTAGGAATTTCTTGTATTTCAATTATTTCATCATTTTTCTGGCTCGAGTTAATAAATTTATATAAGAAGCGAATCATTGTATCGTTCTACTCTGGTTGTGACAGTTTGATAATTGTCCTGAAAGGACATTTTAGTAACCGTGAACACAATTACTAACCGTCAGATTATGAAAAGGGTCAACCACGAAAGAAAAATTCTTTGTTTCTCAGACCGTTCAAAGTTTAACTTCTGTTTTCCGCTGTAGTTAATTTCCAGTTTCCCGCGGGAAGTTTAATTAAATAAGAAAATGGCGTCATCGTATGTTTAATAAGATAATATTTGTTGACAATTTGTTCGTATTAGCAGAATTAGATGTTAGATAATCCTAAAATAGTGAAAACTTAATTCGTTATGCTCCATGTACGGTACCAGCTCTTAATTGGTTTAATTACACATTTAACATATCCTGTCCGTGATAGGAATTCATTTACACGACGCTATTTTTAGCCCGGAATTTTCCAGGACCGGAATCCGACAATTTCTCACTCAGCCCTTCATATTTCTGAATCATGTGAAAATGAATCATGATGAATAAAATTAGTGATGTCGTTTGTCGAGATTGGTCGAGAGTATGAACAACTCTCGTCTCGTCTCGGAATTTCCATAAGGAATAAAAAGTCACTCTCGTATCGTCTAGCCTCGATATGCAGTCGAGAGTCTCGAATCAACTTGGGCCTCGTATCGGTCTCGAATCCTGGCGCGCAGCCAGGAGGGGCTGTCGGGCTGCAGCCCCCCTCAACAAAAGGTAAAAAAAATTGATTTTTGAAAATAAAAAAACATCAATGACAACTAAAAAGATCTGATGTGGCCAGCACAAGACCTCCCTACTCAAGATACCCTACTCTTTCAATTGCATTTTTATAATAGTATTATATCTATTATCTATTACTTAAATTTATTTAAAAAAAGTGTAGATGAATCTCTTCGTACAAGTTGGAAAAAATTGATGTTCCGTTTTCCCTTTTTTCAACTTTAAATGCCGATATCTCCAAAACTAAGCTAGATATCAAACTCTAGTCTGCAGCTTAAATTAACGTATAACCAAATTTTCAGAATTTTGAAAATTTTGAAATTTTTTTACCACCCAAAAACCAACCACCCTCGATTTCTCAAAAATGTTTCAATATATCGACTTAATTTATTCACCAATGAATTCCTCGCGTCGAATTACATATGTGTACCAATTTTCAGCTCAAAATTCCAATGGGTACAAGATTTATCACGGTTTCCACATTTTTGAAGATTTTTTCTAAAATCGACAATGTTGGATAAATCTTGTACCCGTCGGAATTTTGAGCTGAAAATTGGTACACATATGTAATTCGGCGCGAGGAATTCATTGTTGAATAAATTAAGTCGATATATTGATCCATTTTTGAGAAATCGAGAGTGGTTGGTTTTTGGGTGGTCAAAAAATTTCAAAATTTTCAAAATTCTGAAAATTTGGTTATACGTTAATTTAAGCTGCAGACTAGAGTTTGATATCTAGCTTAGTTTTGGAGATATCGGCATTTAAAGTTGAAAAAAAGGGAAAACGGAACATCAATTTTTTCCTTGTTACATTAATTAATTATTTGGGGACTCCAAACAGTTCGCAAAAAATTTATTTATGTTAGAAGAATATTTTTGTGCAGTTAAACTGAATTCGAATCTAAAATTGTCAGAACCACAATCGGCAACAACGCACGCAGCTATCCACTCAATGTATTAATAAAAAATAGTCTAAATAAAATAGAATGATTGGTCAAAACCAGTGAGTAATAATCATAAAAAATAGCCCTGCCAATTTTCGTTTTCCTCGAAAATTTGCCCGCGGCATTTGGCGAGAGGAATTTCATTGATAAATCCCGGCATTTTGGCATTCATCCATCTGATTTGTAAGAAAAGTGCTACACATTTCTTGGAACATTTCTTGCTACATGTTTACTTTCTGTATCAATGCGTACATCATTAAAGTCGCGCTTCGAATGTTTGCTTAGCAACAAGTTTGTTTAGAAGTTTTTTACAAGTTTCGCAATGCAAAACAATGCAAAACAAAAGGCGGTGAAAATTCCCCGAGAAAAACGTCAACCGAGAAAAAATGGACAGCAAATACAAAGTACCTACAGCTGTAAATACAATTTTGTTCACTATTGTGTTATTTTTATATAAGTAAATTGTTTACTTAACTCTAGTAGGTAATTTACTAAATCTGCACTATCATTGCAAAGATAAAACTTTATAGTTCCACATAAAATGAACCTAATCACTTTAAGGAGCTGTGCTGGTACTTGAAGTACTTTAATTTAGTTGAAACGAAACATTTCCAGCATTTTCTGAAATTTCTTTCCTTTCGATAATCTAGTTTTCTTGGAACAACCCTAAGTAGTCAAGACCAGTAGTCCTCAAAAGTTAATAATATATTTGAGAAAAAGTTCCGCAAAAGAAAATCAGCGTAAGATAATGTAATGTAACATAATAAATTACAAATTTTAGAAATTATTTAACAAAATACGGCAAAGTTTTTTGTAAATTTCATTCTATAGCCATGTAAACACAACCTATAAGTACATCATTGTAAAATATGAGGTCATCGATTTTAAAACCAAAGTCACAAAATGATTTATTGTAACATGCTTTTTTGCTTTGCATTTGATAGCAAGAGATGGGCCTTAAACCGGCCACATAACTCTCTCTTTATTCAAAATAAATAGTATCCAGTGGCACTAAAAATGTTCTCTTTAAGTAAACTATCGGTAAACTACCCTTATTAATTGGAATTTTGAAAAAAATATTTTTGTTTCCAAATTGGTAAAGCCTGTATAGTTTACTTACACGGTCCATTAAAAAAATTAATGAACAACAATGAAGAAATTATTTTTAAAAAATTATCAAACCAGTGACATGAAAAATGTTATATTAAGATAACTACTTTGAAATATATTTTTGTAACAAACAATAATGTTGACGGATTTAGTAAAATATTAATCTAAACAGCGTGTGTGTTCAGAATCAAAGAAATATCAACAAATTTTTTTTTAAATATGAAATTGCAAGTGTTCCATTTCTGGACACTGATGTTTCTTTATAAAAATTTGTATATTTATTAAAATACCTGAACAACGAAAAAAAAAATTATTTTACCTTTAGAGCAAATGGAACAAGTCCATGTTAATGTATTAAATAATTCTCAAAGAATATCATCCAAGCTAATTAAGACAAAACGAATAAAAAATTATTTTATTTCAAACATCGCTTTAATGCAAAAAACATCCTTTGATCTCCTGTGTTCTCTTCGGGCCATTTTAATCCAACTGATTATATTTTGTAAAAAGGAGACACAACTTTATTACACGTTCTATTTTTGCGCCTGATTCCATCAACGAAATAAAAGAAAATAAACTGTTTTCAGGTTTAATTGAATGTGCGTCTCCGTGCAAAGTTGGCTTCGTCGTTTAGAGTTGATATTTCATCTCGTTTTTATTGTATTTGGAGTTTCAGTTTTCTTCATGAAACTTCTTAGAGACTTTGCTCTTTTTCTAATAATGTCACCTAATGAAGAAATATATCTGTCGTAGATCTCTACACTTAGATACTTACACTTATTGAATTAGAAGAAATTGTCGTTTAGGATATTTGTCACTTTATAATATAATGAAGACAGATTACACCACAAAATTTTTAAATACAGTTTACCTGGTTGTTAGTAAAGATTTGTGCAGTTAAACTGACTAGTTGTCAGAACACTCATTCGGTTGTAATTATAATTTTATCTACAATTATTAAATAATAGCTTCATTTTATATCTAACTCCAAATACAAAATGTGCCTCATATTACACAGCGTGTAATATGAAATTTCATATTCCACGCTTGATTCAACCAATAGCAAGCAAGTATTTTCTTAGAGTTGCAAGCATTTGTCTGAAGTTTGTTGGCCGATGACAGATAATAAGTAAGGTTATGTGTGGTTAACTGCAACAAATAGTATCGTATTGTCGTAAAGAAGGTAAATTATGGATATTGTAAGTAGTGAAATAATATGTTCATCTCTAGAGATACGAGAAGCAGCAAAAGCGGTGTCATTAGATTTGTTGCTCATTTTTGTGTGTTTCTACCATTGCTAAAAACAGTAAATTTTGATATTTTCACAGAGTTGTTTGCAGTAAGCGTAATGATAGTTGCTTGTTAATCGATAACAACACCAAGTTCATTTACAAGTAGTTGTAGATAAAGTATAGTATTTGACTCGCATATAATGGTTATATTACTCTCGGATGATTAGAACACTCGCCTATGGCCCGTGTCCTAATTTTCATCTTCGTGTTACATTATTTGCTCGTTAAATAATATATACTATTATCAGAACCATAACATACTTACTCCCAACCAAGATAAACGTATGAATCCAAATTTGACTTATGTGGTCATCTATTCGAATAAGCAATATTTCATTTGAATGGAATATATCAAGTGAAAAATTGTATTCAATTTGGAGCTAATGTCTCTTCCATTCTGATTGCAGTAATCCACCATACGTGCGGTAATCCCTAAGCCGTAATTACGTCACAATGAACAGTGTGTAATTATTACACGAGAATAATTTCCATAATTGAACCTCACAGCCATTAGGCGCAGACTACGCAACCCAATCATCGAGTACTAGAGCAAAACACAATACTCTGTATGTCAAGTTTGCTCCTTTACCTTCGCTGCGATACCAGTAATTAGAATAAGATTAATAATACGTGTTCTAGTTACTGAAGATAAGGTTAAAAATGAGATTTAGGTAATTTAGTTTGATATACAGGCTGATTCACAACTTCGTACTGACAAATAGTCTAGTTCGGTTCATTTTCATATTCCTGACTTTATAATCCCATCATTAGAGGCAACAATAGGGCAAAACCACAGATGGCAGGATAAATAGCAAAGGAAAATGGTCCTAACTTACAGGCATCTTAGTTTCGTCTTAGGTATAAAATTGCTTGAAATGCTGTAAATTTGTACCTACTTGAGAAAATGCGTTGCAAGAAGACCATTATAGAATTGTATAACTGGATGTTTGGTTCTTAAAGTATTGTGGACAATTTCTAGGGCCGTACTTAAATATTTGTTGTTACCTCTCGCCTCATATTCTATAAGAGAGGTATTGTAATGGGTCAAAATTTTCGAGTATGAGTTTTTGGTGGATAAGCACGTTTCAGGGTCTCTAGAATACGAATTTACTATTTTCACGATGATGTCTGTGTGTGTGTGTGTGTGTGTTTGTGTGTTTGTGTGTTTGTGTGTTCGTGTGTTTGTGTGTTTGTATGAACCGAGGATTTTTCGTCCACGATAACTTAAAAAATATCAAACCGTTTATAACCAAATTTCTTATTTAAGGTTTTGATAAGTATCTTAACACCGGATAACATTTTGGTAGAAATCTGCAAACCGGAAGTAGTACTTTTAGAAGTTTGGAAAAGTTTTCCTTAAATATATTGGTACATTATTTATTTATGACAATTTTTGCAATTAAAAATAAAAGAAATTGTGATTATCTATGTGTACAGTTAATTATAAATACAAATTGCTGAATCTGGAAGTATTTAACAATAAAATAAAGTACAATTAATATTCTATCTTGTTGTCCATGATATGAAATTTGTTTCTACATATAAAATTTGAATTATTATGACAGTGACAGTACAGTTGACATCTTTTGCTTGCATATTGGTTTACATTATCGTTTACATATTACATGAAGATGAAACTATTAAAATGTAAGTAAAACTATTTATTAGATTAGTAGAATAAGCAGAATTAGGCGAGAGGTCGTGTGGTGGCCACAGCAGATTTTTTTTTTTTTCATTTATCAAGTTAACTTCACTTTCATAGATTTAATTATAATTAACTATGAATAGAATAAATTAAATTTTAATTTTAATTAATTGTACTATTGTACAATGGCAAGAATAGTAAATTTATGAAATTCCGTATGAGAACAGTGACTCAAAACTGTTTGATTAAAAAACCAAGAAACTAAAATTTCACATTTTGAAAACATAAATTGAGCATTACCTATATCTTTCTACTGCCAAGTAATTTTTTTCATAAAAGCTGGTTTTTAATATGTGTAACCGTTGACTATTCCGTTGAAGTTTGCCAATATTTATTTGTATACCCAGGCAAGAAAATAATAGATTTACTGCCGCGGCTAGAGTTTCATAGAAGGCACAGCCGATGCTATGAATCTAGTTTAGGCAGTAAATCTGGATTTTTACCATGTAAAACATTATATTTTTTCGTTAATTGTTATTAATTAATGTTAATAAGTGATTATTTTTTAATATTTTGACAGGTATCGCCATCAAATTATGTTACTATGCGCATTTGTTGAACGATTGCTTATGCGTTTATGAGCGATTGCTTTGAAATAGATATTTATGTAACAAGTGCATAATCTAGGACTTTATTGAAGAGCCGTTGTTTATGGCAAAGTAACATTTCACAGACTGTCAGCTGTCAATAAAATAGCTCTTTTATGTCAATCGACAAAAAGAGTACCTATATTTTTAACATAAAAATGCATAGTTCAACCTTACAGAATACAGAATAAGAAACCCTTTACATTATAAACCAGCCTCAACGCTCTGTAAGTCGTACTGCAAACAAAGCAAGTAAGAAGCTTTGTCAACAAACTATCAGATTAAAACCGGATTTAAAGTTAATTAAACAGTCTTTTAACTAAAACGAAAAGGAAAACAATTCTATGATTGACGACGTTCATCGTTCCATGCGGAGAGAACATTATCGCGGTTTTAACAACCGCGCAAACATGAAAGCAAATCGCGATTGCACACAAATGTACCTGACAGTTGAAATTCAAAGCATGTCGGGGAACAATGCTTAATATCAACGTTGGCAGACTGGCAGGAAACCGCAGCCTACTGTGGGGAATAAACGTCTTCGAATATTCGCAAGCTGATCAACATAGTTCGCTTCTTCGCTTATACATCGTAATTAACAGTTTTTATGCTGAATAATTTCTTCTGATGGGGATTAATTAGTTTAGCGGTACGGTCAAGGTGCTAGAAGAAGCATAGAAATTTTGGGATAGAGAAAAAAATTTGACAATACATCAAACTATATTCGGCTATTAGCTCTAAAAAAATTAACCATTTTTTATGACAGCTCCTAGCACTTGTATTACTTTCGAGATAGTTTTTAGTGAAAATCGCATGACACAAATAACATCCAATGGAAGTATTGATTACAATAATAGTAACCATGGTTATATAAAAATTTTGCGGAAATTTTTTACTAGTAGCTTGAGAAACTTAACTGAAATTAATAAGCGGAAACTTAACTGTCATTATTATGTCACTTTGACATTAAATTACGAATTGGTTAAATTATCATTTTGAGTGTAAATAAGCAATTAATAAGGTAAATAATATTTATTGATGTCAAATACAAATTTAGTAAATATTTCAAGTTTCTTTTGTAAAAAGAATTCAATAATAGAGCGGCGGTGTCATTACGATTTTCTTACCGAATATGCACTCATGCATTCATTCATGTCCTGAAACGTAATTAGCTGTCTTGTACCACTCGAGCTAATTAAGACGTTGTTGGGAAGAACTTAAAAAATTCCGGAAAGAATTAATGCACATGTGATATAAGTGAAAACTTTGTTCGTGTGAACAGGGCATTAAAGACAGTTTTCGCAAGAACCACATATTCAGCATAATTATCATACAAAAAATAATATTGTTTGCCCTTTTACCATAATTTATTTACTCTCCATTTGAAATTTAAAATACGCTGATTTCTCTAGACAAGAAGTAAATAGTTCCTCAATTCTTCGATGAAAAAAATAATAATTGGTCTCCCATGGGCGTAGAATCCGGGACCCGTATCGGCCGTGACCGATCGATTTCATTCGGGGACGTTGCATTCTAAAATCATGTTACAGTTACACGTGATAAATTACTTTGTAAACCAATAACATCGCGGTATATGGAACGGAAATGCAATTATTCTAACAAAAAGCCTACACTGGGTATCGACTTTGTCCGAAGACATTCGCCCAAAATACGAAAAGCAGTCTAGCAATTTTTAAAATGCTCACGAAGTTTTACAGATAAAGCAAAATTTTATTAATTTATTTACAGGCGAAGAATGGAACTAGGTTTCTGCTGAATTACATTTTCTAATAAATATCTTAATTATAAGATAAAGCTACATGCTTAAAACAGTTTTTCATTAATTTTTTATTTGTCCAAAGATATTTTCAGAATTCTAACTGGGCATATCTAGATTAATTCTTTCACAAACATCTACTGCTTGTGTTCCCATCAAATTTTTAATATGCAATGAGTACCTAAAGCTAAAACTGCTGCACCCTAAACACGCAATATTTTGTTACGGAGACAGGACCCTTAACTTAAACTCATTCCCTAAAAGTCGAGTGGTTACTAACTTGGTGATGTAATGATGTAATGAATTGGAAGCAATATTATTAAGTGCTTCTGAATAAGACGGGAAATAATTTGGGCATTAGGTTGTTGTCATTACTGAAAATCGAAACTTACAATTTAGGTACGAATTTTCAGTTTACTGCACAAAAATTCCTCGCGTGCTGTATTATTTACTGTAACTGTAACAAATTAATAGAATTTTTAACTTCTTGTAATTGCTAAATGGTGCTAGGGCTAGATAGAAAAAATTACAAACATACAAATTGTTTTTACAAAAATTCCTATAATTCAAAAGAATTTTTAAGAAATTTTAGGAAGACACTTCAGATCTACCACTTTCGGTTGCAAGATCAACACCAAAATCTAATCAGATCCAATCTAGGGAATCAGAATATTATGCACAAAATTTTAATTTTTTTATTCAGTGGTATTTGAGTTATCGTACCTCCAACATCCATCCACACACACACAGACACACACTGACATCATCGCGAAACTATGAAAATCGTGTTCTAGGAACCTCAAAACAATACTGAGTGGCGAGAGGTAAAAACAGGGACCAAATAGTATATTATATATTGAGAGACTAAAGTGCATGATTTAATCCTGAGGGTGAAGTTTATTTCACGAGCCGAAGGTGAGGGAAATAATCACCTAAGGTATTAAAGGTACTTTAGTCCTGTGGTATATACGCTATTTTTTGCACTTCATCCTCAAACGAATGCAAAATAGTTTAAAAGAATACACATTTTGTAATTTTGACAGTAAATTTTATGACAAATATTTATATTGTTACCATAGATACTCTGTAACAAATAGCACGTATTTACTTGACAACAGGAATAATTAATTCAATTCCTTGACAACGGGATTAAATATGGGATCAAATTAAGAACCTTAGTCCATAAAAATAAAGACTAAAGAACAGTTTTAGTCCCGGAAGTGCAAAAAAAAATATTCTTACCTAAAATTTGTGTCATGGTATAAAATGACATTTTCTCGAACGCGTTAAAAAGTCTCAATTATTATGAATCGCCCTCATTAACACACTACACACTAGATAGTTAAAACTATTTTGTCGTTATTCGAAATATTGATCAACCTCTAACTGTTTGATTATTATCCAATCTGAAACTTTTTCTATTTACATGAACTTTGTCGTAAAATTTCCTTTCAGCGTCGACTTGTCAAACAGAATGTTTTATGTCGACTCACACCGCAATTTTTTCTCATTCCGTGTTCACGTTATAAATCTATCGTTACTGGGTCAAATAGGCAAGAATTGATCGCTGAGTACTTCGCTCAATACCTTAGACATTATGTAAATATTTACGAAGATGATGCACTAACACTAGAAGAAGATTATCTATTTGAAGATTGCAAGGTCGCGATATGTAATATTTATTCTTGCGCGATAAAGTGAGATATTTACAGAAATTGAGAATGAATTGCATGGAATGATCGAAATGTACAAACTGCAAAGGTTGGAGTGATTCATTTTCAGCTGTAATTTTGATTTCTTTGTAAAAGTAAATTATGTGAATCCTAATTGGGTATGTTATTTTGAAGCCAGTAGCATTTATCTTTCATTTTATTAAATTATATAAAATTAAATTAAATACCTAGTATCTATCATGTTTTTTTTATCTAAATAATTACGCCGTGAATCACAACTTCGAGCATTATATTTTACTTATCACGGAACTGATTTTTTTTTCAAAATTCGCTATTTTAGTTTTCAGGTTATTCAGTCAAACAGTTTTGGGTCACTTTTTACCTTCCGCTTACCTGTAAAGGAAGGTATTGGAATCATGCAAAAAATCGGGTAGTGAGTTTTTAGTGGATGAGCACGAATTAGGGTCCTTACAACTCATTTTTGATAGTTTCCCGATGATGTCTGTATGTATGTGTGTGTGTGTGTATGTGTGTGGTCCGGGCCGATGCCGTCTATCGGATAACTCAAATACGAATTACCCAAAAATTTTGATATTTGGTATTTTACAATTGTATACGAATAGGAAGAGCTCATTAGATTTTGGTACAAATATCTTCACCGGAAGTGATATTTTTTGAAGATTGAAAAGATTAAGTGTCAAAAATTTAATAAGAATAACAGGAAAAGTTATTTGCAATTTACGTTATAAAAAAATTGTCTTTATCTGGTAGCATTAAAGAACTGCAGTAAAATTTAAAAAAATAAATTTATCAAATAAAACGTTGAAATCTTGTAATCCATGATCGGTTGATTTTTGTTTCTGCATAAAAAATATTGACAGATGAGACGGGTGACAAGTTAGCATACTAGCGCTATATAAGTCATAAGTAAGCTATTAAATGTAGTAACTGAACGGAGGATTGCTTCAACACAGAAGATTTTTCGTGTGAATGAATCTTTTGATTCAGGTGATACTAATTTCTGTGTTTGAATATTTTATATTTTTATTTGTATATTTTAAATGGGCACCAGATTGTACGTATACATTTCTGTTTAAAGTCTAGATATGGCGGAAGGTTGTGTGATGGCCACGTCAGATTTTTTCATTACCTTTAAAATAAGGTGAAACTCGACAGGGGTTGCTTTTTAAAAATGTTGGGGTGGTCATCCCCTTAAAAAACCACGTTGCATGGAAGTTCTAAACTATCTAAGAATGTATTTTTTATGACTCTTTAGTGATCCCAAATTTTAATTTTATTTCTTCACTCGGGTAAAATATGTAGTAGATATGAATGTACATTTTGGCGACTACATTTTTCGTGAGAGTAATTAATAATACACTCGTAATTAATTGATACTCTTAATTAAGATATTAAACGTTTGATGAAGGAAATTAAGTGGCAGTGGCAGTACCATCCCAAGGTATATTTTAAATTTTCCCATGATGAGAAAGTTCGTAGCAATTTCCTTTTATTAATGAGGAAAACTTATTTTTAATTAAGATACACTTTAATTGAAATTAAGCTATGACAGACTGTTATTAATTTATTGATTAATATACTTCCACCAAGTTTTACCCAAATAGGATTAGTGCGGGCAGATTTTACCGGAATTTTAATAAATTACCACAAAATTAATTAAAGAAAATTCTTTGCCTACAAGAATTTCGTCAGTAATCTGTGACATAAAATAGTATAGTAGTAACTTATAATGTAATTTAAGAGGCTCGTCTACCATTTTTTCGAATTCCTAGAATACTCTCGATATTACTTTTATTTCTATTTCACTTTCTTCCCCACTACTAGGGCTGCCCGAAACTCGTACTTTCCCGCATCCTAGCTATGCAATGTTATTTTGAAGTTGAAAATTACTGTAAACATGGCTCCAGATTCCCATAATAACTTGTGTATTTTTTAAAGAAATTAAGTAAAACAAAAATTATTCGAAAAAAGAAGATTAGTTGCATGCTTCTTGTTTTTTAAATTTTTCTTGCCATTTATATAGTGATCGAGGAAAATATTATCAAATAATGACATAAAACCGCAAAAAACGTCATTTTAATTTTTTTTTTACTTCAAATTCCTAGGCCAAAAAAAATTAAAATTAAAATATAGGAGCATTAAGACATCCTTTGTTAATATACTCATATAAAATAAATAAAGCATCATATATTTCAATTATAATGAAAGTAAACGTGGGAGGCGTACACCTCTGTAACGCTGTAAAAAACCTTAACTGAAATTACAAGAAATACAAAAAGTTCCTAACTGAATAATGAAATTTTTTTCTGTTATCCCTGTATAAAATTAATACCTATTAAAGTTACGTGCATAGGTATAGAAACAGCCTGTATATATAAAAATTTCTGAACTTTACCCAAATAAAATAATTATTCATTTATCATTATGAGTTCTGAAAACTTCTATGAATCTATAGTTCGTTGATGTTATAGTGGAATCCGAACACTCGGGCCCAATAATATTTTATCCTTTAAATTTTATTTTGACAAAAATATGAAATATATGAGGCACAGGAAATATTGAATTAAAAATATTTTATAAAACTAGATTAGAAATTTAAGTAAAATCTAATTTTGAAATTACTACGAGATTATGTCATGCTCTGTCTGCTAACTGAACATATTTTTAATTTAATAGAATTATGCTACATAAATTTAAATTGTTCTGGTTGAATAATAACGTTTCGTTACAAGTTTTGTAACATAGCACATAACTTTAGGAGCTATTTTCAGAATTTCAGGACATTTGATCTGATAGAATTTAACTTTGAATGTAATGTTATTACACAGTTCTGAATATATAATTAGAATCGAATTAGTAACTTTACAACACATTCCATAAAGCTTTTGTATTGAAAATAATATCAGTTAATTTGAATTTGTAACAATTATTTAAATATTTACATTAAATGTAGAACAAAAATCTCCCAAATGTTAATTAATCCAAATCTTAATTGCATTTTAATGACGAATTCAATTAAATTGCCCGACGTAATTATGAAAATGCTTTGTTTAAATGTTTAAAATATTAATTAACAACTACTCAGCATTTTTCTATAATCTGTTTTCCGATAAAGCTCACTAATTATTCAAATGTCAAAATAAAATAAAAATATCTCGTATGATTCAGTAATAACTGACAGGAGCAATATTTCTTTTTATCTGTTAGTTTAGTCATCAAAAAGAAAAACCGGCATTTAATCGCAACCTAAGGTTAAGTTGCTTTCGTTTTAATCGCAGCTGTCAGATATTACAAATTATTTAATTGCAAAATGTTTTTTTTTTAATAAATACCTATTTGTACTTATAGAATTCTAATAAAACGAAATAATACCAAATGCACTTTAAGCAATATCAAAGTTCTTAAACTGTAATTATTTATTCATGAAGTCATTTTTAATATTTTGAAGAAATGTGCGGTAGCGGTATTTCATTTCGTTAATCTAGAGTTAAGTTACAACAGAGAAAAAAATAATTAATTGACTCTGTTTTTAAACATATACGTTTATTTTCTTCTACATTTCTACAGTTGACTAAATGACTAAAATATATTTTTCGGCGATTGACATTAAAAGTGCTGTTTTTTTGAAAGCTGACAGTCAGCAAAGTGTCACTTTTGCTGCCTAGGCAGCAAAAATAGTAAAAAAAGCCTAGGCAGCAAAAGTAATTGTTACTATGGTGAATCAACAAATTTGACATTTATAAAATTCATCACATACCTAACCTATTTTGTTTTTTCATAGCAACTGTCAACATACGCATAGCAACATAATTTGATTGCGATACCTATCAATATATTTAAAATAATCACTAAATTAATATTAATTAATAACAATCGCCGAAAAAATAATGTGTTTAACATGGCAAAAAATACAGATTTGCTGCCTAAGCTGGATTCATAGACTCTAGCCACGGCAGCAAATCTAATATTTTTTTGCCTAGTTAAACAAATAACTATTTTTGTAAGTACTTATATATATAGGAAATCACATACCCGCCCTGACATTTCAGGTTTGAGATTCCGTTATCTCTTTCGCATTCAGGACATCGAATATCCATAAAGCTCGCGCTACACGCCAGGATCTTGACAGTCAACGTGGCTATCGTTAACTTACTGCGAGCTTCCAACCCGTCATCCCCCTTCGCCCACTGGAAGCTCTAAGTGAAATTTATCGTTGCGTGTTTCGAGGAAAGAAGTCAGTGAACTTACAAAATTTTTATGATACTCGGAATTTGAATACGTGAAGAATAAAGAAGTTATCTAATTTTATGTTTTGATTTTTATTGAGTTTTTTTGGGACATACGGTAAATTGTTAGCGATTTTTTTACTACCGAAGGCACAAGAATTTATATGAGAAATGACTGGAATTTATGTTTAATAGTTTTATATAAATTATAATTTATAAGACATGATGTTTTCGCACGCGTCCAAATTTAGGAAAACGAGACAGTAGACGAGTTTTCTAAAAGACACGTGCGAAAAAAGTCATAAAATCAGTTCTTTATAACATTTTTTCTATTTGGCGTCTTTTGAATATTAAAATTTAAATTAAGATTTACGTCTACCCTAAAATTTTACAGCGTTACAGAGGTGTACGCCTCCCACGTTTACTTTAATTATAATTGAAATATATGATTATTTTATATATGAGTGTATTAACAAAGGATGTCTTAATACTTCTATATTTTTATTTTTTTTTGTCTTTGGCCTAAAAATTAGAAGTAAATTTTTTTTAAAATGACGTTTTCTGCTGTTTTTTGTCATTATTCTATATTAGATATGCTTTTTTCGGTCACTATAAATGACAAGAAAAAATTATAAAGCAAGAAGCATGCAGCTAAGCTTCCTTTTATAATAATTTTTATTTTACTTAATTTCTTTAAAAAATACAGAAGTTATTATGGGAATACTAGAGTCATGTTTACAGTACTTTTCAACTTCAAAATTTGCATAGCAAGGATGCGGGACATTGCATAGCTAGGATGCGGGAAAGTACGAGTTTCGGGCTTGTTTTGTGCAGCCCTAGTAGTGGGGAAGGGAGTGAAATATATTATAAAAAAGTAATATCGAGAGTATTCTAGGAATTCGAAAAAAGGTAGACGAATCCCTTAAACTGCCTAGCCGATTTACGAAAATTTATGTGTAACGTTTTGGTTGGTGACATTAATATTTTCACTGTCACTGTAAAAGTATATCTTTAGTGAACTATTCTAGCTGATAAGTAAAGACATTATAGAAAATATTGAATTTAATAATAATTTGTTTTCCATGTTATCAAGCAAAACAGATTTAGAGGTTGTATTAAAATTTGTACGTTCTCAGGTTTGATAATTGAAGAAATAAAATGTCATCTAATTGTGCCAATAACAACCTTCCAAAAAATATTAAATTAATTAAATCTTGCTTAAATTATTATGTATTCTGTGACGAGAAAATTTATTTTTGGTTTTTTGATGTTATTTTTCAATGTTTACTCGAAGTAATATGATACACTCTGTATAATCATTCGAACAATAATTGTAACAACCTTTATTTAAGTATTACTCTAATTTGCGATAAAAATCATCCGAGGTATTAGCATAATTTAGAGTCAATTAATATGTCGTTTATGAATACTCAAATGTTGTTATTTATATTTCATAATGACGGTAATCAGTGTCACATTTAACAGCTGCACTTAATGTCATTTCTGAACGATAAGGCCGATATTTATTATCATTAACTTGCAGTTTACACCATCGCGGCATTCGTATCCATTTAGTCATACCTATGTCCATGAATAACTAAATTTACTTGATGAATATTAAAATTATTTTTGCCAACGGCGAAAACGATAAGTAAGTGGAGCGGTTTAATCTTGTTGTGATATGGAAATCGTTGGATATCGTAAATGGAAATTGAATTGAAGTTAAATTTTCCTATGTGTGGTTACACATCGAATGTTTGTGGTGGCTATCCCAAAATAGATAATACAACAGTGTTTATCTATAAAACAAATGCTAAATATGCGCATGCAAATTACATGTTATACTACATACTACGAATCGGACCATATAAGAAGAAACATTTAAACAAAATTTGCACAACCATTAGAAATTAAAAGTATAGACCAGGAAAATTCTTATTTATTTTATTTTATTTTGATGGTAACCAATCTACAGGATTAACTCCCAATTACAGAATGGTAATTATAGTGGGATCCAACCACTCGAACCCAGTGGTATTATTGTCGGTTGTGCTGGGAATCGAACTGGATACTGCTAGTATGCTAGGCGGATCCTCTACCGCTGAGCTAACCACTTAAACTTATGAAAGAATCAATAATACAAAAAACTTAAACATAGGTAAATATAATTAAAAAATTTGATGTGACCAGCACAAGATCTCTCGCCATACAATACTCTTTTTACTACTACATAAATATATAGGTACCTACTTACAAATATATTATTTATCATTTAGTCACCTGTAAAAGAAGATATAAATGATGTCAAATCAATTAATTTTCTTGTAGTAACAAATGGTAAACAATCATGGACGACAAAATACTGAAGTTTCATATTCTAAATTAGATACTAAATTATAAATAATGCTTTAATTCCTAAAGTACTATGACAGAACAATTTACAAAATGTTAAAAATAATAGTAATAATCTTTTATTTGAAATAAAAAATGATGCGATAAATTAATTATAAATCAAAATATTTTAAAAAAGTACTACTTCCGGTTTGGGGATTACTTCCATAAGATAACTGCATTCTTCCCTAAAAACTCACACTCGAAGATTTTGACCCATCGCCATCACAATACCTCCCTTATAGACTATGATGCGAGAGGTAAAAAATGCAAAAATAAATTGTATGAAATTTTATAATTTCCATTTTTTTATTCTGAATAAAACAGCCAGAATCGTCGATAATCTGAAACTATTAAAAACCAAAAAGGCTGTAAACTGTCAAGCTTCAACAATTTTTTTGTAAAAATGTACGCCAAATATTTACAACAAAAATACAAATCCGGATTCAACAATATAATCTCTTCCTTATCGGCCTTCAAGATAAGATAAATAAATACAACTTTTCCTGCTTCAGAACATAAAAACTCGTATATAATTTACTACTTTCAGTTTTCATTTTCATTTTCATTTTCAACTACAAAACAAAACTGAAACATCCTGGTATCCTTTGTCCTTTAGATTCATAAATCATCCCTCATCCTGCAGGATCCTCGTCCTGCCAAGGAGCAGGAGCAACAGCCAGGACTCCGGTCATTCACTCGAGTGGCGCAGGACGAACGCTAAACAGCAGCAGGACTACTCCTGCGTTATTTCACGAGTTCTGTTACTTGCTGTAATATTTATAATGACTCTTGAGGATTATTATGAGAGCGGGTACCTCAAAAGTTTTACCGTTGCAGGATAACGAATACTTTAGATAAAGTTAGGATAATATATCTATAGGATATTTTTTATTGTTCATAATTTTGTAAGGACAAAAAATTTGGTACCTTATGATTACTGATATTTCTTACGTGCGTTGCATACAATAGTTTCTATTTTTTTACATTGAAGTTTCTTTACAATGTGGTCTGTAATTTTTTTAAATATACCGGGTGCTTCAGACCACCCGTACCTCCCGAATATCTCGCGAGAAACAAAACGGATTGAAAAACAAAAAAATTTGTTATAAAAATTGTAATAAACGTGTAAAATACATTAAATTCTTGAAAGAATTAAGATATCGGGTTTTGGATTGGGGATTTGTATCTTTTTTCATTACCTTTAGAATAAGGTGGTCCAGCGTGTTAACTGGCTTTCGCCGGCTAACGTGCTGTGACGTCAGTCAACGTGAGACCGATGATTCGAGTCTCCGTCGGGCGACAATGTGTGATTTGTCGTAAAACTAAAAATGCCCAAGGTCTGGCATTCAATCACACTCGGGTGTTACAAGCTATCCACTTGTTCACCTTAAATGTAGTCCTGGTTGCACAAAGAATATCTCCGCTGCCGCTGTGGTTGAAACCACAGATCGCCGCACGGATTGAGTTTCTGACTGTACTAAAATGAATGGGTGGAGACTGATCCCCTCCGATAAAAGGATCTAGAAAGCTTCATGAGAAGCGGCGCTACTCCCACGGGAGTGTTAAGCCACTATATATATTTAGAATAACGTGAAAATCGACAGGGGTTGCTATTTAAAAACGTGGTCATCCCCTAAAAAAACTCTACGTTACATGGAAGTTCTAAACTATTTAAGAATGTAGTTTTTATGACTTTTTAGTAATCCCCAAATTTTCAATTTGTTTTCCTCACTCGTTCAAAACCCGTCCCGGGACTTTTGGTCAACCCTGTATAGTATATGTGTGTACATTGTACCAAATAAAAACAATTAAATAAAGACCATTGCGTGAAATAATGAAATTAATTACCTACCTAACGAAAATTAGAAAAATAAAGGATTAATTGTCTTACGAAATTAGAAAAATTAATTAACAGTAACAGTGTTTTTTACGGAGCAGTTTGGGATGCACTGGAACAATGCTGGAACAAGCGAAAAAAATTAAATTTTAATCCGTCTTTAAGTCTCCCTTGTTATTGTGTTTAATTCTAAGCACTTTGAATCGTTAGCACCTTCGAGCATATACTGACTAGAGAAGTAATTCCCTATACCAATGCATTGCTTGTTGTGATCGGAAGATATGCAGTAGGAGGGACTTGCGGGGCTGGAAGTCATGGTGTATTGCGGGCAGCGTTTTGCTGTTATTCTTTGTTACTTCTTGTCACACATGTCATTTTATTTAACCTTAAGTTCTGCGTTTACTTTGTGAAAAGCTTTATGAGGTTTTGTGAGTATTATTTTACTTTGTGGAATAATACTAAGAAATTACGCATCCCTCAATACATCACGGCTTCCGACCCCGCAAATCTCCCCCGCCGCATATCTTCCGATCACAACAAACGCCGTAACGCGGTCTCTAGTCAGTATATGCTCGAAGGTTAGCACAGTACAGTAATTATTTTTTAATTGTACGGGATTAATACCTCAAAAGAAGAAAATTGTCCGTAAAAATCTAACCAGCTTGATTTTGAATTTTTCAGGTACTGAAAATATAAAAATGATTTTTTAGTACTACTGTGACCTAAATATTTCACGAATTATTTTAAATCGAAGTACTAGAGATTTTTTAAACAGTTAACCCATTGACTGTAACAATTTATGTAAAACTAGCATTTTTAGTAATTTTTAGAAAGTATTTAACATAATACGGCAAGGTGTTTTGTAAATTTCATTCTATAGCCATGTAAGCACAACCTGTAAGTAAGTACATCATTGTAAAATATGAGGTCATCGATTTCAAAATCAAAGTCAAAGAAATTTATTGTAACATGCTTGTTTGCTTTGCATTTGATAGCGATAGCAATAGAGGGGCCTTAATATGTCATTAACTTAGGCACCAACACCTGTAAAGTGCCATTTACACAGAAGGTAGAAATAAATACGAGATGCAGTAAAATTAATTTAACGCAAATGTCGTTCGTGGATCGCCGAGAATACCGAACAATAATCCAATTTGTTTAAATTTAATAAGCTCAACAAATGAATATTCCCTTTGTTTGCAAACTTTGGAACAATTAAATGAATCTCCTTGTACGAGTGTATGGAACAATTAATTACAACAATCTCGTGATACGCTTGCGGTAAAACCCGGAAACGCTGATAATCGCTTCCGTTGTAATTCTATTTCACACAACACATATCAATAATTTACACACGAAAACTCAAATTCACGTCAAAATTAAAAGTCACATGAAGAATAAATCCTGGAATGATTTGTAACAGAGGAAAAATATCTATTTGAGGATTTGTAATCCCGGAAATTAAATTTTAATCCGAACAGTCTGATTGTTTAGAAAATAAATAGTATACAGTATGCGAAATAAGAGAAATTTTAAATTGGTAAACAATATTAATCCAACGGACATAAATTATCAGCAATTTTTTGACAGAAACCGCTTCACTATCAAATAAACTTTTAATAGTTTTATAATCGTAGATTAATTGCTAGCGTGTAGAGTACAAAGTTTTATATCCGTCTTCAAAGGGTTTTTTAATGAATTTACTTTACCTACTATTTAAAAAAAAGATATATTCCTTTTTGTAAGCAAAAGTGGTTGGCGGTAGGACAATTATTGACCATTTGACATTTGACAGGTCTCTTCTATGAGCCTGTAAAATTTTACACGTCCCTTCCATGAGCCTGAAAATTTTACAGATCTCTCTTATGAGCTTGTAAAATATTACATGTCTAAGCGCTGTAATAACTTATTTACTTGGTTACCTATCATAAATGCCTGTAAAGTGTTATTTACATAGAAGGTGGAAATAATTTTTATAAACGTCATTTTAGCCACGAGTGTATAAAAAACGAGTATCTAGAGAGTTTATAAACGAGTCACATACTATACTTTTTCTACGACCATAAATTTTGCAACATAAATTAATAAATATATAAAATTAATTTTTATAATAATTTTAGGTTAAATCATAACGATAATATACATACCTAGCTACAAAATTCTACTTAGGCAAGCGTATTTAACAGTTATATGGAAAATATTGGACTATTATTGTAAGAAATCATTAGTTTATCAAAAAAATTAAATGTCAAATATAGGAGCCAATTTCAGCCCTTGCATAATATGTCAGTTGCTATGTTCAGCCCGTGACTAAAACGGCCAAAGCCTCGGCTTGTCGAGGTGTGTTTAAAATGTTATTTAGCGCCATGTAAACTAGTTCGTTAAATGATGTTTTAAAACCAGGAGGAAAAAAATCATTTACTGCGATCCTCAAGCCAACTTAATTAAATTTTAGTCGCTCAAAAAACACTGTAATAATAATACTAATGTGTTTGCTACAATGTGCTATTTGATATTTGATATTTCCATTTAAAATTTAGTAATTCTACCTCCAATACACGCATAATAGCAAATGAAACATTAATTAGAGAATATTAATTAGTCTCCGGTGTAAATTATGCATACATGAACACGATGTGCAAGGTTTAAAAATGCTGCAACTGACAGAATGATTTAGATAGAGGAATATAATTAATAATTTGGCGCGTGACGTTTAATATACTGCTGTCAGTTTGAGACGGCCTACCGTAGGGAATAATATAATATTTAATAGACTTACGGTTTCTGAGTTTATTCTGTCACAATACTGAAGTCTGACTTACCCTGAAACAAACAAAAATATATCAATTAAATTATAGACATTAGATAAATGGCTTATCAAAAATTAAGGAGGTTGGAGACTCCTGCAGTGGCGTACCCAGACATTAGCCTCGGGGGCGGATATCAAAATAAAAATATTTTTGGTAAAACAAAATTCGCTCAACGCGCGTTGGTTGATATCATTGCAATTACTAATTCATTAATTAAAAATGCATGGCCTGCTTACATTTTTTTAAATAACTTGCAAATGGTTTAGAAAAAGTACACAAAATCTTCACGAACTTTTTTAAAGGTTTATAGGTAATATTAATACAAGTTCTATGAATTTTTCATCATTTTATCATATACCTAGTTTAAAGCGCATGCAAAATAAAAATTTAGTGAATTGCCATAAGAGTCCATGTAAAACGAGCGTAATTTCAACATTCAATTAAAAAAAACATTTTTTAGAATCTTAATAGTGTAATAAAGGCACTATGCAAATTTTAGCTTCTCATTATTATTTTAATATATGGTCACCAACCTCCTTAAATGCAGTGGGGCAAAAAGTATATTTTTAAGGACCCAAAATCTTTTTCCCAATTTGGGTGTGGCAAGCTCACATACTGTAAATCATCGATATACAGGGTACATATCCCGTACCATTTTTTACACCCGATATTTTAACTCAAGTTACAGAACAAAAATAATTTTTTATTCGATTATGTCAAAAAGTGACGTTTTTTGGTTAAGATATTCGGACGAAAAGCTAACCTTTTAGGTAGAGTATTAATATTTGTGCCGTTGCTAGGTGACCCACTTTTCGTCTTAGGCCGAGAAGTACTTTTCGTACGCAAACGCGTTTTTTTAAGCAAACTGAGACAGTCGAATAATTTTTTGTTCTTTTTTGTTTCATTTGTCTGTTTCGCAGATAACTACAATTAGCAAACTAAACAAAAATTTAGAATAGTTTATAATAAAATATTAATATTCTAGTTATTTTAAGTTCTCACTTACAATCGAATAAAAAATAGTGTATGTTACACGGACGAAAAAGCTCTCGTACTCCTAAGGTTGCCATAGTCGTACGAGAACTTGCATTTTTCGTCCTTGTAACATAAATAACTATTTTTTTTAATTCGTTAATTTGGCAGTTTTCGCAAGAAGCACATTATAATTGTTGTTTGTGTCATGGATATCTGAGTTACTATAAATGGAATAACAGTAGGTAAACAAAAAAAGTAAATTTATGAAATTCCATTTGCAAACAGTGGACCAAAACTGTTTGATTAAAAAACCTGAAAACTAAAATTGCGAATTTTGAAAAATTCTTTCAGATCCGTGATAAGTGAGTAAAGCACTGTATGTCAGTAAAATATATGCACGAAGTTGTGAATCACCCTGTATAAGACCGGAATACCAATTACAAACAAAACAACAAACATCAAAACTATTCAAAACTAATGCCAGATATTTTATATGTAAACCACAATCAAAATAAATGTTCGCTTCCCAGTAACCAAACAATAATTCACTCTCTTCTTCTCTTTTGAAACTTTCGGTATTTACTGCTAATAACGCGAAGCTTTCTAGATTATTTATAGTTAAAACTACGCAGGACCATTTCCGAAATAGCAGGAATTTGTATCCCGAGGGAAGAAAGCCTGGCGCAGCCACACATTTATTTTCCTGCGGATGACTCTGAACATCGCAGTTTTGTATTGTTGTTCCTGCTACAGCAGGAAACAGTTGAAGGCGGCGGCAGCATAATAGGATACGAGACAAAAATAGCGCATTAAGGATAATGAAATTACAGCAGTATTGGTGACACACATGGGACTGAATTTTCAGGACGATTCCTGCCTGAATCATGATATATAATAAAATTTAAAAAAAACTTTTTTCTATTTGGCGTTCACAAAGTTAACTCTGTGAAACGCAACTGAATGTCGCTAGAGCTCACTTTGTGACACGCAACATATTTTTATAGAAGGTTGGTATTGCTAGTATCAGATCAGTATCTGATGACATTTATTTCAATTGTTAAACGTCAAACTTCAGAATTGACAAATTTCAGTATAACCTCTAAATATGTTTTGCTTAATTAATTACTTTTTATTCAATAAAATTAATGAATCTAGAAATTGAAAACATATAAGTTCAATATTTTCTATAATATCTGTACTTATCACCTAGAATAGTTCAGTAATATATACTTTTGCAGTGACAGTGACAGTTAAATAAATGGCAATATTCATATCACCAACCAAAACGTTACACACATAAATTTCCCTAAATCGACTTGTGTATATTGTGGCAGTATAATTTAAATTTTAATAATAAAAAGACACCAAATAGAAAAAATAGTATAAAGAACTCATTTTATAAGACTTTTCGCACTTGTTCTTTAGTAAACTCGCCCGAAGGCTCGTTTTACTAAATTTGAACACGTGCGAAAAAATTATGTCTTACAATTTATAAAACTTGTTCTTTAATATACTATCTTGATACTTAATTTAGTGTCTTAAGGCTGAATTACATTATACTTTTTTCGTCTAGACTCATGCTAGATTTCGAGTTCAATTTTCATCCGAGATTCGTACGAGTTTCATACTTAATTTCCGAACTATTCATATTCAATCGATATTTTTCCAGCCAAAACTTTTAAAGGTTGGTCAAACTGACTACTCATTGAACTGAGTATGCGTAGACAAGTCTAGTACGAAGCTCGAATAGAAAAATAGAGCGTATATTTTTATACCTACTAGAAAAAATTATGGTAATTGAACGGAACTCGGATGGGAATTTCTGATTTACAACTAATTTAAGATTTAGAGGTTACCTATACTGAAATTTGTACGTTGTCTGGTTTGACGTTTGACAAATGAAGTAAATGTCATCTGATACTACCAATACCAACCTTCTAAAGAAATATGTTGCGTGTCACAACGTGAACCCTGGCGACATTCAGTTGCGTTTCACAAAGTTAACTTTGTGAACACCAAATAGAAAAATGCTATTGTTTAACTAGACAGAATACAAAGATACCAGCCTTGAAACTAGCTCTATCTCTATCTTATACCCTACATAAGGTGACAATTTATTTTTAGTTAATTCACAAGCAACCAAAAATACCTTCACACAAAAAACTAATTCTTATTCAAATTTGCGAAGAATGGAGCGAAAGAGCAGCAAGACAGGTATCTCTTCAACCTGCGTTAACTTAGAATAACATTTCCATGTTAAGTATGCGTTACCAAGTCGCGTCACGATTTTAATAAATGGATCGGGAGGCGACAACTCGAACTCGCATCTAACTTTGCATAAGTGTCATCTATCATTTAGAACAAATTGCCGAGCGGAGAAGAGTGGGTTAGCAGCAAATCACCCACATACGTTGCGGCAAACATCAATAACAGCGGGATTAATCTGCAGTTGGAGTCGTTATTAATTTGTAGATCTAACTTGGTGCATATTGCACTTTCAGAATGTTATAGTAGTAAGTCAAAAAAAATTGAGTTAGGCATGTCAAAAGATCGGAAGAAATACGCCTTTACAGTGCAATAGTAAAAAATAATTTTGAGTTAGGAATGTCAAAAAAATACGCCTTTAAAATAAGGTAAGGTAAGTGTACTATATTTTTTAAAGCTCTGTATTATAATAAACACCGCAAGACAAACTAATGATTTATGTGAGCCTACATAACATTCAACATCATTTTCTCTTAAATCATTGATTTTAAATTAACACAGTAATGTACTGAGAGTGCCATATATAACACGACAAAAAAAAAAAAATCTGACGTGGACATCACATTACTTCCTTGTACGCCTATTAAACTGTTCATACTTTTCTTAATAACTAAAATGTAGAATTATTATACAAATATATTAATATATAAGTACTACTACTACTGCTACTATACTCACAAATATATTTTATTTAAACTGCAGAAGAAGATATAAACGATATTTTACTATTGTCACTGCCACTGTCACTGTCATGTCATAATCATTTACGTATACGTACGTACAGACGTCACGATGAAACTAGTCATAAAGGATTCAGAAAAGGTCAAAACGGATATTTCCGTCAAAATCTGAGAACCGAAATTTTTCGCGATTACAATACTTCCTTATTACTCCGTACAATGAAGTAAAAACGCTCCACTTGACAATGCACCCAAAATTCTGAAATTTGAGTTCGCCATAACTCGGTTGAATTGGCTCGAAAATGGATAAATCTTGGAGTTATGACAAGATTGAAGTTTCCTCTTTAAAGTCATGTAAGTTTTACCCCCTACTACCCTCCTTAGAAAAAAAATTTCTTGATGTCAAAAAATGTCACTTTGACAACTTGTACCGGGTGCAAAAAAAAACGTGTTAGATACACTGCCAAGGCGATAAAGTTCAATCATTTTCCTGTCTGGAAAAAAATATAAAGTTAAATTTTCTAAAAAATTCCACAACCAACCTCCTTCACCCCTATTATATTCTTAACGATTGAATATTCTTCATCACCAATTATAAATTATATGTAGTAAAGCCTCATTCACATTAGCATAATAGATTTAAGAGGCCCGTCTACCTCCTAAAATCAAGCATAAAACCTATTAACGTAGCGAATGTTTTGTGGCTAGTACAAGGATTATATACTTAAAGAATCAATTAACAGTTGTGCCTTTTTAAAGTTTTAATAAAAAATTGAAAAAATTCATAAAAATTTCCAATTTATGCACACTTTACACGGTATATCTCCTGATAGAAATTTATTTTTAAATTTTAAAATGCACATCTGAAGAACCATTCTTTCTCTATTAAATGTTTATAAAAACATTATCCTTAAGTCAATAATAAACTACCTAACAGTTTACTCGCAACGAAAACACTTTTACAGTATTTTTCAACTTCCAAATGACATTGCATTGCTAGGATGCGGTAAAGTACGAGTATCGGGCTAGTTTCAGGCAGTCGTAGTAGTGGAGATCGGAGTGGAATAGAAAAAAAAGTATAATCGAGAGTAGGAATTCGGAAAAAAGTAGACAGGTCGCTTAAGGTTTACATTCATGATTATTACTACTATCCGGAACTTTTTATATCGATTCATAACTGAAATTCTTATAATATCATATTACATATGAATGCAATTTACCTGAATAGAACTGATAAAAAATGTATCACTTTAACTTGTGTAACATGATATTTATGTACATACAAAACAGAGATTGTTTTATCTACACCAGTAAATGTACAAAGTAAATATAATTAAAATTAGTTCACGATAGCAACATCAAACAGTTTTTTCTGACGTCCTTAAGATGTTCTAAAGAATCTTTGATATAAAAGTTCTTTTACCTATCAATAGAGCAGAAAGAGATTGTAATACTTTTGTAGGGTTCTTGACATTAGAAAAAGCAATTTGTAACTGAACGATATTGGAAAAGAACAAACATTTTTTATAAATTATCATTCAATTTAGAAAGATTACATAAAATTGAGAAAACATTATATTTTTAACAAGCTTCTTTATCACTAACAACTGACTATTTATTGAAAATAATGTTTCAGTAGTTTCAGAATTTTGAGAAAAGTAATCTTGATGAGAATTGCCTGTCAAATAGCGGCGCCGCTAAATTGAATCTTCAATGAGTCTTGGAAAAGAAGAATTTATAATTCACTGATAGCTCCAAATCAGCGAATTTATTTTTTCCAGGATTCAAAAGCATCAATGAAAAGTAATTAATTTTGTGCACATGTCCATTCATTTGTATTAAAAATTTTCAATTAAAATTTCTATTTAAAAAAATAATCAATAAAACATAATATTTATATGGCTAGGTATATTTTAACTTATTTTGAGATTGTAATGAAAAATATGATTGGTCTAGTACGATGTTTTATAATATAATAATAATAATAATAATATTTTATTTAACCACTTTATATTTTGTTAAAAAAGTTTGTAGCAAGTCATACAAAGAAAATAAAATTTGACAAGTTTCTTGAGCAAAGAACAAAAAAAGTACATATACATACATACATATATACATATCTTTCACGTCGACTACCCATTTTGGGTATGGCAGACTCACATTGTGAGTACAAGCACAATATTTCAAATTCTACCAGAATATTTTATAAAATAAATATACCTACAAATGAAGCCTCTTAAAATAAATCTAACTTAACTTTAATAATCATAGTATAATCTCAAGGAAATTTTATATGTTTCTGATTAATAAATGCTATATTTCAAAAAGAACTAAATCAGTAAAGCTTATATCGTTGGCGCGATGATTGAAAATTGAGAAATCAATTATTATTCCATTGTATTTTCAGTTGATTGGTAATAGGAAATGGCTATTAGAATAGTTTTTAATCGACTTTAAATACAAAGTAATTATTGTTATATTGCCTTCATTATCTACACGGTTTGAAATGAAACACATTAATGTGTGTATAAGAAATTAAGAAATGCCATTATTAAAAGTAAATTAATTAAGTAGCATTTAATTCAAATGTGAAGGTCAATAGCAGCTAAATGGGAATATTGCCTCTGTTTTTATGTCCTGTTAAAAAAGTTTGCACCTAAATTTGAAATTTGTTCAATGCGGAAATTCCATTACCGTTAAAAGTATAGTTTCCGCGTAAAAGCAGTCTAAAGCTTCACATTTCAGGTTTACATTTTTGTTTACGTTTCAGAAAGTTTGAATACATCTATAAAAATTAATACACTGTTTTCAACCTACTATTAAATTAGTAATTATTCTTTTCCAAGACTCATTGAAGATTCAATTTAACGGCGCCGCTATTTGACACGAAATTGTCATCAGGATTATTTTTCTCAGGATTCAGAATCATGAAAGAATTCTCAAAGAATCCGTGAGTGTACATGTCTATAGTACGCAATATTTTCCTGCCTTAACTCTTTGGGGTAAACAGGTTTAAAATTTGAACCACTAATTTTTCGAATTACTCGGTACATTGGTGTGTAAAATGTACCATCAATTTATAGAATTTTTACCGGATAAGTCCGTAGGTTTAAGCCGTATACCACCAGCGCACGCATAAGTTTGTAGTACCTATGAAACATAGGTGTTAATTTCAGTTATATTATATTTCTTTTGACTATGTAATAGCGTTTATTTTCCGCCGTGCAACAGAAAATACTTCTGTACCTCTAAGGGTGTAATTTTATTCATTTTACCGTACCTCAAAGAGTTAATGCCTCATTCACATAAGCATTTAGTTTTAAGGTATACATTTATGTTTACGTTTAAATTCATGTAACTATACAAGCATCCGCACATTTCACTTTCCAGCACGAAAGTTTGAAACTTCCAAACTTTAGTTTATGTATACCACTGACTAAAGCTAATGATTGCTGTGTTTCCTAAACTGAAATATAAATATGAACCTTCACACTAAACGCTTGTGTGAACGAGGCTTAACACTGTCTGAAATACTGAAAAATAACGAGCATTCAGCATAATTATCCCACGATGTTCGTCGCCGGTTGTAAATAAAATGAAACATGTCGTGCGTGTTTTAGAATCGAGTATTTGCACTGCAATAAATATTGGTTAGGGTGCGACCTCGGGGTTATAGGTCAGGCCGCGAATATAGGTGACCCAGAGCGAAATGGCAGCTTGGTAGAGTGTTATGTTCTATTTACACGACGGCGCAGAGAGCCAATATCAAAGTCGAATGTTACCTTTAATACCTGTTTACTTATTTAATGCAGTTTTATTTTGCCAACGCTCAGGAAAATATTATAGTAAGGCTATGCCAACGAGGCTATATAATACAATTTGTTAAATCTGGTAGTATTTAACAATAAAATAAAGTATAATTAATATTCTACTATTTGAAATTCCAGTATCTTGTTGTCCATGATCATATGAAATTTGTTTCTATACAAAATTTGAATTATTATGACTTGAAAGTATAGTTGCATCTTACATATTGCATGAACATGAAACTACACTGGCGAAAAAAAAAACACTTGAAATTCGTAAAAATTTCGACCATTTTCAAACCGCTATCACTCGCCGTATTTTCAATCGATTTCGATGAATCTTCAAGGGCGAAAAACTTAGAAGTGTCTACTAAAGTCATGCATGCAAACTTAAGCGCAACCCCCTTCCGACCCCTCTAGCACCTAGTGAAAAAAAAAATTTATCCAACTTTAACGATGTGTACGGAGTTGAATTTTTTTGCCTTGATCCACCAAAAGGGCACTAAAATTTGTTCAATTCCCTGTGCAGGACTCAATGAACAAAGTTCCTACGATGATTTGGCACAAAGTTATGGATGTTTTTAAAAAGTGCATTTTTAGGTTTCTCGCACATAGTTCAGCGACTTTTCAACCAAATTAGACGATTCTTTCGGGGAAAACCCATTGGAAGGGGTACGCTTAATCTTGCATGCATGACTTTAAAGTAGACACTTCAAAGTTTTTCGCCCTCGAAGATTCATCGAAATCGATTGAAAATACGCCGAGTTTGGCGGTTTGAAAATGGTCGCACTTTTTACTAATTTCAAGTGTTCCTTTTTTTTCCCGCCAGTATATTAAAATATAAGTGAAACTATTTATTAGTTTAGCAGTAAATTTCATGAAAATAAATAGTTTTTACCTCTCGCCTCATATTCTATAAGAGAGGTATTGTAATGGGTCAAAATTTTCGAGTATGTGTTTTTGGTGGATAAGCACGTTTCAGGGTCTCTACAATACGAATTTACTATTTTCACGATGATGTCTGTGTGTGTGTGTGTATGTGTGTGTGTGTGTGCGTGCGTGTATGTGTGTGTGTGTGTGTGTGTGTGTGTGTGTGTGTGTGTGTGTGTGTGTGTGTGTGTGTGTGCGTGTGTGTGTGTGTGTGTGTGTGTGTGTGTGTGTGTGTGTGTGTGTGTGTGTGTGTGTGTGTGTGTGTGTTTGTATGAATGTATGGACTGACGATTTTTCGTCCACGATAACTGAAAAAGTATCAAACCTTTAATAACCAAATTTCATATTTTAGGTTTTAATAAGTATCTTAACACCGGATAACATTTTGGAAGAAATCCGCAAACCGGAAGTAGTACTTTTTTAAGCTTGATTAAGTTTTCTTTAAATATATTGGTACATTATTTATTTATGACAATTTTTGCAATTAAAAATAAAAGAAAATAAAATTATCTATGGGTACAGTTAATTATAAATACAATTTACTGAATCTGGTAGTATTTAACAATAAAATAAAGTACAATTAATATTCTATCTTGTTGTCCATGATATGAAATTTGTTTCTACATAAAATTTGAATTATTCTGACAGTGACAGTACAGTTGACAACTTTTGCTTGCATCTTGGTTTACATTATCGTTTACATCTTACATGAACATGAAACTATTAAAATGTAAGTAAAACTATTTATTAGGTTAGTCTCGAGATTAATAGAATAAGCAGAATTAGGCGAGAGGTCGTGTACTGGCCACAGCAGATTTTTTTATGAAAGCTTGGGAGTCCTTATCATCAAGTTAGAATTCAAAACAATCCGCAGTTCGTATTTCTTGTTTTTTCTTCTCATCTTATTTGAAATGCAAGAATTTTCGCAGCAGTCACTAGTAGTTTGCATTAAGAAGGTAACTAGATATTAAAATAAAATATTAAGTTTCTTGCAATTCTTTGGCGCCTGGTAGATTTTCTTGCTATTTTCTTAATTAAATTCCTTTATGACTGGAAAACATTATGATAGAAGGAAATTAATTAACATTCAATTTTAATTTCGTAATTAAGAACGTAAATGAATATTCAGGTAATTCGAAATTATAATACAAATGTGTCATCTACAAGTATAATGTTGTCGCATTTTTATCATTTTAGTGTCATATGAAATCATGAGTACTATAAATTTATCGAACTACGCTATGTTGTTGTGAAATATTTAACTGGTTTTGTATTGTAATCATTGCAGTAAAAATGAAAACAAACAGACACAGGACGTTGCTAAATGAAATATTTTTAAATTGGAATGACTTTTAAAAATTAATTGAATCACCTTTCACAAATTATTATCGAATAAAAGCATGATTAAGCAATTAACTAATACCATTTAATGGAATGCTAAGGCGCAACACTCGTAAATCCAAAACCTTCACAATTTCAACGATTCTATATGTATTATTAAATGAAGAATCAGGAATCATTAGTATATCGGTAAAGGCAAGGTTTAAAATGGCGTGACATGAGTTGCAAAATTTGGAGCTAATTTTATCGTCTACTACCTAAAATCCAGCATAAAATGTAGGTACTAACATAGCGAGTGTTTTGTGGCCAGTACCTACAAGAATGGTAAAATTTTATTTCAACCAGGATTTAATAGAGAAAGAATGGATCTACAGATGTGCCTTTTTAAAATTTTGATTAAAAAATTACGAAAAATTCAAAAAAAATTCCTATTTTATGCAAACTTTACACGGTTATATCTAATGATACAAATTAATTTTTTAAAAAACATCTGTAGATCCATTCTTTCTCTATTAAATGTTTATAAAAACATTATCCTGAATACAATAATAATCTGACAGTTTACTCAGAACGAAAACACTTTTACAGTATTTTGCAACTTCAAGATGACATTGCATTGCTAAGATGTGGCAAAGTACGAGTTTCGGGCTGGTTTCAGCTAGCCCTAGTATTGGGGAAAAAAGGGGAATGGAAAAAAAGTAAAATCGAGCCAATTAAGAATCAAATTTATACACAAAAATGAAAATGTCTTTCTGACCAAGAAAACTTCTTGTAGTTTAATATAACTTTTTGCACTAATATAGTAATATTTTAAAATAATTTTGATAGCAGTCATTTTAAATTTATTGTATTTAATTATCTATTCAAATTCAACAGTTTATTAAGGGGATACCTAACCGGTGACCAAAAGCGTTCAAATTACATTGTTAAAAAATCTTTTTACTTCCTTGTACGGAGTAATAAGGAAGTATTGTAATCGCGAAAAATTTCGGTTTTCAGATTTTGATGGAAATATCCGTTTTGACCTTTTCTGAATCCATTATGACTAGTTTCGTCGTGACGTCTGTACGTACGTGCGTGCGTACGTACGTGCGTACGTACGGACGTATGTGTGTCGCATAACTCAAATACGGTTAGACGTAGAAAGTTGAAATTTTGTATTTAGGACTGTTATAGCATCTAGTTGTGCACCTCCTATTTTTGGTTTCAATCTACAAACCGGAAGTAGTAAATTTAAAAAAAAATTTGATAAATAATTAATTTTAGGCAATTTTTTTAATTTTAAATGAAAGATTATGTGATTATTATCTACAATCGGTATTTTATAAATTTTTCTGTATCTTCTATCATTTAAGAATAATTAAAGTATATACCTACTTATAATTTAATATTTCGGTATCTTGTAGTCCATGATCGATTAACATTTGTTACTAGGTAAAATTTAAATGATTATGACATGACAGTGACAGTAGCAGTGACAATAGTAAAATATCGTTTATATCTTCTTCTGCAGTTTAAATAAAATGACTAAAATATATTTGTGAGTATACTAGTATAATAATTTAAAAGAATTTTTTATATTATTCTACATTTTAGTTATTAAGAAAAGTATGAACAAACAAGGCGTACAAGGAAGTCATGTGGTGTCCACGTCAGATTTTTTTTAATAGTAGAGTAAACATGTCTCTATTGAGCTCCTGTCTTATTTTTTCAAATTTAATTCAATTGTACTGTAAAAAATTGCATTTAATAACGAAGCAATTTTTTGTTGTCCCTTATCGTTCGTAGCAAAAAAAATTAAAATATACGACAGTAGCTCAATAGTTACGTTTTATCTTTCATTTAAAATAAAAAAACTGGGTAAATAACTTTAAGTATACATCAAAAAGAAGGAATTGTGTAAAATATATTAAGATTGTGATTTTCCAATTCATATTAAATAGCTAATTGATAATTGCATTAAAAAGATCAAATTTAACAGAACTAACAACGTTGTGCAAATATATGAAATTTCAGTTCTTGTCAGGATATTGAACAATGTAATTCAAGCGCATTTAACCACCTCCCCGCTTAATTCATAATTCATATGACCCTATTTCAACTGTAATAATTTCGTGTTTGTATTCCAATTCAGTGGCAAGTTAAAGTATATAATCGCGACAGTCATGTTTTGATTGTAGTTCCGGAAGTTCCGGTGACCCCAATTGGGCGGAGACCGCGCGACATTGAGGTCAGACTTGCACCCTCTGCACTTCCGGTCCTTCGACTCGCTCGTCCTTTGTTTTGTTCGATACACTATTACACAGATCGAAGCTGTTATACTACTCTAACTAGGACAATACACTGTTAACTCTGTTAGGTGTTCTGTTTAAATCTTCCATGTGGTAGTACGCGAAATGAGATGCAATGTTAAATTAGTTAACAATCGAGCGGACATAGATTATCAGCTAATTTTTGGCAGAAACCGCCTCGCTACCTTGAAATAGTGTATAAAGAAGTCGTCCAGCTCGGTTTTTCATTTGACTCAGTTGCGTTCTGGCGAGTAATAAGTTGGCGAACTTTGACTCAGCTCTGTGTAAAAACTAAAAAATCTGACGTGGACACCACATGACTTCCTTGTACGCCTTGTTTGTTCATACTTTTCTTAATAACTAAAATGTAGAATAATATAAAAAATTCTTTTAACTTATTATACTAGTATACTCACAAATATATTTTACTCATTTTATTGAAACTGCAGAAGAAGATATAAACGATATTTTACTATTGTCACTGCTACTGTCACTGTCATGTCATAATCATTTAAATTTTACGTAGTAACAAATGTTAATAGATCATAAACTACAAGATACCGAAATACTAAATTATAAGTATATACTTTAATTATTCTTAAATGATAGAAGATACAGAAAAATTTATAAAATACCGATTGTAGATAATAATCACATAATCTTTCATTTAAAATTTAAAAAATTGCCTAAAATTAATTATTTATCAAAATATTTTTAAAAAGTACTACTTCCGGTTTATAGATTGAAACCAAAAATAGGAGGTGCACAACTAGATGCTATAACAGTCCTAAATACAAAATTTCAGCTTTCGACGTCTAACCGTATTTGAGTTATGCGACACACATACGCCCGTACATACATACGTACATACGTACAGACGTCACGACGAAACTAGTCAAAATGGATTCAGAAAAGGTCAAAACGGATATTTCCATCAAAATCTGAAAACCGAAATTTTTCGCGATTACAATACTTCCTTATTACTCTGTACAAGGAAGTAAAAATGGACACATTATTTCTTACCATTATCGCTCCGACCAACTCTGGTTGCACGGACAGTACTCTTCACTAATAAAAATAGGTACCCGTGAACAGGTAACTTAAAAGATACCTTCTAAAGGTAAAGATGTTGTAAATGATTAAAATGATTTTATAAAAATTTATGCACAGTCCACAGTACCACACAGTTCATTTTTATAAAAATTGGACAAATTAAATTCTCTATTTTCAGTTATTCCCGGTTTTTTCTCCAGTATTTTCCCTCATTTCAAATTTCGCGGGTTGTTTGCAATTCTTCTTAGGGCTGAATTACATTATACTCTTTTCGTCTAGACTCTACATTCATTCTAGTTTTCTAGTTTAATTTCTATCCGAGATTCGTTCGAGTTACATACACTTTATTTCCGAATTAAGTATTCATATTCAATCGAAAATCTTCGATTTTTTTCGAACTAAAATTTTAAAGGTTGGCCAAACTGACTGCACACTGAACTAAGTAAAGTATGGAAATCGAACGAAACTCGGATAGGAATTTCTGATTTACATTATACCAGAAATGGCTAGGAACTTCTCGGATGAATCTCGAACTAGAATCTAGACGAAAAAATCTGTTGTGGCCAGCACATGACCTCCCGCCTTGACACTGTAATATGTGAATTTGGATTTGGTTAGGCTACTTTTTGTAATTTTTGTTATAGTTCTTCAAGCAAAGTACCGATTTCTATTGGCATTGAAATCAAATTAGCTCTTTGTAGATAAAATTTTTATTTTTATTACCTTATATCCAGTGATAATAATAATAATGAATCGATGATACTTCTTGACTGAATACGTTTAATGGAAGGATAAAAAGATAAAAACGTAATGGAATTCAGTCAGTTTTTAATTTATTATATTTCGGCTCCTATAGGTATAGGTTCTAAGTTTCAAACCCAGTTAATAATATATTTATATTTAAAAATGGTGTCACAAAAATTTCAGAAACTGTGTATACGTCTTTTCATCTATCACATTGACATTTCATTTTTGTTTTTAAATTTTGTTCCTATATTATGATTTACAAATCGTGGTAGGTAAAATTACAAATTTTTGAAAATTAATTTTTCTTTATTGGTAAGAGATATAGAAACGATGTTAAATAAATATTGTAAAAGATAATTTGTTCTTTCAAATGTCGAATGACAAATTGTAACTATCGCAGTATTTTCTATATTTTTTGCAAAAAATGTTAAAATTCTTCAAGAAAATACCATTTCCGGATGGCAGATTTTTACCAAAATCTTATCAGCTCTTCATTAACATATACAAATGTATATTGCAAAATATTAGAATTTTATGTTCAGTAGAAATTAAGATAATGAATCAGAACGAAAGACTATAGTAGGCGCACATACAGACTTCCATACATACACACACACACACACACACACACACACACACACACACACACACACACACACACACACACACACACACACACACACACACACACACACACACACACACACACACACACACACAGACACACAGACATCATCGTGAAAATAGTCAAAATAGGTTCTAAAGGTGCTAAAACGTGCTTATTGACAAAAATCTCGACATCGAATTTTTTCACGATCCCTATACCTCTCTAGGCGAGAGGTAAAAAGTATAATATATTTCAGCCTTTATGGTTGCTTGCAGAGAGTGCACCACAAAGGATATTTTTGTGCAGTTAAACTAGAATATTCGAACTGAATTTGTCAAAACCACAACATAATACGTTAATTTTAAATTTCAGTTTTGAATAGGTACAGTTTAAATGTAAATGTACCTATACGTTTAATTCAGGTACAGCTAAAAATAATCTAGATCTTCAGTAACTTAATCACATTTTATCTTATTGATTTAAATTTAAACGTAAATATTTGATAATGCACTTGTATTTGCATCGCTAACTAAACAAAATATTTACCAACTAATATTAGAGCGTTTGTGGAATTGAAATTATATAAAATATACAAATTACGAACCGAGGAAAACAATATTTGAACAAGGATAAAAAGTTAATTATTATCAATCCAGTGCAATGAAAAATGTACCACCTGTACAATCTGTATAAAGTAAAGTAAAAAAATCTGATGTGGCCATCACACAACCTTCCGCCATATCTAGACTTTAAACAGAAATGTATACGTACAATTTTTAAAATATACAAATAAAAATCTAAAATATTCAAACACAGAAATTAGTATCACCTGAATCAAATGATTCATTCACACGAAAACTCTTCTGTGTTGAAGCAATCCTCCGTTCAGTTACTACATTTAATAGCTTACTTATGACTTATATAGCGCTAGTATGCCAACTTGTCACCCGTCTCATCTGTCAATATTTTTTATGCAGAAACAAAAATCAACCGAACATGGATTACAAGATTTCAACGTTTTATCTGATAAATTTATTTTTTTAATTTTACTGCAGTTCTTTAATGCTACCAGATAAAGACAATTTTTTTTATAACGTGAGTTGCAAATAACTTTGCTTCTTATTCTTATTACAAATAAATAATATATTTATCCAAATTTATATAAATTTTTGACAATTTTCTTTTTCAATCTTCAAAAAATATCACTTCCGGAGAAGATATTTGTACCAAAATCTAATGAGCTCTTCCTATTCGTATACAATTGCAAAATACCAAATATCAAAATTTTTAGGTAATTCGTATTTGAGTTATGCGACATCCGGCATCGGCCCGGACCACACACATACACACACACGCACACACACACACATACATACATACATACAGACATCATCGAGAAACTATCAAAAATGAGTTGTAAGGACACTAATTCGTGCTCATCCACTTAAAACTCACAACCCGATTTTTTGCATGATTCCAATACCTTCCTTTACTGGTAAGCGGAAGGTAAAAAAAGAAGTGAAAATATTGAGAATTGGCTGATATTTTCTACATTTCCATGCTTATAAGTCCGCATCTCTGCAAATTGAATAAAACTTATTTCAGTAATAAATCCAATTTGATGTCTCCATCAGCCATATCCGTCAAAACTGATGAAATAATAATTCATCGACGTTTCCATCATGAAAAACAAGATTTATTTTCACGACTCTGCACTATCCTCTTTATGTGATAAATGTTTTCACTGTGCGAACGTGAAATATGATGTTTCAAAAACAGAAAACGTAAAACGTACAGTGCAGGTAACATATGATGCTGAGAGCCAAACAGCGATGTAAATTATGAAACATGTTTGAATTACATGGAGCATGTAGTGCCAGAGAGGGTAAATAAGTAATTGTTTGCTCGGGGATTTTGACAGGAAACGAAAACGCGAACGGCAGAAGTGAACTCAATTTCGTAGCAGAATTTGCAATTATTTTTTTAATAGTTATTTACTTTACAAGTGGGCAAAGTAAGGAATTGCCCACGAGGAAAATCTTTACTCACGAGGCCGAAGGCTAAGTAAGATAATTTTCTCGAGTTTGCCCACATGTGAAGTATAACACATTTTAATAACTGCTTAAATATTTTAAAAATATTAAGTTTCAACCTAAAACATCGTTTCTATGGAGACTTCCAAAAAGCAAAATAACAATTTACCCACAAGTGGGTATAATTTTGATCAAAGCCACTATAGTGGCTTTTACTTTGTTTAAAATCACTATAGTTATGATGCTTTTATTAAGAGGTGTTGAATAAAAAAAATACCTGCAACAATTATTAAAAATACTCACTTATAATACCGTAGTCGTAGTTATGTCGATTATTTTTCTGGAAGTATTACGAACGTTCCTTGTGCTTGGATATGAATATTAAGAGTGCGCAGCACGAGTAATATTCGTAAGCACAAGGTACATGAGTGTATAATATACTACCAGAAAAATAATCTATTTAATTATGACTACGAATGGTATTCAAGAGATTATTCATTGAATCAGGTCCAGTACTAAAATTCCGAAAAATGCAGTCATATATGATTTCAGAACCAAATAAATTTTGATAAAATTAAGATGTTAACGTCAAATATGTTTATGTGTTTTTTGGTGTTTGTTTTTAAATTAAATAATGAATTTTCAGTGAAAAATGTTCTAGAACATTAAAGAAAAAACCGAGATTGAAATTGTGCATTAAAAGAGAAAATTTAGATTATACTATAATGTTCATTTGTTAATAAACAAGTATACTGATTTTGACAGACTGTGAAATTAAATGTTCTGCATTTTATTGGTCTTTATTTGACAGATGACAAATTATGTGAATAATCAGGAATTTATTATGTGTTTTTGTGACTTAGTTTATATACTTATATGTATAATAAATCTATCTATCTATCTATCTATCTATGAAAGTTTTACACAAAGATGCACGAAAGAATCTTTAAAGAATTCTTGTGTGAACACGGCTCATTAAGTATGAATTTAATAAACGACGAAATAATTTTTTGTAAAGATAATATTTACTTTTTTACGCACCTGCATACTCCTGTATAAATATTTTGATATTTTCCCAACACCAGGATGTAAATAAAATTATCTTTTGTTAACTAGAATATTAAAATACTAAACAAATATTTATATCAAAAAATAAATAAATCTGTATTACACGTATTACACCTAATCAACAAAATTATATAAAACATAATAATGTCTAAATTATTTTCATTTAATCAGTGTACATAATAAATTATAATAATCATCACATTAGCTTTGAGACTTACATCCTGAAAGTGTCAAAGTAATAATTTGAAAGATGAAAAATTGCGGGATATCTCGAAAATAAAGGCTGCTTTATAATACCTACTTATTCCCTATTTTGTAGAGTTTATAATACGAAGTTTTTGTTCAACTTATAGCACACAGAATAAGTAACCGGTTACATCCATACCCACTTGACATGAATCGTCCATGGGATGATTAACAATATCTTACTGTTGTACTTTAAGTGATATTACGTAAGTCTGTATCTTAGCCACATTACTCTATACAAACATCTCAGAGAATTACATGGGATGCATAATTGGGATATTATTACCAAATTACTAACATTGGGATGGGATGTTACACAGATAATGTTACTAAGGGCGGACATTAGCAATCGCTAGGATAATACATAGAATCAAATTTTTAGATTTTTACAATTTTCAGCCCAGCTGAAATTCAGTATCAAGTGGCACCAAATATGTATTTATTGGTCTTTTCATCTCGTGGTACTAAAAATTCGATATTTCGTAGCAAGTTTCCAAAGGTTCATACTTGACGAATAGTCTAGAAAAAATAATATTCTCAAATCAGTCCTGGTTTTTAGCGAGACGAGTATAGAAATCGCAAGTGCTAGCAATTAAAATAAACTTCAGATTTCTATTATTCGAGAGAGGTATCCCTGATATTTTTGCCTCGGCAGGATACAGATTAAGGGTCTGAATAATTGGAAACGTCGGATAGAAAAATATCGAATAATGAATCCGGATTTCATTTCGTCAACCGTTTCAATTTGCTGGAAATTTAATAACCTCTTATTGTTGCCTTCGACCCTACGGTAATTAATTTTACGTTGAGATTTAATTCACAGATCTGTCGCAATATTTAATATTTCATTATGTTTCGGCAGTATTAGGTGCGCAAATTAATGAAATAAATTTAAATAATATTGTGAATGAAATTTGAAATAAATTAAATTGGATTTGAGAAGCGTATATCTCTCCGGGTTTTCATGCTTTAAAGTTCATTTGTATCACATTTGGTTTAAATGAACTAATTAATATGTATTTAATATACTGTAGGAGTATATAATTATAATTCATTATATTATTGATTATGATGATTAAATAAATACCTACATTTTGTGGCGTGTTTATAATTAATAAATAATTAAACTCAATAACAAAATTTGATTGATATAGCGTCAGAAATTTTATTTATTTGTATATTAGTCCAGTCAAATTAGAATTTTTGTGGAAAAAATTAGTAGAAAGCTGGATTTTGGTATAGACCTTCCCAGTACCTTTATCAACAGCAACAGCATACTAAAAGTCTCAATCGATTGGACTGGAGCTTCGTCCGCCATATTGAAAAAATCTGACGTGGACACCACATGACTTCCTTGTACGCCTTGTGTGTTCATACTTTTCTTAATAACTAAAATGTAAAATAATATTAAAAATTCTTTTAACTTATTATACTAGTATACTCACAAATATATTTTAGTCATTTTATTTAAACTGCGCAGAAGAAGATATAAAGCATATTTTACTATTGTCACTGTCATGTCATAATCATTTAAATTTTACGTAGTAACAAATGTTAATCGATCATGGACTACAAGATACCGAAATACTATAAATTATAAATATATACTTTAATTATTTTTAAATGATAGCAGATACAAAAATATTTATAAAATACCGATTGTAGGTAATAATCACATAATCTTTCATTTAAAATAAAAAAAATTGTCTAAAATTAAATATTTATCGAAATATTTTTAAAAAGTACTACTTCCGGTTTGTAGACTGAAACCAAAAATAGGAGGTGCACAACTAGATGCTATAACAGTCCTAAATACAAAATTTCAACTTTCTACGTCTAACCGTATTTGAGTTATGCGACACACATACGTCCGTACGTACGTACGTACGTACATACGTACGTACGTACAGACGTCACGTCGAAACTAGTCATAATGGATTCAGAAAAGGTCAAAACGGATATTTCCGTCAAAATCTGAGAACCGAAATTTTTCGCGATTACAATACTTCGTACAAGGAAGTAAAAATGGTCGCCGTCTATTGTTTTTAATTTTTATCTCGTAAATAATTATTATTACGAAAAAACAATTACTAACAAAATGTAGAGCACAAAATTTGCTATAAAATGGTATACATATTTTTTATGAAAGTGGTACAGTTTTGGAGAAAATGTGTTTTGAAAAAAACGATATTTATGTCTCAGCATACAAAACCGGCTGTAATTTTTTTTTATGAATAAAAATATTGATTTCCGGTTTGCAGAATTCAATTTCCTGAATACTTTTCTATGAGTAAAATTACTTTCAAATTTTCTGACGCACGGGTTTAGTCACAATTTAAGAATTTTCTTACAAAAGTTTTTTAATTTACATTTTGGTGTTTAATTTACAGTGACTTCTAATTGGATAAAGTTATTGACATCGCGATGTCTGCATACGGTTCTGTATAAAATTTGTCAAATAATAATATGAGATTTAAACGTTTGTAGGTTTTAGTTAGGTCGAAATTTTTCTAAGAAAAAATCAGAAAAATTGAAACTTTTGTAAGAATATCCAGTAAACTAAACAAAAAGATGAAGTATATTCCAAATTATCTAATCATAAAAGTGAAACAAGTTATTTTTAATTAGTATTGAACTAATTCCAAAGAATTTCCGGCCAATTTACTAATAATTCTTGTCTTTTCAGGTGACTCAATCCAAGAAGGATGACGAAAAAATTCGAGTTCAACTGGCACATCCAAGTGCCAGAGCCTCTGCTGACGGGGTGCGTGTTCGATAGATGGACAGAAAAGGACAACGCCGAGCACGAGACAGGATGCATGTTCAAAGTCGACGAGTACGGCTTCTTTATCTACTGGAAGAGCGAAGGAAAGGTAAAGAAATCAAACAAAAAACACAAGACGCAAGAAAAATGTATCAAAAACATATGAGACACGTTGTTAGAGAAAACAAATGGTCTACTTCCATGGAGAATGTTTTGTTTTGAAGAATGTATTAATAATGAGATTTTATTAAAAATATTTTGGTTTGTTTTGTTCTTGTGCTAAAGGATAAGTTAATTAAAAATTGCCAAAGAAAAATAAAATAATGTAAGAGCATAGTAAGGTACAAAGACTATGAATGAAAGGAATTTTGCTTAAACGAGCAAAATTTCCTAATTAACTTTAGATGCATAAAAATATTTTTTTTATTATTAAATTAATTTTTTCATCTTTTCATAAAAAGTTTTACTACGGAATATTGAGCTTAATTTAAAAGATGTTAATTAAACGTCGTAAAAACTAAATTAAAACCGAACCGGAACAGGATCCAAACCCGGAACGAACCGCAGTTATTTAATAGTAAACCGAGAACCAAAGTTGAACCGTTAAAAATATTTTAACAAACCCATAACCGGAGGCGAACCTTAAATTTTGTTACACTGGTTGGGTTACACCCAGTAAATGCAATTCTGTACCTCAGGAATAAAGTAGTATGTTAAGTCCTGAAAGTAACATTACGAGAAAAACGCATTTACATTTTACAAGTACCTACATATTATTTTTTTCACATTTTAAAAGATACGGCTTTTAAATGAATTTTTTGGAACTTAGTCATAGCTTCGTTAATTTGGGATACTATTTTATTTTACACCTATACTTTTTTTGACTTAATACGTTTTGCCATTGACAAATTAATATAATTTGTGACTTAACACATAAATAAATTTGAAATAAATATAATGTTTTGTAAAAATATCAAGTATCAAGTTGACTTAAACAGTTTGCTTGTCTGAGTCGAGAGACATTCTATGGTATGTCACATGATATTGTTTACCCCCAAAATGAAATTGAACGTAACATAGTTTAAAGCGGTTTAAAGGATGCTTATTTTAAAAATAAGCTATAAATGACATAATACTCTTTATCGAACAAAAGATCCAACAACGCTAAGTTCAATTTTACATATATCTCATTTTTCGCCAGAATGTGACTTAATACAGTTTACCTCTGAGGCACAGAATTAAAATCTCGAATTTTAAACGTCACTCAATGACTACTGTCACTTTGACATTGATAAATGGTACTTTGACATTGACGTTTATCACATTGACACCACAGAACAAGAGACACAAAGAAGAAGCGACAGATCCAGCTATCTGCGACATATGTAATTGCTCCTGGCGCCATCTCTTGCTGCCCAAATGAACTAATTTCAAAAAATGTACAATAAGTTATTTTTTATTTTTAATGTTTATATTATATAAAACAAAGAGTAAAACAGTTTTCTTCGCTAATTTAATTTTTATATTTAATATTTAATTTTAATAATATACTACAATATTTTAATTAGTATTTACTCAAAAATATTTTTTATAATTTTCGTGACATAGGAATTAAGAATGCGTATTCAATAATGTCGTTTTGGCGAACCTTGTAATTCTTAACATTCCACCGATTGAGATTTTTCTGGCAGTTTTTTTTCGCTTTGCTCTCAAAAATTCGTTATTCCTGATTCCACCCCACGACGTGTTACTTAATTCGTAAACGTAAAATAACCATTGCTTAATAATGTAATAATACAGTAATTGGTAATAATTAACACTTTTAACACAGAAAAATATTAAAATAAATGTAATGAATACCTTCAACGCTTTCAACTTTCTGTTTTCAATCATAAATGACATAAGTAATAATGACTGTTGTCAATTTTTTAATGTATTTTTTTAAATTTTGTATTTATTCAGCAACTCTGATCATTATTTTTATAATTTTAATTAAATACTTATTTGGGGCAGCAATAGATGGCAGCACATGAAACCACATAAATGAAATTCCATATAGCTGTCGACCGCCTGATTGACACCGCTTAAGTAAAATTTATGGTTGGGGAAGTACTGTGGTAGCCACAGCAGATTTTTAATTCAAATGTCAAACTGACAAGCAAGGCACAATTATACTACTAGTAGGACAAAATCTTCAAAGCTCATTAAAAATTATAAGATCGATCGATTCAAATCTAAATAAGCAAAATAATTTATCACCGCATTATCATTATCAGCTTATAAAACTCTTAAACTTTTCCCAATAATTTCGCGATTCCCGGAAATTACCATAACTCTTCATTAGGTTACATTAATGACTTTTTTTGATCTCACACTTTACATTTTGTTTCAGGAGGGCGACGTCATTGAACTATGCCAGGTCAGCGACATCCGTGCTGGAGGCCTTCCAAAAGTGAGTAATCCCATTCCAAACCCCCTGAGTCCCTCCCTGGCACCGTCATTACTCCTGATCCTGCGGGATACTGCGCCAGCAGCAGGAACAGTTAGCAGGAGCGAACAAATATTGTCACGTAATTTAGAGAACACACAGTTAACGCGAGAAACAGACGCGAATTTGTTATAGGGAGATCCACAACTTTCTAATGAAGAAAAAGAGTGAATTTTTGTTTGGTTACTGGGAAGAGAATATATATTTTGATTGTGGTTTATATACAAAATATTTGGCTTTAATTTTGAATAGTTTTGATGTTTGTTGTTTTATTTGTAATTGTTATTCCGGTCTTATACAGGGTGATTCACAACTTCGTGCATACAGGGTGTCACCCAACCTGTGTATCATTTAAGGGTGTATAGTATTGGAAGCACTGATCACGAATCAAAAAGAATTTTGTTGAAATTCGTAAAATTAACAGTAGTTTGCAAAACTATATCATTTTGGGTACCACTGGTTGTCACATTTAAATACAAAAAAAGTTAAACAATATTTATGCAGTATTTATTAGCGTAATTACATTAATGTAATAATAATTTTACAAACAGGAAAAAATGAAAGTAGGTACTTACAGAATGTCTCATTTGCTTGGACCCATTTTTATTTTGCGAATTTCAACAAAATTATTTTTGATTCATGATCAGTGCGTCCAATTGTCCAATACTATACACCCTTAAATTTTGTTACACAGGTTAGGTTACACCCACGTTACTTGTGCGGCAAAATTATAAACCAGTTGACGTCCCTTTTATAATTTATACAGAATGTTCCACAACTTAGGACAAAAAATTAAAGGATATAATATACTGTACAACGTGCTAGTCATGAAACAAAAATAATTTACTTGACGTGTGTACATTTTAAGTATCACTGTTTTGATGGTATATTAGATAATTTGACATTTATTACTATTAGATATTATGTAAACAATTATTTTTATTGTACAAGATTTGAAAAAAATTATTAAAAATAACTACCGACCAGTGGAAAAAAATGTTTACTTGAAATACGATGCAATTTTTTGCGAATTATTAAAAAATTATTTTTGTTTCATGATCAGCACGTCGTACAGTATATACCCTTTAATTTTTTGTTTTAAATTGTGGAACATCCTGCACAAAATCTGCCCTGTAATGTACTCCCCACTAACAAATTTTGAGATGAGGGCGAATTAGAGACACTGTAAAAGATCTAAAGCTGACACACTCAAATTAGATAAGAGAAAATAAATATAAGTTCTCCTTTTTAAAAATGTAGAAAAAGTTATGTATCAGACAACGTCATAATGTGATAGGGTTTAATTTTTTAGCAATTTTCCGTGGATCTTGTGCTCTCAACTTGATTAAAATTTTTACTATCTACAAAAAAAACATCGTTACATATTTGAAATTATTAATGTCGGTAGGTATGCCATCACCATAAAAATTTTATCATCTAGGATGTGGATTTGGACACTTTCGGTTTCTATATCTAATAAAAAATCTTTTACTGCCAGGACTTTCTTCATTATTTAGTACTAGTCCCGGTTTTGATTATATTCTTATATAAGTTATAAATATAAATTGAGTCACGAATATCAGTATCAGGCCAGGTAATATTGCATGGGCACGAATTTAAATCAGAAAGAATAATTTATAAAAATGAAAAATTGTTGCCGGAAATTTTACTTCAGAATAAAAATTATCATTTCTTAAAACCAAAATTTCTATACAGTTTTCGATAGATAATTCCACTCCTGTTATAAAGTAAGCCATAAACAAAACACAATTTTATCGTTTTGACAGCGGATAAAAAGGAAGGTAACTTTTTGCAAGTGATAAAACCTTATTTATCATTTTCTTAGCAACCAAACAATAAACAAAACACTAAAATGTCATTTGCTTCATATGTCTAATATGTGTCAGTGAAATGATTCGATTTTGGGAATATTTGTGAAGAACCAAAGGAGTCGTTAAATTATCTCGTTGAATTACACTCGAGCAGTTTATTTCCTCAGAATAAATTTCTGTTTGACATCTCAACCTTGTTATCTGACAGCAATTTGACTCGAATAATTGTTTTAAAATAAAATCACTCCACCTACGGTGTCGTGATTTTATTAAACAATTTTTCTTTTCAAATTGCTATGCAACAAGGTTTCAATACAAACATAAAATAAAAAGCTCTTGTAATAACAGTTGATAATATTGTTATACGAGTATCTATGGGAGATTCTAGATTTTATTTTATCATATGATTCTTTATCGACCTGAAGATTTTAATGAATCTTTCCGCTTTGGACTTTGCTGTAATTTTTATTTTAAAAAATAAAATATTTGGTCTGCCTGGTCTGTCTGGATTGCCGACAACTTGAAAACGCATTATAATTATTTTTATATTACTTTTACAACCAAAAATAATGATCCTTTTTTAATTTTTCCATTTATTTCGTAATTGTTTACACGTTTATCAAGTTTGAAGTTAAATAATGAATCATATTTATCCAGTGGTGCCATAACTTTACTGTGGACATATGTAGAGTAAAATTCAAATATCTAGGACCCTGAGCTGCGCGAGAAGGCGGAACTTGTCATGTACTGTCCGTTTTACAAAAGTGGAGCTAGCGAGTATATGCTACGCTGCACTTCACTTAATTTTCAAACAAAACTAAAATATAACTCAATAACAATCAATTACAAATTCACAGCGTTACACGAAGCAAAACACTACGAACGTCAACATGAGAATAACAGATATTGAAGCTGATGTTCTGTAGAACAGACAGTAGCGTAGTTTATCATCTATGCCTCTCTTTCTAAGACGAGAATTCGTACTTCGCGCAGGGTTCTCCTTAACTGAATTTATTTCTATCAAAAATTGTAAATCAAAATACTGGAGTTGAAGAAGTCCTGTATTGAGTAGGTACAGCAGACTTTTGCTCAGAAATTAAACACTAAGAATTTAAATAATCATTTCAATAACAATCGTTTGAAAATATTTTTTTTATAAAATTCCAACTTGGTGAAACTAATAAATAAACCATCAATTCGCTTTCAATTCTCCCGCCAATAAAATTACACTACAACTAATTCTCTACTCTGATGTGAAATTGCAGGACCCGAAGTTGACTTTCACACTGACAAGCAAACACGGGTCGCTGGAGGACCTGGAGAACAAATCCCTGACCATCTGCAGCGGGACGGACTACATTAATATCGCTTACCAGCACGTCGTCTGTCCGGACGCCGCCACTGCTAAGGTGAGAAGCGGTCAGAGATTGAGAGATGGATGAGATCAAAACATGTTAATTAATTGTGTGTTGGTCAACGAAAGAGTGACAATTACCTACTCAAGACAACTACGGCTTTAAAGAAATACACATACAACACAAATACGTCGTTAATGATTTCCACTTAAATTTTAAGTTTTCCTTAAATGAACAATATCGAATCAAAATCAAATTATCATCCGTACAAATAACATTGCTGTCATAAGTTCGATTAAATTCGATAAAATTTAAGTGGAGGCGGTGCAAATGGCCATAAAACGTCTATATAATATCCATTTCTTTAAAACGTCTGATCCAAATGTAGTCACAAAGACTTCACATACGTGTCTTGTCCTCCATTCTGGATGTTTAATAGATGTTATTTTCTTCCATGCAAATGACGTCTATTTAATATCTTTTCCACCGTCAAATGATGTCCTTTTTAATAAAATTATGACCAATACGACTGAATTTTGGTCAATATACAATTCCGTCATAACCAAGATGAATTTTGAGACAAATATAGGACTCCTATATATTGTAAGCGGGAGATTTAAAACTGGACAACATAATGACGACTTAAAGACTACCGCATAAAACGTCTAAAATTCGACCAATACTAGTCTCCTTATGACGTCTATAAAACAGTAGCAAGATGTACGTCTTACAGACGTTAATACGATCGATGTGTTGTATGGGTACTTATTGGATATCAATTTTCAGCCTTTCCTGAAAAAGGCGCACTCCCAAAAAATTTTAATTTTAAGTCAATTACATTTATATACTAGCTTTATAAACTACATTCAAAGGCGCATTAAACTACATTTTTATTACTTCCTGTTTAGCCGAAAGTGACATAAACTTCCTTATTTTATATGGAACACCCCGCATTTTTTCAAGATTCTGATTCTACATAAAATTCTGAATACAACCATGTATAATAAGCTACTTTTTCGTTGTAGATTTCTTTTCATTTTAATGGAAAATGCAATAATTGCAATTATTGTTCACGAACTACTTAATGACAAGAAAAAATTATCAAATGTCAGAAAGTTACCTAAAAATTACATACGAATTTATTTTTGGATTTTTTGAAAAATTTTCTTTAATAAGTAGGTACCTATAATGGAAAAAATTATTTCATAATTGACAGTGATAGATAAATTATTATATTGTGATTTAATGAAATTATCCATCAAATATGAATATAATAATTTGCGTCGCTTCAGTATTTATATGATATCAGCTCAAGTACATATTCAATATAATATAATAGCACAAATTTCACGTGTTTTATTATGATTTGTGAAAACAATACCAATTCAAATATTGGAATTGGAAATATACATTTGCAATATTAAACACGAATATAAATACAATTTTATACAAATTGAATTAATCAATATGGTTTTATTCGAATCAGTTATATTATATTATTTTATAATTTCCAATTAAAGCATATTTTACATGGCTATAGCTATCTCATTTACATAAATAAATATTTTAAAACGCGAAAACGATGATAAATGTTTATAAGTTAAAATTATTGTGAATTTTCTATTTTATGGCCGTAATAATAATTAAGCTAATATATTTATTTAATAAACTTAACTATTTAAGGCCCATCTCTTGCTATCAAATGCAAAGCATAAAAGCATGTTACAATAAATCATTTTGTGACTTTGGTTTGAAATCGATGACCTCATATTTTACAATTATGTACTTATAGGTACATGGCTATGAAATGTTATTTACAAAAAACCTTGCCATATTTTGTTAATGCGAGGTTTACATAAATATTACAATCAATGGGTTAACTTATAAAAAATCTCTCTATACAAGTCTTTCGACTAATGTATAATATCGATTTCAAAAGAAAATTTTTATTTTTGCATTAATCAACGTATAATATAGATTATTAAATGATAAAAATTAGCCTCACGTTTTGCTAATTGATGTCACAGCAATTAATAATTTGCTAATTTCACTAATGAGTAAAATGAGTTAAATTTCAATTTGAAATTTTTTATAATACAGGCAGAATCGTTCAAATTGTTAATCTTCTGGATTTACAAATGTAGCGCCTTAAGTAAAAAAAATAGTCCATCTTATAAACTGCAAGTTATGAAACCAAAAATAGACTTTCTCAACTATAAATAATGTCCAAAAAAGTATCGCCCACAAAAAGATACAGATCTCATTATGCAAACAAAGTAATAATCTTATTATTTCAAGATCTGGTTGGACGGTCTACGCAAAATAACCCACAATGTGAAGGCAAACAATGTGTGTCCCATGACGTGTTTGAAGAAACAGTAAGTCTAACAATGTCACATTGAGCTTTCAGTTTGCGGGAAAAGCTCAGCCGAGCTTTTATTTCTGTTTGAATACTGCACGGTGCATGTTTTCATGTTTGCATGTTGTTTGTTTGTGCTTACCACTAGCTTTGGAAGGAGGGACTAAGGAGCATAACACACAACAATAAGAGTAATAATGTTTGCGTTAGAACTAATCTCATGAAACAGTAAGTTTTGCATGCAGTGCGCTTTTATTATTAAGTTTGCGGTCAATAGAGTTCATTGGGATTAAAGCTAGATTCAGACCTATCTAATTATAAGTATAAGTGCTAAATTAAACAACCAAAGCTTCCGAAAAATATTAATAAGTGCCAACGTTGAGCGCTGGTTGGTTAAATTAGCCGCTTACACTTAGCTTTAAGCCTCATTCACATAAGCATTTAGTCTTAAGGTTTACGTTTAAGAAAGTTTGAATACATCTAACTGAATACAAGCATTCACAATACTTTAAATGGCACGTGTGGTGTAGATATATGAATTTAAATTTCTTAAACATACACATAAATGTAAACCTTAAGATGGTCCTCTACCGTGAAAGAAAACAGCCAAAAACATGGATGCGTTTATTGTTTTGTTAAATATGTCGGAGAACGAGCGGAGCGGACAATAGATGATCAGTTACGTGATCAATAAAACTATTAAAAGGTGCAATTACTGAAATAGTTAACTAATCAGAACACCAAATAATTCACACATTCACCACTCATGTCATGGACCAGTTAAACGTGATCTACTATGACGATAAGGAAAGGTGGCAATTCCCGGGCATGTGCTACTCGTATCAGAACATCTTCAAGACTGCTGATATCCGACTCATACCACGCTTAACACGTAATCCCAGACTTCGCCCAAATGTACCTACTAACGTAATCAAAGAAACAAACACGATCATAACTTCATTAGCACACTTGCATTCCTATCATTAATTATTATTACAATCAACTTGATTGCTAACCTCGACAAATATAATAATCTAAAGATATTGTTGAAGATAAAAAAACAACCTACAAAATGGTCGATGCAGTATTTTAAAATTTTGCTTTAAACTCGAAATATGTTAATTTGAATTTTGACAATTTTTGTTATTTTTTAACACAAATGTCTTCTATTTTAAAACGAATTAAACAAATTCGATCAGTGATTTCGCAGATCCAAGCTTTGTTGACAACATAATAAAATTTGTAGTTAATTCACTTACAAAGAAAAGCTGTACAGTGCGCGTGAAAACTCTCTTTTTAAAAATATTGCAGTTTTTTACAAATATGGCTGTCAAAATTATTTTTTCCCCTCAAACATAAATTATTTGTTATTTTTATGTTTAACAAAACAATAAACGTTATAGAGCCGAGTTGATGTTCTGACAACGTGACAACTTAGGTTCAAATCCAGTAAGGTATACTATTAAATTTTAATTTTTATTTAAATTTATTTGAACCTAATCTAAGGTATCCCAATGAACACTTATTGATTATAAATTCTGACTGTTTGAAATTAATGAAAGTCAAATATTAATTAAAATTCTATGTTTTTAGTTGGATGCGACTGGGTTTTCTGGTCGACATAAAAGGCCAAGTTCCGGTAAAAGTAGTGGCCCGGACTTTCGCTTCCGGTAAAACGGAAAAATTAGTTTACCAATGTCTATCTGAACTCGGATTACCAAGCGGTAAAAACGATGTCATGAATAAAGAAGATTTTACATTCGACAAGTTCTACGCGTTATACCATAAGATCTGTCCAAGAAACGATATTGAAGAACTATTTCGGTCCATGTAAGGAACTTCATCCGTACAGTCACAAAATGAGGAAATTAATTTTTTTAATTTATTCTAAAAGTGTGAACTCATTTTGTGAGCTAGAGAATTAAGAACATAACTTAATAATAATTGTTACTGTTTGTAGAACTCAAGGCAAATGTGATACTATTAACGTTGAGCAGTTCATTTATTTTTTAAACGAGAAACAAAGAGATCCAAGATTGAACGAAATTTTATACCCATTATATGATGACAAACGTGCATCAGAGATTATTCAAACTTACGAACAGAACGATGAAGCCAAAACTGGAAGTGAGTAATAAAATACAGATTATTTCACTCATTATAAATTAGACCAATCAGATTGTATTATTTTTCATTGTTATCCAATTAAATAAGTGATTAAATAGCACCATGCTATTTAATCGCTAGCTTTTTTTAACAAATTTTGAGCTTTTTGAAGGCATATTTAGCCGGATACATAGTCATAAAAGCAAGATACTTACATTATTTTTATGTTTTCCGATATTCTATATCTTTAAACATGCCAAATTATTCATTTCAAGCAGATTTTATTTATTAGTTATAATTTATTTAATTAATAATAATATAATATCTGTAAAGCATAAATAAAATTACCATTGTATTGAAAGTTTTTACTATGAATTCATGAAATAATCTTAACATATACCCCTCGTGCTAAAGAATTGAATCGATAAATTTGACGTCTGGCTTATTCAAAAAAATTTGCTTTTAAAAAAGTGTTATCGTACATAATAATTTCAGATAAAATTTTTCAAATTATTATGTACTCAAACACTTTTAAGCAAAATTTATTTCATAAGCCAGACATGTCAAATTTCGTTGTGCTACATATTTACCATTCTATTTTAACCGCTCCAACTTTTACCACAGCATTTTTACTACCATTCTTTTTTACCGCTATCCTGTTTTACCGTTAACCCATTTTTTACCACTCAATTTTTACCACTCCAACTTTTACCACTGCATTTGTACCACTATACTTTTTACCGCTATTTCGTTTTACCACTAATACATTTTTACCACTCCGTTTTTACCATTACAACTTTTACCACCATACTTTTTTACCGCTATTCCGTTTTACCATTCATAGTTTGTGGGGCTATAGTACGGTTTTGTTAGTGTAGTCAATACCAAAACCGAGTTTGTGGGGCTCTAGTACGGTTTTGTTAGCTTTGTTAGTGTAGCAAATACCAAAACCGAGTTTGTAGGGCTCTAGTACGGTTTTGTTAGCTTTGTTAGTGTAGTAAACACCAAAACCGAGTTTGTGGGGCTCTAGTACGGTATGTATGTTGGTGGTAAAAAGAATTAGTGGTAAAAATAGGGACGGTGGTAAAAATGGATTGGTAAAAGAATACGTTGGTAAATACGTTGGTGGTAAAAAAGAATTAGTGGTAAAAAGGGACGGTGGTAAAAAATCGATTGGTAAAAGTATGTTGGTAAAAAATGGATTGGTAAAAGAATTACGGTGGTAAAAAAGGGACGGTGGTAAATAGGGATTGGTAAATATATAACTTATGATTAAAGCAAATATTAACTAATTTTCAATTATTATTATCTCCTAGACAAACTCACAAAAGACGGGCTTATTCGTTATCTAATGTCCGACGAAAACGCTCCAGTATTCCTGGACAGGCTGGACAACTATATGGATATGGATCAGCCTTTATGTGCATATTACATTAATTCTTCTCATAACACTTATCTAAGCGGACGACAGTTTGGTGGAAAGTCATCTGTGGAAATGTACCGTCAAGTTTTATTGGCCGGCTGCAGATGCGTCGAACTTGACTGCTGGGACGGACGAGGCGAAGACGAGGAACCAATCATTACTCACGGAAAAGCGATGTGCACCGATATTTTATTCAAAGTAAGGGAGGAAACATCAACTCTTATTTAGACCTTATAAATAATAAAATTCTATAAAGCTCTGTTCGCATGAGGATTCATCAAGATTCTGAATCCTGAAAAAGAAGTTTCAAGATTCTGAATCTTAAAAAAAAAATTTTTTGGAGCACTCAATGAATTATAAATTCTTTTTTTCAAAATCTTATTATTTGACAGGCAATTTGAGTCAGTAGCTGGGCGGGTTTAAGCACTGATGTAATGACGTACGAACCCGGAGTTCCGGGTTCAAGTCTCTCGACCGGCAGTATGCGATTGTAAAACATCTTGAAATTAAATCGCACTCGGATGCTTCAAGCTGGCCACTTGATCGTCTTTAATGTATCCTGTTTGCTAAAGAATCTCCATTGCAGCTTTAAGTTTCAAAGGTCGTCGCACGGATTGAGTTTCTGACTGCACCAAAACGAATCGATCTACCTATAATAAGGAGTAAATCCTGTTGAATGGTTATAAAGAAGCATAAAAGAATCCTTGTGTGAACATGGCTTGAATGAAGACTTTTTTTGTTCGAAATGAGAATTAATTTTTTTTTAGGATGTGATCTACGCGCTTCGTGATACGGCCTTCGTAACGTCCGACTACCCCGTGATCCTATCGTTTGAGAACCACTGTTGTAAAGCGCAACAGTACAAATTAGCCAAATATTGTGATGAGATTTTAGGAGACTTGCTACTAAAAGAACCTTTAACTGATTACCCGGTATGTTTTTAACAATATTCTAAGAACATAATGTTACAGTTTTTTGCAATTACAGTTGGATCCTGGAGCAGTTCTGCCGCCACCCAGCTTATTAAAAAGAAAAATACTTATTAAAAACAAGAGATTAAAACCTGAAGTCGAAAAACAAGAACTGGAATTGTTCAAGCAGGGACAGTTTGTTATTGAAGACGAAGAAAAGGAAGATGCTTCTGCCCCCATTCTAGACAAAAAGGTAAATTGTAAGAGAGCTTGCCTCTGACACACAGAGGTTGAGGGTTCGAATCCGAGTTAGATCAAAAATTTTGTCGATCTGTTACGCTAGTCACCATTTCAAGTTTTCGGACGACTACCGGTTGTCATAAATTAGTTCTAGACAAAAAGGTACATTGTAATTGCGGAATAGTACAGTGGTTAGAGTGCTTGCTTCTGTCACACAGAGGTCTAGGGTTCGAATCTGAGTTAGATAAAAAAATATTGTCGACTCGTTAAACCAGTCACCATTTCAAGTTTTCGAAGAACGACTAGCGGCTGTTATAAGATATAAAATGCTTGCATTGGGTTGTCGAATTATGGCATAAATATTGAGAAACTAGCGGACCCGGCGCTTTTTAAGTTATTACCATACCATACATACATGGTGGCAATTCTAACTACGCCCATGATACCATGCCAAATTTGAATCCAATCGGTTACCGCCATTTTGTTTAAAGATGGCGGACTGATATTTTAGTATGCTCATGTCATAAGTTAGATCATAAATTATAACCATTACAAATTTGAAACCAATCGGTGCAGCACATTTTGAGTTAGCTAGCCACCATTTTGTTTCAAGATGGCGGACTAACATTTTAGGCTGGTCATGTTATAAGTTAGATCTTAAGTTATTACCATACCAAATTTTAACTCAATCGGTGCAGTAAACTTTGAATTATAACATATTGTTTATTGTAATGCTTACAATCCATAACGTCTGTTTCAAAACACCTAGACCAACTGAATTCGAAATTCCTATTCAACAACTAATACATAGTAGTTTAATTAAATGTCTGGTTAATCTGTTTGTTATTTTGTTCAATTAAGTGACAAATCACTGTACATTTTCGTCATTAGAAGAAACAATTTAGAATTTTTCGATTTTTCAGCTATTCTTTTGAGTTTCTCAATTTTTTTTCTTTTTAAAACCACCCCTGTATTAGAGCGAACAAAACAAAAAAAGAAATATTCAAATCGGTCATCGTTCAAGTCGTTCTCAAGTTATGGCGTGACCAGAAAAACAGGCATTCATTTTTATATATACAGATAATTGTGTGGCATCACTCAATTCACGAAATCAAAACGTAAATACAATTATGGCTTTGTGTTTTTTAGCCTGAAGAAGAGGTCGTCATTCCCCCCGAAGGAGCCGACGCTTTAGACATCGCTCCTCCAGTACAATACACCGGATCCACGACGAACGTCCATCCGTGGCTTTCGTCAATGGTCAATTATGCGCAGCCTGTCAAATTCCAAACCTTTGACTACGCTGAAAGTAAATACGCAGCATAACTTGATTTAAGCTTGTAACTTGATTTATTTATTTCAGAAAAAAATGTTCATCATAACATGTCGTCTTTTGCCGAAACAGCCGGCCTAAATTATCTGAAATCCCAAGCAATTGATTTCGTCAATTACAATAAGAGACAGATGAGCAGAATTTACCCAAGGGGTACCAGAGCCGACTCTTCTAACTACATGCCTCAAGTAAGATATTTTTTGAAAGAGAACTACTTGACTAATTTTTCGAGTTGCAACGAATATTAAGTAACTATTTGATATTCTGCCTATTCGGCATGTTTTTCATTATTCGGGCGACCACCGAATATTAGTTTACTATTCGGCAGAATACCGAATAGTTTGACGTTACATCTAACATACCTACAATACTTGTATTGTCTATAACAGTGTTTTTATTTAGATATTTCATTGACAAGTTGGAAAAAAATGTGTGTTCCATTTTCCCCTTTTTCTAAATTTAAAGGCCGATATCTCAAAAACTAAGCGAGAAATCAAACTCTAGTCTGCAGCATTGTATTTCTAACACTTAAATTAATCTATAAACAAATTTTCATAATTTTCAAAATTTTGAAATTTTTAGACCTCTCAAAAACCGACCATCCTCGATTTCTCAAAAATGGTTCAATATATCGACTAAATTTATTCACCAATGAATTCCTCGCGCCGAATTACATATGTGTACCAATTTTCAGCTCAAAATTCCGACGGATACAAGATTTATCCAACATTGTCGATTTTAGAAAAAATAAATAAATCTTCAAAAATGGACAAACCGTGATAAATCTTGTATATTAATAACTGGGTTTGAAACTTAGTAACTGTAGTAGCCGAAATTTAATAAATAAAATCTGACGTGGCCGTTACAATACCTCTCGCCTTGACATTGAAGTATTATTATTTAACCTCGTATTTAACCAAATATTAAGCTTTAATTAGGTAATAAATTATATATTTCACAAATCTAATCAGCTCATTTAATATATAATTTTATTTTATAAATACCATATTTACATAATACCGACATAATACTATGTCCAGTTAATATCTATACTATATCCAACATTTCAAAATTCTACACCACACTCTACACATGCCCTACACCACAGAGAAACCTCCTTGCCACAGACATCTGTTTATCTGTCACATTGACAATTTTATTTTTGTTTTAAATTTTATTTCTATTTCGGGATTCACAAATCATGGTAGGTAAAATTATATATTTAAAAAAATTATATTTCTTTACTGGTTAAAGATATAGAAACAATTAAGATTAAATATTGTACAATGTAATTTCTTCTTTCATGTGTGGTATGGCAAATTGTAACAATCGCATTATTTTATACAATTTTTGCAAAAAATGTTATAGTGCTACAAGAAAAGTACCATTTCCGGTTGGTGGATTTTTACCAAAATCTTTTCAGCTCTTCATTAACATATATAAATGTATAATGCAAAATATTAGAATTTTATGTTCAGTAGAATTTGAGATAATGAACCGGGACGAAAGGCTATAGTAGGCGTACATACAGACTTTCATACACACACACAGACACACACACAGACACACACACAGACATCATCGTGAAAATAGTCAAAATAGGTTCTAAAGGTGCTAAAACGTGCTAATTGACAAAAATCTCGACATCGAATTTTTTCACGATCCCTATACCTCTCTAGGCGAGAGGTAAAAAAACTGACTCAATTCCAGTAAGTTTTTATCCTTCCATTAAACGTATCCAGTCAAGAAGCATCACCGATTCATTATTAACTGGATATAATGTAATATGATAATAATAAAATAAAAATTGTATCCACAAAGAGCTAATTTGATTTCAATGTCAATCGAAATCGGTACGTTGCTTGAAAAACTATAAAATAAATTACAAAAAGTAGTCTAACAAAAACCAAATTCACATATTACAGTGTCAAGGCGGGAGGTTATGTGCTGGCCACAACAGATTTTTTCTGTGTTTCTACGATAAATAATAAAATATTATTTGTGCCACCCTTACAAAATGGGGCCCACCAGTAAAGACAGGTAATTTTTAAGGCCAGAATCGGCTTCCCCGGACAATTTTACCCCAAACTACAACTTTTCGCCATGTTTCTACGACTAATAATATGTTAATAACCTTTTTTATACTGATATACAATGCTGTAACAACACTCGTTATAAACGAGGTTTCGTTATATACATGGGTTATTTGTAAGGGTAGAATCGTATTCCTGAGATAATTTTACCACGATAACCAAATTTTTTCGGTTTTTCTACAATAAATAATAAAAAATTACTGTGCTACCATGGTTAAAGACACTCTTAAATAATGGGGGCCCCCCAATAGAGACAGGTCATTTTTGAGGCCAGAATCGGCTTCCTCGGACAATTTTACCCCCGGGTACAAATTTTCGCCGGTTTTCTACAATTAATAGCAGAGAAAATAATTATTTAAAATTTTTATAACCGAGAAATTTACATTCCAAAATATGGAGTTTAATGGAACGGAGTATAGCAATTTTCAAAATTTATAAATGTCAAAATTATACTGTTGGACGGCTTATTTTCTTATAATTTAAAATAATTCAAATTTTGAGAATTTTTTCCGGGCCTATTAAACAGGCTCCAACTGGAAACAGGGGGGGGATATAAACTTTAGGTCGGTAAAGAGATTTTCAACCCCAAACAATCCTCGAAAAGCATTTTATTAATAAAGTTATTGCATTTTGAATTTTTTTGTGAGGTTATTGGTTGGGTTAGGCCAATTTTTATTATATAATTTCAAAAAGCCAATGTACACTCCGTTCCAAAATTTTAATTACAGAACTAAGGGATGAAAACAATGACGATTTTTATTAAAAAAATTAATTTCTCGTAAACGGGACCAGATATCGATGCCCGGTTTTCAGCATTGGATTAAGCATGAAATAGGCTTTATTTAGACTAGTACGGCTATAACGAGCATTCATTATACGACCTCGTTTGTAACGAACATTTAATTAAATTAACAATAACTTTGTTTCGAAGAGTAGAAAAATTCTGAAAATTAGTATACTGATGTAAAAAAATCTGAAAAATCCATTTATGAAGCCAAATTTAAAATCGGGACACCCATTTTGGGTGCAAAAATACTTTATTGTATATTTTTATTACTACGCATAGAAATAAGCTGTAAATTTGTATACTTATGTTTTAAAATATGAGAAACCCATTTTTGAACCTTAAACTGAGTTTACTACACCCATTTTGGGTGTAACATTTATTTTTTTAATGGTGGATGTAGAGAAAAGTTATAAATTCAAGTAGTACCTAAAGAATTATATTTATTTTTAAAATAAAGGTACGTACACCCATTTTAGGGTGTTGTAGATATTTCAAGAACTATACCAGATATTTAGATGCGGTTTTCAATGTTGTTTGTAATAATGCATTTAAATAATATTTATACGGACTTGATTTTTTTTCACCATTGAATTCCTCGCGTCGAATTACATGGGTATACAAATTTTCAGGTAAAAATTCCGACGGGTACATTTTTACCTCTCGCCTAGAGAGGTAAATAGGGATCGTGAAAAAATTCGATGTCGAGATTTTTGTCAATAAGCACGTTTTAGTACCTTTAGAACCTATTTTGACTATTTTCACGATGATGTCTGTGTGTGTGTGTCCGTTTGTGTGTCTGTATGTGCGCCTACTATAGTCTTTCGTTCTGATTCATTATCTCAAATTCTACTGAACATAAAATTCTAACATTTTGCATTATACATTTATACATGTTAATGAAGAGCTGATTAGATTTTGGTAAAAATCTGTCAACCGGAAATGGTATTTTCTTGAAGAATTTTAACATTTTTTGCAAAAAATATAGGAAATACTGTGATAGTTACAATTTGTCATGCGACATTTGAAAGAACAAATTACCTCTTACAATATTTATTTAACAACTTTTCTATATCTCTTACCAATAAATTAAAATTATTTTTCAAAAATGTGTAATTTTACCTACCACGATTTGTAAATTATAATATAGGAAAAAAAATTAAAACAAAAATGAAAATGTCAATGTGACAGATGAACAGACAGATTTTGGTGGCACCATTTGTAAAGAAATGTATAAATATTAATAACTGGGTTTGAAACTTAGTAACTGTAGTAGCCGAAATTTAATAAATAAAAAACTGACTCAATTCCAGTAAGTTTTTATCCTTCCATTAAACGTATCCAGTCAAGAAGCATCACCGATTCATTATTAACTGGATATAATGTAATATGATAATAATAAAATAAAAATTGTATCCACAAAGAGCTAATTTGATTTCAATGTCAATCGAAATCGGTACGTTGCTTGAATAACTATAAAATAAATTACAAAAAGTAGTCTAACAAAACCAAATTCACATATTACAGTGTCAAGGCGGGAGGTTATGTGCTGGCCACAACAGATTTTTTAAATATGTTTAAGAAAATCAATTATTTTTTATCTTTGTGGGGGGAGGGGGCTGCAGTACGCCCCCCTTACCCCGGCTGCGTTCCTGTGCCTGTAGATCATGAAATTTGAACACTATATTGGATATTAAATTTCCTAGATATGGCCTCTCTAATAAAATGTTTTGTAGGTATTCTGGAACGCCGGTTGCCAAATGGTGTCCCTAAACTTCCAAACATCAGATCTCCCAATGCAACTGAACCAAGGAAAATTTGAGTACAACGGCAACTGTGGCTATCTTCTAAAACCTGATTTCATGCGTCGTGCCGACAGAACTTTCGATCCTTTCGCCGAATCCCCTGTAGATGGCGTTATTGCAGCTCAATGTTCCGTTCAAGTATGAGTCACACACTTCGACCATATATAGGTATAGACAGATAACACTCAATGCTGTAGTATACAATGTTGTGAAGGCAAGAAGTACTGCAGCGGGGAGCAGCAGCTATAGGCGGGGAAAGGAAGTGAGGATACGATAGTGTTGCACATTGCTGACTTCTGGTTTGTTGTCATGGAACAGAGAATGAAACACTTCAAGGTGTGTGCAGGTCATACACCTCTTCACACCGCTACGCTAGTTCTTTGCTTCACAACAAAGGCTTGGGTTGTTTGTCTATTCCTATATATGGTCGAAGGTTACACAAATATCAAAATATTTACACGACTTTGTTTAGGTCATCGCCGGGCAGTTCTTGTCAGACAAAAAAGTAGGAACATACGTCGAGGTTGACATGTATGGTCTACCAACTGATACCATTCGCAAAGAGTTCCGAACTAGAATGGTTCCTGCCAATGGTTTGAACCCGGTTTATAACGAAGAACCATTTTTATTCCGAAAGGTGGTATTGCCAGATTTGGCGGTACTCCGATTTGGAGTTTACGATGAAAATGGTAAACTTCTTGGGCAACGCATCTTACCATTAGATGGTCTTCAAGCTGGTTATCGCCATATATCTCTCAGAACTGAAGCAAATTTCCCTATGTCACTGCCAATGTTGTTCTGCAACATTGAACTCAAAATTTATGTACCTGACGGCTTTGAAGGTAAATATTATAACTCGAATGCGGAATAAATTATCGAATTGTTAAGAATGTAGTTGATAGAGTAGGAATGTGGAACGAATGTCGAATGAAAGGTTAACAAAGCGAATATATGCGGGTGAGATAGTTGGTGAGTGATTCGACGGACGTCCGGTGAGTAAATGGATTGATGTGATTGATGGTTTGTTGCGTGTGCGAATGTTTTCGAGTGGGGAGAATAGAAGAGCTTGCTTGAATGTGGACGAGGCAAAAGAAATGTGTCAGGATTGAAAATTGATTGCCGGACCGCATTCAGGTTCGGTTCACGATTCACTGTTGTATATATGGTTCGATATTGTTCCGGTTCACATTTTTCTTGAACTTGGTTCAAGTTCCGGTTTCGGTTCAATGATTTATTAAATAACAATCAATTAATTAAAATATCTGACGAAAAAGTAAGTAGCGTGAATAAAACTAAATTTAAATAATCATCCGTAGATTTCATGGCTGCCCTATCCGATCCCCGGGCCTTTATGGGCGCACAGCAAAAACAAACTGAACATATGAACTCGATGGGCATTGAAGTGACCGATTCAAAGGGTACCGGAGATTCTGGCGATTCAAAAAAGGCCGACAAGAAGGAAGAGAAGAAAGAAGAACCTCTTGTTTTTGATCCAATTACTATTGAATCTTTACGACAAGAAAAAGGATTCCAAAAGACTGCAAGGAAACAACAGAAGGAACTTGATGCTTTGAAGAAACGACAATCGAAGGAGAAGTTGTCAGTGCAGAAATCGCAGTGCACTGCTATTGAGAAACTCATCAAAGGCAAGAAGTAAGTAATAGTATTTTGTGCACCTAGGGAGGGAAGCGTGCTATTACTCCCGCGGGCGAAGCGGCGGTCCGAGCGAGGGCGCCGGCTTCGCTCAAGGGTGTAATAGCTATTACTCCCGCGGGCGAAGCGGCGACCCGAGCCGAAGGCGAGCCGCAGGCGAGTCCGGGCGAGGGCGCCGGCTTCGCCCAAGGGAGTAATTGCTATTACTCCCGCGGGCCAAGCGGCGGCCCGAGCGATGGCGCCGGCTTCGCCCAAGGGAGGAATAGCCTTCCCTCCCGTGGGACACACAATATTTTACGTCACGAGGGCCTCGAAATCACCTTTCTTGCAATGTTTTCCTCCCGCCAGTACCGGGAAGAAAACTCGCTTCCCCCCTCCATTAGCAAGAGGAAAACACTGCTTTCCTCCCCCGAGTGATGTAAAAAATATTGTAGTTTGTTTGTTACGATATCATTTTACATCATATCAATTTACATGGTTGTGTCAACTATTTTCAACTTAAAATAGACAAAATATTACTTTAATGCAAAGGTTTAAACAAAATGGCATCTTAATCATTTTTACTTGTCAGACCTGAGGTATATTCTATAAGACAGGTATTGTGACGGGTCAAAATTTTCGACTGTGAGTTTTTGATGAATAAGCACGTAACATTGTTACAACCTTGATTACATCTGATTATATTTATTTAAAAAATGGCATTACCAATTAATAGTAGCTATGTTCAATAATCTTGGACAGATGATTAGTTAATTATTTATTTATTTTCAAGTAAAAATGATTTGCAAAACGACCCCGCAGTGCGAAAACTAGTAACAGAACAATCTTTGCAATGGAGCGAAATGGTAGAACGTCATCGAAAACAAGAATGGGAAACATTGAAGCAACAATTGAATGACCAACAAGATATCCTGAAAAAACTCATGGAAACCACGCAAGGCCAACAAATGAAGCAACTAGAAGCAAAACACGAACGGTAAGATTTATTTCACAAAACAAAACAACAAATAAATAACTTACTTACTGTCAACAGTGAACTAAAAGAATTAAACTCACGCCAAGCAAAAATGTCCGTCGAAACGTCGAAAGAAGTCACGAACGACAAGACTCTAAAAACAAAAGCAGAGAAGGAAAGAAGACTGCGCGAGAAACAACAGAACAACACGAAGCGGTTCCTCGACGAAAGGAAAACGGCGCAAATGAAGCAAGGAAAGGAAAAAGATAAACTAAAAATAAAACACGACAAGCAGATGGAAATGCTGATGCACGATGTCCAGAAGGTAAAATAAACATTCCTGAATATCAAATACGTTTTTCTAATTAAGCTTCTGGTTGCAGCTGATCGAAATGTACAAGAATGAAGAGACGGAGTACAACATGAGTTCAAAGAAAGAATTTTTCGTTTAAATTTTCTTTTGCATCTATCAGTTCTTCTTAATTATTTCGAATTTAACTGCGGCCGCAGGTCTCTAGATCTCATGACTTTATTCAACATATGAATGTATTATTAAGAATATTATTCTAGTCGTTTTATATAATATTTTCTGATAGGATAAGAATTTTACTGGTTTCTCTAAGCCTAGATCTAACTTCGTACGTTAATTTCGTATAATAAATTCCATGTTGTTATAGTTATAGGGCCTAATATGAAGAGATGCTTCAGTCGTACGACTACAATATTATTTTCAAAATTCATTCTTCTAAAGCCCTGTTCACACAGGAAAAAATCAATTTAGCGGCGCCGCTATTTGACAGGAAATCCTCACCAGGATTATTCTTCAAAATCCTGGAAAGTATCCTGTGTGAACAAGGCTTAATATTTAAATATAACTTAAGAGCTGTGAACCCTACTTTTATTCAAAATTGTGTTCATGAAACATATTCAGGATTATATTTCACTTATACATAAAAATAACTCAATCAATATTTTTAAAACTTCACTTAGCTCTGGGCACTAAATTTATCGATGTGTCAACAAAATAAGTTAATTCACAATTTATATTCTCATTCACAAAATAAGTGATAACGGCACATATAAGTGTACTATGAGTGTTTTAATAATACTTAAAATATTCCATAATATTTTACTTATTTATTAATGTCGTCAAGTGACTACAAATAAGATAAAGTAATAACAAAAGGCTTAAAGAGATTTTTATAACTGTAAAGTAATTTTAAAATATTGACGACGATGAATTATTTTATTAGATTTTCGTTTTGCTTGTGCCAATGACGAAATCAGGAACGTCTTCAACACTAGAATATTTATAACTAGAAAATTCATTGAAAAGAAAATTCTTACATGGAATCATAAAACGAAACTTCATGCTTAAGAAACTCATACACAAAAATAAACATAAAAACATGTAAAGCAATATTCAAATCTGTTGAAAATCGAGTATAGTGCACCCCTTTCAGTCGCCCCCCTCGTGACAGCCTGGCGAGTTCAATATGTTAGATTCAGTTCTATTTTAAAAAGTCTACGAGTTTGTTGTTAAACAAAAATTATTATTATCTCTCGCCTTATATTCTACAGAGGTATTTTGACGGGTCAAAATGACTAAAATATTTCTTTTTCCAGATTTGAATATTCCTTTACATGCATTTTCAGCATCCATCAGATTCTAGATTTGGATTTTCTTGTCTGAATTTTCGGGTGTTTTATGATTCTACTCAAGAATTTCTTGTGCTTGAATTTTCTAGGTCTGAGTTTTCAAGAATTGGGTAGGCACCCACGAAATCTTTGTTACCAGGGTAGAAATTACTTAGTAATTATTAATTTTGTGACCAATTAGGATAACATACAAAACAGTCAATATTTTTATAAACAGCGCTCATGAAAGAATCGTGCAGGCACGTTATAGAAATTGTTGAGAATTATATGTATATGATATTAGAGATTTGAACCTGGGACCTGAAGGGCATGAGCGCTTGTTCAATGCAGATTTGTTATTTTTTTGTTATGGAAAGAATTGTTATATTATGTACAGATATGGCATTTAATTTTACAAAGTAAATAAAATAGATAAATATTAAAGATAAAATGATAAGTAAAATCAAAACTAATTGAAGGTGCCATGATTGTTTCAATCAATTATGTTACGTAAATATTTATGTATTTGTAAATAATTATTATAGCTCTTCAGATTAACTAGTCAACTGAGTATTTATATAAGGTCAAATTATAGATGTATTTTGTTTTCTAGACAGGTAAATCATATTTTCATTCAAATTATATTTGATTTATTAGTTAACATTTAAATCTACTTATAATACAACTTTGAATAAATAATATCTTACATACTACGGACCTTCTTTCTTTCCCTGTATACGCTGTCCGTCTGAACTAAAAAAATATAAGAAGCATCATAATAACGTACTTTATGGACTCCTACCTACTTCCTACCGGAAGCTCATGACAGGTGATGGTCTCCTTTTGGAGGATTAGAATATTGACCCTATGACAACAAAGAAAAGCGGGTATTAAACCCTTGCACGCTTTCCAGTCATATGGCAAATTGCATTTCCACTTGCACAAAATTGTTGTTTTTCTCTGATTTAATAATGCATGCCCTTTTATCAAAAGAAACTTAAACATATTTAAGTCTTAAAAATTATAGGCATGCGATTCGCAGGGACCCAAAAGGCTCAAACGGTCACGTGATCTTGCAATAAAAAAATATGATTTTGCGCGTTTTCATACAGCATGCATCGAGCATGCCGATGTAAAGAATTAATATTTGTGTCATAAAACAGCTATAACCAAATTGGCATGCAGTCCTCGTTGGCCCAAGGGTGGAAAATTTCGGAAAAGTTTTGTGCAATTTTCCATATGACCGGAAAGCGTGCAAGGATTTAATACCCGTTTTTCTATGTTGTCATAGGGTCAATATGCTATCGGAGACCATCATCTGTCATGAGCTCCCGGTCTATAATACAGTACATACTGTAAGGATCAAAACGAATCATCTCAAGTTTATCAGCCAGTCTTTCACGAATCGCAGTAAATTGATGACCACTGACCACACTTTCCATTAGAACCATTATATTCCTAAATAGTAAAATTACAATTACAGTAATTTAAACCCAAAATTACAAAAAAAATAATTACAATTCAGCTGTAATAAATATATTTATTAGAGTACTCACTTGCTTTTAACTCTTTTAAACAATACATTAGTCAAAAACATTTTAAAATTCAAGCCCAAAATTCAATATTATACAAGCAAAATTTTGAGGTTATCTCAGCACGTTTGACATTAGCAGTTCTTTTAGCTTTGTTGGTAAATTCCCCAAATTTGACAGTAGCTGTCATGTGAATGTAACTTCTAACAATTACATTTTTTTCTTAAATAACATAAAAATGGGCGATCAAAATACAGAAAATGATTCAACAATTCCTGAGCAAGATTCTCTAGCAGAAAGTTCAGAACAAGATACAAATCTTACTTTAGATGCAGGCGATAAGAAGGAAGATAAACAAAAAGGTACAATGGTTTGTATATTTAATTGTTAATATTTAATTGTTATTAATTAATATTCCAGTTGATATATTGTTGAAACCAACTGGAAATGCTCCGATTATGAAGAAAAAAAAATGGGCTGTTGATGCAGACAAGCAAATTGGATGGATCATGGAGTTCATCAAGAAATATTTAAAATTGGAGCAAGAAGAAAAATTGGTATGTTATGAAACGGTATTTAAATGAGAAGTAGTTATAAGTTATTGTTTGTTGTAGTTTCTGTATGTAAATCAAACGTTTGCACCATCGCCAGATCAAACAGTTCGGAATTTGTACAACTGTTACAGCACAGAAGGAAAATTAGTACTTCATTATTGTAAAAGTCAAGCTTGGGGATAAGGGATAAAATGATAATAGTATAATAAACATTCATAATTTTTTTGATGTAATTATTTATCAAGTCAATAATTGTTATTATTTTGTATTTACATTTAAGAATTAGCCTTTTTAAGTGCATAATGTGATTTTGAATACTGTGTATGTTTTTGTAAATAAGAACTTTTATAATATAAAAATATTTAAATAGTTTGGAGAAGAAGCTAGATTCAGACCTACCGAATTATAAACCAGTGCCCAATGTTCGCACTTATTGAAATTAATATTTAGCGAGGATTTTAGAAAGATTGTATGATTTTTAAGATTTTAGGTACCAAGATTTTCAAATTGTACAAAAGATTTTATAGATTTTACTTTGTATTCCACAAATTTTAAAATGGTTTTACAGGTTTTGTTAAGATTTTAAGGATTTATGATCGGATTTTACAAAGATCGTATGAATTTTAATAATTTTTAGTAAGATTGGAAGGATTTCAAATATTTTTTTGAAGATTTTGGATAATTTTTAAAATTTTAGGTATCTATACCAAGATTTTCCGAAAGATTTTATTCTGGATTTTAAGAAGATTTAACAGATTTTATTAAGAATTTACACAAGATAGTAAAGATTCTAATGAGATTTTAATGATCTAATGCCTTGTTCACACGGATTCTGAATCCTGGAAAAATTCAGCTATCAATGAGTTAGAAATCCTTCTTTTCCAAGACTCATTGACGATTTAATTTAGCGGCGCCGCTATTTCACAGGCAATTCTCACCAGGATTAATTTCAAAATTCAGAAGCATGAAAGAATCTTCAAAGAATCCTTGTGTGAATAGGACTTTTTAGCAAAGTATACAAAGATTTTACAAGTGGTTTAGCACTTATACTTATAATTGGGAAGCTTTAATTTAAAAAAAATTGTTTAAACTGTTTACCTACAAATTCTTTTGTTATCAAAAAATCGTTAATCATCAAAATCACTCTCTACATGACTGGCTTTCAAGGTTGTAAAAGTAAGGGAATAATGATTCGTCATTATTTAAGTACAAGTTACATCACTTATCAGCGAACAAGCATTTTATTTACAGTATCTTCTTTCAAACTTTCAGCTCATAGTTTCAGACCAAGGTTCGCGGTCTAGTAGAACGCACCTAATGGCTTAATCAATAAAATAGAAATAGAGCAGTTATAGCAGCTACAGTGTAAATCATTCGCAATTTATTAAATTAATTCGCAAAAATGACCGCCGAACTCAGACGTCGAAAAGTAAGTAAACTATTTGTTTTTGATTATGCTGATTCGAAAATAGACTGCGTGATGATGTGACAGTGATTCGATTAGAGTTATTGTTTTTGTTTAATTTTGGTTTCTAGACTAGTAGGAAAGTGCAATTAAAATTAATTTTTGATTCTGAGCATGATATATACCCCAGTATGTACCCGAAAGTATTTTTTAATTATTGACATTTCGATTATAACCTCAACATGCTATGTGATGATATCTCAGTTTATTCATTATATTGACTTTTTGTAGTTATTACCCTACTTATTTAGTTATTATCTAATTTATTATTTAAACCGAATGCCTTTATACTCGTTTATATAATAGTTTTTTCGATAACTCCTTTCTGTTGTGACAGTTGTCACTGTCACAAACAAAGGCCACCACAAATTTTGTAACTTATAATCATATAATTTATGTAATAACTATACTTGAAAAGTTGCATTTTGTAATAAATAATATTCGTATCTAACACTGAACAACCTTTGATAACAACTAGACTTACTTTTTATGTAACATAGATTAGCCTGCACTATTGTGTACGTATAGCTCTTTTGCTTATCTATATACTTTATTTTCTATTATATGAATGAATTATAAACGAATTTTTTTGCAGTTAAAAAGCCAATATGTCGGTCCATCATCGAAGAAAAGTTCAAAAGACAAAGAAGCATCTGGGATTCAAAGATCACTCATCTGTTTGATCATCTGCGCCACAATCCTTATATTATTTTTTGGTAAGACCCAATATAAAGTATTAGCAGAAGTTTTAGCAAAAATATTTAAAATTTTATCAAATAGTTATTTATATAGTTTGTTGTTGAAGGCGATTAATAATCTCGACAATTAACGCGTTCCCTTCTCTCACGCGTTAAAATGTCGCAATTATTAATAACCTCATTAACACACTAGATAGTTAAATAAATATTAGTATACGCTCTCCAAATTTGTTTTGTAACTAGGTAATTGTTCTAAAATTTAACTTCAAAATAAAATTTGGAAAAACGTAGGCGATGAAACAATGAAAATAATACTATAAAATATAAATAACAGCTCATTGTCTAGGTTTCGTCTTATTAGAGCTATTTATGTTATAAGGACCGTAACGTCAATTATTATGGTACTACTCGTGAATATAATCAGACGAGGCGAAGCCGAGTTTGATAACACGACATGTACCATAATGATTGACGTTACGATCCGTATTGTATACTAAATTTTATCTGCTGGCGTAAATTTGTCAAAAAGTAAAATAATTTATTTGGTTTGAACAAAAAAAATTAAATTTAAAAAATCTGGCATGCTATTTTTGAAACTTCCTTAGTAACGAGTTGTTTGTTATTTTATTATGGTACTGAGTACCATACTGGATCCATTACGGTTCTTGACCTATACCTAATGAACCCTATTGAAGCTATTAATAATGTTATCAGTATGACACGGCATCAGATAAAATATTATTTTTATAATCGATATCTGATTAACTTTAACTAACATACATTAATTGTGTAATGGCAAGAATAGTAAATCTATGAAATTCCATTTAAAAACAATACCTAACCCAAAACTGTTTGATTATAAAATCTGGAATCTAAAATTGCGAATTTTGAAATAATTCCTTCAGTTCCGTGTTTGGTTTCAGAATATGTTTACTATGTTACATTTTGCCCTTTTTGTCCAACCAAGTACCGATGTAGCTAGTAACAATCCTAAATACTAAATTTAAATTAGACACAATAGACTCACTAATTTTAAACAAGAGCTAGCCCAAAAGGCAGGGCTAAACTTTTTTTGTCAAAGCTTTTGTTACATACGTGAATCCATGCAATAAAAAAATAATAACATTTTTATTAGGAATTTATGTGGATTCATGGGAATTCGGCCATAGAGCAGTGGACCACATCGCGAAATCACTTGGCTACCATGAGCCAGTGTACGCAGTTGTCATCGACGCGGGAAGTACCGGTTCAAGAGTTCTTGCATTTTCTTTCCACAAGGCCTACATAGATGGCAGACTAATCCTAGACAATGAACTGTTCGTCGAGACAAAACCAGGCCTATCAGCATTTGCAAAGACCCCAGAAAAAGGTGCACAATCTATCAACATTCTGTTAGACAAAGCCAAGAACGAAATTCCGATGGAACATTGGAGCAAAACGCCTTTGGTTCTAAAAGCCACCGCAGGTCTTCGACTCCTACCAGCTGAACACGCCGAAGGCCTTTTGAAAGCAGTCAGAGATCTATTCAAAGAATCCCCATTCTTAACAAACTCCGAATCGGTTTCAATCATGGACGGAAAAGACGAAGGAATCTTCAGTTGGTTTACTGTGAATTTCCTTTTGGACCGGCTAAGCGGCAACCCAGATCGAACAGTAGCAGCTTTAGATTTAGGAGGCGGGTCTACTCAAGTTACATTTGCTCCTACAACTCCATCCACATTAAAACAAACCGAATACATCCACAATGTAAACGCAGTGAAAGGGATAATACCAGTGTACACACATAGCTACCTTGGGCTTGGTCTGAACGCTGCTAGGAAAGAAATCCTAACTTTCGAGCATGACGACAAGGCTAGAAACTTGAGCAGCTTGTGTGTAAACCCATTCATCACCAACAAGAAGTTCCATTATGCTGGAGTCGACTATTCGGTCAGTGGAGACGATAGGTACGCTCGTGTAAGAGGCGCTGAAGACCCTAAAGTCAAGTTTGATGATTGCGTGAAGATTATTACTGATTATATTTATTCTAAAGTTATTCCGTTGCAAGAATTGCACACGAAGGAGATTAATGCGTTCAGTTATTATTTCGACAGAGCCACAGAATACGGACTTATAGGTAAATAACAGATATATAAATTGACAGATGTAATCCGTGTGTGTCGGAATGTGGTCGAACCCCATATTGAGTAATGTAATCAAAAAATTATGTCACAGTGCACAACCATTGTTACTTTATTGTGACGAAATCGGTTTATTACTATACTAGTGCGCATTAGTTTGATCACATGCAGAGCTGGGCAAGTATCGAAATCAAAATACTTAAGTACCAATACTACCTATGGTCAGTACTTGATACCAAGTACATTTTCAAGTAAAGCTTCAGAGTACTTAAGTAAAGTATAAGTTTTTCTTGTCAAAAGTACTTTTCAAGTAGAAATATTTTTTTAAATTAATATAATAAATTGCATGGTTTGTAACATTTTTGTAACCTGATTACATTCGATTATTATCTTTTTTTATCGAGGAAGATTAATTCACAGTGAAAATGTCGTATTCTGTCGCTGTGGTCGCAGGTTGAACAGTATAATAAATTATTGAAAAAACTTAAGTACTTTTACATTATTTCAGTATTATTGAAAAACTTAAGTATTTAAAAAGTACTTCAGTTTTATTTACAATTATTAAATGAAAATAAGTCTTACGTACAAGTTTTTTTAGTACTTAAAATTTTAAAGTAATGAGTACTAAAAAATATTTATACTTAAGTCCAATTATTAAGTACTAGTTTATATTAAAAATTGATTTGATTCCCAGCTCTGATGACGTCAATTTCAACGAATCTGATTGGCCAATCATTTTACGCGACTCAATATGGCATGATGCCTCATTTTTAGTATAAGACCAAGCTATCTGTCAGTTAGATATGTGCAATTAGTTCATTCCCAAATGCATTTAGTTTTACGGTTTACATTTATGTAAAGTTTGAATACATCTAACTAAATATGAGCATTCGTAGTAATTAAAAGTGGGACGTGTGAATGCTTTTTTATACGGAAACATAAATGTAAACCGTAAAACTAAATGCTCATGTGAATGAGGCTTTATTTATAAAAAATAATGATTAATTATTTCTAGATCCGTATAAGGGTGGAATTGTAACAGTGCATCAATTTAGCGATGCAGCTAAAGATGGTAATACATTTTTGTAATCAATCAAATATGAATTACTAATTTAAATTTGATTTTTCAGCTTGCGCAACGATAAATGTGGAACAACCATTTCAATGTTTAGATTTGACTTATATTTGGGTTCTACTAGAGCACGGATTTAGTTTAAAACCGCAAACGAAATTAAGCGTAAGTTGACATTTAATTAAACTTTGCCTCTCAAGGACAAAAGCGGAGTCACTGAGAGTCAGAACGAATTGTCGGAGATTTGTCCAAATCATTTTTATAGTTCCTAATCAGTAAAAAAACATTGCTTATCGAACTTATTAAACAATAAATTGTAATATTGTTAAAATAAAATAAGTTGTAGGTACTTTAGATAAAGCTACAAATAAACAAATTTATAAATTATTATTGGGGTTTAAGGCTAATTCACATAAGAATTTAGTTTTAAGGTTTAGATTTATGTTTACGTTTAAGAAATTTTGAATACATCTAACTAAATATGAGCATTCACAGTGCTTGAAAGTGGGAAGTGTGAATGCTCGAATTTAATTACATGAATTTAAACATACCGAAACGTAAACATAAATGTAAACCTTAAAACTAAATGCTTATGTGAATGAAGCTTAATTTCTATTAATATTTATTTATTTATTTATACTTTTCAAGAATTTATAAATAAAAAATATAACGGAACTAGACCCAAATAATAAATTATTAATTATGAGTTCTGAAAATTTCTTTCAATGTACAAAACAAATTTATATTATAATTAGAATTGATAACTTTTTTTTGCAGCTATTCAAGAAGATCGCAGGCCACGAAATTAGCTGGGCGTTAGGTGCAGCATTCCACATTTTAAAACAAACTAATTAGTTACAAATTTTAGTTAAATGAACGGTGCCTTTTTTATGTATAAAATACACGAAAATAACGTTTTATAATATGTAAGGCTGTGTATATGGTATTGTTCTATTTTGAACAGTATTTTACGTTCATTCCACATTTATTGTATTGTTATTGTATTATTAATTTAGTGCACAATTTTAGTGAATTTTACGCAAAGACAAAATATTACTGTTGTGAGATGTATAAATGTTTAAGTCAAAATAAATTGTACACTTTTTGTATACTGACATGTGACGTCAATAAATCGTTGTTATAGAAAAAATATTTACTCGTCGTCTATTTACTGCCCTCTCAGCAATAATGCGAAAACACTTTCTATAAATCATCGGCAGTAAAAGCTCGCGACTGCGGTGCATAAAACATAAAAGAAGCAAAGATTCTATGCCCCCCCCCCCCCCCTCTAGAGCACACGCTAAGAGCGTCCAAGGCGCGCTTTTACAGAACCAAGTCGCCGTAAAATCGAAAAGAATGGAAGGTGATTTAAATGCGTTAGCCAAGGTCCGATTGTAGCGGGAAAGCCAGGAGTCGCTTCCAACACAATGAAAAATGAATCAATTCTTCCCCTAACGGCATGTTTTGTACGGAACGAACACTACCGCGACTTTAATACAAAAAATATCACAATAATTCAATGCAGAATTTATTGTTGTTCAGATTCTATTGAGTATCGAAATCAAAATAATTAAGTATAAGTATCTATCTATGGTCAGTACTTGTTACCAAGTACATTTATAAGTAAAGCTTCACAGCACTTAAGTAAAGTAATTTTTTATCCAAAACACTTAAAAAGTATGTATTTTAAAGTACCAAGTACATTTTTAAGTAAAGCTTCACAGTACTTAAGTAAAGTATAAGTTTATCTTGTCAAAAGTACTTAAAAAATATGTATTTTTAAATCCTTTATATCAACTTCATCGTCTTGTCTGTCTGTCTACGTACGTACGGCAAAAAAAAACAAATCAAAAATGACCCACTTCCCGGGATCCTATCGAGCTGAAATTTTGCAAATAAACTTTTGTCATGCACTTTGACAAAATTTCAGATTCTCCGCCATCTTGAAACAAAATGGCAGCTAGCTATCTCAAAATGTACTGCACCGAAAAAATTTAAATAAATATCGATCGAGTCTCATATATAAAGGATTTATAGTCAAAAACTTTGTTTTTACGGGTTCGATACCAAGTAGGTACATTTTTAAATAAAGCTTCACAGTACCTACTTAAGTAAAGTATAAGTTTTCTTGTCAAAAGTACTTAAAATATGTATTTTTAAAGTGCCAGTATTTTTTTCAAAATTAATATAATAAATTGCATGCTTGCTGTAACCTTATTCCATTTTTTTACAGAGGAAGATTCGTTCACAGTAAAAATTTCGTATTCTGTCGCTGTGGTCGCAGGTTGAACAGTATAACTCGACCTATTATTTCAGTATTATTGAAAAACTTAAGTACCTATTTAAAAGTAAGTACTTCAATATTATTTACGATTATGAAATTAAAATAAGTTTTAAGTACAAGATTTTATTTTATTACTTAAAATTTTAAAGTAATAACTACCAAAAAATATTTATACTTAAGTAAAAGTTGTTATTAAAAAATTGATACTTCTTATCTAAATACTTAAGTAATGCCCAGTTCTGCTATTGAGCTATTCAAAATCCCCTCTCGTCTGATTCGGCGCCTCTACTTTTGATTACATTTAGCATAACAATCACAAACAAGTAACACGCCGTTAGCATATCTCCCCTACGTATTCCTCCCTCAATTTCTCCTCTTTCTGTCAGTCAGCAATTCAAGCAGAGATCAAACCACATCAAGCCGACACAATGTAAATATGATCAGTTGTCACCGTGTCGAGCATAGCTGTGTGTATGTACGGTCAGCATCAGAAACATCAACGATGCCGTAATGAATGTGTCAACAGCAGAACAGTTGACGGTCGCGTGACAGCGACAGTCCGCGGGGAATCCCCGCGAGGGAGAGGGATTCGTGCGAAGATGGGAAATGTGGGCGAAAAAATTATAACTGTGGTTCTGAAATTTCAAGTTCGAATCTAGTCACTGCGCCAAAAAATCTGCAATAAAATTTATTACTGAATTTAAGGCGCGCTTAAAAGTGAAAAACCGTAACACGAAGTCTGTAATGGTCATGTTTTCAACCCGGTAATAGTTAAAATCATTTTATAGGTCATAATTTGATTATTATTTATTAATTTAAGACAAGTTTTTTAATTTTAAATGAAAGATTATGTGATTTATCTACAATCGGTATTTTATAAATTTTTTTGTATCTGCTATAATTTAAGAATAATTAAAGTATGTACTTATAATTTAGTATTTTGGTGTATTGAAGTCTATGATCGTTTAACATTTGTTACTACGTAAAATTTAAATGATTGTGACAAGACAGTAACAGTTACAATAGTAAAATATCGTTTATATCTTCTTCTGCAGTTTAAATAAAATGACTAAAATATAGTATTTGTGAGTAGTATATGTATTAATATATTTGTATAATAAGTAAAAAGAATAAAGTAAGTATGGCGGGAGGTCTTATGATAGCCACATAAGATTTTTGAAATTAACTTGAGTTATACATTTTATTTTATGTAACAAAGGCAATGAAATAAATAAATAAATTGCTTCAATTAGAATAACAATATCAAAAACCTTAAATGCTAAAAGATGATAGTCTTTTCTTACAAGCTGATTCTTAGGTTCATAATCAAATATAATAGATATGTTAGATGTATCAAGTCTCTGAATAATCATGTAAAACGACTGTTATAGAATGTTATCATTCTTACATCATGTTCAATTATAGAATGGTTACATTCTATCACTTGTTACGGAATGGATTCATTCCGTCACTAGTGATGGAATGAAATGTGGCGAGGTATAATAATTTAACTTTATTCAATGTTTTTGGTTGGTGGGTAGCTTTGAAATACGTTTAGATTTATAAATTTTACGTAGAATTTTATCTTATAAATATATATTTTAATAGTTTTAGGTTTTAGGTATATGTTTTTTAATCCAATTAAATTTATACCTAATCGTAGAGAAAGTATAGTTTGCAACACGTTTGGAATGGTTATTCCGCTCTCGCCTACGGCTCGTAACAAACTTTCCACTCGAGCTGAATATGCTTCATTCCACACTTGTTGCAAAATATACTATTCCAGGCCACTAAATAATCTCTCTGTCAAAACCTCCCCGGTCGAAACCCTCGCCCATAATTCCAATCCAATCTCTATATCTCTATCTGTCTATACGCACCCCATTAATAAGACATTTGCAACAGTACCATCAACGGTGCTCGTGATCTGATGATCAAGTGATCATGTTCAGCGCTATCACTTGTGCAGCCGCCCGTGCGGTGCGGAGATGCGCCGTTATCACAGTGATTATCAGCACACATGATGGCTTATCACTGGGTTTTGGCCTGTTTAGCATTTAATATTCCCTTGAGAGGAGGGTGGCTAAATAGAGGGAGTTGCGAATAGACAGTGGATAAACGATTGGATGTTTAAATTGGGGAATATGGTATGCGACAGACTGTGGTTTGAATCTATGTATTTTATACAGAGTATAAATGATTGACCGTGCCACATCGTTCTAATTTTATTTTACCTCGATACCTCGATGTGTTTGCTACTAAACTATGTTCACCAGTGGCGCACCCAGGATTGCATGTTGGGGGGGGCTAAGAATTTTTTTATGAAACCTGTAGTACGAAACAAGAAAGAAATGCGCCGCAGGCGAATTTTTTTTAGAATTCAAGGTCAAACACCTTTAAATTGAAAGTTTCATTTTTTTACAGATAAACAGTTGCACGTTTTACTCTCTTTCTTGTGCACACACATTGTTTTTTCGGCAGCTCTCTTGATATAATTTCATAAGAACGACTCTGAGTAGACTCATGTCAGTTATATAGAAAAATACATATTTTAATTTTAGTTCATTTAATGTATCAGTTCTTTCTTTCATCTTTTTAGGTTCACTCCCAAGTGCACCGTTGTTTAAGTTCAAAATTTCACCACAAGGTTCGCATTCTTATTAAAATATCCCAATAATCGTACACATGCGTTATACGGAGTGTATATTATTGTATAATTTGAACTATTTGAATTTAAGATAATCATAAAAACAGATAAAAGGCGATTATTTTTAGTCTTCAGTGAACTTTAATAATCTTACATAATGTTTAAAATGTTTAATGAAAAAATTTGAAAAAAGTCCAGTCGTCTGGAGGGGGGGCTCAAGCCCCACGAGCCCCCCCCTTGAGTGCGCCCCTGATGTTCACCATCCAAGGAAATGTCAAAAATTGAAGTTTTCTTTGGAAATTAATTAATAATAGTGTACTTCAGTTGCTTTCTGCCTTATTATAAACGCCAGAAAAACAAACTCGCCAATTTATCGTAATGTCACTACTAACGTACATTTGGCATGTTTACAAAGAACTGAGTATTAACTTTTTTCCGCGGAACATAGTTTTGATAGAATTGGTGAATTTTATCATTTGGTAAAATATATCTACTGAAGTACATACACCAATGACTCACTGGTCACAGTATGTCAGATTTCCCTGTCTACCTTTTTCTGAATTCCTAGAATACTCTCGATTTCTTTTTTCCCACTACTCCGACTGAACGAAACGAGCTCAAAACTCGTACTTTGCCGCATCCTAGCTATGCAATGTCATTTTGGAAATATTGTAAAAGTGACTTGGATCTAAATAAACTGTCAGATTATATTGACTTCAATTTCATATAATGCATAAACATTTAATAGAAGAAAATATCTATTGACGAGTCTTTAAAATTTTAGAAATAAATTTTGCCATGACCATACGAAACTAACAGTTACTTAGCTACGAACATTCTCACTCACACGATATCAATCACTTTCGTCGTTATATTTAATTATACTATTCTATCATGTGATACAACCCTGTCAAATTGTGCATTTTTATGATTTTCTCGGAATTTGTATAATCATGTTACTTACAATTTTTAAATTAAAATTTAAAAAAGGCACAACTGTTAATTGATCCTTAAAGTATATAATCCTTGTTGGAATACAATTTTATCATTCTGGTACTGGCCACAAAACACTCGCTACGCTAGTACATTTTAAGACAGACCTCTTAAACGGCCAGTCTACGTTTTTAAATAAATAAAAGAAACCTTTTATCCGAGTTCCTTATACTATCGATTTTAATTTTTTTTCTATTCCACACTTTTCCCCGTACTACTACGGCTGCCTGAAACCAGCCCGAAACTCTTACTTTGCCGCATCCTAGCTAAGCAATGTCATTTTGAAGTTAAAAAATAGGTACTGTAAAAGTATTTTCGTTGCGAGTAAACTGTCAGATTGTGCATTGTTAAAATTTTAAAAATTAATTTCTATCTTGAGATATAAATAAATAATATAAAGTTTGCATAAATTGGAAATTTTTTTTGAATTTTTCTGAATTTTTATAATCATGTACAATTTTTAAATCAATCATATCTGTAAATCCATTCTTTCTCTATTAAATCCTTATTGAAATAAAATTTTACCATTCTTGTACTGGCCACAAAAAACTCGCTACGTTAGTACATTTTATGCTGGATTTTAGGACGTAGACTGACCTCTTAACGTAGGTAGGTATGAAAATCTTTTGCAAATTAACGTTTTTGCCACCTTTGGCTTCTATTTTGTTATATTTATGGCTGATTAAGGCTATACCCCGTGTTAAAAACTGCCCTCCGATCAGATCTTAGCGGTGCGAATGAATCCAAGTGAACCGAATCGATTAAGCAGACATTGTGTCGAAACTAACGTAGCAGAAGTGAACAAGATCTTGAATACAAACAAACAAACGCACCAAAACACTCCCGAAACTTTTAAAAAACAATAAAAAACCCATGTGACATCTTCGGCACATAGTTGCAGTTTCGATATTAAAAAATTCGTGCGTACGGTGGAGTTTTTGTCAAAAGGAAGAGTTTTTATTTCGCGATAGGAATTCCGTTATGAATTTTTGATCGGCGATGCGGAAATAATTTTTAATTTCTATTTACGAAAATAATAATAAAACAAACTATAGCGCTCGGTAGGGACAGCGGATATGGGCTTAAGAAACATAAGCGTAGTGATTTTATTTTCTAAATATTATTTTAACAAGAATTAATGATAACTTATTGTTTAATCAAAATTACGTGATGATTTCAAATTATGGTGCAAACTATTGCTTCAGTATATTGTTTTGTTTTAATAATTCACACATGTACAGTTGTACATACATTCTAATAAAATGACAATTTAATAAAATCCAATAAAACATCGACGTTTTGACTGTAATTCAGTCTTCATCAGAGTGATAATTTGTTATTAAAAATTAAAGAACATTTTGGTTAATTCATAATGATATTATACGAGCACATAGCTACAAAATTCTACTTAGGCAAGTGTATTTAACTGTTATATTGGAAAGAAATCATTAATTAATAGTTATGTATCAAGTTTTATAAACGTCATTTTAGTCACGAGTTTGTTAGGAACAAGTATAAAAAAACGAGTATCTAGAGAGTTTACAAACGAGTCACATACTTTTTCTACGACCACAAATTAAACAACATAAATATGTAAAATGTCATTTAAAATAATTTGAACATTTAGGTTAAATCATAATCATAGCTACAAAATTATATCTAGACAAGTGTATTTATGTTATATTAATCATTAATTTTCCTCAATTTTCACAAAAATTAAATGTCAAATATAGGAGCCAACTTTATCCCGTGCTTAATATGTCAGGTTATGTTCAGCCCGTGACTAAAAACGACCAAATCCACGGCTTGTCGAGGTGTGTTTAAAATGTTATTTACCGAAATGGAAACCAGTTCGTTAAATTATGTTTTAATACCAGGAGTAGAAAAATATATTAATTCGCTAGGCTTCGGTAACAAGGTTGTCATTCTCGTATAATAGGTTGACTTCGTTGAAATAAATAAAATAACTTACATTTTGTTGATTTCTGGCTATTTCGGCTGCTACCTCCTGGTCCTGGGTTCAGATCTCCTTCAAAGCACTTCACGTACACTGCAACACAATATTGTCTTGTTTTTATACCAAATAACACAACACACATTTTTAACATAAAATCACAAATAAACAGAAAAACTACACACTAGACATTGCATTTGTTTAGGTAGGTACTGAATTGTTATAACCTGAATAAGCATTTGTTTGACTTGTATGCCGCTAGAGGACTGAATAGGAAATGTTTATATTTTACGAGGCGCAATTTTTAAACGAGATGATAAAAAATAAACTATAGATAATATATTATTATCTGTAAAAAATATTGACTATGCATTAAAAGTTCAGTCTGCAAATGCAAAACATAATTAAATGTGAAAAACACAAATTCGCATGTTTAATATTATGCCTGTTTTCGATGCAATTTATTCGCAATTTATTGATCAATAAATTAATGAAGTTTTTTTAAATTTATTGTTTCAAAAATAGTTTGAAGCTAGAACATCTTTCAATTCGTTAATTAGTAATTGATAAATTTACTGATCAAGAAAAAACTTAAATGAGAAATGAGACACAATAAGAAATGCCAAATAAAGAACAGACAATTTTTAAATATTCTATTGACGAAAGACAAGCGAAGCGACGAAGGAGCGAGTGAATTATTTTTCTCGAGTCGATAATATAATTTTATCGTCGTGTATAATGTAATGTTTTTTAGTGTGGATGCAGATGTATGTGAAAACGAATTTGAAGAAAAAATGTAAAAATCTTTATCCAACACCTGTTAATAAAAACATCATCACTATGGTGATTTCAAACAAGGAAAGTGAAAGATTGCCCACTAGTGGTTTTGCTCAAAATTATACCCACTTTTGGGTATATTGTTACTTTGCTTGTTGGAAGTGATCATAGTAACGATGTTTTTGGTTAGAACATAATATTTTTGGGGCAAAAGGGGATGATCCACTCGAGAAAATTATCTCACTCAGCCTTCGGCCTCGGGAGCTAAAATTTCTTTTGTGGGTGATTCCTTACTTTGCTCACTAGTAAAGTAAATAACTATTATCTACTTGAATTTTATTTAAATCACAAAAAGACCAGACCAGTTAAAATTATGAAATATATGTTTAATCCAATTATTCTATAATCTATAGTGGACCTTTCTGAAAACAGTATTCCAGTGTAGGGGTTGAATTGTAACTTTCTCCGCTCTCATTGTTTCATAGTTTAATATAAAATATTCTAGGTTTGATTCGGGCGTTCGGCGACGGCGACGGCGGAGTCCGGGAAACTTGAAGCGCGATGTTGTTATTCCGGGGGCGGCGGCGGCTGGTTATTGTGCATCTCCGCTGATAGCGTGCCCGCTCTTCCAGAACATAGCACAGGACTTCTTACCTCATGGGCGGCGGCACCAACAGGAAATAGGGGCAGAGATAACCAAAATAAGTCTGGACTTTATGACGAGAAATATTTACATATTTTGGTGTTATATTCGTAGTTTTCGTTCAAACTGTATGAAAGTATGACTCCAGGTTCAAATCTAGGCATTTTATACTTTGCCAACAGTAGAATATTTTTATAACTAAAAAATTGAATTAAGAAAAAAATCTTACCTACAAGGTAGGTATACTACTTATTTTAGTATAAAATTTATACTACAAATTACTTTAAAATACTATGCTATAGTGTATAACTTCAAACTGTATGAAAGTATAACTCCAGGTTCAAATCTAGGCATTTTATAGTTTGCCAGCAGTAGAATATTTTTATAACTAAAAAATTGAATTAAGAGAATATTATTTTAGTATAAAATTCATACTACATATTACTTTAAAATGCTATGCTATAGTATAGTGTATAACTTCAGAAAATTGGCTTATACACAGCCATAGAACATAAAATAAAAATTTCGTAAATCCAGTACTGCATCAAAAACCAGTAAGGACGTAAAGGCTTTCTATAATGAAAATAGTTCTACTACAAGTGTACTTTACAGGGCTAGTCCAGTTTTTAAATCGGCCATGAGTAGAACCAGATTATAGGACAAGTCAAAAAATGTTTGTTTATTTTGGAAATATTGATAGCAGGGAGCTGTAATTTTTATAAGATAAAGATACAATATAGGAGTATATTAAGATTGGACGACTCAAAATGTAGAACAAAATAAATATTTTATATTTAAAAAAAGACTAGAATCATAAAATAAGCGAAACTTACACCGAGGAAGTGAGTCTTGGGCTCTTGGGACTCAAGAAGGAATATTTCGATATTTTATTAATTTTCCAATAAAATCAGATTGTAATTATCAACAATTAAGACAGATATTTGAAACTGAAATGGATAAGACCCAAAATTGGAAGATTTCCTACTGTAAATCTTTACTTAAATTAACAATACGAATTAAAACTTAATTATATGTATCTATATTGGTTTGGTATTTTTCATGGTCATTTAAATTTTGAATGACTTATAATGTACTGAAAGATATATCTATATCCAGGAATTTTTAACATTAAAATTGACTCTGAATAAAGTGATATCTTTGCCCAATAAATATTTAAATAACACTGAAAGGTAAAATTAGTGTCAATTAAAACGCTAACCATACTGAGCGGCTAGCTGGTACTGGAAATTTTACTGTATGAGCAAAATTCGCAAGTGTTTTAAATGTCTTCATGATTTTATTCCGAAGTAAAAAAGTGATTTTTTCTGCGGCGAAGGAAGGCCGCGTGAAATCGCGATTTATTGTCCAGCTCGTAAATCAGCTGTTTTGAATTTACATTTTTCCGTTTGCCGCAATTTTTTGCGTTTGTAAAATTGTATTTATATGGAGCATAAATCAAAAGAGATTTTGGTTGATCTATTGCGCTACAATGCTGAAATAAATAAGGATAAATCTACTACATGAATTGCATCTTCTATTCTACTAGTAAAACTTAAAATTGAGCTATATTTCAACAGGAATAGGCGTGTGCCGACCATGCTCTGGATATGAAATTGGTAAAATTTCGATACGTTTGTATTCAACACACAATCACATGTTATTGGCGATGCAGCCACAAAAGATTCCAAAGAAAGAGCAGACTCAATGACAAAAAATAGCCACCTAATTGGCACCTAAATAAAAGGAAATATTTATAAAATAATATGTGGTGGCTGACAATGGTTCTGACAGCTCAGCTTCGAATCCAGTTAGGTATACATTCCAATGTTTAAGTTGACCTCTTTTACATTGCAAACATAGGAAGGTGACTTGAAATCATGCGTTATTAAATTAGTGTCCCTAAAGTAGACCACATATTTTAACGAAAAACTAACACAATATTAATTGAATATAGATGAAGACTGTATTAAATTTTCAAGAGAATCGTCAGTTTTATAAAAATGATTTTGACGTCAATTTATCGAAGAATTGAGGTTATGAAGTATCAAAAAGGCAACGATATTTCTATTTACCAGGAATTTCAAACGTAAAACTTATTTCCTCACTAATACTATAATACATACATGTGCCTCTCTGATACGGTATGCCAAATTTGTTAACTTTTTTTTACCTTCTCCGAAATAAACTACACTTTATGAAGCCTACCGTCCGATGTCGCTAGTATCGGTAGGCCACAACCTTAATAATAATAAGAATTAGAAATTCTTTTTTTGTTTTTTTTATGGTGACCATTCTACAGGATAAACTCCCAATTACAGAATGGTAGATGTTATTATAGTGGAATACAACCACTCGGACCAAGTGGTATTATTGTCAAAAAACCTTCCTTTTCAGTGGATATAAAGCCCTGCTCACGCAAGAGTTCTTTGAGGATTCTTTCAAATCTCTTTGCCTGTCAAATAGCAGCGCTGCTAAATTAAATCGGCAATGAGCCTTGGAGAAGAATTTTTAATTCATTGAAGCTGAAGCTTAAAAACAGTGAATTAATTTTTTTCAGGATTCAGAGACGCATCATGAAAGAATCCTCGATTATTTTTTGAAGATTCTACCATGATTTTGAACTCTGGAAAAAAAATTTCCTTTTTTATAGCGAGAATTACTTATTAAATTGCGGTGCCGCTAAATTCAATCTTCAATTAGTCTTTTTAAGATTCAGAATCTTGAAACCTTCATTTCCAGGATTCAGAACCTTAAAGCCCGGTTTGCAAAGGATTCTTTGAAGATTTTACCAAGATTCTGAATCCTGGAAAAGAAGTTTTTTTCTTTCTAGTGAGAATTACCTGTTAAATTGCAGTGCCGCTAAATTGAATCTTCAATGAGTCTTGGAAAAGAAGAATTTATAATTTATTGATTGCTTCAAAACCAAGAATTCTCACTAGAAAGAAGAAAAAAACTTCTATTCCAGGCTTCAGAATCTTGGTAGAATCTTCAAAGAATCCTCGTGCGAACAGGACTTTATAGAATACGAGGCGGTAGATAATAAACTTTAAAATATAGTAAATAAATTCCTGAACCCAAACTTATTACAACCCCCCTTTCAGAGGATATAACACAAGCAGAACACTCATAAATACGCTTTTTGACGCCGCGTTGTGCGGTTTGGCCGTTCGCCCATAGATGTCTCTGTGCGGTTCCGGAAACAGCCGCCGCGGGTTACAAATAGCTTTGTGACGTCATATTTACCCGAACCGAGCGCCCGCCCGTAAGAAAAATAATATATGTCTGTTCGAATCATTGAGCACGGCGCGAAATGTTACAGCCATTGTGCCGGGTGAGAAATGAGTGAGCAAACATACGATGTGCGGGAAACAACGCCACAGACAGAGACGGGAGATAGTGAGAGTTGTTTTGTGGGCAGAGGAACAGCGAGGAATAATACCAGGCAACAAATTTTCAAATATGGAAAGATAGCTGTACGCCACAATACCACATTATAAATTGTTTTTATTTATTAGATTCGAGAGAACTAGCATTAAATCGGTCTATTAGATTCAGGAGTAATTGTTGGTTGATTGAAATTACAACTATTCGAACTTAAAATCTATACACGGTTTCCCAAAAGTCCCGGAACGAAGCTATAACTTTTGAACGAGTGAAAAAAATTGAAAATTTGGGGATCTCTAAAGCGTTTGGGTCATTGCGAGGCCGAAAAAGGTCGACAATTTGAAAATTTGTATTAAAAATCGTAATAAACGTGCAAAAAATGAATTAAAATTAAATTCTTGAAAGAATTAAGATATCGGGTTTTGGTTTGGGGATGTGTTTTTTTTTCATTACCTTCAAAATAAGGTGAAACTCGGCAGAGGTTGCTATTTAAATATGTTGAGGTGGTCTTCCTCTAAAAAAACTCCACGTTGCATGGAAGTTCTGAGCTATCTAAGAATGTAGTTTTTCAGACTCTTTAATGATCCCCAAATTTAAAAACTTATAGCTCTGCCCAGGGATTTTTGGGAAATCTTGTATTTTTATTTATATAATATTAAAGCTGACTAAAATCATAAATTTCAGTATTTCTAATTTCTCCTAAGTATTAGTCTATTTCTGGTCTTCTGGATTTTCAAAGATTGATTTTAAAAAATTCTTAGACTGAGTTGCTCAATGCTCAGTCAGGGTTTAAACTACAATTTGCTATGTTAAATTTATTTTGAAGCATTATTTGAAATTATGTACTAAGTATTTTGATATTATTTGGAAATAGTCCCATCCTAATCATCCTATATAATAATTATATGCAAAATATCATGATGATCGGAAAAACGGTGTAGATTTTGATGATTAGCCCTCATCCCTTATAGTCCAAACGAATTTAAAAGTTATAACCCGATTTTAAAAAAACTATCTTTCTTATATCATTTTAATGGTATATACCGAGTTTCGTTACAAAAGAAACAAAAATGTCGTCCGTCAGAGCGATTTTTAATTTTTACCCTCACCCCTAATCGTCCGATCGAAGTCAAACATACTTTAAATTTTAACCCTGGTCAAAACAAACCTGCATGCTAAATTTCATAAGGATCGAACAAACGGTCTACATGTAGATGCAAAACAAACAGACAGACATACCTACACACATTCAGCTCTTTCAAAAAATGGAAGTTAATAGTAAAATTAAGTCTTTACCAATTCCTTAATCTTCTGCAGCCTGATTCCTAACCGAAACGAACGCAGGATCTCTGGATTGAACTGCACTACTGAGAAGAGAACTGGACCAACTGGACACCTGAAAACAAAAAGTCAAATGATTAGTACAACAAACTGTTACTTACGCTAAAATCAAGAACTCTTAATATACCTTTAAATGCATTGTTAGAAACGAGTTAGAACAGAAGTACGAAAAAATCATCGAAAATATTTGACCAACACATAACCTCAACCAAATTATACTTGTAGCAAAGTGAACTTGGTTGATTATCACCCAAATAACAATTTGTCACACGTGTGCAGTCGTAATCTATCAGTTAAAACTACTGTTAACTCGTAGATCAACACTGAATAATTAAAAATCAGTTTATTATACGCCGAAATCTAACTTGTACTTCTATTCTAGAACAATGTTCAAAACAAAAACCGTTAGAATCATGTCAATGTTGCCAATGTATGCAAAACAAAAAACTACTAGCGTTAGCGTTCAAATTTTATTTTTAATAGAGGCAGTTGTTTGTTCATATTGGCTAATTTAATATTAGATAACGTTGTTGCTGTAATAAATATATTATAAGCAATATTTTTAAATACTGCAATCACAAGAAATTGACAAGCTTTATAAAATACTTGTGTTGTAGTCTGTGGGTTTGTCCAGGGTACAGTCACACAAAAATGATGTCTACTCACTTTATGTTTTTAAATATGTAATCAACTGTATCTATATTTACATAAATTATTGTTCACTTATTAATAAAATATGCCGTTTCAAAATACTTGTATAAGGTGTTAGGATTTTCCTGATTTAATGTACGTTTTGATTTAACCTACGTTTATTTGTATGAATGTACTTATTCGGGGTTCATCTAACATCTAACTGGTTAGTTCTTAGAAAATGGGTCTGTATGGTGGCGCAATTATTTCTTCAATTTGATTTTATGAAAATTACTGTATGAGTTGCCACCTCGGTCCAAGCCCTTTATTACAGTCATTATGCGGTGACCAAGATCTTTGTTAAAATTTAAAGTATTGTACATAGGTAACTTGGAATAGTGATACTAATACAAGCCAGGATTTGAACCTAGTACCTTTGCATACGGAAGTTAGTTTTCTGCTCTGTTCACTACTTGGTCTTCTTTTGTTTATAAAGAAAAAAATAATAAAATTGAAGATACTTTTAGTAAGACACCCCACAATGAGACACAGTATTGTATTATGAATTCATAATTTAACACTATTATATTATGAGTTAGGTACTTTAATATTTTAATGAATAAAATTGGTACCCAATGAAATATGTTTTATTTTAGAAGTCGTAAATCGATCGTAAATAAAACGTCGTATTTGACTATACGAGTCAAATACGAAATATAGATCCATGTTCGCACGAGGATTCTTTGAAGATTCTACAAAGATTCTAAATCCTGAAAAAAATTCATGGATTTGAAGCACTCAATAAATTATAAATTCTTCTTTTCCAACACTCATTGAAGATTTAATTCAGCGGCACCGCAATTTAACAGGAAATTCTCAGTAGAAAGAAGAAAACTTCTTCTTTTCGAGGATTCAGAATATTGGTACCTATGCGAACAGGGCTTAATGACTGCAATTAATTCACTCGGATGATTATACAATCGCCTTCAGCCTTTGCGACAAAATATAATGTAAACACAGGAGTGAACATTCCGTATCTTATAGCATAGATTCGTGGCATTTCTGTTTATCCTGTGCGAGAGAGAAAGTTCACTACAGGAAACGTTGTTTATCGTTAGAATGCATGCCCTGAACTGGCCCGTATTTTCCGTCTCTCTAAACGGTAAACAGAAAGGCCACACTTCGTCCTTCCGAGTATCCACTCCTGTCATAATATATTATATTTCGTAGCTCGTGCATAAACTTTCATCCTCTTAAATTATATGCTCGTTAAATATGAAACTATTGAAATGATATTTTTTTGTCTATAAATAACTTCTGCTAGTTAATATCTAAATATACATTTCCTGTTCAAAATCGCTGCCTTATTATCTTAATAAAGCACCGTATACAGCGTTAAATCCATCTTGTTAGCACGTCTAGTGTGCACCCATTCAAAATAAAATAATTACATTTCGCATCTTCTAATTAAGTCCTAACCCATATTTACTTTAGCGTTTAGCGCCGCGACGCTGTGCTGTTAATAACAAAACAAGTGACTCTCGCGCGTGTTTTGTTTCATTTTATGCAAGAGTTGTTTAAATGCAGCGCCTTCTAGACTTCACGAAAATGAAATCATTCTTAATTGGGACCCGCTGTCGCAAGATGTGTAACAGACAGGCGAGAAATCTGTTGTTTAGATAAATTAGACTTGGTGTAAATGCAAAACGTAAATATTTCTACAATTTACACTGCATTCTTAATTAACTATAGTTTTCTAATTTTTGCCTCTAAAAAATGCACAATTATTGTTTTTAAAGCTAAAAATATTTTTATTCAAAATCGGTTGGTAATATGTGCGTTTCCAACCTTCTAAACAGTTGGGAAGCGAGTCATTGTTTACTTTATTTCCCAGCTAGCCGGAAAAAACTTCCCGGCTAGCGTGGAAGTGAGCGTTTTCCAGCTAGGTAAACGTCACTTTCAGAAGCTTTTTTTGCAGCTTCTCGCAGTTCTAAAGGAATATTTTCGTCTTCACCATCTTCACTATCAGACAACATGATAATTAATATGCTCGATCTTGATAAAAAGCAGCAAGAAACTAATTATTGACAGAATCAATAAACATTTTTTCAAGTTACCTGGCAACCCTAGCAACTTTTTCATAGATCTCTATGTTGAAGTATCAAAACAAATTATAATAAAACTGTCATAAAATATGAATAAAATGAATATTTAAAACGGGCATATCAATAACCAATTGGATTGTGAATAAAATAGTATACATACCTCGCGGGAAGGCTCATTCCAGCCTCGCGTTCATAGATGACTTCGGTGCAAGCACCTCAGTCATCTAATGAAACGCTCGGCTGTAATGAACCATTTCCCCGCTCGGTATGTAATATACTATTTTTATTTCGACCAGTTGCCGACATAATTTTTTTAAGTGAGTTGAAATTTTTTTTCGACTTCAGATTTAAAATCCTCGTAGTCGAATTAGTATATAACCACATTTAAATTCAATACCCATTATTATTCTTTAGGCTAGAAAATAAGCAAGTTTTATCTTTTCGATTTTGAACCATTTTTTAAATACCTCAATAAAAATTGTACCATTTAGAATTTTCTCGTGAAAATTTGGATTCCTACATAATTTGACCCGGGGAATCCAATGGTAAAAAAATAAATTTTCTATTTTTGCCAGTTTTCGACTAAAAAAAATTATGTCAAAAAATATTGGTCGAAAAAAAAATTCAACTGCAGATTTGAAATCCCCGGGATCGAATTAGTATACAACCAAATTTTCAGCCAATTCTGAGAGAAAAAGTTATTTTGGTCAAAATTTCGTCATGGGGTGTACCTACGTTTTTTGGCCATTTTCGAAAACCCTTTATAAAAATTGTACCCGTTAGATTTTTTTCGCGAAAATTTGGATTTATATGTAATTCGACGCGAGAAATCCAATGGTTAAAAAATTATGGTTATAGCTACTCCCGTTTTTGACCTGCAAAAATTATCTCGAAATGTATTAGCCGAATTTTTTTTTTAGTGGCACCATTTGATTCCTCGGGTTTAAAATAGGATATAACCAAATTTTGAGCGAGTCGAAAATTTTCGGCATTTAAAATTTTTTTCAAAGTGCATTTAAATTGTATCAGACAGAATTTTTTAAAGATTATTTTACACACGTCATTTCTGGCCAATAAGAATGCATAACTTTTTCGAAGAGGGCAGTTTTTCAGCGATAAAATTTGATAAAACCACAGTACGGTAACCATGGTTACATTTTGTTTATTAAATGTTTTTAATGTTGCAAACGTCAAAAATAAAATAATAATTATCGTTCGTGAAATAATAAAGCAAATATAATTCGAGTCATAAATTTAATTGGTAAAATGTACTCATAATTCCTGCGTAGAAACGACAACTCGGGTCAAAATTGACTCTTAAATCACTCCAGCTTCGCTGTCGTGATTTAAATATGTCAATTTTGACACTCGTTTGTCCGTTTCTACGCAATAACTATTCGTAAATTTTACCGATAAATTTATGGCTCTTATTATATTACTTATGAAAATATGTATTTATATGTGGTTTGATACGGGGAATCCAGTGGTGTACTTAAAAAATATATACAAAAATATTTGTATTTTGATTTGTATTCGCAAGAAGTGCATTTTTGAAACCAGTAGATTGTTGGTTGTATAATGGATATGTTTCTATGAACGGAATAAAATTAAATTTTAATTAATTGTGCAATGGCAATAACAGTAAATTCCGTTTGAAAACAGTGGTCAAAAATGTTTGATTAAAAAACCTAGAAACCCAAAACTAAGAACTTTGAAAAAATTCTTTCAACTACTTATGTGATAAGTGAGTTACTATTAAAATATATGCACGAAGTTGTGAATCACCCTGTATACGTTGCTAGTTGAGAACACACCACAGGGAAGACTCCATAGTACAAAAAAGTCACTAGGCTCAAAACATTCCCAGCCTAATTAAACAAACTTTCTTTCTCACCAGTCAAAAATCGCAACAAAACTAACAACCCTTCGACGCTTTGTCACTCGCCTCCTACGGTTTATCTTGATCTCTCTCTGCCCCACCCCACAAACAAGAAATCAATTGTCCTTTATCACTTTTAAATCTTCGCGCCGCAGGTGTACCAACCAACGGCCGTCGTTAGCGTCTAATTAGCGCTGAAGTCGCTCCAGATGCATGGGAATTCAGTTGGCAACAACTCGAACAGCGTGAATTTAGTTAAGAATGCCCCCAGGGGGTGGTTTGTTCGCCCCTGCGGGGAGGAACCATTGTAAGGAGTGTTCGATGTATTGGATTTTTCTATTATTTGTGAATTATATGTGAATTTACCCTAGTTTAAGGGCTTTATTTTGGTTTTTGGTTTGCAGATGAATGACAAGTGGGTGCTTGGGGTTTTAAGAGGTTTACTGCTTTTAGGGTATTGCTATTTTAATGTGATTTGGAAAGCGGTCAAATGTGAAATTTGAAACTATTGTGTTGGTGGTCAAATACGTTGTAATAGGTGTTAATATTTTAATACCTTTAACATATTTACAAAACGTTACACTTTTGAGTTTAATTTGGAATATTTTTTTTTAAATAATCCGCAATATGCGAATCAGTAATAACGTAGGTTGTACGATTAGGGGCGAGATGAAAAACAGAAACATAATATAATTTTATTTTTTTAAATCTGTCGAATGTTTGAAGATTGATATGTATTAAATATTTGATGTAAATTTTTTTTAAATTAGTTTTGCTCTTTATTTATTTCTCTTAGCGCTATGGCACACCGGTCGAGGAGCATCGAGTAACTCCTCGATGAAACGATAGAACGCACCCGTCCGCGATGGATTTCTATTTAATCGGTGACAAATACATCAAAGTTTTGCGCGAAATCAAATAAAAAAGATACGTCTGAAATGAGATACATTCGTTTCATCGAGGAACAACTCGATGAAAATAGCGGCGCCCCTATTTTTCGTCGAGGACGGGGTGCGTTCTATCGTTTAATCGAGGAGTTACTCGATGCTCCTCGACCGGTGTGCCATAGGCATTAGAATTATATAAACTGAATGAGTCAAAAAATCACAAAATGCACTTTTTTCAAACACCCATAACATGGTGCCAAATCGTCGTAGGAGCTTCGTTCTTTGAGTTCTGCACAGGGAATTAAACAAATTTTAGTGCCCGTTTGGTGGATCGAGTCGAAAAAAATTTTTCAACTCCGTACACATCGCCAAAAATGGACGTTTTTTGGCCCAAAAACGTTTCTTTTTGTTCGGGGGCTGAAGAGTTCAACAGGGATATTCCTAATCTGAGTTTACCTCCTTAAAGTAGAGCCAAAATGGGGTTTTCCCCCGAAAGAATCGTCCAATTTGGTTGAAAAGTCGCTGAGTTATGCGCGAAAAACCTCGAAATGCACTTATTTTTCAAACACTCATAACTTTGAGTAAAATCATCGTAGGAACTTCGTTCTTTGAGTCCTGCACAGGTAATTAAACAAATTTTAGTGCCCTTTTGGTGAATCGAGCCGAAAAAAATTTTCAACTTCGTACACATCGTCAAAGTTGGACATTTTTTCGATTTAAAAGCATTTTTTTCAAAGGGGCGCTGGAGGGGGGCGGAAGAGGTGACGCTGCATGACTTTAAAGTAGACACTTCAAAGTTTTTCGCCCTCGAAAAGTCATCGAAATCGACTGAAAATACGTCGAGTTATGACGATTTAAAAATGGGTGAAATTTAACCTCATTTCAAGTGTTCCCCTAATTGTGTTGCGAGTTTATATTACTCATTCGAATGAATTACTGCAACTAGTCGTAAAATTTGATCGCAAAGAAGCTATCTTAAACTAATGAATTTAAGTACCAAACAAGAAAATATAATTCAATTTTCAATAGCGATAATATTGTGTATTTGTCCATGACCACTGAATGAAGTCTGGCCAAGAACAAGGCGGGGATCGTAGAATAAAGAAAGTCACATTGATTGTGATGCAAAGCAACAACATGCATCGTCTCCTGCTGGCTCTTAACCAGGGGGAGTAGCTCGCGATTCGTGAGAACCGAACGCTACAATTATCGTAACCGAGGCCGCAATTCCCTGACATCGGAGATTGCAATTAAACGCCCCGAGCTTCGCCCCTGAGAACGTGAAAAGACTCCGCGTATTGTTTGAGCGATGAAAACATTTAAATTTAGGGCGTTTTTCTACAGATTTCTCCGATCTCCGCTGATTTTATTCTTTGTGCTATGGGCGGAAACGGCCGGGCCGTCAATTTAGAATAGTTTATTGATTTTAGATTTCTTTTCAAATCTGTCCGCGCGGACTTGACGGAGTACTTAGCGTGATATAGAAGCGACTCAAGCGTTAAATTGCTTTGCACTTTTGTGTTGTTGACGCACCACTCAAGACTTTTACACACAGAAACGAAAGAAAATTTTCTACGTTCTTTATTTTATTCCTGTGGTGTTCCCGCCACTAACAACAACAACAATAACCACCTAGCACCACCTAGTTCGATTCCCAGCAACCGACAATAATAGCACTCGGTCCGAGTGGTTGGATTCCACTATAATAACATCTACCAATCTGTAATGGGCTCCTTGCATGATACAAATTTTGCTGTAGCGTCATTATTTTGTATTAGAGATATTTTGTTATTTGATATTTAACATTTGTATATAAATAGGAAGAGTTCATTAGATTTTGGTACAAATATCTTTACCGGAAGTGATATTTTTTGAAGATGGAAAAGATTAATTGTCAAAAATTTATTTAATAGTATTTATTTGTAATAAGAATAAGGGGAAAAGTTATTTGCAACTTACGTTATAAAAAAATTGTCTTTATCTGGTAGCATTACAGAACTGTAGTAAATTTATCAAATAAAACGTTGAAATCTTGAAATCCATGATCTTTGCGTAAAAATATTGACAGGTGGGACGGGTGACACGTTGACACTAACGCCATATAAGTCATAAGTTATTAAATGTAGTAACAGAACAGAGGATGGCTTCAACACAGAAGAGTTTCCCTGGGAATGAATCTTTAGATTCAGGTGATGCAAATTTCTGTGTTTGAATATTTTAGATTTTTATTTGTGTATTTTAAATGGGCACTGGATTGTACATATACATATATGTTTATATATAAGTCTAGATGTGGCGGGAAATTGTGTGCTGGCCACATCAGATTTTTTGCATAAGTAAGCAGTTAAACACACAAATAAAACGTTGAAATCTTGAAATCCATGATCGGTTGATTTTTGTTTTTGCGTAAAAAATATTGACAGGTGAGACGGGTGACACGTTGACACTAACGCCATATGTCATAAGATATTAAATGTAGTAACAGAACAGAGGATGGCTTCAACACAGAAGAGTTTTCCTGGGAATTAATCTTTAGATTCAGGTGATGCAAATTTCTGTGTTTGAATATTTTAAATTTTTATTTGTATATTTTAAATGGGCACTGGATTGTCTCGTATATGTTTATAAGTCAAGATATGGCGGGAGGTTGTGTGCTGGCCACATCAGATTTTTTCATAGGTAAGCAGATAAACACTGATGACAAGCAAATTTTTAACATTTATGAAAATTTGGTATATTTAAGACTAGAGAAGTAGAAACGTTCTGGCAATATGTTTTACAAATAAGAAACCTCTACGCCAGAACTCTTAATTTACAATTTTGTAATTGATCTTTTTATACTTGAAGAAGCCTAATCTGGCGACTTAGGACTGGCAGACCGGACATTCCATTTTCAGTAGATATGAAGGGCCCAAGCCCTTCAATATCACGACTAATAAAATGTCCACACTAATTTGACCGCTAGCTCTCCGTCTGACAAAAAAATTGCTGATAATCTATGCCAGCCCGATTAATATAGTTTACCAATTTTATCTTATTTCGCGTCCTGTAATAAATTTAGCTTCTACAAATCCAGGCAGCGATTTAATTCATTACCAATCCCTTCAGAGCCCCTCCCAGTGATTGAAACCAAATTGCGGAATAATTTAACGACATCGGGCAGTCGGGTCCACCTCTAGGTATTTACAATATTGCAGGACACATGAAAGTGCGTGGCGCACGTGAACGTAGCGGTAAGTGGATCACGGAATGTGCGGAGCTTTGAACGCGTGACGCGTGGACGCCTCGCGTGAACGCGTCGCTAGAGACGGGAATATTCATACCGCATGGGTTTTATTCCACGTCGGAAGGGTTGAGGTGTGCGAGCAAATCAGCCGGGTGGAAGCTGGACCTTAAACGCATATTTCAAACACTGATGGTGATGATACTATGCGTATCTTTTTAAAACCTGTTTAAAACAAAACAGACTTAGCAATATCGTGCTGTAGCTTCAAATTCAAATGGTCAATTGAATAAAAATCATTAAATAATGACGAATTGAATTAAATAATAGACAAGAAGGAATGTTGTTTCATTAATTACAATCCATGAAATCCGGTTGTTATAAAAAATTTAATCCATATACACTAAATCTGCAATAATTGTCGAAGGAGATTCAATATATTAAAAACCTTCAAGAATTGTAAAATCAATTCAAGCTCAACCAACACCTATTCGCAGATCATTGCCATGGTTTCCTGTGGCACACATCTTTTGTCTCGTCCACATTATACTATTCATACTTTAGACTAATAGCTAGCGGTCAAATTGGTGTTGACATTTTATTAGTCGTGAAATTGAAAAGATGGAATGTCCAGTCTGTCAGTCCTAAGTGGCCGGATTAGGTTTCCTCAAGTATAAAAAGTTGAGTTACAAAAATGTAAATTATATAAATTGAGAATTATGTCTTTAATCTTAAATATACCAAATAAAAAATAATAAATGACATTTTAAATTTTCATAAATGTCAAAAATTAGCTTGTTAACAGTGTCTATCTGCTTACCTATGCAAAAAATAATACAAATATTTAATCATAAGTGCTGATAACCCGAAAACAAGCAAATTTTTGACAGTTATGAAAATATAAAATGTCATTTTTTATTATTTCAATTGAGGGAGCTTAATTCGGCCACTTAGGACTGGCAGACTGGACATTCCATCTTCAGCAAACCCTTCAATTTCAAGACTTATAAAATGTCCACACTAATTTGACCGCAAGCTCTTGGACTACTTGGAGTCATTCACACTCGCAATAAACCATATCAATCAATTTCTTCACAGAACACCCAACTTAACAGCACAAAAATATCCTTTACACTCCACTAACAATCATAATTATCAATTTACTGTCGTTGTCATTACACTGCAAAAGGAAGATGTTCTGCAAGTTTGTTATAAATTTTTGTAATCTTACCACAGATGTTCTAGTTTGGTATTTAATTGTAATTTAAATAACTTCTGAGCACTGAATTTGGTTAAATATTAACCGAAACTTCTGCATCTAGGAGTATTTTATTGATCCTTTTTCATCATCCGTCATACGACGATCCTTTTACTAAATATCAACATCTGGATACAATTCTTTCATCAACATATTATCAATTATCAATCCTTTTATTCGCCAAACGTCCAGATCAACTGCACAAGAATCTTCCCTGCAGTGTACTCTCCACTACCAGTCATTCACACACGCAATCATCAATCGCGTGCCTCAATCCTCAGTTCATTTGTTCACCGAACGTCCACTCAAACTGACATCACTTGACGACTGATGTTGAATAAAGTTTCCAGTCTGACCACTCGTTCACTACAACTAAATCATATAGCAACCAATTTAATTTCCTTCTTAGCTTTTCAGTTCAAGTAATCTTAAGGGTCTCGTCTCCGTAACAAAATATTGCGTGTTTAGAGGTGTAGCAGTTTCTGCTTTACTCATTGCATATTAAAAATTTGAAGGAAAAACAGGTACTAGATTTTTGTGAAAGAATTAATCTAGTATTCTGAAAAAATCTTTGAAATCCGTATACAAAATTAATGAAAAAGTGTGTTTTAAGCAATTTTTTACATGCTTTTTCTTATTATTAAGAGATTTATTAGAAAATGTAACTCGGCATAATCCTAGTTGCATTCTTCGTCTGTAAATAAATTTTTGAAATTTAGCTTTATCTATAAAACTTCGTGAGCATTGTAGAAATTGCTAGACTGCTTTTCCGTATTTTTAGCGTGTTGAGCTACGTGGAGTCGATACCCTTAAGAATAGTTTTGGTTTGTGGCACATTTGTTTCCCGTATCAAATAAAAATACTTTGTATTATGTGTGCTGCCCCTATGTTAATGTCTGAATATCTCCTGCGGTCTTCCCCCGTTGTTGAGAACCTCTGTGAACTTCAGAGGCAGCGGAGTGATATCAAGAGCTACTCTAACGTTTTTGTTGGCAAAACATTTTTTCTGTTACTTGTGAGAAGTGGTTTCCCACTGCGGCATTCAAGAAATGCATAACTGTATATTTTTTACAGATGTATAGAATAATTTTGAGCGCTTATTTTCACCTGGTGGGAAATAGCGTTACATACTTGGAAAATTAAATTAAAGAAATGGTATTTAGAATTTTTATAAATCAATTCATAAGAAGATTTCTTCATTAAAATTCTCAGAGTAATAACAATACATAATGAAAGTATTAATTAATTAATGAAATTGTGTTTTGTGTATGTCTTAACTTTATACAGAAATGGAATTACTATCAACTATAATTACACTTTTTATTTCGCCGGATAAATTTCTGTTTGTATTGAAACCTTGTTACCTAGCAATTTGAAAAAAAACATTGTTTAATAAAATCACGACACCGTAGGTGGAGTGATTTTATTTTGAAACCATTTTTCGTGTCAAATTGCTGCCAGGTGACAAGGTTGAGATGTCAAACAAAAATTTATTCGGAGGAAATAAAATGCTCGAGTGTAATTCAACGAGATAATTTAACGACTCCTTTGGTTCTTCTTCACAAATATTTCCAAAATCGAATCATTTCACTGGCAAATATTAGAAATATGAAGCAAATGACATTTTAGTGTTTTGTTTGGTTGCTAAGAAAAAGGTAAATAAGGTTTTATCACTTGCAAAAAGTTACCTTCCTTTTTATCCGCTGCCAAACCGATAAAATTGTGTTTTGTTTATGGCTTACTTTATACAGGAGTGAAATTATTGTCATAATATTATGCATGATATAGAATGCATGCTCCGAGCTGGCCCGTGTTATTTGTCTCTCTCAAAAAGGTAAACAGAAAGGCCACACTTCATCCACCCTAGTGTCCACTCCTGTCATATATTGTACTTCGTTACTATAACTAATATATAAGTACGAGTACGAGCGAACAATAGATGATCAGTTACGTGATCAATAAAACTACTAAAAGGCGCAATTATTTGAATGGTTAACTAATCGAAACACCAAATAAATCACACATTCACCACTCATGTCATGGACCAGTTAAACGGGTTCTACAAACTGTGACGATAAGGAAAGGTGGCAATTCCCGGGGACGTGCTACTCGTATTAGGGCATCTTCAAGACTGTCTATAACCGACTCACACCTAGCACGTAATCCCAGTCTTCGCCCAAGTGTACTAACGTAATCGAACAAACAAACACGATCATAACTTCATTAGCACACTTGCATCTCTTTCATTATTATTATTACAATCAACATGATTGCTAACCCCGACATATATAGTTGATTCCACGTAAGTTTGTGATTGCGCAATATTATATCGTTTACACAGTTGTGACAAAACCTCAATTTTATTTAAAAATATTTACCTCCATACTTGCAGAAATAGGAATTGTGGGTCCATTATTTGCATTTTAGAAACCTATACATTTACGTTTGTCGTACAAAATCATTCGTCTATTATTGCGCAATCACAAACTTACGTGGAATCAACTACAGGGTGAGTCAGCTAAGTGTTCCCTATTTCATTTGTTTGTAAAGTCTCAAGTTTTTGTGTAAAGTCCGCCAAATTTTTGCTGTAAATACAGTAGCCACTTGAGTTTTTGTTCGCAAAGTTTTATCATTATTGCTCTATTGCTTCCTAATTGGTGACTTAAATAATGATTAGTCAAACGACTATTTGTAGGATTTTAAAGGACCTTAAGTGGCATCCTTATAAGATTCAAATTCTGCAGGCAATTTCTGAAGAGGATAAAGCAAACCGATTGGAATTTGCAGAAGACGAAATTGAACGAATGAATGAAAACCCTGGTCATCTGAATAACATCATGTTTTCTGATGAGGCACATTTTCATCTTGATGGTGGATTTAATAGACACAATCATCGGTATTGGTCAGATGAAAATCCCCACTGGATTGCTGAACAATCCTTGCACTCTCCTAGAACGACTGTTTGGGCTGCAATTGGAGATTTTGGATGAATTGGTCCAATTTTCACATTGAAGTGAACCACTCGTGAAGTTTTTGTCTGATCGATTTGAAATTTCGGCAGTAAAAATTCCTTTAGATAGTTCATGTTTTGCAAAAATTTTGTCACTTTCTGATAAAAATTGCCTAAGTTATAAAAAATCCAAATAGGGAATAGTTAGCTGACTCACCCTTATATTAAAAAGCTTTCCTAATATGCACGTCTGAAAGCGAAAGTTTCAAGATTTCAGTACCAAAATTTCGTGGATATGATCCCAGCAAAGGGTTCTGGTAATTTCCGGAAGGTTAGAGTCGCAGATATAAATAAATTTGTCGCACAAACTGAATCGCGAATCGCTGAATACTAATACGAGATCTAAAGGGCCGCGCCTTTCGGTTTCCCGGAGCGAACGGTAACCGAATGGGTGAACACGTGCTCCGCTAGGAAATCGCCCGACTCTAATGTAGTTTCTGTCGCGAGCGTCGCGGCGCCGGCGTCGCTTTGATGCAGCGACGCCGCGCGTCTGTTTGTGTGTTAGTCACGAGGTGTAAACACTTTGATGATGTTGTACCGGAGACGTGTGTGGACGGATGTTTAAGCACCGTTAATTATTCGCTTTTCATAATTTAATGCGGATTACTGTTTCAAACGCCGTGAATGCTCAAATGAAGGGCTCTTTTTTGCTATTTTATTTGCAAGGATTTAGTATTTACGTACTTTGATCGATAAGTAGCTAAATAAGTTATTGTAATTTTACTCCAGTCAAAATACGGGGCAGGGTTGTATTATTACTGGCAACTACCAGATTTGGTCTAGTATAGGTTTTTTGGGTCGCTGATCACGAATTTAGGGGTCATTTTGTAAAGAAATGTGCAGAACACCCTTAAATTTGCAAAAATTACCCCCAAAATGGGGTATTTTTTATATATTCGCACTTTGAGTGCCCAGATTTGGCACATAGAGGTTTTTTGGGTCGCTGATCAATAATTTCGGGGATTTTTTTTATAAAAATTAATATTTCACCCTTAAATTAGCACAAAGTGCGAAAATAACAAAGACACCCTTTTTGGGGGTAGTTTTAGGTAATTTAAGGGTGAAATATTAATTTTTATTTTAAAAACTCCGAAATTCTTGATCAGCGATTCAAAAAACCTATATGGACTAAATCTGGACGCTCAAAATGCGAATATAGCAAAAATACCCTTTTTGGGGGTAGTTTTAGCTAATTTAAGGGTGAAATATTAATATTTATAAAAAAATCCCCGAAATTCTTGATCACCGACCCAAAAAACCCCTTTGTGCGAAATCTGGGCACTCAAAGTGCGAATATATAAAAAAACAACCCATTTTGGGGGTAGTTTTTGCAAATTAAAGGGTGTTCCGCACATTTCTTTACAAAATTACCCCGAAATTCGTGTTCAGCGACCCAAAAAACCTATACTAGACCAAATCTGGTAGTTGCCAGTAATAATACAACCAAACCCGTATTTTGACTGGAGTATATATGTATTTTCATGCAAAACCTAGGCATGTCAAATCAATGTCAGATCATTTAATTACACTTATGAATTAGAGTTTCTTCCATAATAAGTACCTATGTTGTATTCCATAAGGGAATACTCTAAAAAAATCTGATGTTTTTGAAATTGTAACATACAAACGAACGCACGAACGAACGAACGCACACAGAGAGACCCTAAAACGTGTTTATCTGCCAAAACTCACACTCGAAAAAGACCTGTCACATTATCTGAGGCGAGAGGTAAAAATATGGTAAATAAATTTTAGCATCACCAAAAACAAAACAAAAAATTGTGCATTATCAGGAGCTTAAGTACTTAACCGCTTAAAATATTGGTATCGCCAGCGATGCAATTGAAGCTAAATAACTAAAACTACCCGCGTTCGAAAGCCACACAATTCGCATTGTCAATCGTAGCTTTAAAATCCAGCCGCATATGTGACTGCGGTGGGAATCCGCTTACGTTCCACAATACGCCGTCAAATCCCGCGATCGCCGATAAGCCGGCGTTTGTTTCGTGTTTACAGTGCGTAGGTAACTTCATTTGCGGAGTTTTTATTTTCGAGCCAGTGAACCATCCACCGGACAGTTTTGTTTAATCCCACGCTGTATCGTTTTCAGAAACACGATTCGAGTGGAAACCGATTTGCTATTTGCTGGACTTGGCGGTTCGCTTTGGAGAGACTTCCAGCTTAGCTGAGGTGCGAACGGCGGAAAAATCTACACAGAACAATACCCTGACAGATATATCACAGCTTTACTTGCTGCTTTTTGTTTCGTGTTTTTTACATGATTTTCAGGAAATTTTATTTTTTTAATTCGGTAAACATTGAATATACAGAAAAGGGGGTAGTTGTATACCGTCTATATTCATGGACGAAATGATTTATTCATAACATTGTTTTTGTAAAACTAAATTATTTTTCATCTCACAGAGAAAAAATCTGATGTGGCCAGCACACAACCTCCCGCCATCTAGACTTATAAACATAAATGTATACGTACAATCCGGAGCCCATTTAAAATATACCGTAAACCGGGGCTACTTTAAGAAGTAAATATTACTTTTTTGTTTATAACTTCTAAGCCAATAATGATTTTGACATGAACTTAAGGAATTAGAAAGAGCTTAGTTATCTGAGTACGAATATATACCAAAAAAATTTTTTTTTCAATTCCTTCATTGAAATTTTTTATTGTTTGTATCGAATCAAAGTTATATTCAAAATGGGGCTACTTTGAGACCCCATAATTTTATTGTACCATATTAAAGTAGCCCCAAAATAGAACCCAAATAAAAAATAAAAAAAATTTTTTGTTGCATAGTTTTTGAGTTATTAATAATTTTACATTGTGGGGTAACTTTGATACCTCGATTTAAATGTAAATATACATTTATTATATCTTATTATTCATCCAAAAAGTGTGTAACAAAATAGGCACTCAGTTCCTAGTAGGTAATAATTATCACATGTAATATTACTTAACAAAAAATTTAAAAATATATAATTCTGAGTATTTATGAGTAGGAAAATAATACTAGATATATCATTTTTTTTAAAAAAACAGGTACACTTTCTTTAAACATACATCTTTAGCGGCGGAAATTTTTGTTAATTATATCTGGAGAGAAGGTGCTCCAAAATATCACATTTTTATAACAATCATCTTCATTTAGTTTAAAAACTCTATTAACTGTATCAAGCGATTTCAGTCCTACTGTTTCAAGTTCATCAGACGATATAATTTTCTTAACAATTGCAGCATATTTGTACATCATTTTCTTTTCTGATAAAACTTTTACTAATACATACGAATTAATCGCAATATCTTGAATAACACTATCATTATTTCCTGTAGTTTCAGCCAGATTTATAGAAACTTCATTCGCCGAAATCGTAGGGGAATTATTATACCTCTCTGAATCTTCTGATAATGATATTTCAGTACTAGATAATTCTTAACTGCTACTACAAGTGAAAAATAACACAATGAATGTATTTCAAAGTAACCCCAAAAAATGATCAAAGTTGCCCCACATCATAAATCATTAAATAAAACTATAACCAATATACATTTTCAAGCGCTTTTCAGGTTATATACTCATAAAGGATCAAATAATGCAAAAACACTTTCATCAAACTTGTATTGACATGAAGCAACTCTGTGCACTTAAAAGTATAACGCTCTAGTTTTTCATGCAATTGATACCCTTATTTTTAATAATTAATAATTGGAAACCTATAAGACTTACATTTATGCTGTTAAACCAAAAAGATAATTTCATGTCAGTGCTATCATCTATGTTATAAAAAAAATCACTATCGAACGCAACAGTGTTGCACACAGCAAATAAATAACTTTCCCGGGAAAAATCAAAGTTGCCCCGCGAAATCAAAGTAGCCCCGGTTTACGGTACAAATAAAAATCTAAAATATTCAAACACAGAAATTTGCATCACCTGAATAAAAAAAAAACAGGAAAACTCTTCTGTGTTAAATTATGTAATCAGTGATCGGTTGATTTTGGTTTTTGCGTAAAAAATATTGACATTAAGACGGGTGACACGTCGGAATACTAATGCCATAAAGTCATAAGTAAGGTATGAAAATGTAGTACTTGAACGGAGGATGGCTTCAACACAGAAGAGTTTTTCTGTGATTAATCTTTTGATTCAGGTAATGCAAATTTCTGTGTTTGATTATTTTAGGTCCTGATTGTACTTATATACCTACATATATGTTTATAAGTCTAGATATGTGCTGGCCACATGAGATTTTTTCTCTGTGAGAAAAAAATATTTGGTTTGAATTAAGTTTTACAAAAACATTGTTATGAATAAATTATTTCGTCCATGAATACAGAAGGTATAGGTATACAACTACCCCCTTTTCCGTATATTCAATGTATACTGAATTTAAAAAATAAAATATCCTGAAAATCATGTAAAAGACATGAGATTTTTTTCAAGATTCAGAATCTTGGTAGAATCCCCGTGCAAACAGGGCTTTAACTGTTGACATATTTATATTCCCGTTAGAGTGGTAGTAATAATAAGTGTGAAAAAACCGCGCATTATATTTGTGCAGATCTGGTCCGTAATATGCCAACAGTGGAAGACTTTATAGGGGCGCCCTAATTAAATATGAGCACAACAGGCGACCGTTCTGCAACAGCAGACTTCCCTTCTTCGAATCATTTCTATTTACCGATTTTCATTCTCGCGTAGTTAATCACAAAAGTATTTACAACACGACGCTGGAAAAAATCCAGTGTGCGTGAAATTACTCTTGCATCAGCGGCTCTTGAAAATGGACCAAGTTGAGGCCGAGTAATGGCCCCCCGGTGGGGCAGTTCATCCGTCAATAACCTCACTTTTCATCGACAGCCCGATTTTCCGTTATATATTAGAGGCATTAAGGCATTATTAAGGCATTACGCACAAAAACCGAATTGTCTTCGCTGCTTTGTAATGTAGAGCGTTAGTTCGCGTAGGTATGTGTTTACATCGGCGGCTAATTTACTGGAAAAGTAAGGTTCAAGAGATTCTGCAAGCGTGAAATCGAGAATTATACACGGATTCGTCAAATAAGCTTACAGAGAGAGATACTGCTATTATTTACTCCGTTAGGTACCCACTGTTTTTCACTCAATTCAAGCACAACTTGTGCCCAACAAATTGATCATGTTATTTATTGCCCTTTGACTCTATCATTACTCATTTGATATTTGACTTTAATTGAGTGTTTGTACAATTTACTCAGGGAGGGAGATTTTCTGAGATGCAGTTATATACTTTTTTGCACGATTGGTCTTTGGTCCACGATAACTTAAAAAGTATCAAACCTTTAATAACTAAATTTCATATTTAAAGTTTTAATAAGGATCTTAACTCCGGATAAGATTTGGGTAGAAATCTGCAAACCGGAAACTTGATATAGTTTTTCAAATAAATTGGTACATTATTTATTTATGACAATTTTTGCAATTAAAAATAAAAGAAAATATAATTATCTATGGGTACAGTCAATTTTAAATACAATTTGCTGAATCTGGTAGTATTTAACAATAAAATAAAGTACAATTAATATTCTACTTGTTTTGAAATTTCAGTATATTGTTGTCCATGATTATATGAAATTTGTTTCTGCACAAAATTTGAATTATTAAGACAGTGATAGTACAGTTGACATCTTTTGCTTGCATCTTGATTTACATTATCGTTTACATATTGTATTATTTATTAGATTAGTAGAATAAGCAAAGTTAGGCGAGAAGTCGTGTGCTGGCCACAGCAGATTCTTTAAATTTTTTATGATTACCATTCAATAGTACCAGACGTCCTCTTTTGCCCGGACAATAATTAATTTACAAAAAAACACAATAATTTTTAAATAAAATTTTTATTTTTATGTTTTCGACCTAACATTAGGTACCTACATACTAATAGTATTATCATTTTCAACACCATGCAAGTAGTCTATTGCAAGATGTTTTACAATTTAACGACAATCACACACTGCCGACCGAGAGACTTGAAATATTAAACTCCAGGTTCGTACGTACTCCTCATCACATACAAAACCTTTTATAATGTATTGATTATTTTCCTGTCAATATCGGTAAATTAAACCTTCAATTAGTCTTGAAAAAGAAGAATTTCTAATCCATTGAGAGCTTAAAAACAATGAATTTTTTTCAGGATTCAGAAGAATGAAAGAAGGCTGAATAAAATAAAAGTTGTGGTACATTATAAGAAAGCAAAGAAAATAAATAAATAATACACATAAAAAAATAAAATCAGTAACAACCCTTACAAACATAAAAGCTTTTTTCAGGCAATAAAAATAACACATATCCACTAATACCCTTCTTCCATTAACACCAAAAAATAAACAAAAAATCTCTGCTCAACTATCTCGTCCAAATCTAATTTGCGGTATTTTGCCCCTCCATGTTCCGTCTCTCGGGAGGTCTGGCAACGGCGCACGACGTCACCACGTCGCCGCGACGTTGCCTAATTGACAGTTGGGCTAATCTGTGTGACAGCATCGTATAAATTCAAATACGATCTGCGGAGAGGCTAAGAAAACTCACCCGCAAGGATCTTACATTGTTGCCAAGTTTACCAGTTGGTGTGTGGTTGGTAATGAGCTAAGGGAGGACTGACAACAATGTCGGGGGGTAGGGATATTAGTTTATTAATAAAGTCGCTGGGTAGCAGTAATCTGGACCTTCAAAGTTATGCCCTCTTTTTAAACTTTAAATTTATATATTTTTGTTTTATAAATTGGATTAGATTTTTACCTTCCGCTTACCTGTAAAGGAAGGTATTGGAATCATGCAAAAAATCGGGTAGTGAGTTTTTAGTGGATGAGCACGAATTAGAGTCCTTACAACTCATTTTTGATAGTTTCCCGATGATGTCTGTATGTATGTATGTGTGTGTGCGTGTGTGTGTGTGTGTATGTGTGTGGTCCGAGCCGATGCCGTCTGTTGGATAACTCAAATACGAATTACCCAAAAATTTTGATATTTGGTATTTTACAATTGTATACGAATAGGAAGAGCTCATTAGATTTTGATACAAATATCTTCACCGGAAGTGATATTTTTTGAAGATTGAAAAGATTAAGTGTCAAAAATTTCTATAAATTTGGATAAATATAGTATTTATTTGTAATAAGAATAAGAGGAAAAGTTATTTGCAATTTACGTTATAAAAAAATTGTCTTTATCTGGTAGCATTAAAGAACTGCAGTAAAATTTAAAAAATAAATCTTGTAATCCATGTTCGGTTGATTTTTGTTTCTGCATAAAAAATATTGACAGATGAGACGGGTGACAAGTTGGCATACTAGCGTTATATAAGTCATACGTAAGCTATTAAATGTAGTAACTGAACGGAGGATTGCTTCAACACAGAAGAGTTTTCGTGTGAATGAATCTTTTGATTCAGGTGATACTAATTTCTGTGTTTGAATATTTTAGATTTTTATTTGTATATTTTAAATGGGCACCAGATTGTACGTATACATTACTGTTTAAAGTCTAGATATGGCGGAAGGTTGTGTGATGGCCACGTCAGATTTTTTTATATGTATCCATATCGTTTGAAAATGTTGACACCACATATTCTATATTATTATTTCGTGTATTTTCTCATATTACACATTCTTAGCACGCATGAATCCTTCTGATTCTGAACAATTCTCCAAATGCTTACTCTATTACAAAAATCAATTTCAATTTCCACATCATCTTATTCGTTTCCTTATTTCGTTATTTCCATTACTGCAGGTACTGGTTTTATAATCAGTGTGTTAGTGTGTATAATATACAGTATGGTCCATAATACAGGTAACTGCGATTGTCGCCTGATCTAATAGAGATATTGTTTTGCCTGCCTAAAAGCGTATAAAATTCTCTAAATTTCGTATTTGGCGTTTTTATGAATCTCAACTACATCCCGAAAAAATCTGATGTGGCGAACACATGACCTCTTGCCAGACTCTACTATATTTATTTTATGTAGTAGTTACTCACAAATATACCACTGTACAAGGGAATTCGGAAATTGTAGCATTTCGAGGTTTTTCGCGCATAACTCAGCGACTTTTTAACCAAATTGGACGATTTTTTCGGGAAAAAAAACATTTTGGCTCTACTTTTAAGGGGGTAAACTCAGATTAGGATTATCCTTTTTGGAACTGTTCAACCCCCGAACAAAAAAAACATGTTGTTGGGCCAAAAAACGTCCAACTTTGGCGATGTGTACGGAGTTGAAAAAAATTATCTACTTGATCCACCAAACGGGCACTAAAATGTATTTAATTAGCATGACTAGTTTCGTCGTGACGTCTGTACGTACGTACGTATGTGTGTCGCATAACTCAAATACGGTTAGACGTAGAAAGTTGAAATTTTGTATTTAGGACTGTTATAGCATCTAGTTGTGCACCTCCTATTTTTTGTTTCAATCTACAAACAAATATGCTTTATATCTTCTTCTGCAGTTTAAATAAAATGACTAAAATATATTTGTGAGTATAGTAGCAGTAGTAGTAGTACTAGTATAATAAGTTAAAAGAATTTTTTATATTATTCTACATTTTAGTTATTAAGAAAAGTATGAACACACAAGGCGTACAAGGAAGTCATGTGGTGTCCACGTCAGATTTTTTATACTGATATACAATGCTGTAACAACACTCGTTATAAACGAGGTTTCGTTATATACATGGGTTATTTTTAAGGGTAGAATCGTATTCCTGAGATAATTTTACCACGATAACCAAATGTTTTCGGTATTTCTACAATAAATAATAAAAAATTACTTTGTGCTACCATGGTTAAAGACACTCTTAAATAATGGGGGCCCCCCAATAGAGACAGGTCATTTTTAAGGCCAGAATCGGCTTCCTCGGACATTTTTACCCCAAACTACAACTTTTCGCTATGTTTCTACGACTAATAATATGTTAATAACCTTTTTTATACTGATATACAATGCTGTAACAACACTCGTTATAAACGAGGTTTCGTTATATACATGGGTTATTTTTAAGGATAGAATCGTATTCCTGAGACAATTTTACCACGATAACCAAATTTTTTCGGTATTTCTACAATAAATAATAAAAAATTACTTTGTGCTACCATGGTTAAAGACACTCTTAAATAATGGGAGCCCCCCAATAGAGACAGGTCATTTTTGAGGCCAGAATCGGCTTCCTCGGAAAATTTTACCCCCGGGTACAAATTTTCGCCGGTTTTCTACGATTAATAGCAGAGAAAATAATTATTTAAAATTTTTATAACCGAGAAATTTACATTCCAAAATATGGATTTTAATGGAACGGAGTATAGCAATTTTCAAAATTTATAAATGTCAAAATTATACTGTTGGACGGCTTATTTTCTTATAATTTAAAATAATTCAAATTTTGAGAATTTTTTCCGGGCTTATTAAACAGGCTCCAACTGGAAACAGGGGGGGGATACAAACTTTAGGTCGATAAAGAGATTTTCAACCCCAAACAATCCTCGAAAAGCATTTTATTAATAAAGTTATTGCATTTTGAATTTTTTTGTGAGGTTATTGGTTGGGTTAGGCCAATTTTTATTATATAATTTCAAAAAGCCAATGTACACTCCGTTCCAAAATTTTAATTACAGAACTAAGGGATGAAAACAATGACGATTTTTATTAAAAAAATTAATTTCTCGTAAACGGGACCAGATATCGATGCCCGGTTTTCAGCATTGGATTAAGCATGAAATAGGCTTTATTTAGACTAGTACGGCTATAACGAGCATTCATTATACGACCTCGTTTGTAACGAACATTTAATTAAATTAACAATAACTTTGTTTCTAAGAGTAGAAAAATTCTGAAAATTAGTATACTGATGTAAAAAAATCTGAAAAATTCATTTATTAAGCCAAATTTAAAATCGGGACACCCATTTTGGGTGCAAAAATACTTAATTGTATATCTTTATTACTACGCATAGAAATAAGCTGTAAATTTGTATACTTATGTTTTAAAATATGAGAAACCCATTTTTGTACCTTAAACTGAGTTTACTACACCCATTTTGGGTGTAACATTTATTTTGTTAATGGTGGATATAGAGAAAAGTTATAAATTCAAGTAGTACCTAAAGAATTATATTTATTTTAAAAATAAAGGTACGTACACCCATTTTAGGGTGCTGTAGATATTTCAAGAACTATATATCAGATATTTAGATGCGGTTTTCAATGTTGTTTTTAATAATGCATTTAAATAATATTTATACACAAAAATCTCTCATGTGGTGACTCTCCACTAATATCTATGCGAGTCGAATTAAAATAATATAAAATATAGAAATAAAAATTGTCTTTCTTACATGTGATATTGTATTTTGTGATAAATTGTATTAAAATTGATTTATCCACATAAATGAAAGCTGTACTTTTGATGTATCTGGTACAATTTAAAAATTTAAATAGAATTTATATTTTTGTTGTTCAAAAAATTATGACAGTGAAAGTTAACATCAAATTCATGAATAAAATAGTGCACACAACTCTTAGGAAAGTGTCCATCAATCACTTTCCTCGCTCATTATGTAATACACACATCTATTACCCAATTTATCCATTTACGTGTAATTGGCCGTCATTCTGTGCGCCACCGTTATAAATAAACTATCGTCTAACATTTTCTACTGACCGTTTTTTGTACTGTCTTCAGGCGGCTTCAGCAGCAAAGTAGAGAAATACTGACACAGTTTACAAACCACAGGTTTATCAGTCAGTTTAACCGGGATTCCTTCCTTCTCCAGCGCTACATTGAGATTATTATACTCGAAGTCTAAATAGTGGATGTGATTCCTCGCTAGACGACGTTTGCAAAGCGCGTAGATCATCAGATGTTCCACCGCTGTGTAGTGCTCCGAACACACTGGAATTGAATGGAGACCTGGGTTGTCAAATAAATACGGTTAGACGTAGAAAGTTGAAATTTTGTATTTAGGACTGTTATAGCATCTAGTTGTGCACCTCCTATTTTTGGTTTCAATCTATAAACCGGAAGTAGTACTTTTTTCAAATATTTCGATAAATATTTAATTTAACACAATTTTTTTTATTTTAAATGAAAGATTATGTGATTATTACCTACAATCGGTATTTTATAAATATTTTTGTATCTGGTATCATTTAAAAATAATTAAAGTATATATTTATAATTTAGTATTTCGGTATCTTGTAGTCCATGATCGATTAACATTTGTTACTACGTAAAATTTAAATGACATGACAGTGACAATAGTAAAATATGCTTTATATCTTCTTCTGCAGTTTAAATAAAATGACTAAAATATATTTGTGAGTATAGTAGCAGTAGTATATTATATTATTCTACATTTTAGTTATTAAGAAAAGTATGAACAGTTTAATAGGCGTACAAGGAAGTCATGTGGTGTCCACGTCAGATTTTTACCTTCCGCTTACCTGTAAAGGAAGGTATTGGAATCATGCAAAAAAATCGGGTTGTGAGTTTTAAGTGGATGAACACGAATTAGGGTCCTTACAACTCATTTTTGATAGTTTATCGATGATGTCTGTATGTATGTGTGTATGTGTGTGTGCGTGTGTGTGTGTGTGTATGTGTGTATTACCCAAAAAATTTGATATTTGGTATTTTACAATTGTATACGAATAGGAAGAGCACATTAGATTTTGTTACAAATATCTTCACCGGAAGTGATATTTTTTGAAGATTGAACAAGATAATTGTCAAAAATTTATATAAATTTTGATAAATATAATATTTATTTGAAATAAGAATAAGAGGCAAAGTTATTTGCAACTTACGTAATAAAAAAATTGTCTTTATCTGGTAGCATAAAGAACTGCAGTTGTAAGGACCCTAATTCGTGCTCATCCACTTAAAACTCACAACCCGATTTTTTGCATGATTCCAATACCTTCCTTTACAGGTAAGCGGAAGGTAAAAATAAATTTATCAGATAAAACGTTGAAATCTTGTGATCCATGTTCGGTTGATTTTTGTTTCTGCGTAAAAAATATTGACAGGTGAGACGGGTGACAAGTTGACATACTAGCGCCATATAAGTAATAAGTAAGATATTAAATGTAGTAATTCAACGGAGGATGGCTTCAACACAGAAGAGTTTTCCTGTAAATTATTTTGATTCAGGTGATGCAAATTTCTATGTTTGAATATTTTAGATTTTTATTTGTATATTTTAGGGACACCGGATTGTATACGTATACATTTATGTTTATAAGTCTAGATTTGGCGGAAGGTTGTGTGTAGGCCACTTCAGATATGTTACTATTAGGAAGAGTTATTATTATTATTAGTGAAAATGTGATCGGTCCACACTATATAAGACTACACTCCGCATTTCCATCTGCAAGTCTGAACCCCGTGAAAACCGAAGAGTTGCGTGCTTGCTTCACTGGCAGCCAAACAAGCGGAAAATGAATTTCCTTCATCACATCTATCCGAGTTAATTTACGAGTGAATGAGGTCGTAGTCTGAGAGAGGAGGTACGAGGTACCCGAGGACCGTGTGTTTATAGATAGATGCCACCGCTCTAAGGAGCTGCATGTACATACGGGGTGTGACAAGAGTGGAAAATACAAAGTAGTTGAGAGTTTCCGAGAGACTGAAATCTGACCTTTTGATTGGTCAATGGTGTTACATGTCAGCGTCGGAAAATGAGATAATTCCACTAGCTTTTTGCAAGTGATAAAACCTTATTTATCTTTTTCTTACCAACCAAACAATAAACAAAACACTAAAATGTCATTTGCTTCATATTTCTAATATTTGTCAGTGAAATGATTAATTTTTTGGAATATTTGTGAAGAAGAATCAAAGGAGTCGTTAAATTTTCTCGTTGAATTACATTCGGGCATTTTATTTCCTCCGAATAAATTTCTGTTTGACATCTCAACCTTGTCACCTCACAGCAATTTGACTCGAAAAATTGTTTTAAAATAAAATCACTCCACCTATTTTGAATTTAATTTTTTATTCACTAAATATATTGTCCAATGTCCATGTAGTAATTTTATAGTAATAAAAATTGATAGATTATCAACAAAAAAATATCATAATTTGTCATCTTTGATTACAATAAAATTATTATAGTTCTTTAAGGAGATTGGGGACGCCTGCAGTGGCGTACCCAAACTTTAGCCTTAGAGGGAGGATAAAAATATTTTTAATAATGTAAAACAAAATTCGCTCAACGCCTCAACGCGCGTTGGCTGATGTCATTGCATTGCTGTGATATTTATTTTTACAATAATTACTAATTCTCTCATCAAAAATGCTTGACATGCTTACATTTTTTTTAAATAACTTGCAAATGGTTTAGAAAAAGTACACAAAATCTTCAAGAACTTATTTTTAAAGGTTTATAGGAAATATTAATACAAGTTCTATGAATTTTTCATCATTTTATCATATAGTTTAAATACAAATTTAGTGAATTGCCATAAGAGTCCATGTAAAACGAGCGTAATTGCAACATTTAATTACTCAAAAACCGGATAGGCGAAAATTTTTTTAAAAAATTTTTAGAATCTCAATAGTAAAATGAAGGCACTGTATAAATTTCAGCCTCTCATCATCATTTTAATATACGGTCACCAACCTCCTTAAGCTGTACTTTTCAAAACAACATAAAATCAGTAGGTATAAATGAAGTATAAACAAAATTTCAGCGACAAAATCATATTTATTTATTTATTTATCCAGTGTGCATGGAGCATAAATTTTAATTACCCTAATTAAATGAACACGCTGATTAATCCAGTAATTAAGAAATTAGAAACGGAAGCAAAGACTGTTGTTGTGTTGTTTATGATTTGGAGGAAGAGATATCTTCTCGAATACAAAATTTTCAGCTCATTATTTTGTCATTTTTAATTAGAACAGGGATTCCGAAAAGTGGATACATGCTTAGGCGATAACAAAAGCGTTTCGCTTCGGAGGGTCTCAAAAAAAAACAATAAGAAGAAGAGATACTCATCAAAATATACTCAACGAAAATGTAAATATTTTTCTTACCTATAGTATGTAAGAAACACAACGATCACAAGCAATACTAAATATACAGACGTACTTTTAACACTTTATTTCCGATTCGTATTCGTATGGCATTACCCGACAGACTGACTATTCAATAACGTTGTGCTACATATTTACCATTCTATTTTTACCACCCCAACTTTTACCACAGCTTTTTTACCACCATTCTTTTTTACCGCTATCCTGTTTTACCGTTAACCCATTTTTTGTGGGGCTCTAGTACGGTTTTGTTAGCTTTGTTAGTGTAGTAAATACCAAAACCGAGTTTGTGGGGCTTTAGTACGGTTTTGTTAGCTTTGTTAAAAAAGAGACGGTGGTAAAAATGGATTGGTAAAAAAACACGTTGGTAAATATGATGGTGGTAAAAAGAATTAGTGGTAAAAATAGGGACGGTGGTAAAAATGGATTGGTAAAAGAATACGTTGGTAAATACGTTGGTGGTAAAAAAAGAATTAGTGGTAAAAAGGGACGGTGGTAAAAAATGGATTGGTAAAAGTATAATGTTGGTAAAAAATGGATTGGTAAAAGAATTACGGTGGTAAAAAAGGGACGGTGGTAAATAGGGATTGGTAAATATGGGGGCAAATCTTCAATAATATTATAATTCAGTTGTTAACAATAACATCTTACATAAACATAACTTGTTATTCAAAGTACATTCTTAGAATAATTATCTTACAAGTATTTATTTCTTAAATAATTCTTGAATGAAATAAATAACTATAAAATTTAAAAGAATAAGCTTTGTTTGATTTTGCTTCTTAAGTATCATAAATCAATAATTCAACCTGAACCAGTTAACTAATTTTGTCAAATTGTACCACTTGATACAAAATTGTACATATAATTTGTTCGAAAGCAGGACATGTTGTCGGTTTTATTTTCAAACAAATTTTTAATTTGTAATACGTGATATTTATTATTCGTTTATAAATTATTTATTATGGGACACTAATTCAAAATTGATTTATTCCAAGAACATTTAAGGAATAAAAAAATAGGTAGACAAGTATAGGTATTATAACCTCAACACTGTTGTCAAATATTAACAAAAATCTTATTTTTATTATTATTATTTATTAAGTATAGTACATGCGAGAGGTAGGTACTAGATAAAAGCACATCATATTACTTCACTAGTGAGGTAATATAACTAATTACCTCACTCAAATAATGAAAATAATTCGACTATTATATCACTGTCGTGGATAAATATTACGAAACAGTTTGAGCGTTGTAGAAGCTTGACTCTTTCGAACGCAGTTTATTTCCCTTGTATAGAATATCGTCTCCGATTACGAGCTTGCTGTATTCGCGCGGATCAATCAGTCTATGAAATTAAGGCAGTCTTGCAAAACGCTGATAAGATTGAATACGGCTGGTGGAGCAAGTTGTGGCAATTTTGCTTCAAGGAGTTAATATCACGAGAAGGAACGACGAACGGCGGAGAAAAGGTTCTCGGCTCTCGACTCTCGTACATTACATGGATACGGTTCAGTTCTCAACTTGAACCATAAGCAGATTTCCTAACTTAGATTAGAACCGAACTTGATACCCATATCCAATATTCGAGATGCTGCCAATAAGGTATAGCGATGTTATAGAAACTTCGACGAGTTACCGCACTAAGTTTATAGAAGCTTTTCTTCAAAATATCTACGTTATAGTTTGTGTTTCTTTTTTGATTATTTCATGCTTCTGAATCCTCAAAGAATCCAAGTGTAGACAGGAATTAAGGATTCAAAAGAGATACCGGACTTCTTTGGAAAAAAATTATGGTTGATCAATTTACAATACAATTAACTATTCTGTTGTCTCTTTAAAAAAATAGACTTAAGGGGCTCGGTTACCTTTTTTCCGAATTCCTAGAATACTCTCGATATTACTTTTTTAATATTTCACTCTTTTCCCCACTACTACTGCCAAGAACCAGCACGAAACTCGTACTTTCCCGCATCCTTAGCTATGCAATGTAATTTTGAAGTTGAAAAATACTGTAAACATGGCTCCAGTATTTCCATAACTTCTGTATTTTTTAAAGAAATTAAGTTAAATTATTCGAAAAAGCAAGCTTAGCTGCATGCTTCTTGCTTTTTAAATTTTTCTTGCCATTTATAGTGACCGAAAAAAATCATATCAAATAGGTAATGACAAAAAACCGCAAATAACGTCATTTTTAAATTTTTTTACTTCAAATTCCTAGGCCAAAGACAAAAAATAAATATATAGAAGGCGTACACCTCTGTAACGCTGTAAAATTTTAGGGTAGACGTACCTTAAGATTATTTAAAACCTTACAGGAAATCATATAATTTTATAATATTTGAAATATAATTTTATGGATGAATAAAGGAATCAACTTGAATTTAACAATACAAAAATTAATTAATTTTAATGAATTCTAATTTTGAGAATAATTTTAGTACAATTTGAAAAAAATTCACCTAAATTGTAAGGAAATGATCAAAGGTGCAACACAACTTATGTAAACTATGACTATAATCGTTAGTTTTTGGTATAATTTCAACTAGGTAAATACAAAAAATTAAAGTTTGGTTTGGTTATTTTGTAAATTAAATCTTTCTTATTTATATATTAAAATTTTAAGATTAGTATCATCTAGAATGAAGCTTATAGGATTTACAAGCGATTTTATAGTGGGATTCTGAGAAAATCTGTTGTTGCTACAGATCTATAAAATTGTAAATATCAGGGTTGAAAAAAAACATGTTTTTTTCAATTTTAAACAAAACATTTGTTTTTTACTGTTTAAAACTGTTTTTTTGGTTTAAAACATGTTTTTAACTCTGCACAAAAAACACGTTTTAAACAACAAAAAAGCATGTTTAAAACATGTTTTAAACAGGATATTTGTTTTAAATAAATATTATTTCCATCGAAATATGTCGCCAATCATACTTTTTGTGCGAGGACGGGGATTTACATCGCTCTAGCTGCGTAGCTAGGAGTCACCGATGGTCGGTAGTTGAATTTGTTTTGTTTGTGTTATGCGTCGAGAATGGATTTCGATATCATTTTTAAACACCTGATTTAAAACACAGTTTAAAACATGCATTAAAACATTAGGCCGTGTTTAAAACAGTTTGTTTAAAACAAATTGTTTTAAACATAACAACCCTGGTAAATATTAAACAAAATCGCAATGAATTGTATAATCATATGAACATTTTTATATTTATCAACAAACTTTGATGTGATTTTGTTCAATATTTAAAGATTTACAGATTTGTAAAACTTACAGATCCCACCATTAATGTTTTTATTAGCTTATTTTACATACATCGTTTATCCGTTACTACGCAACGACTATTCGTAATTATTACCAATAAATTATGGCTCTTATATTACTTATGATAAAATTAAGAACCATCTGAATTTTCACTTTGAATCCATTGTAATAATAATTGAAGCACCAGCACCAAAATTGTTGAATACTGATTCCAATCTTTTCGTCAAGAGAAATACAGGTAGATATAATTTTACACTGTAGCCAAACTACAACTATCTAAATTCCAATGGAACTGTAAACAGTCCAAAATTCCCTAAAACTGCAGTGCGCACAAACCTCCAACAATTCCTCCTTTGTTCCGTTCCCACTGCAGTTTCAGTTTCTGTGTCTGTTTTCTTGTTGTCTGGTTAGCATATTTCGCATTTTGGTGGCAGCGGTGTTGTGTGTGTACGTTGTGTTGTATGTACTGATTGGAAGTAGAGAAGTAGCGAGTTATCTCGCGTGGAGTTAGTTCCACTTCATCGACGCGTGTCACTATGGTTACTGCAGATAAATGCAAACTGCGAATAGATCGCTTAGAAGAAGAAGGATGAATAGGGGAGGGGGGTAATTAAACAGAAAATATTAACAGTTTGTAATGATTCAAGTCGAGAAATCCAATGCCGCAAAATGCGTTTCAATGCTCAGTTATCTCGAAACTGAAAGATTCAAAATTCAAACCTTTTCAGAACCATAATAGGTTCCTGAAAATCACAAAATGTTCCTAATGTTAGGTGAGAAACATAGATAAAAATATGAATTGTATTTGAAAAAATTATATGTTTTTGAATACCTAATTTAAGAAAGAAATTTTTTTGTTTAGGAACTAGGAGAAATGGAAGAATTACGTCACACATACGTTTGTCCCATGACAACGCATGGCAATTTTTAAAATGCTGATGAAGTTATATAGAGCAAAATTTCGAAAAGTTATTTATAGACGAAGAATGGAACTGGGTTTATGTCGAGTTAATTACATTTTCTAATAAATCTCTTAATCATAAGAACATAAGATAAAGCATTTAAAAATTGCTTAAAACACTCTACATATATATGGATTCTAAAGATTTTTTCAGAATTTTAACTGAGCATACACTTAGATTAATTCTTGCACAAACATCTAGTACCTATGTGTTTTTACTTCCTTGTACGAAGTAAGGAAGTATTGTAATCGCGAAAATTTTCGGTTCTCAGATTTTGACGGAAATATCCGTTTTGACCTTTTCTGAATCCATTATGACTAGTTTCGACGTGACGTCTGTACGTACGTACGTACGTATGTACGTACGTACGTACGGACGGACGTATGTGTGTCGCATAACTCAAATACGGTTAGACGTAGAAAGTTGAAATTTTGTATTTAGGACTGTTATAGCATCTAGTTGTGCACCTCCTATTTTTGGTTTTAGTCTACAAACCGGAAGTAGTACTTTTTAAAAATATTTCGATAAATATTTAATTTTAGACAATTTTTTTTATTTTAAATGAAAGATTATGTGATTATTACCTACAATCGGTATTTTATAAATATTTTTGTATCTGCTATCATTTAAAAATAATTAAAGTATATATTTATAATTTATAGTATTTCGGTATCTTGTAGTCCATGATCGATTAACATTTGTTACTACGTAAAATTTAAATGATTATGACATGACAGTGACAATAGTAAAATATGCTTTATATCTTCTTCTGCAGTTTAAATAAAATGACTAAAATATATTTGTGAGTATACTAGTATAATAAGTTAAAAGAATTTTTAATATTATTTTACATTTTAGTTATTAAGAAAAGTATGAACACACAAGGCGTACAAGGAAGTCATGTGGTGTCCACGTCAGATTTTCTCTTCAAATTTTTAATATGCAATGAAAGCAGAAACTGCTACACCTCTAAAGTCTAATCGGACACGGGAACCTTAAGTACACTTTTTTTTGCAAAGATTATAGTTGTATTTAAAATATAATATTCCCTCTAAAATATTTATCATAAACTAGTTCAAATTCCCAATAAACACAGTTACGTTAAATAAACGTTGAAAATTACCATAACCGAACGTTAAAATATAGTATTATTATGATCGTTAAATCTACGCAAAAATGCTCCACGTTTCAACGTTATTCGTAACTAAATTTTATACGTATATATAATAGTATATTTATATGTTTATGTAACTTTACATTTTAACGCTAAAATTACTATTAATTTATACGTAGATTCCTAATAAACGGCCGTTGTTTAAAAAACGTTATTAATTTACGTTAAAATATAGTGTTATTATGAACGTTAAATCTACGCAAAAATGCTCCACGTTTCAACGTTATTCGTAACTAAATTTTATACGTATATATAATAGTATATTTATATGTTTATGTAACTTTACATTTTAACGCTAAAATTACTATTAATTTATACGTAGATTCCTAATAAACGGTCGTTGTTTAAAAAACGTTATTAATTTACGTTAAAATATAGTGTTATTATGAACGTTAAATCTACGCAAAAATGCTCCACGTTTCAACGTTATTCGTAACTACATTTTATACGTATATATAATAATATATTTATATGTTTATGTAACTTTACATTTTAACGCTAAAATTACTATTAATTTATACGTAGATTCCTAATAAACGGCCGTTGCTTAAAAAACGTTGTTAATTTACGTTAAAATATAGTATTATTATGAACGTTAAATCTATGCAAATAAGTTCCACGTTTCAACGTTATTCCTAACTAAATTTTATACGTATATTAAAAAGTATATTTAAATCTTTATTTAACTATACATATTAACGCTTAATCAACTAATAATGTATACGTAGATTTCTAATAAACGACTGTTGTTAAAAAAACGTTGAAAATTTACGTAAATATATATATATATATATATATATATATACGCGAAAAAGCTTAAAATAGAATAATTTGTTAACATAAAATATTCGCAAAAAAGTTCCACGTTTTAACGTAAACTTTAACTAAATATTTAACGTATATATAATAGTATACTTTCATGTTTATATTTAACCATGCATTTCAACGCTAGAAGAACATTATATTTATACGTTAATAATTAATAAATAGTCGTATGCTAAAAAAATTATTTTTGCGTTCTACTCAGTACTTACCTGAGTGCGAAGCACGAGTTCAATTTTATAAAGGCTATATCGAGTACTAACAGCGATAAATAATCATTGCAGGATGTAAGAAAAGAACATATGGATGTATCAAATGAAACTGGCCTTTTTTCTTGTAATGCCTGCAGTATAAGTAGCATAGCTTAGTTCACACCTATTTATTCAGTTTAATTGCCAGACTTTTGGATCCATAAAGGTTTAGTAAAATAACATGTTGATTGAAAATTGTTTAAATGAAATTCAGTAGTATTTAAAAAATGTATTTTAAATAAATCTATGATACAGGCATACATACTAGAAACTTAAGAAACAAAGTACAGCTATAATACTAAACGAGACTCATTATTTTATGTTTTATCTGAAACATTAAACTCATTAATTTTAATGACAATTCCACTCATAGTTTTTCATCCAATCAAAACACAGTATTTTGCTGAATTGTACCAATCACAGACGAACTAGAGTGACAATTTTCACTAGTGAAAATGTCAGTTGATGATTGTTTTAAAAATAAATTACTTTTTTTGGAATAAATAAAATAATTCGAGAAATTGTCAAGCCGAATACCATACGTGCCTATTATTTTTTGGTAATTTTTGCCGTCTGGTCACTCCTGCTTGTTGCTTTAGAATATAAACACTCGTGCTACGCACTCGTGTTTATTTTCGACACAACAAGCAGTCGTGACCAGACGGCAAAAATTGCCGGCAAAATCATAGTCACTAATGGTATTATATATGAAAATAACATAAAATTCTGCGTGATTGACAGAAGTGTTTACCAATAAGAAAGAAGTTAATTATTTATCTGGCAAATAATGTGTAAAGGTGTAAAAGTTTGACTTAACATGACTAATACAAGTTATATCATGAAATTATATTTTCGCAAACAAGGTGTCTAATAATAATAAAACAGTTTGGAAATGGATAACTAAAGTAAAATAAGAAAAAAATTTAAAGACAAAAATTGCATTTGAAAAAATGTCGTGGAATTTTTATAGTTACCTACAATGCTTTCAAAAATTTATTTCATTTAAATTTTTATATGTTATCTAGGTATATTAAGTTTGATACTTTACTCTTGTCGGCCATTTAAAAAAATGCTATTATTGAACACGCTGTGAATGATTATGATTTGAATATTATGTTAACACTTTCGTCAATCGCTCAATACATATAGACGTTAATTATTTGTAAATACCATTTTCTGAAGACAAAAGAAGAGTTACACCAGTAGAACAATAGTCTTAAAGACGCTGCACGGAATCGCTCACATTTTATGTAAGTATAACTCCCAATAATAATTATTAGAAAGGTAAATAATATAAGTTTTCTCTCAGTACTGCATAATATAAATGTTTAGTTAACAAAACACACTGGATAATTGAATAACTGAAATAAATAAATTTTATTAAAATATGAACGAATATACAAAATAATTAAATTTTAATAAATACCAGGTAATTACTGACGTTAACAATGGCACCAGCATACAAAGAAAAATATTTTCCATTAAAGGAGATTGATGCATTTTATAACAGCCGTGAAGTAAATTATTATTTCTTCTTGCTGGCCAATCGTAACTTGGCAAATTGTAGCCAGTCTTTAATGCAATTCGCTATTTTTAAATCTTCGCCTTCTCCTTGCGGAAAACTTTTTTTCACGGCATCTGTAATAAGACAAAAACCATATTTTAGGGACATAGTAATTAAAAACAACTATTTAAAAGGTCATATACCTAAATTTTGGTTTGATACCCATAAGAATTCAATTCTTCAATTATGTTCACTATGGTTGCTATAGCGTAGTTTTTTCTTTTTTCATATGATAATTTATCTCGCCCTTTCCAATTATATAATGCTGCCACCTCATTCGAAATAACATACTTTAGAATTCTACAAGTTAAAGTTTCTACAGTTATACCACCAATAGAAGACAATCTGTTGGTCTACAATAAGGGAACAATTCAGTTATAATTAGGTTTACACAAATACAAAGTATTGCTCATCATGTAAGTTCTATATATAAGTTTGAGCATATCTTCTCGAGTTTTTACAGGCATGTCAGGAAGTTCTTCAGGTTTTTGCAAATCTATGGAGTTGCTGTTTACGCGATGGACTCTGAGAATCTCGTTCATCATCATTGATTGCTGCTCTTGTTGAGCAGTTAGTAAAATTTGTTTCATAATATCTGGAATATCTAAAAATAAATAGTTAATAAAAAAGTTTTAAATGTGATTTTTCTAATGACGTTTAGATCACGTATTATATTTTTAAATTAAAGTCCTTAGTTGACTCTTAAAGTGTACGCTATAAATTCGTCATCAAGTAACTCATAGGCTAAAACTTCGCTAGTTGTTTAACAAAAAATGTTCATAAAAAGCCATGAATCTGTTAACAGTTTGAAATAATTTTCAGATTTGCTAAATATCAATTTGGAGTTCATATTCAATTATTGTATATAACATATTTAATCAAATAACTTACTTCCCGAATAAGACGACGAACGAGATGTTGGCGTAGAAACAGAAATGGTTGACAACGAGGATCTTGGAGTCGCAATGTTACTCTCTTCGTCATCTTAACTCTGTTCCTCAATTTGTTTTCTTTTTACCTTCCGCTTACCTGTAAAGGAAGGTATTGGAATCATGCAAAAAATCGGGTAGTGAGTTTTTAGTGGATGAGCACGAATTAGGTTCCTTACAACTCATTTTTGATAGTTTCCCGATGATGTCTGTATGTATGTGTGTGTGTGTGTGTGTGCGTGTGTGTGTATGTGTGTGGTCCGGGCCGATGCCGGATGTTGCATAACTCAAATACGAATTATCCAAAAAATTTGATATTTGGTATTTTACAATTGTATACGAATAGGAAGAGCTCATTAGATTTTGGTACAAATATCTTCACCGGAAGTGATACTTTTTGAAGATTGAAAAGATTAAGTGTCAAAAATTTCTATAAATTTGGACAAATATAGTATTTATTTGTAATAAGAATAAGAGGAAAAGTTATTTGCAATTTACGTTATAAAAAAATTGTCTTTATCTGGTAGCATTAAAGAACTGCAGTAAAATTTAAAAAATAAATTTATCAAATAAAACGTTGAAATCTTGTAATCCATGTTCGGTTGATTTTTGTTTCTGCATAAAAAATATTGACAGATGAGACGGGTGACAAGTTGACATACTAGCGCTATATAAGTCATAAGTAAGCTATTAAATGTAGTAACTGAACGGAGGATTGCTTCAACACAGAAGAGTTTTCGTGTGAATGAATCTTTTGATTCAGGTGATACTAATTTCTGTGTTTAAATATTTTAGATTTTTATTTGTATATTTTAAATGGACACCGGATTGTACGTATACATTTCTGTTTAAAGTTTAGATATGGCGGAAGGTTGTGTGATGGCCACGTCAGATTTTTATTAGTAAATTGCTGTTCCCAGTGTCTTCGCTCTCTTGTTCTGATTCTTTTATGAACAAATCAAGCTTCTTTTCAGTCCCTTCATAGCAAGCTGCGAAAAAACAATTTAAAAATTATGCAAATTTTATACTAGTTCATACTAAACCCTAAACAATTTTTTGTATTTAATGACCAAAATATTTTGGAAGTATGAGTTTCTTCGAAAAATGACAGGCTGGTTTTGATGTGCTGGGTGCAACATTAATTAAGGGTATGTTCCAAAATTAAACCATGTTTACCGTGGTATTATGTTACGGTAATTCTTTGGTAACTGAATGTGACGTTTCTCTCAGTCACTTGTGAAACGCTTCGGTAAAATTTTGACATTTAGGTTAGAGTATTTATTGAAATGGAAGCACAAAAGTCACAAAAACATACTTTTTCATCCTTAAATAAAAGCATAATATAATATTACACAAATAATATATGTTTACATACGATTTCGTAAATTTTTCGAATAGATAAATCCGTTTGTATAAGTATAATCATTTTCAACAAATAAAAATCAGCCATTCAACAAACAAACCAACGTTTTTAAGTTAAAACTGTGAGATCGCGATACACAAATACAAATTTACCACAAATATCGTGCTCTCTAGCACGGTGATCGTGGTAAAAAATTACCATGGTACATGTGGTTTAATTTTGGAACATACCCTAAATTTCCAAAAGGAAAATTAGTTTCGGATAATGAAGATGCTTTTACATATGTTGAAGAGTTACTTTCGGACAATTTAAACTGGGTACTAATTTCTTGAACATCGTTATAAAAATTTGTTTGGGTATTTAAGCTTTCAACCTCGCTGTCAGCAGTAAGGGACAGTGTTCTAGATTTCTCTAAATTAACTATTTGGTTAACTTTTCTGCGAACCATTCTTTGTATATACTTTATGCATAGTAATTTACGTTTGAACATTATAGTATACACTAAAACAAATAATAATAAGTTATTAATGTACAAATTATATACAAAGCATAATTAATATTAAACAAATTGATATTATTTGAGGCTTAACCTATAAGTTGATTCGATAGGAAGGCGAATTTGTGCAAGTTTTAAGTGAACAATAATTATTATTATCTACTGTTCCTATATTACCTACATAAAATACAAGTACAAGAAATATATTTACATACCTTTATAAAGTTGATGAACTTCTCAAAGATTCAATCACAGCTCACCAAGCACGAACACAAACACGTTTTCCTTGTTCTTTGTTTGCAAACACAAGAAAGAAGCCAAGCGTGGCGTGGCCTGGCCGTACGACGTGATCACGTGATCAGTGAGTGTGCGCGAGTCTGCGCTTAGCTTGTGTACACCTCTACTGCGCAAGTCGAGGCAGTGGTATACAAATTCAAAATGTAACAAAAAACTTTTTATTTTAAAATTAATTGCCCAATAGAGTAATTGCCTTGTAATATAAAATATAATTGTTTATTTTTTATCACAACAATATAATTATTACAATATTTTAAAAAATGAAGAGGGAAGAATAATGTCGATATTTTTCAAATAGTAATAGTTTGGACATCCATGCGAAAATGCATTTCAGGTCTGCCCTGCTGTCGTGGTGGTAACTGGTAACAATAATTTATTCAAGTTTTAAATTTCGATCACACACCATCACAAAATTATTCAAATTTAAATTCTATTTGAAATAGTTATTTACAAACTAGTGTGTTAATGAGGGCGATTAATTCGGACATTTTAACGCGTGAGAGAAGCGAACACATGAGTTAGTTACAAAAATTTTTCGTTGGTCATACCTTTTTAATTTAAAAATATTTTAATTTTATTCCGTAACAAATTAGGTTAGTATCGCTTTAAATGTTCAAAACAATTGTAACGACAACAATGGACAACTCAACAACAACAATCAACTGACTGCGGGTGCAGTCTGCAGTTAGTTCACTTAATATTGATTAGCAAGCAGTACTAAATCCTAAGGTTTTTTCGTTTTTAGAATGATGTTATTATTTTTAAATTCATTTTAAAGCAATTCTACGTAAATATTATGGGACCGCCCCATGTCATCTACTCCATTTTTTCTACTACAAATTTTTTCTACCTTATTATATTACTACATCCATTTTTTCTACCACAAATTTTTTTCTCCTTTATTATATTTCTACTCAATTTTTTCTACCACAAAATTTTTCTACCTTATTATATTTCTACTAATTTACCTACTAATAATTCTTCATTTAGACATTTTGAGGTTTACATACAAAAATTTCATTTTATTCAAAAAACTGTTCTACTAACGTTTACCTACTACGTATAAGTGTTCGTTAAGATTATACCATTTTTTTGTATTTGTATGTTAGGTTAATATAAAAATTCAACGTTGAATGTATGAAACTATAACACGTTTTAGCTCCTGGAGATATTTTAGTTAAACTAACGTTATATGAAAACACCTGGTTAATATCCTGTATAGAAAATACGTTATTCCAACAATTAGCTTCCACGTATCATTTTATGTTTGAAATATACTTATTACTTTTAATTTTATGTTTAACTTATATACGTATTAAACGTTGGATATATAAAAGAATATAACGTTTTGTAACCTCTCGAATAATTAATTAAATCTAACGTTATCTGAAAATTACTGGTGAGTTTTATGTATCTTAGCAACGTATTTATAACGTTTACCTACTACGTATAAGTGTTCGTTAAGTTTATACCATTTTTTGTAGGTATTTGTATGTTAGGTTAATATAAAAATTCAACGTTGAATGTATGAAACTATAACACGTTTTAGCTCGTGGAGATATTTTAGTTAAACTAACGTTATATGAAAACACCTAGTTAATATCCTGTATAGAAACTACGTTATTCCAACATTTAGCTTCCACGTATCATTTTATGTTTGAAATATACTTATTACTTTTAATTTCATGTTTAATTTATATACGAATTCAACGTTGGATATACAGGTTGGTGGAGTTGAAATGCGAACATAGGGAACATACATGACAATCGAACTTTCATGCCATGTATCTTGATATATTTTCTAGTAGTGTCACAAAACGAAGTAATGTGAATTTGTGTGACAAAAAGAGTAATCAATAACAGAAATAATAATAAAATCTAAAAGTGCATGTAAACTTTCTCGTTCTGCTTGTACACATACATTATTATGCAAAGAAAATATTTTAATGAAAATAAAAATTTCAATAATATGACAGCTACTTTGACATTGACAGTACTTATTCCACGTATCAAGATACCTAGCATGATAACTCCATTGTCATATATTTCCCTATGTTCGCATTTCACCTCCACCAACCTGTATAAAAGAATATAACGTTTTGTAACCTCTCGAATAATTAATTAAATCTAACGTTATCTGAAAACTACTGGTGAATTTTATGTATCTTAGCAACGTATTTCTAACGTTTACCTACTACGTATAAGTGTTCGTTAAGTTTATACCATTTTTTTGTATTTGTATGTTAGGTTAATATAAAAATTCAACGTTGAATGTATGAAACTATAACACGTTTTAGTTTCTGGAGATATTTTAGTTAAACTAACGTTATATGAAAACACCTGGTTAATATCCTGTATAGAAAATATGTTATTCCAACATTTAGCTTCCACGTATCATTTTATGTTTGAAATATACTTATTACTTTTAATTTTATGTTTAATTTATATGAAAACACCTGGTTAATATCCTGTATAGAAAATATGTTATTCCAACATTTAGCTTCCACGTATCATTTTATGTTTGAAATATACTTATTACTTTTAATTTTATGTTTAATTTATATACGAATTCAACGTTGGATATATAAAAGAATATAACGTTTAGTAACCTCTCGAATAATTAATTAAATCTAACGTTATCTGAAAACTACTGGTGAGTTTTATGTATCTTAGCAACGTATTTCTAACGTTTAGCTTCCACGTATAATTGTGCGCTAAGTTCATACAATTTTTTTGTATTTGTATGTTAGGTTAATATAAAAATTCAACGTTGAATGTATGAAACTATAACACGTTGTAGTTCCTGGAGATATTTTAGTTAAACTAACGTTATATGAAAACACCTGGGTAATATCCTGTATAGATAATACGTTATTCCAACATTTAGCTTCCACGTGTAATTTTATGTTTAATTTATATACGAATCCGACGTTGGATATATAAAAGAATATAACGTTTTGTTACCGTTCGAATAATTAATTAAATCTAACGTTATTTGCAAACTACTGGTGAGTTTTATTTATCTTAGTAACGTATTTCTAACGTTTACCTACTACGTATAAGTGTGCGTTAAGTTTATAATATTTTTTTTGTATTCGTATGTTAGGTTAATATAAAAATTCAACGTTGAATATATGAAACTATAACACGTTTTAGTACCTGCAGATATTTTAGTTAAACTAACGTTATATGAAAACACCTGGTTAATATTCTGTATATAAAATACGTTATTCCAACGTTTAGCTTCCACGTATCATTTTATGTTTAGTATATACTAATTACTTTTAATTTTACGTTTAATTTATAATACGAATTCAACGTTGGACAAATGTAACAGTATAACGTTTTATTACCTGTCGATTTATTAATTAAATCTAACGTTATTTGCTAACTACTGGTAAGAGTTATGTATCTAAATAACGTATTTTTAACGATAAGATGCACTATATTATTTTACGTAACTTATTTATTATATAACAACGTTTACTACCGAACTTAATATATATTTATGTAAATATAAAACGTTTTCTTACCTAAAATGTAAAACATTTAAATATATTTAAAAATAAAACGTCAGTTAAACGTTATCTTAAAACACTTAGTTAATATTATGGTACTAATAAACGTTTATGCGACGTATATTATAAAAACGTTAGTTTCAAACGTTTAAATTTTCAACGATAAACGTATAATCAACCTGCAAAACGTTTTTTTAACGTATTATATACGTACCTGTGTTTACTGGGTTTGATTATTTTAGTATTTACATTGCAAAATTTCAACAAAAGCGTAAACCAAACAAACGCAATTTTTTAGGTACGTTCAGAATTTCCAGTCCAGTCTCCATCACAAGTAAACTAAGAATCAAGCAACATTTTCCACACTCGCAAAATTACATAATTATAATAAAAGCAGTTACCGCGTTAGGAGGTAAATTAAACATTCGCATGAATCTACCTGCTAGAGCAAAAAACCCTGCGAAGAGAGATAGCAGTAACAGTCCTGCAAACAACTGTGTAGTAATCAAATTAATTTTAAATATTCCCGTCTCACGCCCTCCCGTGTCGCGAGTATCTTTCGCTTCGCTTGCTCTTCCGCTCCGTGCGTATTTAATTCAAAAGCGGACGCTGATAATGAGAAAAAGACGAAGAGAACACAGAGGGCCGGGATAATTTAAAACGAAAATAACATTCGGTGGGGAACGACGAGCGACGAGCGAGCGACTCCGACTGGCGCAGTCCGTAATAAGATTCACCTTCCACTGCTGATGTTGATGCTGCCAACTCTGATTTTGTTTGCGTTACTTGCTCACCATGAAATGATATAATTGGCTGAAAGGGTTCGCAAAAACTGCGAATCGCCCTGATAAGAATAATGTTATCTTTGTTATCCTAGAATATTTCCAAAAATTTCTATCGTGAAGAATGAAATTATTATAATTCGCCTTATGGATGTGGAGGTCTGGATCTTGAATTAAATTGTTTTAAAAATTTGGCTGATTCAAATGCTGAATATGCTCAATTTTATAACACCGCTCTAGTTTACAAAATACTTTTTTCTGCGCCTGCTTCTGAAATATAAAAATAAAATATTTAAAAATAAAACATCGTAACCTCAAATTTAATGATCAGACTACAACTTGAATGTATCTGATTATAATTTTATTCGTTACAAAAAACATTGTACAAACCTCTTGCGGGAAGACACCATCCCAGCATTCGCGTAAATGAAACCCTCGCTTCGCTCGTGTTTCAAAAAACCGCTCACGTGGGATCAAAATCTTCCCGCATTTGGTTCGTAAATAACTATTCTCGCACACTTTCGTGTACTTTGCAACACAGTTTTGCTTTTTTAATGTTCATTGTTTTCGCAACAACATTGATATTTCACAAAAAAATTGACAGTAAGTAAATGTATATTTTTTAACTTTTTTAACTGTGATTGCAGGAGTAGACAAAACAGTGTGTATAACACGCATTGAAAATATTTTGTGGAACTTAAACGATTGCAACCCTCCCTTTGCTCTGGCTGCAATTTTCGTTCGCGTTGTACAAAACTATTTTCAATAGTTATTTCGTAAACGTAAACATAATTGTAAACCTTAAACCTAATGCTTATGTGAATGCGCTTTCGGCGACCACTTTCTCATACCGATGAAGTAATCTCGCTATCTCCGCTGTGGAGGCGGCGTATAACAACGCTTCTGCAAAGACAGAGCGAAACGATGTGACATTTTAATAAAATCACATGATTGGTGGAGCGTGGCTAATGAAAGCGGTCCTCGGAGGGGAGATATGGCATTGGGAAGTTCTACACACAGATAGCGCCGCGCCGCGCGGGGGTGCGGAGCGGACCTACCCCCGATGTGATATATTGTTGCAGGGGACGCTGTGTTAATTGTGCTTTATGTTAGGCAAGATGAAATGTTTATTATTGTTATTGTCGCACTATATCGAGGAGAAATTTTATTATCTTGCTTGTTGTCTGTTCTAAGAGGGGCTACATTACTACAATATTTACTGGAAATTGTCTACCCATTCTTATATACAATGATGCTAACAATTATTAGTGGTGCTTGATTTTTGGCACTAACAGACAAAGCATATTTAATTAGAAAATTAAAGCATGGGAGTACAATAGTAGATCATGTATCTACATTGCAAAGTACATAAGTGTGCAACAAAGTAGGTACCTACCTAAGTGTGCAAAAGGTAGGTACTACTTTATCGCACACTTTTAGGCACTTTGCAACACAGTTTTGCTTTTTTTAAATGTTCATTGTTTTCGCAACAACGGTCGTAGAAAAAATAACATTTTTGAAAGTACCTTTATATTTGTATCTTGATTTGTATAGTAGCAAAAACAGAGAGCATGGCAGGAGGTCTTATGCTGGTCACATCAGATTTTTTCGGAAATGATTTACCACTAATTTCGCATGAGAAAAATTAGTTTTCTCAAAAAAAGCAATTTCTAGAAACTGCACCAAAATGTTTAAAAGCCGTTCATACGAGATACTAATTATTGCTATAAAATGTATTAAAGCTATAGATTCTTAAATAAATTTTATAGACATATTTTGGTCTCGTATGAACGGTATTGATAGTTTTTTCTAACAGTTTTTAAGCACTTTTTACCTTCCGCTTACCTGTAAAGGAAGGTATTGGAATCATGCAAAAAATCGGGTTGTGAGTTTTAAGTGGATAAGCACGAATTAGGGTCCTTACAACACATTTTTGATAGTTTCTCGATGATGTCTGTATGTATGTGTGTGTGTGCGTGTGTGTGTGTGTGTGTGTGTGTGTGTGTGTGTGTGTATGTGTGTGGTCCGGGCCGATGCCGGATGTCGCATAACTCAAATACGAATTACCCAAAAATTTTGATATTTGGTATTTTACAATTGTATACGAATAGGAAGAGCTCATTAGATTTTGGTACAAATATCTTCATCGGAAGTGATATTTTTTTAAGATTGAAAAAGATAATTGTCAAAAATTTATATAAATTTGGATAAATATAGTATTTATTTGTAACAAGAATAAGAGGCAAAGTTATTTGCAACTTACGTTATAAAAAAATTGTCTTTATCTGGTAGCATTAAAGAACTGCAGTAAAATTTTAAAAATAAATTTATCAGATAAAACGTTGAAATCTTGTAATCCATGTTCGGTTGATTTTTGTTTCTGCGTAAAAAAATATTGACAGGTGAGACGGGTGACAAGTTGACATATTAGCACCATATAAGTCATAAGTCAGATATTAAATGTAGTAATTGAACGGAGGATGGCTTCAACACAGAAGAGTTTTCGTGTGAATGAATCTTTTGATTCAGGTGATACTAATTTCTGTGTTTGAATATTTTAGATTTTTATTTGTATATTTTAAATGGGCACCGGATTGTACGTATACGTTTCTGTTTAAAGTGTAGATATGGCGGAAGGTTGTGTGATGGCCACGTCAGATTTTTACATTGGGTATGTGTACATATCCTGTATTATTAATTTTTTGGCTCATTTTTGAGGGTTGTAGAAAAAATAGTTTTAGTATTTTGTTTGTAATCCTACAAACCTATGAAGGTACTCTGTACTGTTTGAAATTCACCTATGTATGATTTTCAAAAAAATATATTACGTGTTCCACTTCCAGTTGTAAACATTTTGCAAATTTCCTAATCTTTTTGTGTCTAAAAATATGACGGTAAAATATCCCGGCTATCATTTCCTTTGATCTGCCGCACCCTGTATAGAAACAAATAACAAGCTTCCATTTAAAATCCACATGAAACAAGCATTCATACACAAAAAACCCCTTTGTGAATATCCCCAGTATTTAAAAATACCAGCGCTATCTGCACTGGGCAGTGGAGGGGGTCGAACTCGAACCCTTTGCTGCGGCCTGTGAAACAGTTGCACGGTTCGCCGCACCGCGACGCCACACTCGCAGGACCTTTACCAAACTAATTGGCGATGAGCACCTCACGTGTGAGGGACAAACGTGGGAGGGAGGAAAAGTCCTTTTAACCTGCCGACACGGACGGACGAATTTATGGAGCATTGATGGTATTGACCATAAAAATATTGAAGACAATATGAATATTGTGAATATTTCAAAATTATTTACCTACCAAGATTACTGTTACCGATATTGATCAAGCTACTTGTTACTAGGAAACAAAACCACTTCAAATCTGATGTAGCCAGCACACAACCTTCCGCCATATCTAGACTTAAACATAAATGTATACGTACAATCCGGTGCCCGTTTAAAATAATACAAATCAAAATCTAAAATATTCAAACACAGAAATTAGTATCACCTGAATCAAAAGATTCATTCACAGGAAAACTATTTTGTGTTGAAGCCATCCTCCGTTCAATTACTACATTTAATATCTTTACTTGTGACTTATATGGCATTAGTATGCCAACGTGTCATCCGTCTCACCTGTCAATATTTTTTACGCAAAAACAAAAATCAACCGATCATGGAATACAAGATTTCAACGTTTTATTTGATAAATTTATTTTTAAAATGCCTGTCTCCAAGACAGTATATTGATCTTACCGGTTGCTTTGCTAGGCTAAACAAAACGGTACCTAAGTAATTTACTTACTGAACGGTAAGTAAATTTAATATTAATTACGAAGAAATTAATATTTTTTGTATATGGATAAAAAAGACCAATAGTGCAAAAAATTATATAAGCATCACGAACGTTAAGAAATTACCGATGTCATACAAAATTCGAGCCTTCGCTTCGCCCAGTCTCCAAACATTGTCTTCCATTGGTAAATTGTCCTTACCGTTCTTGATACTTAATATACGATTAAGCAAAACAGATTTAGAGGTTGTATTGAAATTTGTCAGTTCTGAGGTTTGACGTTTTACAATAAATTGAAGTAAATGTAATCTGATATTGCCAATATCAACCTTCTAAAAAATACATTGCGTGTCACAAAGTGAACCTTATTGGCGACATTAAGTTGCGTTTCACAAAGTTAATTTTGTGAATACCAAATAGAAAAACCATAATATTAACTTCCATACAACATTTCGTTTGCGATATACGCAATTTGAAAGCTTCAGTCAAACTGAGCAACAAAGCGAGTCGACACAATTGAAATATAAAAACAGTGATCTTATTAGACGCTCATGAAGGTGGAGATGGAACTCCTCGTCCACGTCGCCTGCTCAGTCGTTCACGCGGCTCGCTGGTGCCTAATCGAACCAAGAGCATGTTTAATTGAGTTAGCGAATGGATATTTGATTTGCGGATGAAATAACGCGCGCGCGAAGGATCCACAGCCTCCTCCACCTGCGTAACCTAGTGGAAAACAGCCCGACCGCTCATCTGTTATAAATTACACCTTTCATTGGGTTCTTTATTTCATTGCCGCTAGAATTTAAAGTGCTTAATGATCCAAGCAAAAACATTCGTTGATTGTCGTCACCGTTATTCGTTTGTCTCCGCTTTGGTGCTTGTTTCCGCGGAGTTGGCTCCGGCGATCGGCAGTTGTTGTTCTGTTCACGCCTTTGCGAACCAACTAACTGAAATGAATTTATCACTTGCGTTATGTTGCATTCGGTTCTGTTCAGTCTTGCACCTATGGGCAAATATCACTCAGTACTCTGTGTTTACTCAATTAACAATAATGGACGTGAATAAGAGGAATTTTACACACATCTACTTTAATGACACACATTCAGTTGTTTTCCACATGCGCTCATTTCCAACAAAAATTAATGATACTTCAAAAATTAGCGACAGTACAATCATTTCAAATAATTTTGTAATATTATTTGCCTCCTGACAATGGGCTCTTGTTACAACCACCAGCCGGTATTATCTATCACGTCCCTATATTGATTAAAGTCAATTTAATGTTATGCCAGCAATGTGTGATTGTCGGTAAATTGTAAAACATCTTGCAATTAAATCGCACTCGAACGCTTCAAGCTGACCACCTAATCGCCAAATGTAGAAACTCTCCGTTGTTGCTTTGAATTTCAAAAGTCTTCATTGGAGTAAGATTCTGACTGCACCAAGACCAATAGTGATGCCCCCGAGACGAGAAATTACTAGACAAGAACCACTAAATTTCTGGTCTCGGATTTTCAAGATGAAACAAGAAATACTTCTCGAGAAGTCGAGAATTTTCGAAACTAAAATATTATTGTCTTTGAAATTGTTAATATTTAATATTTTTTGCACTTCCGGAACTAAAACTCTTCTTTAGTCTTTATTTTTAGGGACTAAGGTTCTTAATTTGATCCCAAGGGATTTTTTGTCAAAACCTCGTATCTCAGTTTTTTACGTTTTTGAGTTACAAGAATAGTAAAATTAATTTCCCATTTTGCATCGAATGCAAAAGCTCGTAACAAAATTTGATGCAATGCACAAGCGCAACAAAGAAATGTTAAATACTCGGGAAAAGGTATACATACCTACAGAAAATGTTAAAACCTTGTATCCCATTACCTTTTTGAGAATCTATGATTATATTAGATACGAGGATTTGACTTTATGACGACGACGATATAAAGAAATGAATATTGTATCGCTAGCCTCCCGGGAGTTCAAAGTTTACTATGAGCTTTTGTCGGTGTGATATTATTTTAATTTGTAATCGGTTTCACTTTAGCTCCAACCTTGGAATGGAATGTGTATTATATCGATAGCCTCTCTCGTTGAAGAATGTATTGATAGGTGCATTTCCAATGCAAAGTATCCTTCTCCTCTGCTCGTGTGGAAAGAAGGCGCTCGCTGGTGGGCATCGGCGCGTTCAGAGTTCATCGGCGATTATCCGAGCCGTTTCGAGCGTCATTCGATTAGTTGTCCATTTCAACACTCACTCGCCGCCGCCACGCGGTTGTTAAACAGACAGAACAGAAGAGAATCACGCTAAACTGTTTGTTCACGCGCCACAACACAAACTCTAGTGGACACGAGATGTTGTGTACGCAGTGCAAACAATTGCTACCCTCTAACATACCGTAGCCACCTGCGAAAGCTCAAGCTCAAGAATGCACAACAGCACAACTAAATACCTAACGATGGTTACTTTTATCTATATTTGTTTCTCTTTATTTTAAATACTGGTTTATATTGAACGATACATTTTTCGATAACAGGAATAAAATAGTTTCAAAAATGGCAGCTTAGGTTAAGAGGCCCGTCTACTACCTAAAATCCAGCATACAATGTACTAACGTAACGTAGCAAGTGTTTTGTGGCCAATACTGCCCTCCTAAGCACAGAGGGGGTATCTACAATTTTTTTGAAAAATGAGTTAGAATCGCTTAGTAACTATAGAGGTTGTAATATATGTAAAACTAAGGTTTTGAAGCCGTATCTACGCTCGAAAGAGTCTAAAACGTTCATTTAACTTAGGGGTATGTACAAGCCACTACAAAATTACTACAGTATTAAGTGAAAAACATCGATTATCTCGAAACTGAACAACTGTAGATACCCCCTCTGTGCTTAGGAGGGCAAAATACAAATTCATATAACCAAATATGAACATTCACAGTTCCCACTTTTAAGCACTGTGGATGCTCGTATTTAATAAGATGAATTTAACCTTTCTTAAACGTAAACATAAATGAAAACCGTAAAACTAAATTTATATACGATAATTAAATACTAACATTCACACTATTTCAAGCACTGTGAATGCTCATATTTACTTAGATATATACAAAATATATCTAAAATACGATTTAATATTTAATTGATAACAAATGTATAATAAATTGTAAGACAATAATGTGGTTTTTATGGCGCAAACCGCCCTATTTAATATATATCTCATTTAATTATATCTCATGACAGAAATTAATTTTTAAAATTTCAAAAAGGCACATCTGTAGATCAATTCTTTCTCTATTTAATGTTTATAAAAACATTATGCTGAAGTCAATAATAATCTGTCAGTTTACTCGCAACAAAAACACTTTTACAGTATTTTTCAACTTCAAAATGACATTGCATAGTAGGATGCGGTAAAGTACGAGTTTCGGGCTGGTTTCAGGCAGCCGTACTAGTGGAGAAAAGAGTGGAATGGAACAAATTTAAAATCGAGAGTATTTTAGGAATTCGGAAAAAAGCAAGAGCCTCGGAATATCGTGTAATAAAATTATACGATATCATTATGTCGAGTATTTTAGAAAAAGTCTATAGGTGTTTTATAAAATGATTTTATAACTAGCCTACGACATCCATGGATCCGACAACCCAAGTTCGAATCCAGTCAGGTACCGATGCCTCCACACCCAAGTCGAGTAAAAAAAGACATAGACACAATTCGCGTTGTAAAACTCAGCAGCACCCATCATGAAGTTATCATTATCAAGTACAACTCAAACGCAGCACATTCTCCATTGTGGTGTGCAGCCGCACGTGTCTGTTGATAAAACCCACCCCCTGCCCCCCCGCCCCCGTGCGTGGGCGACATGATGTAGAGTGTAGAGAGCCTAGCTGTGCTGTGTGGATGGCGACTGATTACCGATGATGGATGTTTGGCGCGGTTGCCGGTTCGAGACCCGGTTATTTCACGCCATAACACAGCGACAGCGACGTGGTTTGCTTCCTCTGATAGTGCCTGGGGTGGGGGGACGCCACAGTGATTTATAACACTGGATGTGCGGAGGTGATACGGAAAGTGGAGGCTGGGTGGAGCACTATTTGGAAAATTAAATTTCGAAAACTGGCAAAGTTATATCATGTACTCGAATTGGGTGTAGCAGTCTCACATACTCTGTCATTTATTGTGTTCACACATGGATTCTTTGAAGTATCTTTCGCATGCTTCAGAATCTTAGAAAAAGAAAATCATAGTTTTGAAGACCAATGAAATATTAATTATTCATCTTTTCCAAGACTCATTGAAGATTCAATTTAGCGGTGCAGCTATTTAATAGGTAATTATTTCCCCCATTATTTTTTTCCAAATTCAGAAGCATGAAAGAATCCTCAAAGAATCCTTGCGTAAACAGAACTTACCGTAGATCAATCTTTAAAATCTGGTCACCACACAACTATGCACTTATTATTTCACTTGATACACGTTTGACATAACTGACTAAAGCTTGTTTGTTTTCAAGCAACTTTAATTATGAAAAGTATTATTTATTAAATATATAATTCAGTTTTTCTCAAAATTGAAAGCACATACAGGATATGAATATAACGATAATTATTTCTTATATTATTGGTAACATTTTATATTTGAAATTTTTGATGGCAACTTCCATATTTGAAATAAATTGATTTATTGTTTTGTTTTAAGAAAACTTCCTCTTCCGGTAAAATCGTTTCAGCTCTGCGCAACATCCTAAACTTTATAAATACCAAGTTTCATTATATTTTTTTACTTCCTTGTACGAAGTAAGGAAGTATTGTAATCGCGAAAAATTTCGATTCTCAGATTTTGACGGAAATATCCGTTTTGACCTTTTCTGAATCCATTATGACTAGTTTCGACGTGACGTCTGTACGTACGTACGTACGTATGTACGTACGTATGTACGTACGTACGGACGGACGTATGTGTGTCGCATAACTCAAATACGGTTAGACGTAGAAAGTTGAAATTTTGTATTTAGGACTGTTATAGCATCTAGTTGTGCACCTCCTATTTTTGGTTTCAGTCTACAAACCGGAAGTAGTACTTTTAAAAAATATTTCGATAAATATTTAATTTTAGACAATTTTTTTTATTTTAAATGAAAGATTATGTTATTATTACCTACAATCGGTATTTTATAAATATTTTTGTATCTGCTATCATTTAAAAATAATTAAAGTATATATTTATAATTTATAGTATTTCGGTATCTTGTAGTCCATGATCGATTAACATTTGTTACTACGTAAAATTTAAATGATTATGACATGACAGTGACAATAGTAAAATATGCTTTATATCTTCTTCTGCAGTTTAAATAAAATGACTAAAATATATTTGTGAGTATACTAGTATAATAAGTTAAAAGAATTTTAATATTATTTTACATTTTAGTTATTAAGAAAAGTATGAACACACAAGGCGTACAAGGAAGTCATGTGGTGTCCACGTCAGATTTTTTTTCGTTTATGAGTTATTGAACATTCGGACAAACATCCATCCATCCACACATACACATCATTGTGAAAATGGTCAAAACTGATTCAGAGGATCTCCAATCATGAATTTCCGCGAAAATTCCAGTATCGAATTTTTTCATGATAAGTACCTAGACTTACTGTGTAGGTATAAGAAAGTAAAAATAAGCAAGTAATCCGACAATAATTGTCATTTCAAATTTATATTTATACCATAGAAAAAGGATTATTTATTAAATAGTCGGAGTAGGTAACATTGGTCCATACGGTTACAGTGATTTCAAAAGCAATTTCCACTTTATTAATTTTAACATGGAAATTTAACATTAGAATTTGAACATTGAACTCTCGTATAAAATAACCTTTTCTATTATCTAGTAAATAATGTAAAATTTGTATTTTGCAACCCAAATAAGCCGTAGAAGAGCCTGGCCACGTCATGGAATATAATGCAAGAGTATATTTCCAAACCTAACAAATTTAAAAATTTCTACTCAATCCAATTTGCAAGGGAACACATGTCCTTCATTCATCACTTTCAGGCTATTCTGAAGTCTCTCAGGTATATTCCATTGATCATTCAGTGTTTGTACCCCGCGGTGTACAAATAAGCTCTCGCTACCACTTTAAAGTTCCGGCGAGGTTCGAGGTTCCTCTAGTGGGAGGCGCTCTTGTCAACCGCTTCAGTCGAGGTGTGGATTGCTACTTATCTTGTAAAGACGAACCGACAGCTACAGAGCTAATGGTCCAAGAAAAGAAGACAAGGAGACGTTGAAGCTGAGAGGTGAAGGTGAAATATTGCGGTTTTATACTCTCACAAAGATGAAAAGAATTTTGGTGCTTACAATAACCAAAACGAATTGATCATTATTTACTTGGTTTTCTATTTAGTTACTGCAGAAATCAGTTTACGTATTTATTTGTTGAAGCAAGTGTCATTAAATCGAAATTTATTATGGTATAATTTGAACCAAATAATGACACCATTCAAAAATGAAATGTAGTGAAACTAAAGCTTGATTTGGTTTTGTGTAATACATAATAATTATTTATGTATTAAGGGTGTAAAGAAGCTTTTATGGCGAAGGCGTAATTTCGAGCCCGATCGTCAGCCGAGGGTTAAAAAATACCAAGAGTCATAAAAGCAAATTGCGAAAAATTAATACATTTTTGCACTGTTGCTAACTTATCAAAATAGGTTCGAAAATAAACAAAAATCAAAATATCAAAGTTGTCATCATTGAATGAAACATTTACAAGATGATATTAAAATATTTTTTGCACGATCGTTCATTTTTTAGTGTTTTTTCTTGGCTCTGGTTTCAAGGTAGTAGGTTTTGTTTACAAATTAGAAGGCGGTAAGCAATCTTAGAAGGCGGTAAGAACTCATGAAGAAGGCAGTAAGCACTAAACAACAACAGAAACCAAGGCAACAACATCAAATTGTAAACTAAACCTACATAACCAAAAATAAACACGATTTTCAAATTTATTTCTATTGTATCGATCGGGCAAAAAATATTAGAAGCATCACGAACGTTATGTGCTTTTTGTACCGGTTTCGACTACGTTTCTGTCTCCAAACATTACCCTCAATCGGTAAACTGCACATACCGCTCTTGATTACTTAATATACCTACTCGTACTATAAATAAAAATTGTACAACTAATTAATTACAGAGATGGTTATTTATAGGAAGAAGTTTACGTGAGAAAAGTGGAAATTTAAACTGAACAAATTAATTTGACGATTCATTATGGCGCACTGCATTATAAAGTGGTCCGACGTCCGAGGACTAAAGTGATGTCTATGTCAAAAAAATTCGTGAATAACTGTCAAATTATGAAATAATTTAATATAGTTTTAGCTAAAGTATCATGTACTTACATACATTTCGTGAATTTTTAGAACAAACCAAATTTTATCTTATTTTGCATTTTTTTGCAGTTAAACTGACATTGGTATTTTCCTGATGCCTCAGTAGATTACATTGCACTCGTCTATCCATATCACAATTAGTTTTTTAATAAAACCATTGAACATTTGATGAGAACATACCCACCTTGTAGTAATAATGTGCTTACAGCTCCACTTGTTCAACTGATCTTGTTGTAGATCCCCAATCCCGTTATGTAAATAAAGAAACAAAACACTAACATCTGTCAACAGCTCATCATTCGATCATAACGATAACAATCTCGCATCGCGCGTTGAAGTGCTATTCAAAGTCCCTCGGTAATCCGGCGTGAATGGGGCGCCAACTGTTGGCTACCACTGCCGCTAACCCTCAGCGTTCGTTCCAGTCTTTACAATCGCATTCTTCCGCGACTAATCAGGGCTGTAAAGCCCGTGTAGAGCACACATAGCGACTGTTGCACTAACAACTTCATCTAGAGGAAGTTAGCCTCAACTCTTCACGCCATTACGAGGGAAGAAAGCGAGAAATTGGAATTATTGTTGATTTTATTGTTCGCTCCAAGTGCTGTGGTGGCTTTGTTGTTGGGTTTCTGAGCTCAGCATGGATGTGAAATAATAAAAGGAAACATTCATCGTTCTATAATTGATAAATTACATGAAATGGATCGGACACTCAAATTTAAAATATTTTGTTTTTACATTAGATATCAGATATAAAAAAATCCGATGTGACCAACACATGACCTCTCGCCATACTCTACTATTGTACTAAGTGTATTATGAATACCATTGTATTGGAATTCGGTAATTGTAGTTTTTATAATATTATTAAAGTTTATTATGACCTTATAAAAAATAAATGACATTTCATATTTTCCATTTCAATTTGTCAAAAAGTAAAAAAACATTTTGACACTCAAATATTTTATTCTTTGTTTTCATAGGTAGACAGATAAATCAAAATTGTAACAAATTTGTAGAATAAAAATACAAGCATCGATTTTCTTCCTGCGGTGCTGTTCACGTGTTCACTAACAACCATGATTGAGTTGACGACTGGTAACCGCACACATAATAAAATTTAATATTTGTACCGATGATTCACTGTATTATAATACTGCCACACTCAAGTTAGGCAAAACGATAAAAGGCATGAGATATGGATGTGGAGGTTAAGTTAGATGGTAGGAAAAATAAATAAAATAAAATATGTATGTAAATACTTCTGTGTGTTGTATTTAAGAATATTTTATTATATACTATAATATCATAAGTGGTTAAATTTTGCTGAAAAAATTTCAGATTGTTACGAGAGTTGTTACCTAGCAATTTATCGTGTGATTTTTGATCAATGTTACGAAATACATTGGCAACAAGCTGTCGTAAAACAATCTGAAAATTTTGCCAAGACATAATTTAACCACGAATGATATTCGGATGACTATTTCACGAATGAAAAAGTCAATTTTGACACTAAATAAATAACATGTTGCTAAGGTAGTTATTAAAACGTAAATTTTTTTTCACTTATCAAAACTTACATTACAAAAATACAGCAGTCTATTGGCTAAAGAGTTACGAAAAAATTTGTGTAAGGATGTTTTGTTAAAATAAAACAAGGTATAACTAGAATTTTTGTTCGTTTAGAAATGTATGAGTGGAATAGTCAACATTACATTTAGAGTTTTACGAAAGCAAAGGTGTCAAATATCTACCGGCAAAATATTTTGGCTCTCCTGAAAAGACATATACCATAAAAGAAATCGAAAGTATTCAAATATCTGGTAATAAATCCCGTCAAATTCCCATAAATAAAACTATCCACAGTCATCCTCCACCCCATATCATTATATTCCTCCTTATAGCCACTCGTAGTTCTACAAAACCTTACCATACACCGGGACATTCAAACGTACAAATTTACACAAATAATTCTTTTGTACATCTGACATTCCTGATTTATGTAACACGGTTCTGGATGTATTCAGCAGAATTTTGCAGAAAAATATCATTCATTCATTCTTTGTTGCCTTTCTGGTAGCCGAGGTACTCGAGGACCATTGAGAGAAGTTTATTACCCATGATTCTATTCGAACAAGAATCGAGCATTATTCGCATCAGGTAGAGAAGAGATGCTATAATACTAAAGAATTTTACACATTTAAAAAAAATAATTGTGACGATCTGACGCTTCTGAAGAACAATGATAGGTACTTGAAATGGATTTGTATCTTTCCACTTACTCAAATAATTTGACAAATATTTGACTTTGGATTTGAATAAAATTTTGTAACAATGTTGGTTGAGATCTAATTTTTGATACCTATCCCACTTGACAAAATAAAATCCTCAGACTATTTCAAGAATGTGAACATCCCGGCTTGTTACTTGCTATATTTGCCCATTAACATCCTATTATAATATCCGCTATTAGTAACATTAATTCTCTGAGATGTTTGCATTGAGTATACTTTTTGGCTGTATAGACATACGTAATATCACATAAAGTACAAGAATAATATATTTTTAAACATCACTTGGACGATTCATGTCAATTTTATATACCTATCAAATATTTGATTCCCACTTTGGACTACTCAAATAACTAAGCCACTATATTTGACTTTGACTTTGGATTTAAATAAAATTTTGTAACTATGTTGGTTGAGATCGAATTTGAAATGTATCTCTCTTGACAAAATAAAATCCTCAGACCATTTCAAGAATGTGAACATCCCGGCTTGTTACTTGCTATATTTGCCCATTAACAACCTATTATTATCCACCCTTAGTAATATTAAGTAACATCCCAATGTGAATAATTTGATAATAATATTCCAATTTTGTATCCCATGTAAGTCTCTGAGATGTTTGCATTGAGTACTCAGGATGTGGCTAGGATAGACATATACGTAATATCACATAAAGTACAAAAGAATAAGATATTTTAAACATCACTTGGACGATTCATGTCAATTGAGGATTTAAACCCTTGTAGCGTTGTAATAACCCTTTTTATACCTATCAAATATATTTGACACCTATCCCACTTGACAAAATAGAATCCTCACATTTCAAGAAAGTGAACATTCCGGCTTTTTACTTGCTATATTTGCCCATTAACAGCCTATTCATATCCTGGAAATTTCTAATGTCCGGCCTTAGAAACATTATACCGTGAGTATATTTTAACATGAAACATGGAATTTATCATATCCATGATTACGAATTTGACAGAAATGTATATTAGGGCGTTCTTTTTAAAATTAAACATAGGGAATAAATTTGAATTTGTTAATTGGTGTCACACTGCTGCTACCTAGAAATACGATTTATACTTTGACAAATTTTATGTTGAAAGCGTCCCTTGGAACTATTGCAGTTGCCTAAATATCTTATATTGTTCAAGAATAATACAATTAAATTGATTCCCTATGTTTCATTTTAAAAAGAACGCCCTAATACATTCTTGTCAAAGTTGTAACGACAAATCCCATGTTTCACGTTAAAATAAACTCACTGCATATGTAACATCCCAATGTTAATAATTTGGTAATAATATCTCAATTTTGTACCCCATATGTAATTCTCTGAGATGTTTGCATTGAGTATATAATTTTGGATCATACAGTACAGTAAAGTACAAGAATAAAATTAAATTAAAACATCCCTTGGACGACTCAAGTCAAATGGAGCTTATCAAATATTTTGCTTATAATTTTATTCCGTTTTCCCCTACTGAAACCAAATCCCCCATAATAAACTGAAACTAACACCAACCTCAACCCTATTCCGTCAAAAATTCCTCAAAAATATCGCCTTTCCGTAAAAAATCCACGACTCCTAAAAAACCAAAACTAGGACAAAAGATCTATCAAGATCCCAATCACCAGCTGCCTGTTCTCCGTCAAGCGGTCATCATATCACCTTCAGGACCACCCGTAAACACATCGCGTCAAATTAACTCCAGAAAAACGATCAAGTTACCGCTGCCTGTTGCTCGTCCTGACCGCTAGGCAAATGCGCAGCACGTGTGGTCAGGGCGGGGACATGTGAGGCCACGCCCACTGGGCGGGGGGAGACAAGCCACGCCCCCTACCCCCACTCTAACAAGAGAACACGTTGGCTTTTAACACCTATTAGGTTAAATTTATGTATTATCAACCGTTTAACTTGTGGCAGAAGTCGTAATGTACAATATGTGAGACTGATTTGCATTTTAGGATAAAAATGATGATCGGTGATGTGGAAGGATTTTAAGGGGTGTCGGGGTTAGTGTTAATGTCTAAGGGGGTGTTCATATTATTAAATATGCTATTATTTATTTTACCCTCTTCTAGAGGTAATGAATGCCATACTGTCAAGAAAAAATTTCGATGTAACGAACAATATTGGTATATGCAAACACACTAATGAACGAACTAAATACATTGAGGGTTGACGCTCAACGGTCCGTTAAAATTTTTTTAAATAAAGAAGTCCTTGATAGATGAATTTAAATTTTTTTGAATTTGTTATAGTAAACTATAGGTAGTTCATTTATAATTTAATTTATTTTTTATTTATTTATAGTTGCTCAGAAACTATAATTATTATTATTATTTTATTGTCTGCTGAATATAAATAGGTAGGTACCTATATCAATAAAATCTAAAATCCTAATAAATCAAGTATGTAACATACTCATAGCTAGATATTATGTAAGTAAAAAAAAAAAAAACGTGTTGGTAATTAAGAAATTAATTATAATAGAGCTAGGTATGCATTCTTGTTAAAATTGGTTTGAGAATTAGGTTTTCTTTAAAAAAAAATACATATAAGTGGTATCTTATTTTATTGAAGCTTCTTGCTTGCTCTGTTCTAAGTTCTATTAATACCATTTCATAATTTTAATTAATAATAATTAGGTATATGTTTTGAAGTATAAACATAATAGATCAAGTTCAACTTAGTTAAGTACTAATATAATAATTGAGGATTTTGTTTTTAAATCTATCATTATTCAAAAATACAGAACGTGTTATTTGCTGTAAAAATATTTACTTGTTACTAACTAACTTAACAAGTTTTTAACTAATTATGTTTCCTACATTTGATCAATAGGTACTAATGTTGTATACAGTCAGGATTTTTTTTTCGAGTTGAATTATGTCCGCTTAAGGTGTTCGTCTATCCAAAAATTTTACACGTTTACTTTAGTTATAATGGTATATGATGCTTTTACATAATGAGTGTATTAACAAAGGATGTCTTAATGCCTCTAATTTATAATTTTTTGTCTTTGGCTTAAGAATTTGAAGTAAAAAATATTTAAAAATGACGTGTTTTGTCATTATTTGATACGATTTGATATGATTTTTTCAGTCATTATAAATGAAAAAAAAAATTAAAAAGCAAGAAGCATGCAGCTATATCTTCCTTTTTCGAATAATTTTTGTTTTACTTAATTTCTGTAAAAAATACAGAAGTTATTGGGAATACTGGAGCCATGTTTACAGTATTTTTCATCTTCAAATTTCAAAATGACATTACATAGCTAGGATGAGGCAAAGTACGAGTTTCGGGCTGGGTTCGGGCAGCCGTAGTAGTGGTGAAGAGAGTGAATTTAATAAAAAAGTAATATCGAGAGTATTTTAAGAATTCGAAAAATAGGTAGACAAGCCCTTTAAATAAGTGAGTAACCAGTTCCATCCATAATGAACCAGCCTTTAAAGTGCACTTTGCATGCAATAATGATAACAATTTTCTAAAATCAATCTATTGTTTTCCTATCTCCATCCCCATACACTGGCCGTTGTATGGAGCTCGTATGATATCTCACTACGTGATATGAAACAAGTAGTTGTAGTGTCCCAATCATTCCGCATGTCTAACCCTATTTCCGATATGATTAAAGGGAACCGGAAGTCGGAACTGAATCGGAACAAATCCCCCGGCTAGACTTCTTTCATCACAGGCGGCGATGCCTCAAGTCATCATATCAACGAGACAATGAGGGGAGGTGCATTATTTGTAGTTCAAGGAAATTTTAATAAAAAGATGGATAATATACTAGTTTGTATCTTTGGGATAAAAAGGATTACCAGTTTTGATGACGAAAGTGAATTTATTGTGCATTCTACAAACCTTTTTTGGTCTTTTAAAATATTTAATAATTATCTCTCGTCTCATATTCTGTAAGTGAAGTATTTTCGAGTATGAGTTTTTGGTGGATAACCACGTTTCAGGGTCTCTAGAATACGAATTTTCACGTTGATGTCTGTGTATGTGTGTGCGTATGGATGTATGGACGTATAGACGTGGACGTATGGACTTATGTGATGATTTTTCGTCCACACTCCACAGTAACTTCCCACTTGACAAAACAAAATCCCCAGAACATTTCAAGAATGTGAACATCTCGGCTTGTTACTTGCTATATTCGCCCATTAACATCCTAATAATATCCTAGCGATTGCTAATGCCCGCCCTTAGTAACATTATCTATGTAACATCCCAATGTTAGTAATTTGGTAATAATATCCCAATTATGCATCCCATGTAATTCTCTGAGATGTTTGTATTGAATATGTAATTTTTAATCGTACTTGGAATGTAGCTAGATAGGCTTACGAAATATCGCTTAAAGTACAAGAATAAGATATCCCATGGACGATTCATGTCAAGTGGGTTAAAAGTATCAAAGGGCCGAATTTCAGTCTGTCGGATAACTCAAATACGAATTACCCAAAAATTTTGATATTTGGTATTTAACATTTGTATATAAATTGAAGGGGTTCATTAGATTTTGCTACAAATATCTTCACCGGAAATGATATTTTTTGAAGATTGAAAAGAAATTGTCAAGAATTTCTATATAAATTTGGATAAACATAGTATTTTCATGTATTTATTTATTTTCGAGTATGAGTTTTTAATGGATAAGAACGTTTCAGGGGGTCTAATACAAATTTACTATTTTCACAATTATGCGTGTATGCTGTGTATAAATATAATTATCTATGGGTACAGTTAATTTTAAATACAATTTGCTGAATCTGGTAGTACCTATTTAATAATAAAATAAAGTACCTAAAATTAATATACCTACTACTTTTTTGAAATTTCCATGATCATATGAAAGTTTCTATACAAAATTAGAATGATTATGACAGTGACAGTAGGTACAGTTGACATGTTTTGCTTGCATCTTGGTTTACATATTACATGAACTTGAAACTATTAAAATGTAAGTAAAACTATTTATTAGATTAGTAGAATGATCAGAATTAGGCGAGAGGTCGTGTCCTAGCCACATCATTTTTTTTTAAATATAAGCAACACTACTCAGTCCAGTCATTCAAACTCACCACCACCCCTCTCCCCTCCCCCAGTTCTTATCTCCCCTCCCCTGCTGGCATCTATGACATCAGCTGTTACCTCCGGTCCAGTGAGCCGCGTGTCAGGCGTCAGGCGTCGCGACGGCCCTGCTGCGGATCAGGACGCCTCACTGGACGCCACACTCTCACTGCTGCTGCTGAAGATGATTCACACATGAGGAGGAGGGAGTTTAATCCTGCGCTGAAGATGCGAACATGGATTTGGGGAACTGGGTCAGAGGGATAGAAACAAGAAGAATATGTAAATTAATTGTGTATGATGCTCATGATCAGTTGTTAAGGGGCTATGCTTCTTGAGTGCAATATGAATCAGAATTCACGATTCTGGCTATATTGCTCAAAATAAAAATCTGAAATTTTACATTAGTAACGACAAAGCATTGTTGAATTGAAAAATTCAAACTATATTATTGTTCCGACAACAATTAGAGATAAAAAGAAATTAAACACTAGAATTTCGTGAGGATCTCATGAATGAACTATAAAAGTTATCATTGAGTTTGAAGATTAAATGAGTAGAACAAAGATGTAAAAAAGGCAATAACACATAAACAATAAAACTATAATTTTATCAACATAGTTGCCATAAATTATATCTAAACTTGTACAATTTTCGCCGAATTTCGCATAATTATTAAAGCCAAACTAATTACATTAATTAAAGATTTTGAAGATTCCGCACTTTTAATATTCTTCCTTAATCTACATACAAAAATACAACATCATACGTATAACAGTATTAGATTGAGATCCTCACAAAAATTACTCGTTTTTCAATGCGTATTATTGCCATGCAATAGGCTCTTAACTTATGTTCTGCGAAGTATTTTTATGAGGAGTGATCATGCTGGTTCGTTCTATTCTATCTTTGCCGCCTCAATGTGATTACATACTGAACTAAGATCACCATCCTGACTTAAGGAGGTAGATGACCATATATTAAAATGATGATGAGAGGTTGAAATTTATATAGTGCCTTCATTAGGTAGGTACCTACACTATTGAGATTCTAAAAAAATAATTTAATTTTCGTCTACCCGTCTTCTTTAGTAATTGAATGTTGAAATTTCACTCGTTTTACGGTAAATTTTTATTTTATTTATTTATTTATTTATTGTAACCACTCAACAGGACAAATGTCCCAATTAGTGTAAGATGAAAACATAAAGCTATTATAATAATATTATAACATAATAAATGGAACATATTATTTAATCAATTTTGCTTCTTGTATCGTATATTAAAAATTCATAGAACTATTAATATTTCCTAAACCTTTAAAAATAAGTTTGTGAAGATGTTGTGTAAGGTACTTTTTCTAAACCATATGCAGGTTATTTAAAAATAATGTAAGCATGCCAAGCATTTTTTGATTGGTGAATTAGTAATTATTGTAAAAATATATCACTGCAAAACTGAACGAATTGCAATGATATCAGCCAACGCGCGTTGAGCGAATTTTGTTTTACATTATCAAACATATTTTTAGTTTCATATCCGCCCCCAAGGCTGATGTCTGGGTACGCCACTGCAGGAGTCCCCAACCTCCTTAATAAAATATCAAAAAATTATAATTTCATTTTTAAATTACTTTACTTATCACTTTTCTTGTGTTTACATATTTTTTGGCTTGGCTTAGCGTAAAGCTCAATAACTCAATATTCCAATTTATTTTTTGTCACATTAAAAATATCTGATGTGGCCAGCACAAAACCTCCCGCCATACTCTACACTTTTTACTACTACAAATCAAGATACAAATATTTTTGTATAATTTTTTTAAGTACACCACTGGATTCCTCGTATCAAACTACATATAAATACATATTTTCTTTAAAAAATTCTGTCGGCTACAATTTTAAATTCACTTTGAAAATTTTTAAAAATGTCGAAAATTTTCGAAATTTTCGATTCTCTCAAAATTTGGTTATACCCTATTTTGGACCCGAGGAATCCAATGGTGCTACTGAAAAAAAAATTCGGCTAATACTTTTCGAGATAATTTTTACAGGTTAAAGACGGGAGTAGCTACGACTGCAATTTTTTCACCATTGGATTCCTCGCGTCGAATTACATATAAATACAAATTTTCGCGAAAAAAATCCAACGGGTACAATTTTTATAAAGGGTTTTAGAAAATGGCCAAAAAACGTAGGACAACAACCCCTTGATAAAATTTTGGCCAAAATAACTTTTTCTCTCAGAATTGGCTTAAAATTTGGCTATATACTAATTCGACCCTCAGGATTTCAAATCTGCAGTCGAAATTTTTTTTCGGCCAATATTTTTCGACATAATTTTTTTAAGTCGAAAACTGGTCGAAATGGAAATTTTATTTTTTCACCATTGGATTCCCCGGCTCGAATTATGTGGGAATCCAAATTTTCACGAAAAAATTCTAAGGGGTACAATTTTTATTGAGGTATTTAAACAATGGTACAAAATCGAAGAGATAAAACTTGCTTATTTTTTAGCCTAAAGAATAATATTGGGAATTGGCTTATATTATGGCTATATACTAATTCGACCACGAGGATTTCAAATCTGTAGTCGAAAAAAAATTTTGGCCCACAGTTTTCGACATAATTTTTTTAAGTCGAAAACTGGTCGGAATTAAAAAAATATTTTTGCACCATTCGGTTCCTCGGGTCAAATTATATAGGTGTACATACAGTACATAGTGCACATACACACATACAACCACAGACATCATCTCGAAAATATTTGTTTCGTATTCTAGAGACGCTAACGCTTAAACGTGCTTATCCACTGTAAACTCGTACTCGAAAATTTTGACCCATCACAATACCTCCCTTATAAAATATGAGTCGTGAGGTAAAAAAAATATATCAATCAAATTATTGTTTTACTGTAATTGTAATTATTTTTATTCAATTGAATAAATATTATCTAAGTATAGTACCTATATAACCTATATTATTACACAAAATGAACTTTAGCGCAAAAAATATTATAGATCCATCCATCTTTCATAGTTTCAAAGTTAGTCTATCCAAATTTGGGTCCAACAACATACAGAACTCAACAATTAAACCAAACCTAAAAATAAAAAAAACCCTACAACACAACTTCCAAATCTCCCCGCCATTCGAAATGGCGCGTTCTGCACTACACTCGCTCCCTCGCTCGCTTTATCCGCTCACTACTCTTCCCTGTTAGCTACCGCTCTCTGGAGGCCATTCCGCGCGAATGAGCATTAGCCTCATGTGAATCGATGACGTTGCCGCTGTAGCCCCGCCCCCGCGGCCGCCCATTGGCCGGATCCCGCGGCCCGCGCCCTCATTGGCCGCCGCGGCCACAGCACGCTGGATTCACGGACCCCGAGCGCTGGAAGAGATGACGACAGTGAACAGTTGACGCCGGTGGTTCGGGGTGAACTAGGAGAGTGTGTGCGGGGCTAAGGACTGTGTGCGGTTGTGACGTGAAACGAGGAAGATTTTTACGATTGAGGTGAGTACGGTTCATTTTGTAAATACACTTAAGCCGTAGCTTCATTTATATTTAAGAAACACAAACGTAAAGTTTAGAAGAGCTACAAAATGAATTAATCTAAACATTCTTAAGCCTCATACATATTCACATAAGCATTTAGTTTTAAGGTTTAGATTTATGTTTACGTTTAAAACTAAATTTGAGCATTAACAGTGCTTGAAAGCGTGAATTTAAAATTTCTTAAACGTAAACAAAAATTTGTATGTGAATGAGGCATTAAATGTATTCTAAATCTAAACCGTAAAACTTAATACTTATGTGAATAGTAAAAGTGTTTTGAATATCAAGTAATATTTGTTATGTTCGATGTAAAAAATAAATTTTACTCTAGAGTATACCCACAATGTAGGTATTGCCAAAATCTTTTTCCTACAAAAATAATATTTATTTGGCCTATAAATGACTTATAAAAACTGCAAAAAATTAAGCCTATTTCTTTGACGGTTCAATCAAGTATTTAATATCAACAACTGCCTGTAGGACATCCTACAGTTTTTAATATAAGTACAATTTTTAATGCGAGCGAAGTGAGCCTATCCCAAGACGAGTTCGATAATAATTTACAAAGTTTTGAGTATATTTCAATGATTTAACATATGAATAAATGATCAATCTTGCAGCAATAATTAGAAAACTATATATTTATTTTTCTATTTAAAAATTGTATGAATGTGTATTAGTTTAATATAAGTATAATAGTATATTAAGTATCAAGAACGGTAAGGGCTGTTTACCGATGGAAGACAATGTTTTGTCTGACATCGATAATTCCTTGACGTTCGTGATGCTTGTATAATTTTTTGCATTATTTGAAAACTATTTCAAATTTTAAATATATTATGTGTAAGTACCTATATAAAACATACATGTGAGAAAATATTGCACTAAACAAAAATAAATTATTTGATATGTAGAATTTATAGACTGCAATTAAACAGTAAATAAAACATTTTAAAAAATAATCCCGATATAATTTTTTTTTACTAATGCTTGATTTTCATGGACATTGGCTTAAAAAATAATAAATAAATATAAATAATTTAGTAACTTTAAATTAAATTATGTGTCAAATTTTTATAAAATGCTTTTTTTCATGTGCACGCTTTGGCTTAAAAAATAATTAATAATTTAGTAGCTACCCCTGAATATGATTTAAACTTTATTGTAACAAATCTTCAGTATTTATTATAATAATAGTTCAGACGATGCGAAGACGAGTTTTTATAACCTGACGTGTATAACAAAACATATCTGCCGCAGTAAATAATGCCTTATATTATAAATATTATATAAATTTGCATGGAAAATTTTATCTGCTAGCGTAAATTAGTCAAAATGTAATAGTATTATACGACGCTATAATGAATGCTTTTATTCCTGAAGATGAAGTTTACAACACGAGCGAGGGAATAATAGCCATTATAGCGAGTTGTATACTGTACTTTATCTACGACTTATATATTACGTACAAGATTTTAATAAAATAAATACAAATACCTACGCAAAAATTTTCACATTTCAGATGCCAATTCTTTATTACCATAGTTACATCAGTAAACATTGCAATATTTAAAAAAAATAATTTGCACGGATAAATATTTTTTTGATTCGTTCAGAGGAGGAAATCATGACTATTATTCCCTGCGGGATTCATATATGGTGTAGCAAACATCACACATTAATGTGAATGTTATATTAGTCGTAGATAAAACAAATTATTTGGTATTGAACAAAAACATTTAAATCTAAAACAGTCATCAGGTACCTAGCTATTTTTGAAACTTACTTAGTAACGAATTGTTTGTCATTTCATTCTGATTACCATACTGAACTATGGCCCTTGGCCCATAAATAACGCTATAATGGTCCTCAAATTGAGGCTTATAATGTTGTCTTTATGATACAGAATCAGATAAAAATAAAATACATTTCAGTTTAGTTTATTTATTTATTTACCGAGGTGCAACTGTCCATTAATTTAACAATATACTTTACTATCACTAAAAGCGCACCTTCTATCTACTCTTTCCTTTCCACACAACTCTTAGTAAATAACAAACAATTACTTCTCCTGAGTAAACTCCTCTGACAATTTACCGACTTGTAGTTTATGCGCTCTGTTTTATCGGTAATTTATACACGACATTTAAATCTCCATGAAGCGTCGCAAGTTGCGGCCGCGGCAGATAAATCTCAGCGACGGTCGACGCCAACGACGCCAGGCATCGCGACGCTTGTGTCAGACCGACGTGAGGTGAGCCGCAATTAAAATTAACTTGTGGGTGCTGGAGTTGTTACACGCAAACAAGACGACTAGGAGGGGGGGGGGAGAAGACACCTGCATTGTTTTGCCATTTTGCAAGAGTAAATAGGATTGTAAAAGTAAAGAACTTACAGATGCCTGTAGCTAGTAGTTGGATGTGTTGTTCGATATCTGAAACAATAAAAAATAAATTATAATTATTTAATAAAACAATACCTAGTACAAGATATATTTAGATTGTTTCTTACTGGATGAATAAGTAAATAAATACAGGTGTCTCAAAAAAATGTACTCACACTTCGAATGACGAGAAAAATATTATTTATTAGCATAAATTGAAATGAAATACATTCGAATACAGAAGACAAATGTAATTGAAGAATCATGTTCGTAAATGTTCAAATTGATGACCATTATTGTTCAAACAACGCTGATAACGCGCACTAAGAGATTCGTAAACATCACGTGTGAGTACATTTTTTTGAAACACCCTGTATTTTGGGCAATTGATAAATTATATATCTAGTTGAAAGTTAAGTTATAAAATATGACCTACTGAAAAACAGTATATAGTTGCATATTTGTGAATACATGAATGAAAAATTTCAAATACATGCACAAGGATTTTTTGAGGATTAGGTATTTCATGCTCATATATCCTGGAGAAAAATATTCACTGGTTTGAAGCTATCAATGAATTACAAAATCTTCTTTTTCAAGACTCATTGTATTCAATGTAGCGGCACCACTATTTGACAGATAATAAACACTAGGATTTTTTTCAAAATTCGGAGCATGAAAAAATATTCAAAGAATCCTTTGTGAACAGGACATAAGATATTTGGACGACTGTATATGAAAATTTAAAAAGAAAAATAAAAGAAATGCGAATGTTAATACAAAATTAGTCAGATTCTAAATTTAATATTATCTGAAAAAAATACCAATCTGAATTATTATAAGTTGAAAGTACGATTAAATAAAATTACTTCCTTGAGATAATAAAACGACATAAAACGGTTATCAGATAAACATCAGATATATCAGTGCTTAAGATTTCTTTTTGATTCGCCCTATAAAATAATTTATTTTATCTTCAATTTTAGTAAGATACGCTCCTCCATAAGACACGCACTATATTGTATTATGAATTCAAAATTCAACACTATTGTATTACGAGTACATTATTCAACACTGCTGTCACTGTCATCACATCAAAATGTGAGGTTAGAATTATATTTTAATGAACAAACATTTGTAAAGAAAAAATGTTTTAGTAGTTAAAAAGTTGTAGCAACGTTTAATGTCTATTAATTCGTGCATAAGCTTTATTCTTTTATTATTATAGCCTACATTATGTGTTCGTTAAATAATATACTATTTTATACTTCCATGCTTTAATTTACTTATTAAATGTACGTTGTCTAAATGACATTGATTTCGATACAGATTTTCATTTCGACAGATAATCATTTCGATACAGATTTTCATTATGAAACACCCAAGTAAACATTCATAAATGAATAGTTTTATTTAATGAAAGCATGGGAATAGAAAAAATAGTGTATGCAACTCGTGTATAATGGCTATTAATACACTCCTATGAATTACAACACTCGCCATGGCTCCTGTCATAAATTTCATACTCCCGTATTAAGGTGTTCATCTACTCCAAAATTTTACAACGTTACAGAGGTGTACGCCTCTCACGTTTACTTTAGTTATAATTAAAATATATGATGGTTTTACATATGAGTGTATTAACAAAGGATGTCTTAATGCCTCTAGTTTTTTATTTTTTGTCTTTGGCCTAGGAATTTGAAGTAAAAAATATTTTAAAATGACGTTTTTCGTCATTATTTGATACGATTTGATATTATTTTTTCGGTCATTATAAATGGAAAGTAAAATTTAAAAGGCAAAGAAGTCTGCAGCTAACCTTCCTTTTCGAATAATTTTTGTTTTACTTAATTTATTTAAAAAATACAGAAGTTATTATGGCAATACTGAGCCAGCAATGTTTACAGTATTTTTCATCTTCAAAATGACATTGCATAGCTAGCATGCGACAAAGTGCGAGTTTCGGGCTGGTTTCGGGCAGCCGTAGTAGTAGAAAGAGAGTGAAATTGAAAAAAACAAGTGACATAGAGAGTATTTTAGGAATTCGAAATAGGTAGACGATTCCCTTAATAGCTATCATTATAAACTCATTGCATAAAATATACTATAATATTGATGATGAAAAACAGATACTAAACTATAACTTAGTTTTGTTGAGTGCTAAATTTAAAAGACAAAGATATAAAGAAACGAATCCTTCAAGCGTTAATATCCCTCTCACTCCAACCAATTCCTCTGCCCTCTAATACACTCACTCCAGGGTGTATGAGTACGAGCGTCTCCCGGACATCCCGTGTATCCTGTAGTTAATTCCCGTGTCCCCTGCATTCCAGGCGACGCTACGCGTGGCAGCGTCGCGACGCTCACAAAGCTCACGCACATCGCCATGGCTACGGCGCCGTCAACAGCTGTTTATTATATTTGCACACTGGAGGATAAACGCCGGAGAAAGGCCCCAACGCGTCTTGAGGGAGATGTGGTGCTTTCATTAGAAGGTGAAATTAACACGGTGTTTTTTGGTAATAGTGCATTGTTTAAAAATTGCCCGAGCACTTTAACATTTTCGTAAGTTTTTTATATCACATTATACTTTGAGCTACGTTATAAGGTGGATTTATAACGCGCACAGCGCATAGAAAATAATTTAGCACAACATAGCATATAGCTGGATTTATAACACGAACAGCGCATAGTAAATAATTTAGCACAGTATAGCATATGAAATGATCATATATGAAAATTGGTACATCCATTTATAAGACGCACAGCGCATAGAAAATAATTTAGCATAGCACACGGAATTGACCAATGTTCATTTTCCTATGCGCTGTGCTGTGCCGTGCTATGTTTCGGATTTATGCGTTGCATTGGTGACAGTTCGTTTTAGTTAACTTCTTACACGCACGCGCATTCGTTGTTCATTATAATAATAATTTTTGTAAAACATAATAACAATATCACAAAGTCAAATTATACCAAATCAAATAGCATAACCAACAAAACAGCTGTCATAACGTCATAACACATCACTGTAAGACAAGGACTTCTTCTTTTACTTTGTATAGCAATCTGTGTTTGCGTGCGGCTTATAAAACCCCCGTAACGAAAATGCTATGCACTGTGCTGTGCTATGTTGTGCTAAATTATTTTCTATGCGCTGTGCGCGTTATAAATCCACCTTATAACGTAGCTCAAAGTATAATGTGATATAAAAAACTTACGAAAATGTTAAAGTGCTCGGGCAATTTTTAAACAATGCACTATTACCAAAAAACACATTCATTTATAAGACGCACAGCGCATAGAAAATAATTTAGCACAGCACACGAATTATTTATTTACCATTTACTCATTTATTATTTATGTCAAAGTTTCCGGTCAGAGTTAATTTTTACTCAAACACGGTTATAATTATTTTGTTGTCCATAAAGAAATATTTGTAAAAAAAATTAAGAAATACACAAAGCCTTCAATCAAATGTTAAAACAGCTGTCATATCCTGTCAACAATCTGTATTTCTATGCGATTTATAAACTCCATAATGAAAATATTGTGCGCTGTGCTGTGCTATGTTGTGCTAAATTATATAACAAATAATTATTTATGTTTGAGGAGAAAAAATAATTTTGGCATCCAACAGTAATATTTGTAAAAAAGAGGGTTTTCGCGCGTCACTGTACAGCTTTTATTTATAAGTGAACTAACTTCAAATATTGTCAACAAAGCTTGGATCTCCGAAATAACCGATCGATTTTTTTCAATTCGTTGTAAAATAGAAGAAATTTGTGTTCAAAAAGTGTCCAAATTCAAATTAACATATTTCGATTAGAAAGCAAAATTTTAAAATTCTGCATCTTGCATTTTGTAGATTGCATCTTCAACAATATCTGTAGATTATTATATTTAACAAAACAATAAACGCTGTGGATTGGCGCGCGAAATCCATGCATGTTTTGGCTTTTTCTGGCGCGGTAGAGGATCGTCTCAAATATAATTTAGAGTTTTTCGTATTCTGAATTGAAGTAAAGTTGAGCTAAAGGCGTTTTTATGTTACGGTTAACGACACTTACAAAATAAATCTTCAAAAGATGACTCCTCACCGTTAAAACGCACGACAACACAATTCTTCCCAGTAACAAGAAGTGAGCAACATAACATGTTGATGTGTATCCCTACACCTCATGCATCTTGTGCAGCAGCTAGTTAAAGTAATAAACTCCTTGCAAAGCGCAGCACATACCACTTGTTACTTCAAGAGCTTATTAGTCCATGTACACCGTGTTAGCGCGCTGGTTTTTGTACGTCAAGAGCTGTTTTTATCCAACTGAGTTTCTGTAGCCTCTCGAGGGCTAATTTCTGCCGGATGTGTGAATGAATTTACGCATGAAAGTGAAGATGAAGAGGAAACGGAACGCCTCAATTGGTTCTGTAAATGCGAAACTGTAAATACTGCGGGATTGGACTACTTGGAGAGTGCTTCAGAACTCTTTTGTTTGATATTCTGTCACGAAAAATGTTATTAATCTAGCTAGCTGCCGTCTATTTTTAACTTAATAGAAGCCGGTTCACGTTTTGACGCTTTAGATCAAATTAAGAGCAATCTTATTTTTGCACGAACCAAACATAATATATAGAGTAGATTTTATTTAAGCCGAAAAAATTTGATGAAGGTTGTTGAAAAATATGCCATTGATAGTTGAATTTCAGGTTTTTGTTATTTATTTTTAAAATTGCGACGTTTCGATCTTTGTTTTAAATCATTTTCAAGCGAAGATTTATTGTTTTAATACTTTTATTGATAATTATGTCAGGAAATTGAAATATAAGTAGACATAATTAATTCTGCATTACACTTGCACTAATTTCAAATCACAATTCCTATAGGTATACCTACAGTTCCTAAAGTTCTACTACCACAACGAAATTAAGGCCCATCTCTTGCTATTAAATGCAAAGCAAAAAATCTGACGTGGCCACCACAAGACCTCCCGCCATACCTACTTTATTCTTTTTACTTATTGCCTATGCAAATATATTAATATATAAGTAATTACTATTACTACTGCTACTACCACAAATATATTTTACATTTTATTTACACTGCAGAAGAAGATATAAACGATATTTTACTCTCCTTGATTTTACTATTGTCACTCTGACTGTCATGTCATAATCATTTAAATTTTACGTAGTAACAAATGATACGATCATGGACTACAAGACACCGAAATACTAAATTATAAGTATTATACTTTAATTATTCTTAAATGATATCAGATTCAGAAAAATTTATAAAATACCGATTGTAGGTAATAATCACATAATCTTTCATTTAAAATTTAAAAAATTGTCTTTAATTAATTATTTATTGAAATATTTTAAAAAAGTACTACTTCCGGTTTGTAGATTGAAACCAAAATTATATTGGGCTTTTAAGAATCGTATTGAAACCTTAAATACAAAATTTGGTATTTAAATGTTTGATATTTTTGGAGTTATCGTGTCGGAAAAAGTGTAACATACGAACGAACGCACGCACGCACACGCACAGACATCATCTCAAAAATGTGTAATTCGTATTCTAGAGACCCTAAAACGTGCTTATCTGCCAAAAACTCATACTCGAAAATTTTGACCCGTCACAATACCTCTCTTATATAATATGAGGCGAGAGGTAAAAAGCAAGTTACAATAAATCAGTTTGTAACTTTGATTTTGAAATCGATGACCTCATATTTTACAATGATGTACTTATAGGTTGTGCTTACATGGCTATATAACGAAATTTACAAAAAACCTCGCCGTATTTTCTTAAATAATTTCTAAAAATGCGAATTTTACATAAATTATTACAGCCAATGGATTAACTGTTTAAAAAAATTGTGCTAATTGATATCACAGCAATTAATAATTTGCATTTATTGATTCACTAATGAGTCATGATTCTTCATGTCAAAATCCAGAATCGTTCAAGTTGTTACTTCTGGATTTACAAGTGTAGCGCCTGAAACCAAAGCAAACAAAGCTTTCAGCACCCACAATTGAATCCTTCGTGGCAGGTAGCGTTTGACTCTGTGACTGATGCGTTTGTGTTGTTGTTGTTACAGATCTTCTGCTGCTTGGCCGCAGCTCTTCGCCGCCATCATTCTACCCGCACAGCAGCTGGGCTCGGCCGTCGCGCCATGGCCGTCGGCCGCCAGCCTAGCCGTAGATGACATGACGCATAAAGGTACACAAGATTTAAATTACTAGTGCTAAATAGTTGTAGAAGTTGTAAGATTGTTTGTAGAATAGAATTATTGTTTTTGAATGCCTAAAGTCCTGTTCACTCATTGATTCTTTCGTACTTTTGTATCCTGGAAAATAGTTCACTGTCAAATAAATCTTCTTTTCCAAGACTCATTAGTTCAGTTTAGTTTTGCTCAGGATTCAGTGTGAACAAGGCTTAACAATAACTATTTGTCACCCTTATGTATTGCTTCTTTTAAAAAATGTGACCTGCATACGTTATTACAAGACCCAAGAAAGACTGTTATTGGAATCTTTAATGGAGAATCATTATTTAAAATAATAAATTAAAACACATCATGAAAACACATATCGTTTCTGAAAACGTCCTAATATAAATAAAATATTATGCAAAACTATTTTCCAAACAAACAAAAGTTAATAATATTCTAAATTTTAAAAATCATCCTTGTCTGATACTGATCAAGTGATATTTCTACGAAAATAATTAAAAAGGGAACGTATCATATTCCCAAATAATATTATCTTTAAAAAATCGAACTCAAAATAATTATCTTATAAAAACATATAGATAAACGATAAAACAAGAAACGCCATCGATTCTATATATTAAAGAATGTATATTTTAATCTATGTCTGTTAAATATAATATTTATTTATTTATTGCTTTTGTAAGTAAAATTATATTACCTATTAATTGCTCAACTAACTTTTTGACTAATTAATTTTGGTATCATAGTTTTGATGATTTAATTTAGTCTGGCTTTTAGAATAAATGAATGTGTAAAAATAATATACAATAATATCAAAAATAAAAATTTATGACAGTTGCCATTGCCATTAGAAATAAGCTACCTACTTTATAATAGTTATTTAACTATGTAGTGTGTTAATGAGGGCAATTAATAATTGAAACACTTTAACGCGTTCGCTTCTCTCACGCGTTAATTGTCGAGATTATTAATCACCTATTAATGAGATAGCTACTATATTACGTGTGTTGAACATATTCAAAAATCGTTAATTAATAAAAATCCTGCATTAGAAGAAGGTTATTAATATTTTCTTACATTAATGACACTCATTTAGTGTTGCCGTCTAGATCAAGACTTTCTAGACTCTTGTCTTGTCTTGTCTAGATTATCAAGACTAGACTGGCAAAAGTCTTGTCTTGAAATTTCAAGACAAGACAAGACTTTGTTATTCTAAATCAAGACTCTTGCCAAAATTCTAGACAATTTTCAAGACTCTAGATTAACGAGAAAGTTGTAGGTAATATGAATTTCTTACTCCCATATAGGTACATTATAAGTACAAAGTTTCAACCAAAATTGAAAGTATTGCTGTCAATTTAAATTAAGAAAGTTTACTTGTACTTACCTACTCAATAAATCAATAAATGTAATGATAATAGATATAACAGATTATATTCTAGCAATATTTCTATAATTCGAGAAAATTGTTATATTAAAAAATATACTGCAATTTTGATAAAATATATGAAGTAGGTACCATTCAAAGGAGGTAACAAAATCCTTTCAAAATTTATGTGAACAAAAACTAAGAAACTATAGAAATAGTGATAGACCTTAGGTATAAGAAAAACTTAATAATGTATAAAATTTGAAAAGAAAAGCCTATTATTGGTATGCGTAAATACGTTACAGCTCAAAGAGTTTTGATATTGGCTCATATCACTAAAATACAGGGGTAAATAGCGGTAAAAAATAAACATTTCTTTAACAATATAAAATAAGTATATAATACGAAGCTCATGCCACTCGAGCTTGAATAGCTTGATAAAGGCGGCACGTAATCCGGTAATTTTAACATAATAACGCGCATGCGCAGGTTAATCTAGAGTCTTGAAAACCTATCAAGAGTCTTGTATCAAGACAAGACAAGAACAAGATTTTTTAATCTAGACTTAGACTTACTAAAGTCTTGTCTTGAAATTTCAAGACAAGACAAGATTTGCAAAGTCTTGTCTTGTCTTGTCTTGTCTAGACGGCAACACTACACTCATTAATAAACGGTCAACGGAAAAATAAATTACATTACATTTTATAATTCTGCAACTTTATAGTCGATTATTTTTTCGCAATTCGCAAAATCATAAATAATTGTAAATAGGTATAAACTCAATTAGTTATGTATAAAAATGACAATTATTCTAGTATCAGACAATTTAAAAGCGCCTTGTTTGTGAGTTTGTTTTAAACTTTAATAGTAACAAAATAAAACAAAACTGAAAACAGTTCATAAATTCCATTGAAGAAGTGCAAGTAAACAATGAAGTTCTCTCTGTCTGTTATTTTCTGTGAAAGTTTCAGTATGAATTAAAGTACGAAACCGCGTTTTAATTGAATATTAATTTAATCATTTACATAAAATTACACAGAAAAATACAATTTGTTATTCTAAGCAACGGAGTATTATAAGAAAACATCTTAGATTTTTTGCGAAAGGAAAAAATTTTCCGCTTGAGGTGTCCTGTCGCCTGGCAACTAATTCAGTCAGACGTCTGCTTTTTCCACCGCCGCCTTCAGTGCCGCCTCCCCTTAAAGTGGCCCAAGCAAGAGAGAAAAATACCTACTTTTTTCCCTACTTTGCTCTAATTATTTCGTAAATAGACGGTGGTGACTCCTTTTGCAAAATCGACGAAAATAATTTTTATTACATTTTTATCGCAATTGTTAATCAAAATTTAATTTATTTTTAATTATGCAACACAAATTTTGTTAAGAATATTTTATAAAAACGTTGCAATTAAATGTTTTTATTGTATCATCAACTGTTATTACTATTTTAATAGGACACATTTATTGATCATTATAAACAATAGGTATACCTAATACGTTCAAAACATTCCTTAATATGCAAATTGTCAAGTAATTGACACAAAATTATTGATTTGTTTTAACATTGCCGCCGTTAATGATACGATAAAGGCCCATTCACAACAACAAAATTAGTGGCAACGGTAGAATTAGTGGCAGTGGTTGTGGTAACAAAATTATAAAATTAAAGTCTAGCACCACTCGCCGTTCAGAATAGAAAAAATTAGTGTATGGTAATAAATAGGGCTATTTCATTCAATCTGGTGTGAAATTCTAAAGTTGCCTATACTAGCTGTCATTCTGAACTGTTCTTATATACGTTCGACGAAGACGATATACTTTCTAATTTCAATAAAGATTTATATATTGCACTTGCAGTCAAACATAACATAAACATCTTTCGGTTTTTGTCACTCATGGTAGAATTAGTGGCGAAGCAGTGGTAAAAGTTTGGAGCTTGCAAACTTGTACCATTACCACTACGTTACCGATACCGCTACTTCACCACTAATTTTTAGAATTTTTAATATGAATGGTTCTTATTACAAACACAGTGTCAAACTTTTACCTCTGCCACTACCGTTACTACTAATTCTACCACTGCCACTAATTTCTGATTGTGAATGTTACTTTAGGCTTTGAATATAATATAAAATGAACCGTGTCAGTAATTTGTACAGTACGTTTATTATAGAGATTCTAAAATAAAAAATTTTCGTCTATCCGGTTTATGTAATTGAATATTGAAATTACGCTCGTTTTACATGGACTCACTAAATTTTTGTTTTTCATGCTTTAAGGTAGAAAATCCGTCGGTCATAAGCGTGCGTGATTTCGGTGTGAGGTGAGGCCGAAGCAGTCAAATAATCAGAAATAAATCATTAAAAATCGTAGATTTGGATGTAAATTACAAATCATAGGTATCCAATTAAATAAAAAATATAATTGAAATTTAAGTTTACACTGAAATGCAGTAGTAGTACGTGAAAAACATAATTTTTCTTGAGACTGGAACCTTTTGCATGCGATTTCTCAACCATTATTGCGGTGACTCATATTTTTTATTTTTCTAATAAATACCTCAAATATCAAAGAATAACATATTAGTTTTCCAAATATGTATTGGGTTGTTATGATATAAAATTTTCTAATCGTTTAGTAAATCTACTGGTAACCTCCATATACGCAATGTATTTTAGCGCGTTTTTGTGTCAACTTTAAATTCAATTATCTTCGTTATTTCAACGGTTACCTATAAATTTTAATTTTTATTCAAATTCTACGACTTGTAATGAATGCTGTATATTAATTTAAGTCATATTTTGGGTTGTCACTACCCATGGATTTACTACCTTAAACTATGTGATAAAAAGATGAAAAATTCATAGAACTTGTATTAATATTTCCTATAAATCTTGAATATTTTGTGTATTTTTTCTAAAATATTTGCAAGTTATTTAATAAAAATCTAAGCATGCCAAGCATTTTTTATTAATGAATTAATAATATCGCATCTGAACGAATTACAATGATATCAACCAACGCGCGTTCAGCAAATTTTGTTTTACATTATCAAAAATATATTTATTTTCAATCCGTTCCCAGGGCTAATATCTGCGTACGCCACTGCAGAATCCTGAACTTCCGAACCTTCTTAACTGTAGTTAGTTTAAACGTATTTTAAGTAGGTTGCCAATAAATATATTAAACTAAACCAAAATTGTACTCGTAGTAATTCTGTATTTTTGTTTGTAGATTGGCAACCCTACTTACCATACAAATCAATACTTAGCGAAGGTAAGCCCAAAAAAAATATTTCAACCCCAACCCTACATTCAAACAAAATTTAAAATTACATCTCACAACAAACACAAATAGAGCCATTTCCACAAACTACAATTTCTGTTATTTCTTTACACCACACGTGGAAGTGTTCCGTCTGCCCTTTGGGCTGCTCTTGCTACCTGGGCGTCGATAAGTGTTATGTCATTTGCGGTATGTTAACGCGGCTGCGACAAGGGCCACGGCTTTGTAGGGGATGTACAGCAGGCTAATCCGTGTCGGACTTTGTAGACATACCGCACTGACAGACAAATTTGTCCGTGTACGAGTATGAGGAGAATTTGCGCCAACGAACGACGAAATTGTGGAGGGTATTTGAGAAAGTAAATACATTAACTGAGTAATAAAATTGCTCACAAAAACGAGTATTTGGCAGGCGTAATTTTAGTGAAACAGGAGTTTGTGTCAAAAATGACTTAAGTTACAAATCTTTCTTAAAGAGATTTCCCAAAGGTCCCGGGACGGAACTATAAGTTTTGAATGAGTGAAGAAAAAAATGGAATATTTGGGGATCAGTAAAAAGTCGTAAAAACTACATCCTTAGATAGTTTAGAACTTCCATGCAACGTGGAATTTTTAACAACATTTTTAAATAGTCTAGTTAGTTTCACCTTATTTTAATGGTAATGAAAAAAAATCCCTATAAATCAAATCAATTTTAATGTTTTTTGCACGTTTATTACGATTTTTATAACAAATGTTCAAATTGTCGCCCGTCTTCGGTCTCGCAATGACTCAAACGCTTTAGTTATCTCCAAATTTTCTTTTTTTTCGAATAGCTTGAAGTTACCCTCTTTTAGATTTATTTTAACTTTTTGTTTAGTATTGTATTAAAATACATATAAAATATTTACAAACTACATAGACCCATGTTTAGCCATGTACATAAAAAAATTAAAGAAAAAACTAAAAAAACTGACATTAGAGCAAAAAGGGAGCATCTTTAAACTATTCAAAAATGTCTTAATTATTTCGAAAATGTAAATTTTTACTTCAATTTTAAAGGGAAAACTAAACATACTTTTTAGGATTTCAACGATTAGTAGTCCTTAAATTTTTATCCTCTTGAATATGAACAAACACTCAAAATATTACTGAACAGTAAAAATTTCAATACATTTTTTTATAATTTTTTATCTTCATGTTAAAGAAGCATTTAACTAAGTGTTAAACAAATAATAGTTATTTACTTTACAAGTGGACAAAGTAAGGAATTACTCACGAGAGAAATCGTAACTCACGAGGCCAAAGGCTGAGTCGGATAATTTTCTCGAGTTTGTCATTCCTTTTTACTCACGTGTCAAGTATAACGTTTTTAAAAAATATTTAATTTTGATCAAAGCCACTAGTGGACAATCTTTTATTTTGCCTGTTTGAAATCACCATAGTTATGATGCTTCTATTAAGAGGTGTTGGATAATATCTACTAATATAACAAGAATATTATGCGATTTATAATACCGAGGATGTTGCTAAGCGACGAGGTGAAACAGAGTCTCTTTGAACATCCAAGGGGCCTTAAATCGCATACATTCGCGTTATATTCATAGCATAATCGTATCATCAACGACAGCGATGTTAAAACGAATCAATAATTTTATTTGTCAATTAGTTGACAGTTTGCATTATGGAAGGTTTTGATGTTATGGTTGTATCTAACGTATTAAGTTCGTAACTAATGAACTATAAGTATCTAAGATAGAGTAAAATTCAAATAGCTAGGACCCTGGACTGCGCAAGAAGGCAGAGCTTGCCATGTACTGTCCGTTTTACAAAAGCGGAGTTAGCGAGTACATGCTGCGCTGCACTTCACTTAATTTTCAAAGAAAACTAAAATATAACTCAATCACAATAAATTACAACATTCGCAGGGTTACACGAAGCAAAACACTACGAATGTCAGCATGAGAATAACAGATATTGAAGCTGATGTTCTGTAGAACAGACAGTAGCGTAGTTTCCTCTTGTTTATCATCTATGCTTCTCTCTCTAAGACGAGAATTCGTACTTCGCGCAGGGTTCTAGCTATTTGAATTTTACTCTATTATATGTTGTTTATAATTATCAATAAATGTTGCATATTAAAAGGTAATAACAGTTGATGATACGATTAAAATATATTTTTTTAAGCCAGTATAAATTTGTCTACATACATTTACTTCCAAAAAGTAATTCTTTGCGAAGTGTCAAAAAACGTCTTAATATATTGTACATATTTTGTTTTTATTATTTAAAAAAAATTCAATACTTCAAAATTCATCCACCCATAAACACACTCAACTGATTTCCAAATAACAAATCACTCTCAAGTGTCGACTTTGTCACCTCTCTACCTATGTTTCTATTATCTTCTCAATATGTTAGTCGGTACTTTGTAGTGTAATTAATCACGTTTAAAGACCGTGGCTGTCATCAGCTGTTAGAGGCGAACAACACAACACAGATGTTCACGGAGGTCAGGTTCGCACGCTGTGGCTGGAGACTGGACCCAAGTCGCGCGGTGTATGCCCTAAACTCCCTTTCAAGCTACAACAACCGCACAAATCGGTGAAATTTCAATCACAATTCGTTCAGGTACATGAACACCGTGAAATACAGCTGCCGGGGAAATTGCCGGGTTTAGGGAAATATCGTAAATACGGTATAAAAATAGGACATAAAGTTTTGTATTGTTTTTACGACGTCAACAGTTGTTAGTAGAGTGTGCACTACAGGGAAGATTTTGTTCAACGTGGAACGTCTATGCTATAATTTGAACTACATACGAGCTCGGTCGTGCCAAAATATAGTTATTTTTCTATGATTGGAATTAAAAATCAAGTTAAAAGTAGGCTTTTTGAACTTTCACTTGGTTACTTGAAAATAATAATTGCGGTATAATATTATAACAGTAGTGGACAATAGACCGGATGAAGTGTGGCCTTTCGTTTACTTTTTGATGTACCTACCTAAAAAGGTTTTTTTTAATTCGACCAGTTTTCGACTACGGGTCGAATTTTTTTTTCGACTACAGATTTGAAATCCTCGTGGTCTAATTAGTATATTACCACATTTTAAGCCAATTCCCAATATTATTCTTTAGGCTAGAAAATAAGCAAAGTTTTATCTCTTCGATTTTGTACTATTTTTTAAATATCTCAATAAAAATTGTACCCCTTATAATTTTTTCGTGAAAATTTGGATTCTTACATAATTTGACCCGAGGAATCCAATGGTGAAAAAATAATTTCTCCATTTCTACCAATTTTCGAATAAAAAAAATTATGTCGAGAAATATTAATCGCAAAAAAATTTAGACTGCAGATTTGAAATCCTCGGGGTCGATTTAGTATATAACCAAATTTTCAGCCAATTCTGAGAGAAAAAGTTATTGTGGCCAAAATTTCATCAAGGGGTGGACCTTCCTTTTTTGGCCATTTTCTAAAACCCTTTATAAAAATTGTACCCGTTGGATTTTATTAGCGAAAATTTGGATTTATATGTAATTCGACGCGAGGAATCCAATGGTGGAAAAATTACGGTCATAGCTACTCCCGTCTTTTACCTGAAAAAATTATCTCGAAAAGTATTATCCGAAAATTTTTTTTAGTTGCACCATTGGATTCCTTGGATCCAAAATAGGGTATAACCTAATTTTGAACTAATCGAAAATTTGGAAAATTTTCGACATTTTTAAAAAGTTTCAAAGTGCATTTAAAATTGTACTCGACAGAATTTTTTTTTAAAAATATGTATTTATATGTAGTTTGATACGAGGAATCCACTGGTGTACTTAAAAAAATACAGTGACAGTGCCAGTAGTGACTCATCTTCATATACCTACTTATATCTTCTTCTACATAATTTCTACAGTTGACTAAATGACTAAAATATATTTTTTGCACTTCCGGGACTAAAACTCTTCTTTAGTCTTTATTTTTAGAGACTAAGGTTCTAAATTTGATCGCAAGGGATTATTTTTCATATTTATTCCCGTTGTCAAGGAATTGAATTAATTAATCCCGTAGTCAAGTAAATATGTGCTATTTGTTACAGAGTATCTATGGTAACAATATAAATATTTGTCATAAAATTTACTGTTAAAATTACAAAATGTGTATTCTTTTAAACTATTTTGCATTCGTTTGAGGATGAAGTGCAAAAAATAGCGTATATACCACAGGACTAAAGTACCTTTAATTCCTCAGGTGATTATTTCTCTCACCTTCGGCTCGTGAAATAAACTTCACCCTCAGGATTAAATCATGCACTTTAGTCCCTCAATATATAATATACTATTTTGTAAGGATACCTATATATTTGTATCTTGATTTGTATAGTAGTAAAAAGAGTAGAGTAAAGCGGGAGGTCTTGTGCTGTCCACATCAGATTGTTTTAGTAGTTTAGTCACTGAACTATATAAAATAACGGGAAGGACGATCTCCATAAGACATGTATATTAAAAGTGCTTCCACCATGGAGCCCTCCATTTTGGATGTATTGGCAGCACTGCTAACCCCATAATTAGTGTCTTTTATTTTTTATGTTGCCTAAAGTTAGTGACTTCTGTAACGATACGTCACGTTGGGTCGTCGACAACCGTTTTTATTTTGTATTTTTGTCGTTCGGTTTGTTCGTCTTTTTCAGTGTTTTTGTTTTATCCTTTTTTGGTTTACTATGTTCTATTTTAGTATATTTTATTTAAAATGCCCGCCATTATATCAGCAATACAGGCAACCGCTAAAATGAAAGACACTAGATTAAAATGAAAGACACTAGATATGGGGTTAGCAGTGCAGCCAATTTATCCAAAATGGAGGGCTCCATGCTGGAAGTACATCTCTGTGGTGATCGTCCTTCCCGTTATATTATATAGTTCAGTGAGTTTAGTTTCAAATAAATAAAAAAGCACATCAAAAGAAAAGAAATCTCCTCAACCCAGATTCGCTTTCGTGTGACAGCGTACGTGTTTCTACATCCCTCTCAGTGTTCACAACTTTGTGTTACAATTGAACGGAATCTTCTCTCGGATGTCAATGTCGTTGGAAGTTTTTCTTTTCCTTCGTCTTCTCTCTCCCCCACCACCAGTCACGGAGTTTATTCCATCACATTTGTTCTGTTTTCTTACTCTCGCTTTCCGACACCACTAAGACTACGTTAGATTAAGACGAGAGGAATCGGTTTTTAATTAACTTATGCTCGTTGTGGAAGATATGGTTGGGAAGATAGAATGGCTGCCTTTGGGGATATTATTTTTTATTTCGCTATTAAACACACACAAATTTTTATAAGTTCTTTTGTCCATTAGAATGGGGATAATCAAATACAACAAAACAATCATATTGCATAATGAGCCAGGAAAGCGGACGATATCGTGTGAGTGAGAATGTTAAGGTCGCGCTCAGATAGTCAGATAGTCATTTTTATGCACTTTATGGAACAAGCAATAGGCATAAATAGTATATAAATAGAATCATTAGAGTTTCTAGATTGCCTTATGCTAAATAAGAATACATGAAAATAAATATAATTTGCAGTAGAAATGAAAGAAGATTGAGCAAAATTCATCAAATTGCAATGAATTTTATGCAAAATAAACTATTCTTACAGAAATAATTTTTAGAATAAGACAATAATAATTATTATTATTTATTTATTTTATTTATTAAAAAATACGATTAAGGAATTTGGCCAATTGCACCGCTTCCACTTAAGTTTTCCTTAAATGAACAATATCGAATCAAAATCATATTGCCAAACGTAGAAATAACATTGCTGTCATGGATTCGATTCGATATTTTTCATTTAAGTGACATTTAAAATTTAAGTGGAAGCGGTACAAATGACCATAAGAGATTTATTAGAAAATGTAACTCGGTATAAACCTAGTTCCACTCTTCGTCTGTAAATACATTTTTGAAATTTAGCTTTATCTGTAAAACTTCATGAGAATTGAAAAAACTGCTAGACTGCTTTTACGTATTTTTTTAAGCGAATGTTTCTATGAGTTACCACAGGACAAACGCGGTGTTGAGCTACGTGGAGTCGACCCCTAAAAATTTATTCTTATATTAATTTTAATTTTTGAGCCGAAACTTCGTTATATTTCTGTTAAAGTCACATGTTTTACAGATTAAACAGATCATAAATTATAAAACGTACGATAAAAAGAATCTTTGGTTGTTATTATTATAAATATCAAGTGTTTGAAAGTATTTTCTTTCTCTCCCACTTGTCATAATTCAAAAAGCAAACAAATATTTGCGTGTAACTCGATCCGTTGATTTGACGTCGGGTGTAGATTGGCTTTGACGTGGATGACCCTACGACGTCAACTATTGTTAGCTGTGTGAATAGGGAACTGCCGGCAATTCAGGGTTCCAGTCTTTACCTCCCCTTACCGGCCTGCCCTAGCACAAGGGCGACAAACCGCTAGAGACGAGAGATCATGATATAGACAATATTACCGAGACAATTATCATTAGGATAAAACTTATTTTATTGAGATCGTTGTGATCTACCTACTATTAGAAAAATAATACTAGGCTACTTAACATGATTTTTTAATTAAATATTTGTTAAGAAGAGATAAAAACTTGATACCCGTATTTTTTATTTTGGCAAAATTAGCAATTAGCAAGCCCAAAAATAATTAATGAAAATTGTATATGTTGACTTGAAAGAACTGAACTAATTTTGCGAACTTACCAAAAACTATTTTTGATTGAGAATCAGGACTTCAAAATGTATACCTACAGTTTTATCACCCTGTATGTTACATAGCGCAATTTGTAATATATATTAAAAATTAATAAGGCTTTCTCTATAATGGATGTACGCGGTTAATTATTCTGTATCTGTAAAGTTGAACTGTAGGCGTTTCTATGTTATGGTTCATAATGACACGGAGACGTAACCTTGGAATCCTTTGTCTAGGTTCAAAGAATACAGAATAAGTAACCGGTTACATCCATTATAAACCAACCTTTATTTAGATTAGTCTCTTATTTCTCCTGATCAATATAAATATAATGAACAAGAAAATATAATACTTAATTCAAATATTTTTGTCAGTTTCATAATATAACCGTTTTTGAAAAAAACTACAAATTAAAAGATCTCTTATAAGAGCATCCTAATTATTCATTTATTCTAATCGAGTATGCCGCTCTTCTGAAAAATTATGTGTTCGTTTACACTTAATCGTATTCCAGAAGTTGTACGTTTTTTGTTTATTTTATGTAATATTCTTGTGCAAGATGACAAAATCTAGTTCATTTTGCTGGTTTTTAAAATAAATTCTTAGTTAAAATGAATAAAATATTGATAATTTATTATATTTTGCGCATTGCATGCATATTTCAGTCAGATTTGCCTGCATATAATCCGCACTCTAGTAATTAGATTAACCCTAAATCTATTGTGTGGGTCTTTATATCGAATCGCACTTGACAAATGCCTCCTTCGGCAGTAAAAGGTGTCGACATTCCTTCCTTTGGCTCCGGATCTAAAGAATCCGTTCAGGATACATCCGTCTCTAACTCCGCACAACATCGGGGGTAAGAGTTCCTTTCTATTCAGCGCAGTAAAGTCTGATTCCCGCCCCGGAAAGTCACTTGTCATCCCACAAATCCAGCCCCCCTCCCCCGCTCAATTCTCCGTCTTCTCCTCTTAAACATGTCAGACGCAGAGAAATAAATACCGCCATAAACGTCGCGGGCGAACGTTTTTTATTTTTAATATTAAATTACAGAAATGGTTTCTCCGTGGAATGGCTTTCCGTTTTCCCTCCGTGGAGTTGTGCCGAGTTTTCTTGTAATTTATCTAAGGGTGTACGTGATCGAAATCGCAAAGATGGCCGTGAAAGTGAAGCAGGAGATAGAAGGAGTTGGTGGTGACGTGACGCCGAAAAACGTCACTCATGGGGGAGCAACGCAGACACGTATTCTGGGGGTTTTATTCGGAAAACGCAATGCGTTTAGGCGTTTTACAAAGATTTGCGAATATTTTATTTAATTTACTTATATTCGTTTAAGCTACTGCACAAAAAATATTACCTACTTTAATTATACACACTTTACTGTAGAATTCAGTGACTGATCTTTTCCCCTGTGGCTTTAGCTAAGCTAACTACAATAAATAGAAACAAATTTTGCATGTATGTGTTTGAAATGAAATAATTATACTACCGATAAAATTTGAAATACAACGAAGATATCCAGGAAAGAATTAATAAGCGAAACCAATATAATCTTCACTCTCTTTACTTAAATACTTAGCTACCGGTTTCGATAATTATTATCAGGCATAGAGACTAATACACACTCAAATTTTATTACACACAAGAAGTAGGTAGATATAACGAAAATATAAATTTAATAATAACAAAATTAGTAGTATTAAATAAATACTATAATAACTAACAAATTAAAATTAAAATTTAAGGGACCCGTCTACCTTCTAAAATCCAGCATAAAATTTACTAAAGTAGCGAATGGTTTGTGGCAAGTACAAAAATCCCAAAATTTATTTCTACAAGGATTATATACTTAAAGGATAACATAATAACATTTGTTCCTTCTTATTATTATAGAAATTCCGAAAAAAATTTTAAAATAACGGTTATATCTCATGATAAAAATTAATTTTTAAAATTTTAAACATGCACATCTGTAAGATCCATTCTTTCTCTATAAACTGTTTAGGAACAGTATCTTGAAGTTAATAATAAACTGACAGTTTACTCGGAACGAAAACACTTTTTCAGTAATTTCAACTTCAAAGTTGCATAGGTAGGGTAAGGGTAGTACTAGGGAAGGGAGTGGAAAAGAAAAAGAAGTAAAATCGTTAGTAGGAACTCGGATTTGGTTTCCCTTATTTATTCCTTCTTGGAGATTAATTATCGTACATACTTAGTGATGCAGAAGAGACGAGACTTTCTCTAATCTCGTCTCGTCTCGAAATTTCTCGTCTCGTCGAGCCGAGACTGTTTTTTTAAAAAAAGTTCGAGACGAGATTACAATGTCGAAATTCGCGAATCGAATCGAATTCTCGAAGCATAAAGCGGGAGGAAATGTACTTTTTCTCTCTAGGTACCAAGATTCTGATCGGTCAGAAATACCTCACTTTCGTTCCTAGTAATAAGGACAACAGGTGGCGTTTTCGGAACAGATATTTAAAAAATAAGTTAGTGGCCTAGACACTAAAAGTGACATTTCACAGACTGTCAGCTGTCAAAAAATAGCAATTTGTTTTAATGTCAACCTGCGAAAAAAAATTTGTTTGTAAAAATAGTCGAGAAATCGAGACGAGATCGAGGCGAGATAACAATAATCAAGACGATAAATAATCGAGACGAGAAATAATCGAGACGAGATTTAAAAAAATCACATTCGAGACGAGACGAGAAGTGAAAAATACATACTTGTGCATGTAATTCTGTGATATGTGTGCATGTGTGACTATATTTGCTATTTATTCCGCAGGTAAGAACACGGAGTGAAGGAGTGAAGAGGATGATGTGTTGCGCTGAGACCAGTCCAGAGGTAATTCCAGCGGCCCTCAACCGCCGCTGATGGTTTTGTGTTACCGCTGGAACGGTCTCGGCATCCAGCAGGGTCAGTGGTTGACGACATCGGTCTTAGCTCGTTTTTCACACCGCTTTGATTGAGGCACAGTTGTACTACAGCTATCCAGATCCCTCTATCCCAGAGATAAGCAGGCAACGCTAGAGTTGGTTGCTTATTTCTCTCCTGTTGTGTGAGGAACACTTATCTTCTTCACGCCTTCATCATTAGATTGGTTGTTGATTCAGATGGTTGTGCTCATTACAAAGAGTTTGGTTTTGTATTTCTTTACTTATTTTGTTCTAAGTCTGTTGTTTCGCTTATATCAACCTTCAATTTATAATCAACTAGATTATCGAACAACCATATTTCGTTTTGTAATAATACTTTTATTTTTTCTCATTTCCTCAATCAGTTGTCTTAGAATCATTGTACCTATTCTGGTATTCTAGATAATATTTTTTAAATTTTATTTAATTAGAATTAGTTGAAAATCTTGTAGGAAATTTAGTTTTTACTGTTTTTTATTAGCATTTACTTTCTATTAGTATTGAAGGTATACTTCTTATTCTGTTAATTTCTGATAATTAGGTACCTAATTTGGATTTGACTAAGTTACAAATTGAACCATTTTTTTTTTATCTTTAATCAATAATTTTAAAATGTTTTTTTGTTAGTAACATCATTATAAATACCTATAATACAGGATGATTCACAACTTCGCGGAACTAAAAGAATTTTATCAAAATTCGCAGTTTTATTTTTTTTTTAAGCAAACTGTTTTGGCTACTGTTTCCATATAAGAAATTTGATAAATTTACTTTAATTTTAACAGTCTTGCCATTGCATAGCTCATAAAAATTTAATTTTACTCCTTTTATTAATCCCAGTTGTTAAAAAAATGTGCTCCTTTCGAATTTACGAATTTTTAATACATCCTGTTGTTGTTAAGAACTAGTCTTATATACCATTAAAATATATGAACGAAGTTGTGAATCACTCTGTTTTCGTTTAAAATCAATTATATTTTGTGTCCCAACAGAACACATTTATAAAAAGGATCTTTCTTATTTTCCTCCATAAGAATCAGTATACTGTTTTCTTTTAAAGGCTGGTTTATTATTGATGAAACCGGTTACTTATTCTGTATTCTATAAGTTGTACAAATAATATTAAGGTTACGGCTCCATGTCTTTATGAACACTAACATAGAAACGCCTATAGTTCAACATTACAAAATACAGAATGAGTCACTAGTTACATCCATTATAAACCAAGCCTTTTAGTACCGATACATACCTTGTTTTCTTCTACGAATTGAACTCTTTTAGATTTTCCTCGCTGTACTAGCTAGATACTCCTCGTCTATTCCATATTCCTCTGATGACTAGTGGTAGATGATGAGTACTCGTCCTCTGTTTCATCCATTCCTGATGACTAACGATAGATGATGAGTACTCGTCTTCTATTTCATCCATTCCTGTGATGACTAGCAGTACTTAGTATTGTACTCCTCGTCTATTTCATATTCCTGTGATGACTAGCAGTAGATGATGAGTACTCGTCCTCTATTTCATGCATTTCTATGATGACTAGCGGTACTTAGTATTGAACTCGTCTATTTCATATTCCTTTGATGACTACTGGTAGATGATGAATACTCGTCCTCTATTTCATCCATTTTAGTCCGGCGGCTTAGTGAAATTATTGTGCGCTTCGAGCCAAAAGCAATTTTTTTCTCATTTAACACACCTTATTGAGTATTTTAAGAGGTGGAGGAATCACCTTAAGTGTCCGCGTCAGCCGCCATTTTGAAAAAATTGTCTCCGTTTTAGTTTTTCGCGTTTATCTTGCAAATAGTTTACATTACTGAACTGAAAGCCAGAAGTCAATATTTTAATCCATTTGAAATTTACGGCTAATAAAACTCATGAATAAATATATCTAAATTGTTTAAATTTTGGCTCAACATATGTCCCCTTAAATTTTTGATATAATGCATCTAAAAGAAAATAGTTGGACAAATCGAATGCTGGAAACTGGAAGTCGATATTATTATCCGTTCGGAAATGACAGATGAATAAACACAAAAATGACTAATATTCATTTTGTTTTCTTGTAGAATATAATTAAATTGTGACTAAAAATTTTGGAAATTATGTTTTTTATAGAAACATATTTCAGAAATCGAATGCTTAAATCCGGAAGTCGATATCTTTATCCGATGAAGTATAAGCAAGCCGCCGGACTATTTCTGGTGATGACTAGCGGTACTTAGTATTGTCTATTTGATGACTAGCGGCAGATGATGAGTACTCGTCCTCTATTTCATCCACTCCCAATGACTAGCGTCAGTGTCCATTCCCAATGACTAGCGTCAGTGTCCATTCCCAATGACTAGCGTCAGTGTCCATTCCCAATGACTAGCGTCAGTGTCCATTTCCTGACTTCGTAGCGGTAGTTGTGACCTGTTGGAGGTAACTGTGGTCTGACTGTGCTGTGTTTTTGGGGCCTGCCAGGTCACAGCGGTGTGAACCAGCTAGGGGGGGTATTCGTCAGCGGCCGACCCCTGCCGGACTCCACGCGGCAGAAAATCGTCGAACTGGCGCACTCCGGCGCAAGGCCGTGCGATATCTCGCGCATCCTCCAGGTCTCCAATGGCTGTGTTTCCAAGATCCTTGGAAGGTAAGATCATTGCGACATCCCCGAACTCAAGCCCGAACATCTACATGCAACGCATGCTGTGCTTGTAATCATTAAAGGCGGATTTTCATTCTGACTCTAGTTACTTGGCTGTCCAATCATAATAGAGAGTGGAGATCCGTGAGCGCCGAGCCTCAACTAGAATTTTGTTTAACTTTTTTGTCGCACAAAGCTTCAAAGTCATGCAAACCATAGATAAATGTTAGTGAAAGAGTTTTCTTGGCTGGAAGGTTGATAAATCAAACAACAGCTTTCTTGTGTATCAGCCTAAACAATATATTTGGGAACTACCCTCAGAGGGTAAATGTCCCTATTTCCTAGTAACTTTGCTAGTAAGGTTATGTCAATTTGAAATGATTTAGAATATTGTGACATGTTAATAATGAAAACGAAGATTCAAATAAGTACCTGAAAGTAATATAATATATTCTAATTTTTAATTCAATTAAAGTTTAAATGTTATGATTATTTTTTAAGATACCATGTCATTTAACTGTCATGTCAAACGTGAGTCGAACACATCGAACGAAGCAAGCCATAGTCGCACAAATCTGCGCTGCGTTCGGCTTCGTTCGACTTTGTACTCAAACGAAGCCGCGAATGAAAATCCACCTTTATAGAATAAATACTTCAAATTGATATTTTTAAATTAATTTCACGACAGATAAATAAAGAATCGTTGAGTGACCATCTGAAATAGATTGACAGAATTCTGGTTAAATTAAACATCTAATGAAATATAATATCTGAGTTGATTAATACTTTTACAACACTTTGTGAATCATATCGTAACAAAATTAATCATACCAAACTCCAGGTACAGTGTGGTATTATAAATAGTATAGAGCTTCTTTGAATTTGCAAGATAGAAAAAGCGCACTAGATAATTGGCAACGCGGTGTATTTAAATCGTCTATTAAAATACTATTGCTTTTGCCTTCCCACACAGTTTAAACTGATCTGAGTTAATTTTCTGAAATACATCTAATTAAAGTAAATAAAAGATCGAAATTAAATTTAACCAATGAATAAAAAAATAATGCCCGATAACTTCTTTCTAGTAAATAAATAAAAAAATATGCGGCTTCAAAACCACCAGGAAAAATATAAGAAAATGTAACAGTAACATTTGATTTTTGTCTCAATTTTTGTTAAACAGATCTGAGTTAATTTTCTGAAATACATCTAATTAAACCAAATAAAAGATCCAAATTAAATTCAACCAATGAATAAAAAATAATGCCAGATAACTTCTTTCTAGTAAATAAATAATTATGCAGCATCAAACCCACCAGGAAAAATATAAGAAAATGTAATAGTAACATTTGATTTTTGTCTTAATTCTTTGTTTTTCGATGCAGGTACTATGAGACCGGTTCGATCCGACCTCGAGCGATAGGAGGGTCAAAACCTCGGGTCGCAACAGCGGAGGTCGTCAATAAAATCTCTAATTACAAACGAGAGTGCCCTTCCATCTTTGCCTGGGAAATCAGAGATCGGTTGCTCCAAGAAGGCGTCTGTAGCAACGACAACATTCCAAGTGTGAGTCAAATAAATCATTTCTCTCCTTCAAAATATTATTTAGAGTAAAATTCAAATAGCTAGGACCCTGGACTGCGCTTGTCATGTACTGTCCGTTTTACAAAAGTGGAGCTAGCGAGTATATGCTGCTCTGCACTTCACTTAATTTTCAAAGAAAACTAAAATATAACTCAATCACAATCAATTATAAAATTCACAGCGTTACACGAAGCAAAACACGACGAATGTCAACATGAGAATAACAGATATTGAAGCTGATGATCAGTAGAACAGACAGTAGCGTAGTTTATCATCTATGCCTCTCTCTCTAAGACGAGAATTCGTACTTCGCGCAGGGTTCTAGCTATTTGAATTTTACTCTAGTATGTAATGTTTTTATCTTTTAATTACATGGCAATAGTTTTTCTTATTCGATGCTATTAAGTATCTAAGTTTCTAGGTAGTAAATTTAAATCCGACTTATTACTTAGCCAAATATTTTAATTTCATTATGAATAATAATAATTTAAGATTTTTGTTTTAACACTATAATTTGAAAACGTTATTAGGAATATTATTTTAACAATTATTGTAAAAATAGGTTTACAAAAAATGAAACCGTAAGTTATACCGTCGTTAGGGAAAAATATCTTCATTTCTTAATAATATTTTGAATAACTTATCCATTAGATAATCCATCCAAATTATATTATATAACTTTAGAAAATCGTATTTGTTGGTTATTATTGTGAATAGCTTAATAAAGTCAATGGATTTGGAATAATCTATTAAAATAATAATAATTTTGGAATGCAATAAATCTGATTGTTTTCCCTGTCTATATCTATCGGAGAAGTCTGAAGTTCTGCGTTATCTGTTTTTAAAGAAGCTTGAAATATCTGAAGTTTAGAACAAAGAACGTTTTTCCTTTTGCGTCTGATGCGTCGCAAATGCAGAAGAGAAAACATAAAAGTTCTGGATACTTTCTCTCTTTTCGACGCAGTATAAAACGGTGTGACGGCCGTTACCATTACTGTAACTTCCAGAGGAATATCTGGCAAATATTCAAAATTCTATCATTTCTTCCAGAGGCAAATTCGTTTAGGAACTCATTCGCAGACGGAGAAGCGTTCCTCTTCCATTTAAAAAGTTCTTTATGACGTTACACACCAATCTTTCTTTTATTTCGAAAAGATTTTCCTCCGAGGAACATACCTACTTGCTTTTAAATTATTTAATATGATTTCACCGCGATGAAGTGATCCATAAAATACGCTTTTTCAAGACACATGAGAAAAATCTTCAAGTATATATTTTTGTTATAATTCTATATATTTTATAATTTATTCCCAAGCTATAAATATCAAAATACATACAGGGTGATTCACAACTTCGTGTATACCTACATATATTTTAATGGCAGATTTTTTTCCAAATTCGCAATTTTAGTTTCCACTTTCCAGGTTTTTTAATCGAAGAGTTTTTCAAATGGAATTTCATAAATTTACTATTCTTGCCATTGCACAATTAATTAAAAGTTAATTCCATTCATAGTTAATCAGATATCTATTACACAATTACAAAAAATGCATTCTAGCATTTCTAGGTCAAAGACAAAAAATACAAATATAGAAGCATTAAGACATCCTTTGTTAATACACTCATATGTAAAAGCATCACATATTTCAATTAAAATTAAAGTAAACGTGGGAGGCGTACACCTCTGTAACGCTGTAAAATTTTAGGGTAGACGAACACCTTAAGAAATTATTCTATACAAAATGTAAACATAAATTAGATTAGATTGGCAACAATACAAAATAATTATTTTTTCTTTCATTATATTATATTTGGGGTTCCTAATAAAATATGCAAACAGTTTTTAAGAATAAAAAATTGATAGATCTAGTTAAAATTTCGAAAACAGTTACATACTTAGTTTTAGTTACTACTTTTTCGTCTTAATGTATCGTCCTCGTCATGCCGTTCTCTGGTGGTGTTTTTTCTCGGGCGGCGTGCGAGGGAGTGAATTGTAGAATCTTTGACATTGATTGGCGCAGCGCGGGCCAGTCAAGCGTACGGAATCAGGTTTAAAGCGTCGCCGCCGCGCCGCGCCGCCGCCGCCGTCGTGCCCACCACTGCGTGAGAGCGTGAGCGTGTTATCACGCTCTGCACACGCACCAAGTGAACATTAGAGTTTTCATTCATGGAGCGGGGTCCATAAGCACGGGTTTTTTCCACAGGGATTATTTCATTTTTACGTATTTGAGAAAGAATTAAAATTTGCGAATTGTCAGGAGGAATCAATTAGTTTGTGCGCTTTTAATGCAATCAGCAGAAATGTTATGGATCGAAGACTATTTGAAAAATCTGCTGTGGCCAGCACACGACCTCTCGCCTAATTCTGCTTATTCTACTAATCTAATAAATTGTTTTACTTACACATTTTAATAATTTCATAATCATGCGTAATATTTAAACAATAATGTAAACCAAGATGCAAGCAAAAGATGTCAACTGTCATAATCATTCAATAGTTATTATTTCAGTTTCTATTAACGATTTATGTTTAAAATTTGTCAAAATCTTGTTAATTCTTGTATAAAAAATATTCAACGCATAAAATTGACATCTGCTTGACAACTGTAGTAATGTCAAGATGCCAACCTATATCTTCCGGTCGTTTGCCGGCCTAGGCTGGCAACAAATAGTTTCTGGCGGATTTTGAGATATGGGAAACTAGCGATGCCGACCGGAGGCATATAAAACAAATTTCATAACATGGACAACAAGATACTGGAATATCACTTCACAAAAGTAGATTTAAATTGTCCTATAGTTTATAAATGGTACATAAAATTCTTTAAAAAAATTTCTTTTATATTGAATGAAACATAAATGCTTTATTTATCGAGATAATTTAAGAAAAATCATACCTATTGCTCTATATGAAAAGTCGTACTTCCAGTTTATGAATTTGTACCAAAATACAATTGGTCTATTGAAAATCGTATTTAAACCTTAGATATAAAATTTGGTAGATATTAAAACGCACACACAGACATCATCTCAAAAATGTGTAATTCGTATTCTAGAGACCCTAAAACGTGCTTATCTGCTAAAAACTCACACTCGAAAATTTAGACCCATCACAATACCTCTCTTATAGAATATGAGGCGAGAGGTAAAATGTTGAATGCAAGATGTGATAGATTTATGTAATATTAATATGTAATTCTAAAATGAGTAGAATCTCTCTCTCTTGTTGACTTTAGGCCCTGATCCTGTTTATGGTGTTTATTTGTCACTGAATTTAGATACGCATAATTCTTGGAAGTGTCGTGTCGTGGCAAAGTATCTGTCTCCTTGTAACCGCGTACGAATGTCAAGAAAACCGCGACCGCACAACCGCGTCGTCTGCAACATTCATCATCACATTGCGATGCAAATCCCGCCAGTTTTATAGTGTTATTTGAATCTCAAATTCGTGAATTATCTCGTAAAGTTGTTGTGACGATTCGGCATGTCAAAGTATTGTGTGATTCTACAATTAAATTCGTTGGAAAAGTTTGAAACGTTGAAGGAATCATTCAGGTTCGGTGGACACGTCTAAAAACACAATCTTGTCGTTTCAGTTTGACGGAATGCACTTTTGCATCTATATCATTTAATCTATATCGTTTTGTTTTCTAGAAGGATATGAAATAATCCTTTGTGTGACGAAAATAATAATAATATATTGATTGACAGTTATACCCAGCGAGGCTGTCAAATTTATATTGGTTAAAGGCATAATATACAGGCTGATTCACAACTTCGTGCATATATATTATATATTAACTATTAATAGATTTAATTTAAATTTTAATCAATCTGCATGGAGATAAAAACAGTGTCCCAAAACTCTTCGATTAAAAAACCTGGAAACTAAAATTGCGAATGGGGGTTTCCAAGCCTACGGTTTTTAAAGAAATACTTATTGAATATCAATTTTCAAGCATATAATAAGATATAGGAAAATGATAATAACTGTTAATTTTGATATGTATTACTTTTTTATCGAAATGAAAATGTAAATCTTTTGAAACGTGCATTAAGAGGCTCGTCTACCATCTAAAATCCAGCATAAATTGTACTAACGTATATAGCGAGTGTTTTGTGGCCAGAACAAGAATGGTCAAATTTTATTCCAGCAAGGATTTAATAGAGAAAGAATGGATCTGCAGACGTGCCTTTTTAAAATTTTGATTAGGTAAAAAATTGTACATGAATATAAAAATTCCGAAAACTTCTAAAAAATTACCTATTTTATGTAAAATTTACACAGTTATATCGCATGATAGAAATTAATTTTAAAAAAGCATATCTGTAGATTCATTCTTTCTCTATTAAATGTTTATAAAAACATTATCCTACAGTCAATAATAATCTGACAGTTTACTCGCAACGAAAACACTTTTACAGTATTTTTGAACTTCAAAATGACATTGCATAGCTATGATGCGGCAAAGTACGAGTTTCGGGCTAGTTTCAAGCAGCCGTAGTACTGGGGAAAAGAGTTGAATAGAAAAAAAAAGTTAACGAGAATATTCTAGGATTTCGGAAAAACGTAGACGGGCCGCTTAAAATGCGCCAACTGTGACGCAAACGGCACTGAGACGAAACCATGAGTAGATTTGTTCGTGTAAGTTCGTTTTTTGTCGTTTTGACTACGGAATGGATGACGGACCTGTGTTGAAATAAGACCTACGTATCGTATTCGTGTTCTCAGTGCCGATGACGTTACATCATCACACACGGCACCTATTTTTTAAACTTTCTTTTTTTTCTGGCCAGTTAGCAACTTTTGGACAAAAAGAAAAACTGCAGATTTAATATTTTAATGTAAATTGTGGAAACCCCGAAAAAATTCTGTCAGTATTGTGTGATTTTACAATTAAATTCGTTGGGAAAGTTTGAAATGTTTCTGGAATCATTCAGGTTCGCTGACCACGTCTGAAAACACAATCTCGCCGTATTCTTGTCGTTTCAGTTTGACGGAATGCACTCTTGCATTTACCTTGCCGGGAAAAAATCTATATCGTTTTGTTTTCTGGAATAAAGACATGCAAGAACGAATGGCTGCTGGGGGTAGGCTGTAGGGGTTGTGGAGTACTACAGAGGGGTAAGATATCAGCGGGGGCGCGCGTAACAGCCACGTTGCCATGGAAATTTGCATGCGTCCAATAAACGGTGTTGGTGAAGATTCTCTCGGGCTTCTTTCCGAGTTGAGCATCGCTTTTATTATAGCGGCGTAACGAACGCTCCCTACACAACAGGGCCTGGACTAATATGCGGAAGGATGCAGAATTGAAGTTTTCAACTCTGGCTGACTGCTGCTGTCTTTGTTCTGCGCGCTGTTATCCTTGTTCGCTCTAAACACGAGTTAATCAAATCATTACGGAATAATTAAATTGTGTACTGCGCACCTCTACAGTTTGGTACTTTATAATAATTCCAGGCGCGCTTGCATGACGAGAATTTAAGCTCTCGAACGTATTTAATTCCGTTTAAGAAGATCATGTGAAATTTCATTTGCCCTTCTTTGTTATCATCAAAATACAAGATTATTTCAGCGATGAATTCTTAGACTTTTGACAGCATATACTTTAATAGGTTATACAGCGTGTAACAAAATTTAAGGGTGTATGATATTGGACACACTGATCATGAATCAAAAAGAATTTTGTTGAAATTCGTAAAATTAACAGTAGTTTGCAAAATAATATCATTTTGGCCAACACTACTATCGGAGTAATAAGTATAGTCAGTCGGATGTAAAATTGAATAACTTGTTTAAACATAATCCAAAAAATTTAAATAAAACTCTATACTAAAGCATGCACATTTCTACGTTATTGTATAGAATTTCAAATTTTTAAATATATATGTGTAGAAATAACAAAAATTTATAGCAAAAATGAGCTATGATTTTAACACATTTTTAGAAACTGTTAACTTTAATGGCGTCTACTGTCAATAAACATCATGCAAACAATTTTGGTATATTGCAGACTAGAGTTTGATTTCTCGCTTAGTTTATAAGAAATCGGCCTTTAAAGTTGGAAAAAGGGGAAAACTGAACATAAATTTTTTTCCAACTTGTACGAAGAGATTCATCTACACTTTTTTAAATATATTTATCTACGACTACTATGAAAAGTTTATATTTATGCTTTCAATTGTCAACGTAAAGTTGATTGTTACTGAAGACCTAGCAAAAAAACATTTTATTGCGCGTCTCCTATGACAACGCGCAATAAAGTACTTTTTGATTACATAAAATAAAATAAAATGACAGAATCAAACAAATTTATTTATTTATTTATTTCGATATTGTTGGTATCGTCATGGCTACTAATAAAACATAAATTGATTGAACGCAGATTGAACTAACTGAATACTATTATTATTATAACAAATAATTTTAGTCGTAGATAAAATTATGTGTGTATTATGAGCGTAAAGTGTCTTTGTTCCTCTTGCACTATTGCATCTCTCGCCTTCGGCTCGCGCTGCAATTACCGTGCGCGAGTAACAAAGAGTCACTTTACGCTCTTAATACACAAATAACTATTAAGTAATAGATATAATACTATTATTAAACTGCAATTAAAAGAGTAGGGTATCTTGAGTAGAAAGATCTTGTGCTGGCTACATGAGATTTTTTTAAGTTGTCATTGATGTTTTTTTATTATTTTTAAAAATCAATTATTTTTTTACCTTTTGGGGGGTGGGGAGCTGCAACCCGGCAGCCTGCTTTATAGAAACTAGAAGATTCAAATCTCAAAACTGATACTAAACTAAAATAATAATAATGACCTACACTGATTTGCAAATCAGTTAAGGATTCCTAACAATTTGTTTGTTTCAATAAGAATTTCTTGATGAACCCCCCGAACTTGATCGTGCTTTTTCTCGTGACGTTGAGGCGTCATCCCGGAATGAAATATAAAGTCCGGAAGTCCCCGGAGCGCCTGACCGTGCCGTTGCAAGTGTGAGCCGCGCCGTGTCTACGACGTGATACATAATGCATCAGGTCTATATCGCCGGCACTTCCTCGCGACTTCAGATGCCCATCGCCGACGATCTAACAGCGTCAACGAACATCGGGACAGGACTCAGGAAAAAGGGGATTGAAAAAAAGTCCTCAGTAGTTTATTATTTAATTATTCATTATCTCCGCCACTTATCATGTTATGGCCGTTTTACACTACGCTAAATATTGAACAAGAAAAAAAGCAATGGTATTTCTACGTTTGACAATTTGATTTTGATTCGATATTGTTCATTTAAGTGACACTTAAAATTTAAGTGGAAGCGGTGCAAATGGCCATAAGTATTTTAAAAATATTAAGTTCCAACCTAAAACATCGTTACTGTGGTAACTTCTAACATTTTGTTATTTTTTATAAATTGCAATATTTAGCAGATGGCAGTTTTACACTACGCTAAATATTGAACAAGAAATTGCGCAACAAACATGAACAATATCTTGAGCAATAAATTGCTTTGTTTTTAATGAACTCTGTTTTATACTGAGACAATTTTATATACCTCCCTACAATGTTTGTGATTCTGCACAGTTCGCATATAATAATAATTTGACAGCCGCACTTATCTATTTTTTCAGACAATTTACGAAGCAATGCGATATTTCACACAATTTGCTGTATGTACTACACACTTTAGATTGTTTCAAAAATTTTACAATATCTTGTTCAAGATTTAGTGTAATGTTTAATGTAAAACAGGCTTTATGGGTTCAAAAAAAAATCCATTCATTTTAAAACAAGATATAGCATTTAAATAGCTCAACCAAACATCTGTTATTTGCACTGTAATGATAATGACAATAAATATAATTACTTATATTTTTTTAATGGAAATCTAATGTTTGTTTGCCTAGCAGTTTGGGTTTATGACTGTTTTCAGTTCAATTGCTGGGTAAATTTAAAATATAGACTAGAATTTTCAATGAAGTACCGGAAAAATATAAAACCATGGAAAATATTTTAAACACTATATAAAATAAAATTACAAATGAAACACATGTTAAATTTCTTCGGCAATTTACAGTAGGTAATAAAGATTTGGTAAATTATGGTAATTATTTTTGTAATTTACCCCTTCACGACCCTGTTATTTACACATTTACATCCACGGTCTCGTGTAAAAAACCTGCAACCCTGCTGAATTAATTGTGTGAATTCAATTTTAATGATCTCTTCAGAAATAATTGTTATAGTGTATCATACATTTTCGACAATTTTTTTAACCTTCTATCTTTAAAATTGAACTTCGTAATTAGTTACCGGCCGAAAAATCCGAGAGCACTTTATCTAAATTTGTATAATAAGAAAAAGAAAATAGTTTTTTTCAACTGTAATTACACAAGAGCTTTTTATTTCGTCGGATAAATTACTGTTTGTATTGAAACCTTGTTGCCTAGCAATTTGAAAAGAAAAATCATGGCACCGTAGGTGGCGTGATTTTATTTTAAAACAATTTTTCGAGTCAAATTGCTGTCAGGTTTATTCGGAGGAAATAAAATGCTCTAGTGTAATTCAACGAGATAATTTAACGACTCTTTTGGTTCTTCTTCACAAATATTCCCAAAATCTAATTATTTCACTGATACATATTAGAAACATAAATATTAATTGATTGCTAAGAAAAAGTTCGCTGTCAAAGCGATAAAATTGTGTTTTGTTTATGGCTTATTTTATACAGGAGTGGAATTATCAATATTATTTAAATTTCGGAGATCAATTGAAAAATTTGGAATCTACGTTTCAAAGAAACCCATTTACTTAAAGCCTTCTACACACATGGATTTTTAAGGATTTTTCACAGCGAAAAAATTGTAGAAAATTATAAAACAATTGTCTATTTCTGCAGCACAAATTGTAGTTCAAATAGAGACAGACACAAATTATTTACATAATTTATATAATGTTGTAGTTTTTAAAACAACGATGTAATAATTTAGTCTATAAAATTTTAAAAAACAATATTGTATTAAAATTTCAAATGTGATTTTTCTCTGTGTTCATGGTTCTAATTCCTGCAACCTGGAAGAAGATAAGCTATCAATGAATAATTATAAATTCTTCTTTTCCAAGTCTCATTGAAGTTTATTTACTGAATCCGCTTTTGGCAGCCAATTCTCACGAGGAGCATGAAAGAATCCTCAAAGAATCCGCATGTAAACCGAGCAAAAAAATTTCTTTCACAAATTCTCGTCCACCGTATAAAATTCCCTACTCCGCCCCTGCGTTCTAAGACAGTCTCCACCGGGTCGTTATACACACAGCAAGGCGCTAGTCTGGAGGGTAGGTTTCCTTGCACCCCCCCACCTCCACTGCGCGTGTGGGGTGCATAGATTTACCGCATGTTTGCGATGAAAGGGCTCTTCAACTAAACTGACTTGCGGGTCGCGCGATGCGCCCCACCCCCGCCTAGGGTGGGGGTGTCACACGATAAATTGCCAGACAATTACACTACATTTTCTATACAAATAAGAGGATGTGAATCACAGGACTCAAGACGGAGGAGAAGAAAGATGTGTGATTAGGAAATTAATATTTTGTTCTTCGCCAGTCTTTTTTTATACCAAGGAGTAAAAGTAGTATTTTTAAAAGAAATCAGTAAAAAATATTATAAAAAAATTAATTTATCGACTGTTGTAGGATAATGGAAGGTGGATGTTGATCGAAACGTCGGTTTTGTAAATAAACATTATTTTTGACTGCATTTCGATCAACTTCTACCTTCCAAAAATATTATGTTTTGTCGTTTTATGACATGAGATGTTATATGTAAAGGGAAACAGTAAAAAATCTGATGTGGCCAGCACAAGACCTCCCGCCATACTCTACTCTATTTACTACTATACAAATCAAGAAACAAATATTTTGTATATTTTTTTAAGTACACCATTGGATTCCTCGTATCAAACTACATAAAATGCATATTTTCTTTAAAAAATACTGTCGGGTACAATTTTAATGCACTTTGAAATATGTCGAAAATTTTCGTAATTTTCGATTCGCTCAAAAATTGGTTATACCCTATTTTGGAGTCAAGGAATCCAATAGTGCCACTAAAAAAAAAATTCGGCTAATACTTTTCGAGATAATTTTTGTAGGTCAAAAACGGGAGTAATTATGACCGTAATTTTTTCACCAATGGATTCCTCGCCTCGAATTACATATAAATCCAAATTTTCGCGAAAAAAATCCAACGAGTACAATTTTTATGAAGGGTTTTCGAAAATGGCCAAAAACTAAGGTGCACCCCTTGATGAAATTTTGGCAAAAATAACTTTTTCTCTCAGAATTTGCTGAAAATTTGGTTATATACTAATTCGACCTCGAGGATTTCAAATCTGCAGTCGAAAATTTTTTTGGACCTATATTTTTCAACTTAATTTTTTTAAGTCGAAAACTGGTCGAAATGGAAAATTTATTTTTACACCATTGGATTCCTCGGGTCAAATTATGTAGGAAAATAATTTTTCACGAAAAAATTGTAAGAGGTACAATTTTTATTGAGGTATTTCAAAAATGGTACAAAATCTTATTTTCTAGCCTAAAGAATTATATTGGAAATTGGTTTAAAATGTAGCTATATACTAATTCGACCACGAGAATTTCAAATCTGTAGTCGAAAAAATTTTTCGAACCACAGTTTTCGATATAATTTTTTTAAGTTGAAAACTGGTCGAAATAAAAAAAATATTCTTGCACTATTCGATTCTTCGGGTCAAATTATATAGATGTACAAAGTTGGACAAATATTTAAATCTATCTGTACTCATAACATTTATATTTAAAAAGAAACTGTTTTAGCAAACTATAGTTCGCAATTTGACCAAATTACATGGCGGACTATTGCGTGCATAAAACGGCAACTCCTTCCGCTATTTATGTAAATGCGCTTTTCTATTCCCGTTCAACTATTTCCCATTAAAATTAAATACCCATGCCACGTGTCTCAAAACTGTGCACTGTGCTCGTTACTTCACAACGGATTTTTCAAACTATAAATTCATACGGCGCAAAAAACGTACCCTGGGGGAGAACGGCCTCCCCCGATCGCCAATTCAGTAATGTGCAATAATCTGTTTGGCCACGTGACCGCCACGTGGCGAGAAGATCTAATCGCTGGTGTAATATGAAAGCTGAGAGCTTCAACGTAATCTGCTACAATATTGCCACCTATGAATGCGATGGCAATGCGAGCTGAAATTAGCTTCAGAATTGCTTGATTGCCTTTATACTGCGCAGTATGCTTCACTGGACTCTGGAAAGTTTTATTAATTTTTTGCTGCTTTATAGGGGCGATTTAATAAAGTTTCTACTCTACAACTACTGATAACTTTCATGCGCTTTTTAATAACACATCTTTAATTTTAAGAACGAGTAACGCATATTTCTTAGCGTTGAAAAAGCAAATTTTTATTGTGCTTGTTTGTAAACGGCAGCAGATTCTACCAGGATTCTGAAGCCTGGAAAAGAAGAAATTTCAAAATTCTAAATTTTTGAAGCAATCAATTTTCTTTTCCAAACTCATTAAAGATTCAATTTAGCGGCACCGCAATTTAACAGGTAATTCTCACAAGAAAGGAGAAAACTTCTTCTTTTCCAGGATTCAGAATCTTGGTAGAATCTTCAAAGAATCCTCGTGCGAACAGGACTTAAATCTACAGTCTACACAAGTCATGGATTTTGTAATCAAATCGATATCAGCTGTCACTTTATTGTTATTGCCAACAGTGCCAACAATATTTTTGTATCATAACCTATGAACTATAAACGCTATCTAAACGAAATGAAACTGAGTGAAATGCGGGAAACATCATGGAAACGTAACCATTAATAAAATTAAAATGAAAAACACAAAGGTTGATAACAACAAAACTAATTTAAAAAATTCCTAGAATTTTCTAAAATATTGTAGTAATATAGAATAAATTCATTAATTTAATGGAGAAGAAAAAATCTGACGTGGAAACCACATGACTTCCTTGTACGCCTATTAAACTGTTCATACTTTTCTTAATAACTAAAATGTAGAATAATATAAAAAAATCTGACGTGGCCACCACAAGACCTCCCGCCGTACCTACTTTATTCTTTTAACTTATTATACAAATATATTAATATATAAGTACTACTACTACTGCTACTATACTCACAAATATATTTTATTTTATTTAAACTGCAGAAGAAGATATAAAGCATATTTTACTATTGTCACTATCATGTCAGAATCATTTAAATTTTACGTAGTAACAAATGATCATGGAGTACACGATACCGAAATACTAAATTATAAATATATACTTTAATTATTCTTAAATGATGCCAGATACAAAAATATGTATAAAATACCGATTGTAGGTAATAATCACATAATCTTTCATTTAAAATAACAAAATTTGTCTTAAATTAAATATTTATCGAAATATTTGAAAAAAGTACTACTTCCGGTTTGTAGATTGAAACCAAAAATAGGAGGTGCACAACTAGATGCTATAACAGAACTAAATACAAAATTTCAACTTTCTACGTCTAACCGTATTTGAGTTATGCGACATACATACGTCCATACGTACGTACGTACAGACGTCACGACGAAACTAGTCATAATGGATTCAGAAAAGGTCAAAGCGGATATTTCCATCAAAATCTGAAAACCGAAATTTTTCGCGATTACAATACTTCCTTATTACTCCGTACAAGGAAGTAAAAATTTAAGACAACAATAAATTGAAAACAAAATTTGTTCAATTTATGATCAATATATTGAATCGTGTAAAACAGGCATTAAAGAAGAATGCTGAATTAGAAAAATGCAAAAACAATACTATTATTCCAAAATTTTGAGTTCCAGATTCACTCTTGTTACAAATGTAATACGCTATTATTACAAAATGATCTATGTTATCAAATTGTATTCCCACTGCTATCAAAAGTAGTTCATTTTCAACGAAAGCATCTCTAATCTTGAAACTCCGTGGAATATGTAGCCTCCATTCCATCTCTTGTTTAAATTGAAGAATATTCCAGGAAAGTTTCATCATTTTAAATTATTGAAAAAAAAATACAACAAAACAAGTCATCTCGGATTCCCGTGTAACAGAGCTCGGTCCGTCGAGATTACAAATAAGACAAAGAGGACCTGAACGCAAACCACAAGCTGCCGAGAGAGACAGCGAGCAGATCCATCTTGTTGAGATTGTTGTTTACGTGTATGTGTAACATCATCACGGTAATGAAGACGAAGCTGCTTTGTCTTGAAACTAATCAGCGCGACTTTTAATTCATTAGAGTCGATGTATGAAAGCGCGACCCCTGGTTCGGATAGTGCCCTATTGGCATTCACCCTGCGACCCATTATGACTTCTTTTCTACTTCGATCTTTTATTCCTTCGGTTTGAAAGTTTCTGTGTTTCCCAGGCGCGGTCTGTCAACTTGACGAGTGACTTGTCAACCTCAACTTGATGTCGAAGTTTTGTTTAGGTTGTAATGACGTTTCGGGTATTATTACCGATATGGATATGGCAGTTTACTGCACAATGACGCCGCTTGATCGGTTGACATTCTTTTGTGACCCAAGTACCTGTTCAAGTAAGAGTCTTGAGACACAATATTTCTTTTGGATTTCGATTGCGAATGTGAACAACTTAAACAGTCTTTGATGAATCTGAATTTGTACTTATACCTACATATATATCTATCACGTCTTTTTATGCGTCAATATCAATATTAGATGTAAATTTTACCGTGAGTTTGGTTTTAAGATGCTAACTCACTTATTGTTTTAAGTTGTAAGTGGAGAGTATTGAATTAATTTTTGTAATCGTATCATCAACTGTTATTATTACCTTTTAATATGCAACATTTATTGAATTATAAACAACATAATACGTTAGTTACTTATAATACGTTAGATAATTAAAAATTAATAAATTGCCATAAGAGTCCATATAAAACGAGCGTAATTTCAACATTCAATTACTCAAAAACCGAATAGACGAAAATTATTTTTTTTTAGAATCTCAATAGTGTCATAAAGGCACTGTCAAATCATTTTAATATATGGTCACCAATCTCCTTAAGAGTGTCATTTATCTAAATGACCAAAACATGCTTCACACAAGTTTGACCATTGGTCATTCACTAGTTTTGAATTATCTTGTTTTAATAAACACATTTTGTTACACAAAGCATAGTCTTCGATAAATCAGACATGAAAGAATGGACTGTACATCGCAAATTTTTGATTATTACATTTGTTTGTTGTTAAATAAATCACAAACTTGTGTGAAGCATGTTTTGGTCATTTAGGTAAACGACATTCTTAAGTTGCATATTTTCCATTTATTTCATGTGCAAAGATTGCCGTTTGTCAAAAATTTGTTCCATGATCAGTGAGTATTGTACCATATGTAGCTTGCAAAAGTCATTTTCTTGTTAAGACGATTGAAACTTTTCTTTATTCCACTTAGTGATAAGTTATGGGGTTGTGTTATGGGGAAACTCATCACACGCCAACAGAGTTTTTATAATCCAGAAACGAGCTATCAGAATAATTGAAAGGGTTCATTCGAGAGAGCATTGTCAACCTCTTTTTATTAAGTTAAAAATAATACCTCTACCAACATTATTTATTTATCATACCTTACTTGAGATACATTCTAATACGAACTTGTATCAGACCGTCATAATCACATATTTATATTTATATTTGTATCTGTAAACTCCATGACTTGCTAGCTTGCTACAAACATTGAATGTAATGTGGTCAAATAAATTATTATTATTATTATGTCACAAAGAAGTGTATGTATACATCGAGGAAGTAGCTGCGCGGGTTTAAGCACAGCTCTCTGCATGCTACGTCGCGGTTTAAGTCTCTCGGCCGGCAGTGTGTGACTGTAAACATCTTGCACTTAAATCGCCCTCGGAAGCTTCAAGCTGACCACTATTACCACCAACTAAACTAACTCTCTCTCCAGGTTTCCTCCATCAACCGCGTGCTGCGCAACCTGGCGGCCCAGAAGGAGCAGTCATCGTCGTCGCCGGTGTCGGCGGCCTCGGCAGCGGACTCGGTGTACGACAAGCTGCGCATCCTCAACGGCCAGAGCTCGGCGTGGCCGAGGCCCAACCCGTGGTACCCCACGGCGGCAGGCAGCCCCTTCCCCCTGCAGCCCCTCTCACCGGGGACTAATGCAGCGCCGTGTACGATACTCAATGATGAGATGCACTCCAAGAAAGGTAGGATGGGTTTAAGTTATACACCATTTGCTTGAGATTCACGTTGTTAGGTTAAAATTCGTTGCGATTTTTTGGTTTTTTTTATATGTTACCCATACAACACATCGATCGTATTAAACAAAACGTCTTTAAGACGTACATTTTGCTATTGTCGTATAGACGTCATAAGTAGACTAGCCTTTAAGTCGTCATTATCTTGTCCAGTTATATATGAGTCCTATATTTGTCTCAAAATTCATCTTGGTTTATGACATACAGGAATCCTATACTGATCAAAATTAAGTCGTATATTGGTTATAATTTTATTCAAAAGGACATCATTTGACTGTCGAAAAGGTAATAAATAGACGTCATTTGCATGGAAGAAAGTATCATCTTTTGAACATCTAGATTGGAGGACATAAGACACGTATGTGACGTCTTTGTGATTACATTTGGACCAGACATTATAAAGACATCTTAAAAAGATGCTAATAAGCCAGAAAAAAATTCATAAAGTTTAAAGAATAGGTGCCGCGAAAAACGATGCCTTGTATGACCATGTGACGTCACCGGCCCTGAGAACATACGTTCACCGCGCGAACAAGGACCGAATGCGATACGTAGATCTTAACTTATTTCAACACGTCCGTCGTACATTCTGTAGTCAAAACGACAAAAAACGATCTTACACGAACAAATCTATTCATGGTTTGGTTTCAATGCTGTATACGATGTTACACACGGGTCCAGTAGAAATGAGCCACTTTGCGCACGCAAAACAGGCACGAAAATGGTTACTTTTCGTGCTAGTACAACAAGAAGTAATTTCCGTACACTTTTATAAACTCATCACTATGAGTTTCGTAAACTGTAAGTTGGCTAATTATAGTTGATAATATGATCGAGCTGGACAAAAAAAACTATTATCATCTAGATAAAAACAATAATAATTACTATCCTCTCTGACTAAAAAATATCGCGTTTTAAAAATAATTTATTTTAATTTTTAAAATATAAAAAATATGTTTTGTTAAGAAGGTACTTATTCATATAAGTACTTATACTTTAAGATTATACTCTTGTTTATGAAGTAAATGTGTATAATTTAAAAAAGTCGAACAGCTTTTGCTTTTTGTTGATTAATCTACCTCCACGAAACATGACAAGTCAACGGAATAAATTAACATAAATTAATGTTATTTATAGTTACCCATGTATTAGTTATACCTAGTAACAGAAACAATTGTATAGAAATGTATACCTCATTTGTAATATTAAATTTAAATAAATGAAATAATGAAATTAGGTCTGCCGCCGACAGTGGAATAAAAAATAAATATGTTTTGTATGACTGGAAGCGATGAAAATACAAATATATAATTTTAATTATAATTATCAAACAAATGTCAATTGCAAGCTTTAACATAAACACGAAAATAAAAATCTTTTGCTCGTCCGAATATGAAATAAAACATTTGCAGAGATAAAAACGGTAAACGCGTTTGATGAAATTAAAAACAAGTGCAAAACGCCGCGCAACGGCCAGTGGGACGTGAAATCGCGCAAACGACCGAAAAACAAAAAGCCAAACGTGAACTTTTCAAACGCGAAACTCCCGTAAATTGAATACAATTTTAATTAATTCGTGCGATAATTACATTACCGGTTGTGTTTACGCCGTATAATTGAACATGATTGTATGTTAAACAGCGTAATTAACGGGCGGAGCGGGGCGGCGCTCTGCCCCCGGCGCGGTTGAATTTTTAAGCGAAATGTCACTTGCAGCCGCGGAGAATCAAAGCAGGCGTCCGCTACAACGTTACAAACGGGGGCGGCGGGGCGGCGCGCTGTGGCACACCGCCGCCCCCGGGGGCCGATTACCCGGCCACAAAGTGCCTCAAACAAGCGCCGCTAACTACTCCAGCGCCCAATGAATTCACTTTATACACAAACGCTCGCCCCGACCCTATCTCGTTCAACCTAGCACGCACACACTTTTGTATTATTATGTTTTACTAAAATAAATACGGACTACCTCAGTCTAAAATAGGTGTCAACAACAAAAATCCCTATTTAGCTCAACTTCGCATCTATCTGCAAACGTTACTTAAAACTAAATGTAATTTAGCAATTTTTTAATCAAACACTTTTAGATTTATTAGATTAGGCGAGAAGTCGTGTGCTGGCCACATCAGATTTTTTATATTAATTTTTTTTATGGAAGATTGATTTCTCGACTGGATGTTATTTAAAAAAAATCTAATTATGGGCATAGGTAGACATAAATCTAGATTAATTCTCAAAGAAAACATTTATCTAGCTACTTCAATTTTTCAAAATTTATATGCGTAATGAATAAAACAAAAACTTTAAATAAATAGGTAGGTATGTACCTACTTAAAAAGTTACTGATAAATACAAAAATAATTACAAGGTATGAAGAATCATTTTCTAGTTGCTTAGATATTAAATTGTTTTAAGTATATCCTTGCTGAAAACATTTTCTGTAACAAATGTCAACTTTAAGTTAATAATTGACACTTGTAAAATCAAAATCCTGCTTTGTCATAGAAAACCTGTAATCATTATCAATTTTCTTAATTAATTCCGAACGGTAGTCAATTAATTATATCATCTATCTATACAGTACCTACTTATATATAAACGGTAGCGATGGTAACGCATGGACTCAATAGTTTCTCTCTTACACAGCACAGGATAAACAAAAATGCTACGAATTAAATACGGAATATCCAATTATATACTTCGTGGTAGGTACTTAGTAATTTTTTATATTTTGCATAAAGGTATTGGAATAATAATTAAAGATTTAAGTAGTTGCCATTTTTCAGATTCAAGAATATTTGCGTTCATGTTAAATTTTTTGATAATATAAAACAAAATCGTTCCGTTTATGAACTCGTCAATGAGTAATGTATCCAGATTAGTCATCAGGTGATGATGATCGAAAGATCGAAACGCGTCGTGATCAACCTAGTGTCGAGTCTTGTATCCCAGTTAGTTGTGTTTGGTTTTTTGCATTGAACCATACATTTTATCTATCTTTGTATCAAACCTTACACCATACACTAATCTGGATACATTACTCATAGACGAGTTCATAAACGGAACGATTTTGTTTTATATTATTGTGACAATGAACTTCGGAAATTCAGATATCATTAATTTTAAATTTTTTGTTTTAAAATTTACTCGTAATAAAATGATAACATCATTGACTTTATCAATCAATGTTGAAAACAACACTACAGTAAAGTAATATAATTTTTTAATAAAGTGGACCTGCTAAAGCACTATAGCTACTATTCGTGCAGCCAGAGTTGGCCGGTAAGATAAGGGAGAGAAATGTTTAACCAGAGCTGAATCAAAGTTCGCCAACTTATTACTCGCCTGAACGCAACTGAGTCAAGAGAAAAACCGAGCTGGACGACTTCTTTACACACTATTTCAGGGTAGCGAAGCAGTTTCCGCCAAAAAATTTGCTGACAATCTATGTCCACTCGATTAATATTGTTTTACTATATACTTTCACTCGCACATAAACTTGAAAATATTGCATGATCGTTTTCGTGAGTTTTCAAGCTATCTGCGGCTGATGTATAGGTATGGTGTTTTCTCGCTATCAGCGTTCTCCCCTTGTGGGATGATGACGTCACAGTGTCTCGGATCCCCTGGGTATTGATCTCCCGGAGTCTTTGTCTCCGAGAGCATCGAGAGAGGATCTCCTTGCTCTCCTCTCTTGAAGGATCCCCCTCCCCCCGCACCCGCTGTTGTCTTACGTCGTTTGTTTGTTGACACTGTGATTTAGCGTCAATAGAAATCATGGTTGCTTCTCTTGCGCCAGGTATTTGCGAATTATCCTCCGATTGTTTGTTGTTTTAGTTAGCAGGATGAGCATTACATACGCAGGAAACACTTTCACCCCACCAACAACGGGAGTTATTAGCGCAGTTTGTTAATTGTCCTTTGAATTACTCTGTGAATGTCCCTGTTTCTTTAACAGAACTTTTGGTTTACGTGTTTCCCTAATTCCTAGAATACTCTCGATTTACTTTTTTTCTATTCCACTCTTTTCCCTACTATTACGACTGCCTAAACCAGTCCGAAACTCGTACTAGCATCCTAGCAATACAATGTCATTTTGAAGTTGAAAAATAAAAGTGTTTTCGTTGCGAATAATTATTATTGACTTCAGGATAATGTTTTTATAAATATTTAATAGAGAAAGAATGGATCTACAGATGTTCCTTTTTAAAATTTTAAAAATTAATTTCTATCATGGACATAACCGTATAATAATTGGTAACGCATTATATTTCTAGGTAGTGATGTACTACGGTGGGGTTGCCCTCGTATCGTCACAGCTATTCTCAGTTGCGCGACATTAGTGATGTACCGCTGAGATGTTGCTGTATTTAGACACTGAAACGTTCTCTCATAACCGTATAAAGTTTGCATAAATTGGAAATTTTGTAGAATTTTTCGGAATTTTTATAATCATGTAGGTACAATTTTTTAATCAAAATCCTTGCTGAAATAAAATTTTACCATTCTTGTACTGGCCACAAAACACTCGTTTTTGGATAACATGGCTCCAGTTTTATTGATAATAGTAAGTTTCGGTCATGATTATGACCATCTTCAAGTCTAAATAAATTACAAAGGTCAAAGATTGGTGTTACATTTTTTTCTGTAACACAGATTATGTTCATTATTCGTCAAATTTAGTACCAACTGCACAATTTCTCTCTAGCAGGTGTACCACCATAATTCCCATTTCCCTATACTCCCGTGGTGTGGGAACCTTAGTACTCGTACTCATTCCCTTACTTTGTAAGCTCGGCCGTCAATACGTGATCCCGCGATCGCTGCAGCATTTGCCCTATTAAACTCTCCGTCAAACAGAACCAGCGGGCGGTTCGACGACATATGAACAACACACGAGGAACACTAAAGGACCGGGAGCAACCACTGGGCCGAAGGGCGCAGCAGTCGGTGCGCTTTTGAAGACCTTGATTGCAATGGGATAATAACGAATTAATTTGGAACGAGAGTGATTGAAAATTTTAATAAGAATTCTATGGGAAATTTTTCTTACATTCCTACCCTAAATTCACGAAAGGGGTACACGCTGACTTCGTATATTAAAATGTTTTGACTTTTATTTTAATTTGGATGGTGTTCATTGCAACCAAGTAATTTGGATTGGAGACTGATTGAAAATTTTAAGAAAGTTTTTGCTACAAATATTATATGGTCTTCCTAAATTCACGAAAGGGGTACACGTTTACCACGTATACTAAAATGTTTTGATTTTTATTTTTAATTGAATGGTAACCATTCCCAATGTTCCAATGACAAACTGATAAATGTTATTTCAATAGAACCACTAGTATGCCAGTTGGACATATTTTTTTAGATAACAAGAATTCATAAATTAAAAATGATTAGATTTTAATATTTGTAACTAATTTTTCTATTAAAATCGGTTTTATTTTTATTACATTGTAATAAAGAAGAAAAAACATTATTTTTCGTTATCGAAAACATGATAATATACCTATCCTATATAAACGAGTATATATAAACATTATTATGTAAATTCGAGACCATTTGGCTTGTTTCCAGCTAATATAAAGCACGCAATATTTCAACAAATTTTCGCCGATGGAAAATTATATTTAACACCATAAAATAGCCGTAAATATGGAAAATATAAAACTATCTTATAATATAAAAAATAAATAAATTACCAAGATTATTTTGTTCAAAACACATTGAAATAATATTTAAAAAATCTGCTGTGGCCAGCACACGACCTCTCGCCTAATTCTGTTTATTCTACTAATCTAATAAATAGTTTTACTTACATTTTAATAGTTTCATGTTCATGTAATATGTAAAAGACAATGTAAACCAAGATGCAAGCAAAAGATGTCAACTGTACTGTCACTGTCTTTAATTTATTAATTTAAATTTTGTGTTTGAGAAAAATTTCATATTTTGTGTTTGAGACAAATTTCAGTATGGACAACAAGATACTGGAACCTACTTCAAAAAAGTAGAATATTAGTTGTACTTTATTTTATTGTTAAATACCAACAGATTCAGCAAATTGTATTTAAAATTAACTGTACCCATAGATAATTATATTATCTTTTATTTTTAATCGCAAAAATTGTCATAAATAAATAATGTACCAATATATTTAAGAAAAACTATATCAAGCTTCAAAAAGTACTATAGTTCCGGTTTGCGAATTTCTACCAAAATATTATCCGGTGTTAAGATCCTTATTAAAACCTTAAATATGAAATTTGGTTGAAAAATTGTCACATAATTCATACATAGGTACATACGTCTATACGTCCATACTCACATACACACACAGACATCATCGTGAAAATATTAAATTCGTATCCTAGAGACCCTGAAACGTGCTTATCTACCAAAAACTCATATACTCGAAAATTTTGACCCATTACAATACCACTCTTATATAATATGAGGCGAGAGGTAATTACTTAAATATGAGTTCAGTTAGTTGACTAGCTATTCACTTAGTTTAGAAACGAGCTTAAAATATTTGCTTATTGGTAGTTATTAAGTACCTAATTATTAAAGTACCCACAAGTTCTTATTCCAAGAAATCAGCTAAAAATCCTACACTTGTTCTTTTACAAACATCTTTTCACCGCACAAAAAATAATCCTTCTCAATCTTATCTTTTGAATTGAATTGAACAACTGGTACTGAGCCACTGGAAGTGTTTGAGTGTTCAGTTGTTCGGTACTCACCAGGCTTGAGAGCGACCTAACATCGTGGGACCGGCACCAGAGAACACCAGAGGGTCTGATCTGCAACAGATTAGATTGTATCACACTCTGAGAGCAATAAGAGTCGTAGAGGGTTGTAAACGATCAAACGACATTATTAGGTAGAGATGATGAGCTGTGATCTTGAAATGGAAAGAAATTTCGCGGATTATTTTGAAGAAATAGTAAAAATTAATTAGTTTACATTTTACTACAATGTATTAAGAATAGAAATAGAGCACCTAAATTAGGAATACGTAGGTTTATATTATGCAATATTTTTAAAAAATTATTCAAAACGTTACTACCGGTATTGAATTAATTTGCTAAGTATTCTAATTTATATAACGAAAACAGTTTTCCGATTTCAATATCCCCTAAAAATAATGAAATAAATTCGTCTTGTATATTGATAAAACAAAAATAACCATATAAAGCCTGTTTTACATTATACTAAATCTTGAACAAGATATTGTTCAATTTTTGAAACAATCTAAATTGTGTAGTATCATACAGCAAATTGTGTGAAATATCGCATTGCTTCGTAAATTGTCTGAAATGGATAAACGCGACTGTCAAATTATTATTATATGCGAACTGCGCAGGATCACAAACTAAATATTGTAGGTATAGGTATATAAAATTGTCTCAGTATAAACAGAGTTCATTAAAAAGAAAGCAATTTATTGCTCAAGATATTGTTCAATTTGTTGCGCAATTTCTTGATCAATATTTAGCGTAGGGTAAAACAGCCATAATGGTTTGCATCTGCTAAATATTGCAATTTATAAAAATAACAAAATGTTGGAAGTCACCACAGTAACGATGTTTTAGGTTGGAACTTAATATTTTTTAAATACACTCCGCGTCAAAAAAAAGGCCCCACTTGAAATTGTGAAAAAATCAACAAATTTCAAACCGCTATAACTCAGCGAGTTTTCGATGGATTTCGATGAACTTTCGACTCCAAGAAAGTTCAAAGTGTCTACTTTAAGGACATCCATTCATTTTTGCAACCCCCCTATGAAAACAAAGTGTTTTCAGGGGAAAAAATCTTCAACTTTGATGATGTGCACGGACTAGAAAAAAATCTGTCTACATGACAATAAAATTCAATCAATTCTCTGTAAATTTTTCGAAAAACGAAGTTCCTACGATGATTGGATAAAAAGTTATGCGAGTTTGAAATCAAAGTTGAAAAAATTTTCCCCTGAAAACACTATTTTTTCATAGGGGGGTTGCAGGGGTGCAGAGAGGGTTATAACAAAAATTGAATAGATGTCCTTAAAGTAGACACTTTGAACTTTCTTGGAGTCGAAAATTAATCGAAATCCATCGAAAACTCGCTGAGTTATAGCGGTTTGAAATTTGTTGATTTTTTCACAATTTCAAGTGGGGCCTTTTTTTTACGCGGAGTTTACTTAAGTAGTTATTAAGAGATGTTGAATAAAACGTAATATACACGTGGGCAAAAAGAATGAGTTAAGATTTCTCCGTGGGTAATTTCTTACTTTACCCACTTGTAAAGTAAATAACTATCATTATTGTGTTGGCTCCAAAAAGAGTGAAATTGGGAATTATAATTTCTAAAACTATCGCATCTCCTAACTTAAGACACGGGTTTTCTCCCGCTTCCTGGGGCAAACCCAAGAACAAGATAACTCATCTCGAACTTGGAACATCGCAACACTTATTATTTAACGGCCCTTGTGGAGCATATTAGTAAAATTACTCGAGAAAGTTCCTCTTCGAGCGAAGTTTAAGTTTGCACCAAGGCGGTTAACTTGTACACTCAGTGAGGTATGAGCGGCCGCTAAGTTACGTTTGAGTTAACGAGATTACCTCGACAAGGAAGAACTCCGGGCGAGTCCGGGCTCCGGGCGATCCGGAATCACGGAGTCATAACGCGCTATGAGAAGATGGGTTACAGAGCTAACACGCCGGGAAATCTCATCAGGGAAATATTAATGGCGTTATTGTTAGTGTATCAAGATGGTTATTAATGTGCTAATGTGCTAAACTGGAGCCATTTTAGATATTTTTTATATACTTTTAAGAATACTGTGGAATATATTTATAAACAAATTATGGTAAAATAGCTTGATTTATAAGTACGAAATTTCATTCTATGCATATTTTTTCAAAGTACACTCTAGAATAAAAATGCGCACCACTTGAAAATGCACCAAAAATGGCAAATTGGATAAATCTTTGACTTATAAAAAGTTAAAAAATATCCAACTTTTTGCCAGCTTTGCAACGCTGCTGGCTCTCCAGCTGATACCGCTTATACTTTATAACATATCCTTTATATTTCTTTATATCATCTATAAATTATGTAATAATTATCTAGATAATAATTATTTATCTTTTATCTATTATCTAGATAATTTTTACCTCTCGCCTAGAGAGGTATAGGGATCGTGAAAAAATTCGATGTCGAGATTTTTGTCAATAAGCACGTTTTAGTACCTTTAGAACCTATTTTGACTATTTTCACGATGATGTCTGTATGTGTGTGTGTGTGTGTGTGTGTGTGTGTGTGTGTGTGTGTGTGTCCGTTTGTGTGTCTGTATGTGCGCCTACTATATAGTCGTTCTGATTCATTATCTCAAATTCTACTGAACATAAAATTCTAACATTTTGCATTATATATTTATACATGTTAATGATTAGATTAGATTTTGGTAAAAATCTGCCAACCGGAAATGGTATTTTCTTGAAGAATTTTAACGTTTTTTGCAAAAAATATAGGAAATACTGTGATAGTGTCAAGGCGGGAGGTTATGTGCTGTCCACAACAGATTTTTTCAATGGTTATCTATATCTATTATCTTATCTGAATAAAAAATATTGTTATCTATTACAACACTGGACGCAAAAAATTATAGTACCTGCGATGATTTGACGCGAAGTTATATGTTGGTCAATTTCACGAACCGGAACAGTGTTTCGGACCACTCCGATTCATTTAGAGCCCTATTTGTTAGTTCAGAGTACATCATAAGGGTAATTTTTGTCTTATATGCACACCTAACTCGGTTCAAATCTGAGTTATCTGTAAAATAACGAATTTTCTTTGGCACTGGTGTGATTTATGCAATTGTTGCAAAGCGTGACAAAATAATCAAAACCCGAATGAAATTATTAATTAGGAAACCACAAGTGGTAAGTAATGATACACATAGCAATGGCAACGAGCGATGTCTATAGTAAAGGCGAATACCAACATCGAAACGGGAACGGTGAACGAAACGGATTGCAAGCGTGCGATGCTTTCGAATAATTTCTCTTTTCTCTGCAGTTTACACCGAGAGCAGCACACCGCAAAATTCCAGAAATTTAATATCCTGCCTCCCCACAAACACGCACACATACACACACATAGAGAACGCAATAATCACGCACGAGAATGTGCCGCATTCTCTAATGCGGTAATGAGACCGATTGGATTTTCACAAGATAAAAACACTCATTTTTGACGCTAATGTTTCATTTTTGATTATATTAAAATACAGTTTAATAATTATTACATATAATATGCAAAACGGATAATTTTCCACTAACAACCATGAATGACTCGACGGCTGGTAACCGCACACACAGTCAAATATATACAGGGTGTAAATCAAAAAGCGGGCCATAGGCGTTTAACATAGGAAATTAGTTTTTTCTTGCTCAAAAGTGACCAGTTAATTCTGCATCTAAATCAGTAATCATATTTTATTTTACACGTTTATTTACCGAAATGTTCGTGTTTAAAATTTTATAAATATTGTCATAATAGTCTGATTGAATAAAATATTATGTATGACCCGATTTAAAAAAAACTCACTTATAATACCACAAGTAGTCGTACTATGTCGATTATTTTTCTGGTAGTATTACGAATATTCCTTGTGCTTGGATATGAATATTATTAGTGCGCAGCATAAAAATAATCTACTTAACTATGACTACTAATAGTATTCAAGAGATTATTCATTGAATCAGATCCAGTTTTAAATTAAAATGTCAAATGGCAATGATTTCAGAAAACAAATATTTTGATAAAATTTAGACGTAATGCAAAATGAAAAATGTTCTAAACCTTTGAAGAAAGACCAGAGATAGAAATGGTGCAATAAAAATGGAAAATATAGATTATTAAAAAAAATGTTCATTTGTTAAATAGTCATCTAAAAGTACTACTAGTAAATAGTCGACACAAAACCTTACTAAGTAGTACAAAATAATCAAGTCTACTGATTTTGATTGGCTGTGAAATTCAATATTCTGCATTTTTTGGTCTTTTTTTGACAGACGACAGATGATGTGAATAATCATTTGAATTTTTGACGGTTACAAAAAATAAACAAAACATACAAATTAATTCAAACCATATTTATTAATCATTTTACACAGTACAGTTTTATCTCATTTTTTGCATTCCTCTTTACTTCTTCTGGAAGACAGGTAAAAACGGCTGGTTATTCGCCGCGGTAAAAATGGGTCCAGTGATGGGTTCAACATCTTCGTACCTCAACTTAGCAGAATAGGCCATCCTCTGGAGGTCAGCAGAGGTCACATACTGCACCTTCTGGAGTCTTCCGTCCGGAAGAAGAAGGTAGTACTGACCGCGTTCTACGTTCGCGGCCACTGTCTGCTTCTGAGGAAACTTCAAATTCTCAGCCTGAAAGAGTTGAGTTTGACAGTTACAAATTGAACCTCGACACATATTTGGATAGAATACCAATTAGTGATACGTGTAACACGCTGTAAAATGGCGAGGAATACTAAATAGTTAGGTTATTTTTAGCTTGGGTAAGTTTCGGTTTCAATAGTGGACAAGCGAGCAATGCTAATTACTTGTGGTATTTTTATTTTGGGACTGAACACGGTTTTATTTTAAAGGCGATTGTGCAACAAAATATTGAGTTTTGCTTTATCATGACATATTTTTGGGGGCAAAATGTGCTACTTTTTGTAAATCAATATAAAAAATTATTATTATAGGTGCAACTATAACAATATTAAATGATAAATGATAGTAGAAAATTTAGGATAGATCCATTTAAATAAAAACAAATTTTTGAAGATATGTTATATTTTTAAAATGTACGTGAAATTTTTAGAGCTTTTAAATATTTTTAGCGAAAACTACTACAGACGTGAAATTGGACTATATGAAAATAGTAATATCCTAATATTTCACTGTGTGATATCATTTTAAAAATCTGATGTAGCCAGCACAAGACTTCCCGCCATGCTCTACTCTTTTACTACTATACAAATCAAGATACAAATATTTTTTAAGTACACCACTGGATTCCTCGTGTCAAACTACATATAAATACATATTTTCTCTAAAAAAATTCGGTCGGGTACAATTTTAAATTCACTTTGAAAAAATTTAAAATGTCGAAAATTTTTGAAATTTTCGATTCGCTCAAAATTGGGTTATACCCTATTTTGGGCCCGAGGAATTCAATGGTGCCACTAAAAAAAAATTTCGGCTTATACTTTTCGAGATAATTTTTGCAGGTCAAAGACGGGAGTAGCTATAACCGTAATTTTATCACCATTGAATTCCTCGCGTCGAATTACATATGAATCCAAATTTTCGCGAAAAAGTTTCAACGGGTACAATTTTTATGAAGGGTTTTCGAAAATGGCCAAAAAACGTAGGACAACCCCTTGATGAAATTTTCGCCAAAATAACTTTTTCTCTCAGAAATGGCTGAAAATTTGGTTATATACTAATTCGACCCCGAGGATTTCAAATCTGCGATCAAAAATTTTTTTCGACCAATATTTTTCGACATAATATTTTTAAGTCGAAAACTGGTCGAAATGGAAAATTGATTTTGTCACCATTGGATTCCTCGGGTCAAATTATGTAGGAATCCAAATTTTCATGAAAAAATTCTAAGGGGTACAATTTTTATTGAGGTATTAGAAAATGGTACAAAACTTATTTTCTAGCCTAAAGATTAATATTGGGAATATTATATACTAATTCGACCACGAGAATTTCAAATCTGTTACTAATATAACGTACGTAGTTTAGTCATTTCTATTTAATATTAAAAAATAGACCAATTAAATAATTTATTTAGATAAAAAATAAATAATTCTCGGGTTACCCGCTTGCTTGCCTACTGCTATCTCCCCTGATATAATCATTTCTTACCTCCGGCTCCTCAGTGAAATCAATCTCAGTGGTGGTGCCCACCTCAGTGGTGGTGGGGGGCCCGTACACATCCCTGGGGGGGCCGTACACCTGCGGTGGAGGGCCGTACGAGGGGCTCGGCGCGGGGGCGGTCTGCCTGGCTGGTAGCACGAGCCTCTCGCCCTGGGGCTGCCACCCCGAGGGCTGGTAGGGGGCGGAGTTGGGTGGGGGGAAGGCTTGGCGCGCCAGGGTGGAGTACCGTACAGGGGCGGGTGGGGGGACGGCCAGGGAGAGGGCGGCGAAGGAGAGGAATACGAATAACTGAAAAAAATAATTATTACTAATCTTGTCATTGCACAACTAATTGAAATTTAATTTTATTCTATACATAGTTAATTATTATAAGTATATTAACTATGCAACGAATAGTAAATGTGCCGGATAATGCCGAATAACGAATATTCTGCACACGTTTGGTGCCAAATGATAAACTTACAAGGATTAACGCGACTGCTTTGAATGCAGAAAAATTTATTTTTTTGTTCCATAATTTGCCGCTTTTAAATTTTAATAACGAATAATATATCATTTTTATTTTTATAAAAATTACAAAATTACATAATTCTTTGTTTGTCAATGAAATATCTAAATAAACCACATTCAGGAGACCGTTAAAGGCAATCGCAGTTCAGGTCTACATTTTAAGATAATATAATAATTTTCAATGTGTCCAAAATATAATTTCTTGTAAAAGGTAGTCGGAAGTTGGACTAGGTACCTTTTACAAATAATACAATAATAAATATTTTTTTGCAAAATGGGGCATTGTATCGTAAGGAAAAAAATACGAATTTATTTAATATTTTTTTATAAATCGAAAAATCTAAAATTAACGAAATTTAGTAGGTATTGTCAGTATCATAGTTACTTAGTGGGAGGTAAAATAGTATATTGTGTATCTAGTGCGCAAAGTAAGCAATTGCGCGAGGCGAGTTGCAGCCCGAGCAGTAGCGGCTCGAGGCCTACCGAGGCGAGCCGAGGAGGCCGAGGGTCGCTACGGCGAGGGCTGCAACGAAGCCAAGCGCAATTGCGCCTTTGCTCACGAGATGCACACGATATTTTTTGTCATTACTGCACAAAAAGTAACCTTTTGAGTGAGCATTACTTATCAAAAGATAAAATGAATACTTTTAAAATTAATATGTATAAAATAAAAAAGTAACTAATATTTACCTACATGTAAAAGCATAAGAAACTAATTATTAATAGTAAAGAAAAGAACATTAAAATATAAAAATAAAATATTATTGTCCATTAGATCCAATATCCAATGCACAATCTGCACAATAGTCGACACTCGACAGTAGAAACTATGCATAGAGAAGTAGGTACTACAGCTGTTCACGTGCTTGTAGTATTAGATTATCACGTGTGTGGCGCTAGTGCTAAGCGCACATTTCGTGTCGGTAACTACAGAAAACTGTGTGAATGTTAAATTTGCGTGCGCAAAGTGAAATTTTGCGCACGCTATTCCCGCACGCTTGTACTTTGCGCACGCATTTTTGTCTAGTTAAAAAATAAGCCACTTTGCGCACGCAAAACAGGCACGAAAAAGGTTACTTTTTGTGCAGGTATGACAAAAATTATATTTCTTTGTCACAGTGACCTGTGCTGCTGCCACACCCAATAAGGTGAAAGGTGTGATATTAATTAATTAGTTTTAACTTACCTTCATATTGTTAATAAATTTCTTTCTTCTTCAGTCACAGTTGATCGACTGATAACATATCACTGATTGCTTACCAATTTATACTAATCGATGAGTAACCCTCACGTATGATTTTATGATTTTGACATTGACACAGAAATTTTACGTAACGCATACAAAATTCACAGACGAATTTGTAACACCTTGTAACATAAGACATAATTGTACGCATAACCATTTATGTGGCGACCAATTGCGTGTGTTATTTAATATGCTGGGTGATGTACATTCGGTAATTGAAAGCGAACTTGAAAACTTTAAAAGAAAATTAAGTCAGTTTAGAAGGAGCAATGACTCATCAACGAAGTTTGCCTTTGTTCAACTTTACATAATACATAGGATATGGATATGAAAGATACACAACTAAAATCCAGCATAAAATGTATACTAACGTATTTGGTAAAAAAAATCGCAATGACACCGCCGCTCTATTTTTGAGTTCTTTTTACGAAATTCATTATTCATTAAATTTGTATTTAACATTAATTCTTATTTACACTCGAAATGACAATGTATCCAATTTTTAATTTTACTGTCGATTTTCATTTTGAACATTTAAAAAACAAAAACCTAGAATTACGAATAGTGTTTTATGTGCTACCTTATAGTATTTGAATTACTTTATCACTTAATTATAAATAGCTTTTAATATAACAAGAATATTGTGCGACTTATAATACCGAGGATGTTGCTAAGCGACGAGGTGAAACCGAGTCTCTTTGAACATCCAAGGGGGCTTAAATCACATATATTCGCGTTATATTCAAAGAGCTTAATCGTATCATCAACGACAGCGATGTTAAAACAAATCAACAATTTTATAGGCATGTCAATTAGTTGACAGTTTGCATATTATGCAGTTTTTGATGTTATTATGGTTGCATCTAACGTATTAAGTTCGTAACTAATGAATTATTAGTATATTATATATTGAGGGACTAAACTGCATGATTTAATCCAGAGGGTGAAGTTTATTTCACGAGCCGAAGGTGAGGGAAATAATCACCTGGGGGATTAAAGGTACTTTAGTCCTGTGGTATATACGCTATTTTTTGCACTTCATCCTCAAACGAATGCAAAATAGTTTAAAAGAATACACATTTTGTAATTTTGCCAGTAAATTTTATGACAAATATTTATATTGTTACCATAGATACTCTGTAACAAATAGCACGTATTTACTTGACAACGGGATTAATTAATTCAATTCCTTGACAACGGGATTAAATATGAGAAATAATCCCTTGGGATCAAATTAAGAACCTTAGTCCCTAAAAATAAAGACTAAAGAACAGTTTTAGTCCCGGAAGTGCAAAAAAGTATCTAACGTATTATAAGTAACTAACGTATTATTTTGTTTATAAATATCAATAAAGTTTACATCTGGTAGCGTTACCATGAACTGGTTAGTCTGATACGTCATCAGTCCAAGAAAATTTACTTTAAATATTTTTTTGCTAAATGAAACATTGTTTCGTGAAACAATAAAATACGAGTTTATTTTTTATCATATTAAAAAATCAAAAAATACCTTATTGGGTAAAAAGCGTCATATGATGTGATGAGAATATTTTCAATCTTAAAATTGTAGTAAAAATCCAACTCAAACAATTCAGCTGATCTGCAATCATCCCTTGTTTCGGAGGGTGCGTATGCGGATTACCCCGCCGTCTTAAACTCGGGGTTGCGTCGTGTGATTGCGACACCCCTGCATCTAGCGCCCTAGCCGGCGTGCAGGGTCGGCTCCACTACAAATTCAAGTCTAAATCTCATTAAAATCAGTTGCGGGTTGTTCATTATTCCCTCGGCGTCGTTTTAGAGCGTCGAGACGCGGGCCCGGCATTTAAACGCCCGTTTAGCGCGGTGCTAACTGTTTATTACTTGATCAACTCCAGATAGAGAAACTTGAAGGGTTGTTTGTTTATTTAGAAGAGAGGATATTTTTGAGATGAGTTTACATAAGTAGATTGAAAGAAATTTTGTAATACAGTATACCAAAAGATCTATTTGTAAAAACCCGTGATTTTTCAGAATATCACTCCTTTACCCCTTTACTCCTTTACAAAAAATCTGCTGTGGCCAGCACACGACCTCTCGCCTTATTCTGCTTATTCTACTAATCTAATAAATAGTTTTACTTACATGTTCATGTAATATGTAAACAATAATGTAAACCAAGATGCAAGCAAAAGATGTCAACTGTACTGTCACTGTCATAATCATTCAAATTTTATATTATTGTTATGGCAATCATAGCCTATAAGATTTTAAAGGTTCAAACACTACATTTTAAATTGTCCTATAGTTTATAAATTGTACAGAAAATTCTTTATAAAATGGTACAAAAATATGATTGGTCTATTGAAAATCGTATTTAAACCTTAGATATAAGATTTGGTATTTAAATGTTTGCTATTTTTTGAGTTATCGTTTCCGAAAAAATTGTAACACACGGCGTAAAAGACGAACGCACACACACACAGACATCATCTCAAAAATGTGTAATTCGTAGAAATCCTAAAACGTGCTTATATGCCAAAAACTCTCATTCGAAAAAATACCTTTCTTTTAGAATATGAGGCGAGATATAAAAAGAGAGTCTACAAAAACGATACTTTTTTCAAAATCGGCATGAAAATCTTCATTTCCTGACTAATTTTTAATTTTTTAAACTTTTCACTGTCTGTAGGTACAAACACTCTGATGATTTATGCAAACCTAATTTTTTTCTATAATTTTAAGCTTCCATAATTGCCGATTTAAAAAAAATAAAATACATCACGCGTCATAAAAATGTCTTTGCTAGACTCGGAGGCTTTGAAGAAACGCTCGGACGCTGCGCATCCTCGCATTCTTCAAACAAGCCTCCTCGTCTGCAATGAAACATTGCATTGACTTGTAATGTAATATACTATTACACAGGTTATAGTTCAATAGAGTATGACATAAATAAATCAGAATTTTTTATTTTAAAGTTACATTTTCTTTTTATGGCCTACAAAAGCAATAAAATTTGATACTCTTTACCGAACAATATGAAGTAAGGTCATGGAAAAATCGCAACTACCTTAGACATCAGCGATGTGTGATTGTTATGTTTACATTTCAGGAGGCCAAAAAATTATTTACAAATGATTACGATTACCATTTTCAGAAATTCTTTAAAAAAATATGTAATGTAATTATAAGTCGGTGTTTCTTTGAGCAACATAGCTAACGAAACCCTTTAGAAATCTTCTTCGACAATAACTGCATTACACTAGTAATCTTTTTGGGTCTCACTATCCATATCCTCTCCATAATTCGGTTTGGAGTAACGGTAAACGTACCCAAAGCTTCGTACCATTATATCGAGTTGTATACAAAGTTTCCTAGATAATAACTAGGAATGTTGCAGTGGCGGTATTCAAACTTGTTATTACATCCATTTTGGGATTAGAGATGTAAGCGCGCTACAAACGCGCCGGAAACACGCTCCGTGCGTCCGGTAAGTGTGTTGCCGCCTGATTAGTTAGACATGATACAACGAGGAACAAGTAATTTTTGAATAGATGCGAAATTATCTTCTGCTTTGTCGGCATAAGGATTTTTAAACGGATTACAAGATTAGGTTAACTATTTTTGGATTATAAGGAATGCATACCTATAGTTATATCTTATACCTACAAACAATTCGTAGAATTTTGGAAAGTTTTGCAATTTGGAATATTATCGGCTCTTTTAGATTTTTTTGCACTTTTTTCGAGGACTCGCAATGCACAAAATAATAGTTCAAGTCGTTATATTAATATACCGTAAAAATAGATTGGTCAAATCACTTGTAAGATGTGTCAAACTCCAATATGGCGGACAAGTCAGCTAATAAATTTATGTGATGTCATTACAAAATACAAAATCACAGTAAATATACTTTATATGCCTCCGGTCGGCATCGCTAGTTTTCCATATCTCAAAATCCGCCAGAAACTCTTTGTTGCCAGCCTAGGCCGGCAAACAACCGGAAGTTATAGGTTGGCATCTTGACATTACTACAGTTGTCAAGCAGATGTCAATTTTATGCGTTTAATATTTTGTATACAAGAATTAACAAGATTTTGACAAATTTTAGACGTAAATCGTTAATAGAAACTGAAATAAATATATTTTAAGCTCAAATTCAAGTATTCAGTGCACAATTTTTTAGATTATGTATAATTATTTTATATTTTTGTAATGAAATCGGCACATCAAATATTGTGTATTACACGTCCAGAAACTGTTATGCTAGTGCTCGTAATTTGCAAGCCTCGCCTGTGGCTCGGCGTGTCAAAAATACTCGCTCTTGCAAAAGGTCAGTTTCTGGCCTTGTGATACAAATAACTATTTCGGCGATTGGCTGTTTTTTGACAGTTGACAGTCAGCAAAGTGTCACTTTTGCTGCCTAGGCAGCAAAAATAGTAAAAAAAAGCCTAGGCAGCAAAAGTAATTGTTACTATGGTGAATCAACAAATTTGACATTTATAAAATTCATCAACATACCTAACCTATTTTGTTTTTTCATAGCAACTGTCAACATATACACATAGCAACATAATTTGATTGCGATACCTATCAATATATTTAAAATAATCACTAAATTAATATTAATTAATAACAATCGCCGAAAAAGTAACATGGCAAAAAACAGATTTGCTGCCTAAGCTAGATTCATAGCCTCGGCTGCTCCTCATCTATGAAACTCTAGCCGCGGCAGCAAATCTAATATTTTTTGCCTAGTCAAACAAATAACTATTTTTAAAATCTGAAATACTTTGTTACAATCTGTCACAGAAAGGATTCTTGTAATTTCCATGATATTATCGCAGTCTTTCATGTGTCTTATTATAAGCCAATAAAAAAACTAGTACAAATGATCGTCACCGCTCCCCTATTTACAAGTTGAACTATTCTAGTCAGAGTAACAATATTAGGCAAGCGGCACACCACGTCCATACATAGTCCTGTATCAGTAATACCGTGTATCCCTTCTTTTGTCCCGATATTGAAATAGAATCATTTGACTGTAAATAATTTGCTTTGCGCGTCCCTCGCCGCTCGCTTCCCTCTGGACTGTCGGCTGCACACACACGCACACACACACACACACACACTCCATGATAACATACACACACACACGCACGCACACACACTGATACGGAGATGCTGACAAGTTATTAGTAAAGAGTTTCATCCAGTCTGGGAATGGAACAGAACTCGGTTGTGCAACAACGGCTGTATGCTAACAGTATTAGAGAAGTGTACGCTGGAAATGGAATAACAAAACAACAGACTGTCGAGGGGATGACAGGGCCAGAGTGATCGAACTGTATTATATTCCTGGAATTTTACATCCAAAACTATCCTTTACTTTCAGTTTTACTTTTTCATAAAAATAAATATGAATTATTCGGATAATTCCACTCCTGTATAAAGTAAGCCATAAACAAAACACAATTTATCGCTTTGACAGCGGATAAAAAGGAAGGTAACTTTTTGCAAGTATGAAAAAACCTTATTTACCTTTTTCTTAGATACTAAACAAATCACTAATACGTCATTTGCTTCATATTTCTAATATTTGTCAATGAAATGATTCGATTTTGGGAATATTTGTGAAGAAGAACCAAAGAAGTCGTTAAATTATCTCGTTGAATTACTCTCGAACATTTTATTTCCTCCGAATAAATTTCTGTTTGATATCTCAACCTTGTCACCTGACAGTAATTTGACTCGAAAAATTGTTTTAAAATAAAATCACTCCACCTACGGTGTCTTGATTTTATTAAACAATTTTTGTTTTCAAATTGCTAGGCAACAAGGTTTCAATACAAACAGAAATTTATCCAGAGAAATAAAAAGCTCTTATGTAATTACAGTTGATAATATTGGAAACCTCGACTGTCTCTGTCTCGGTCTCCAACCGTTAAACTGCACTTACCGCTCTTGATACTTAATATACCTACTATAATTTTTAACTGTCTTGCCATTGTATAATTCTTTAAAATTTAATTTTGTTCCATTCATAGTTAGGTACCCAAGTAACATAGCCTGACGGTCGACTAAAAAATGACATCATTATAAAGTTTATTTTAAGTCTTATACGGCCGTCTAATTTGACTTCAGAGCTACACGTTTAGATGACATGGATTTTTATATTATACGTCTATTTTGACATTTTATTTGACTTTGAATCAACGTCAAAACGATGTGTATTTTTTGTATAAGAAAGGTCTACTTTAACGAATCGTCTGTCTTCGAATCAACGTCAAAATAACGTTTTATATAAGTCTATTCTGACGTTTTATTTTACTATGAAATTACGTCGAGATGACGTGTATTTTTTATATATTAAATAACTGGTCTATTTTATCGTCAAATTTAAGATTGGAACGACACGAAAATGACAGATATTTTTGATGCCTCATTATTTTGGATCATAGTGCGTTACCGAAGAAAATTTTTTTGTGTTTTCGAGTTTGCATGAAATATCCATTAACAATCTTCAATCCAGTGGCTCCAAAAATGTGTTCGTAGCAAAAATTGCCCATAAATTAACGAATTTTTAAAATTTTCATGATCAGTTAGTTGTTTTGAATCACCCTGTATATTTTACCGTGTGTGTGGCACCATCTAACGAATTTTGTCTTCACTAATTTGTTCTCTTAAGTAGACCATCTAATATTAAATTAAAATCAGTAGATAAGTCTATTTAATCCATAGAAAATTCGGCCGCCAATTTAACTCATTGTTTCCTAACGTTGTAGTATAACATTACAATAACCCTCTTAAGAAATCAGTACGCGTGCAAAAGTAGTACACACTTAAGCCGGTGTAATAATAGTTCTCATTTTCAAGCACCCTCGAATATTTCATATTTCAATTAATAATATCGCAACAATGGCCGGGCAAGGACCCAACCCCCCATTATGTAATGTACACCATAATATGTTCGCGTACACCTTAGTTAAATGCCAGTTGTACGTACACACACCACTGGTTCCAGCTACAATACTAATGTGAGTATTATATTGATTTGGAAACCATATTTTATATCTGCTACGGGACGGTTGGGATGTAATAAATGTTCAATTTACTGTGCTAACTGCGTTTTTTTAATTCGCTAACGCTACCCCGATAGAGATTTTGACACGCTTTATAATATTTTAGATTTAATGTTTAGATTTTTGACAAAATGAATGAGGGGTCTGGGTTTTTTTACACTTGGTTTAATATTTTTATTCAATTTTGACGTTTTAAACTACTATTATTTACTCCATAGCAACAACTTTAAACAATTCTTTATTCACAAGTGAATTAAATTTTTTTTTGCACTTCCGGGACTAAAACTCTTCTTTAGTCCTTATTTTTAGGGACTTAGGTTCTTAATTTGATCCCAAGGGATTATTTTTCATATTTAATCCCGTTGTCAAGGAATTGAATTTGTTACAGAGTATCTATGGTAACAATATAAATATTTGTCATAAAATTTACTGTCAAAATTACAAAATGTGTATTCTTTTAAACTATTTTGCATTCGTTTGAGGATGAAGTGCAAAAATAGCGTATATACCACAGGACTAAAGTATCTTTAATCCCTCAGGTGATTATTTCCCTCACCTTCGGCTCGTGAAATAAACTTCACCCTCAGGATTAAATCATGCACTTTAGTCCCTCAATATATAATATACTATTAAATCACTCTGACGTTTTAAACCATCATTATTTCGTTAAAAATGCATAAAAACAATGACAACTTGCCACTGACGACTACTTAGATTTTTTTTGTTATGTCAAAATAAATTTATAATTCATATATTTGAAATAATTTCGTCAAATTTTAATAAAATATTGTATAAACCACGTGAGATACGAATGTTTATTCACTCGAAGAAATTATCCCACTCGCCCTTCGGGCTCGGGGGCTAAACTTTCTTCTCTTGAATAAACATTCATGTATCTCACTTGGTGTATAAATATCTATTATCACATAATATTAAACAACAACAGTTTTCAAGTTTGTTATTTGCTTTTGCAGTTTTATTCATGGTATATCTAGAAAGGCCATCTTTAAAAATTGATTTGAATCGATTCAATACTCTAGCAATGTAGCGAAGTAAAAGTTATACGATTATATTTCTAAAGTTTTAAACTTGTCCTGATAAAAGCAAGGAAAGTAAAAAGATTTTCCGATTTTCTTTATGCTCGTGAGCATTATAAATAAATATTTTAATCAATAATTTGTTTAGAAATATAGGGATCCAGGTATAGAAATTTACAAATATTGTGTGTCATTGCATTTTGACAATTTGAAGGAAAAACAGGTACTAGGATGTTGTGAATTAAAATTAAAATTAAAAATGGAGACCGAGACGTGGTCGAGGTTTCCAATAATATCAACTGTAATTACACAAGAGCTTTTTATTTCGCCGGATAAATTTCTGTTTGTATTGAAATCTTGTTGCCTAGCAATTTGAAAAGAAAATTTGTTTAATAAAATCACGACCCCGTAGGTGGAGTGATTTTATTTTAAAATTAATTAAAATATTTAATCTAGGTTTATGCCCAGTTAAAATTCCGAAAAAATCTTTGGAATCCATATAAAGAAATGAGGAAAAAGTATGTTTACGCAATTTTGTACATGCTTTATTTTATGATTAAGATAATTATTTGAAAATGTAACTCGGCATGAACCTAGTTCCATTCTTCGTCTGAAAATAAATTTATGAAATTTTGATTTATCTGTAAAAATTCGTGAGCGCATTTTCAAAATGGCAAGACTGCTTTTACGTATTTTAGACGAATGTTTCCATGCGTTAGCATAGGATCTACTGGTAGTAGGTTACAAAGGTGGATTTGAGAGCGTCAACTTTGGTTCAAATCCATATAGTTACACTTTTCCGTTTTACTACAAACAGATCTCTTAGTGTACTCTGTTCTCTAACAACTATGGTCGAAGCAGTAGTATGTGATGACGTTATAAACCCCAAGTTCCGTGGTTCAAGTCTCTCGGCCAGCAGTGTGTGATTGTAAAACATCTCGGACGCACTTCAAGCTGACCACTTGATCGTCTTAATGTAGTCTTGGTTGTACAATAATCTTTCCGCTCCCACTTTCAATTTCAAAGATCGTCGCGCGAATTGAGATTCTGACTGCACCAAGATGTTCGGTCAACTATAATTGGGAGCAAATCCTGTAGAGGTTAGCATCAAATATGTCTCAAAGTAATGTAGATTAGATAAACGGAGAAATGTATCCAATATTGTAGAAACCGACACGACAACAAAACATAAACATTGTCGAATTTCATTTCTTGTCGGGGTTGAAGAACGCAAGATTGGTAGTCAGTGGTGGGGGAAGGGGGTTGAAGCACATGGCTACCGACGATTCTCCCCTCTCGGCATAAAATTTTGTTTTCAAGTAATGCAGCCGAGCGAAAACACGTAGATTGTGCTGTGTAATTGAAAAAAGGTGGCCGTTTTATTCGCAGAGGGCAGCAGCCGGGGTATTCATATAAATCATTGCTCATTGACGTGACGCTAACTTCACGCGGGTCCATCACGCGTGCTCGCGCTATCGAAGCTAACTTCAGGCGCCCTACACAATGCCCCTGGCGTAAATATCACATAATTAAAGCGAGAGCCACCCTGTACTACATATTACAATTATCGTATCATCCCTTCACCACTTATTTACCTTCGTCAGTTCATTACCAATTATTCTATTATTACTTTATCTAATTACTAGCATAGTATTTACGACCGTTGATCATTTTTTGTGTTGTATAAAAGGTTGGATATGGATTTGCAAATATTTTAATAAAAACGTTAGATTGACAGTCTATTAAAAATGGACCTTAATTTTTAGAATTTCTTAAAAATTCTTTTTGTTCTGTAATCAGTATATCAAGCTATATCAGTAAAATTTATTAAAATCTTTAAAAAAATGTACTAATCGATATTTGAGCTGAAAATTTGTATAACCCATGTAATTCGGCGCGTGCGGATATATGTTACGATTTTTTCTCCGCCAGTATAAAAAAATCTGACGTGGACACCACATGACTTCCTTGTACGCCTTGTGTGTTCATACTTTTCTTAATAACTAAAATGTAAAATAATATTAAACATTCTTTTAACTTATTATACTAGTATACTCACAAATATATTTTAGTCATTTTATTTAAACTGCAGAAGAAGATATAAAGCATATTTTACTATTGTCACTGTCATGTCATAATCATTTAAATTTTACGTAGTAACAAATGTTAATCGATCATGGACTACAAGATACCGAAATACTATAAATTATAAATATATACTTTAATTATTTTTAAATGATAGCAGATACAAAAATATTTATAAAATACCGGTTGTAGGTAATAATCACATAATCTTTCATTTAAAATTAAAAAAATTGTCTAAAATTAAATATTTATCGAAATATTTTTAAAAAGTACTACTTCCGGTTTGTAGACTGAAACCAAAAATAGGAGGTGCACAACTAGATGCTATAACAGTCCTAAATACAAAATTTCAACTTTCTACGTCTAACCGTATTTGAGTTATGCGACACACATACGTCCGTCCGTACGTACGTACGTACGTACGTACGTACAGACGTCACGTCGAAACTAGTCATAATGGATTCAGAAAAGGTCAAAACGGATATTTCCGTCAAAATCTGAGAACCGAAATTTTTCGCGATTACAATACTTCCTTACTTCGTACAAGGAAGTAAAAATATCAAACATTAAATTACCAAATATTATATTTAAGGTTAATAAAAACCTTAAGTGCCCAATAAATTTTGGTAACAATCCATAAACAGAAAGTAGTACTTTTACTTAAAGACCATACAAATTTTCTTTAAAATCTCGATGAATAAAGTACTTATAATCGGGTTTATGTATTTGGCACCATTTACAAATTATATTACAATTTATAATTTTGTGTTTGAATCTTGATCGAAACATTTGCTATTACGAAAAATTGAAATGTTTATAACAGTGACATCGGTGACATATAGTTAATTCGCCAACTTATTTCTCGCATGAAAGGAACTGAGTCAAGAGAAAAACTGAGCTGAACGACTTCTATATACAGTAGGTATTTTAAGATAGCGAAGCAGATTCTACCAAAAAAAAATTATGCGTAACTTGCTTTTATAGTTCTTGAGGTTTTTTTAGCCCTCGGCTAACGCTCGGGCTCAAAATCATGTCTCAAGCCATAAAAGCTTCCTTACACCCTTAATACATAAATAACTATTAGTAGGTAAATGCAACTACTTCGTCTCGATTTCGTCGCGAGCCTCGCACGAGTTCTCAGCTTCAGCTTTTCTCAATTGCTCTATTCTATTCTAAGTCTTGTTTGTTCTTATTGTTCAGTTCGGTATCGTATTACCGAAGTATCAACCGGTGAATAAACACAATTGTGGCGCGTTTACCGCGGTCGCTGCCGAATTACTTCTGCCTTTTTGCCTCAATTAGTGCCACTGTAACGTACTGCCACCTTACGCAAGAAAAGGATTTCATTCACTTCGGAGTGATATGCAGTTTGGGTTTTTAATTATGAGAGAGTTAAAAATAAGTGGAATTTTTAACCCTCACTAATATATCTACTAGTTTAATATTTATTTAAGATAAATAGAGCTAATTTTATGCTGAGAAAAATTGTAAATACTGTGTCTTTAGAAGCCGCAATGGATCTGTATTTCGCCAGTGTATATTGTATTTTGTCATATGGAATTATTTTATCTTCGGATGTAAACAGTTTATTTAAACATCAAAAACAATCAGTACGTATTTTATGCAAAGTTGTCACAAGACATCACTGCAAAGAATTATTTAGTATGGAAAAGATTCTAACTTTACCTAGTCTATATCGTTGTGCTACATATTTACCATTCTATTTTTACCACTCCAACTTTTACCACAGCATTTTTACCACCATTCTTTTTTACCGCTATCCTGTTTTACCGTTAACCCATTTTTTACCACTCAATTTTTACCACTCAATTTTTACCACTCCAACTTTTACCTCTTCATTTGTACCACTATACTTTTTACCGCTATTTCGTTTTACCACTCCGCTTTTACCATTACAACTTTCACCACCATACTTTTTTACCGCTATTCCGTTTTACCATTAATAGTTTGTGGGGCTCTAGTACGGTTTTGTTAGCTTTGTTAGTGTAGTAAAAAAACTTTTACCTCTGCATTTGTACCACAATACTTTTTACCACTATTTCGTTTTACCACTAATACATTTTTACCACTCCGCTTTTACCATTATAACTTTTACCACCATACTTTTATACCGCTATTCCGTTTTACCATTAATAGTTTGTGGGGCTATAGTGCGGTTTTGTTAGTGTAGTAAATATCAAAACCGAGTTTGTGGGGCTCTAGTACGGTTTTGTTAGCTTAGTTATTGTAGTAAAAACAAAAACCGAGTTTGTGGGGCTCTAGTACGGTTTTGTTAGCTTTGTTAGTGTAGTAAATACCAAAACCGAGTTTGTGGGGCTCTAGTACGGTTTTGTTAGCTTTGTTAGTGTAGTACAAACAAAAACCGAGTTTGTGGGGCTCTAGTACGGTTTTGTTAGCTTTGTTATTGTAGTAAATACCAAAACCGAGTTTGTGGGGCTTTAGTACGGTTTTGTTAGCTTTGTTAAAAAAGAGACGGTGGTAAAAATGGATTGGTAAAAGAATACGTTTGGTAAATACGTTGGTGGTAAAAAAGAATTCGTGGTAAAAAGGGACGGTGGTAAAAATGGATTGGTAAAAGAATACGTTTGGTAAATACGTTGGTGGTAAAAAAGAATTCGTGGTAAAAAGGGACGGTGGTAAAAATGGATTGGTAAAAGAATTACGGTGGTAAAAAAGGGACGGTGGTAAATAGGAATTGGTAAATATGGGGGCAAATCTCAAAAACAATCAGTACGTATTTTATGCAAGGTTGTCACTGCAAAGAATTATTTAGTATGGAAAAGATTCTAACTTTACCTAGTTTATCTTTCATACTTTACTACACATTAAGGTTTAATTAGTTCTTAATTCATCTCAAATAAAGAACAACAGAACAGAAATTAAAAATCCCTTGACAAACATTAGCTCAACCTCCCTTAGTTCCCCTAACCCAACCCCATCCACGTGAAATGAGCAGCCTATCGCAAACACAAAGACAAGTCTCTTCTTCTTAGCGTCTTCAGCCCCTCGCATCATATTTTTCGCGTCAGATAATGGATGCCTCGTAATATCAAAGCCTAGCCGAGGCGTAACCGGCTACAAAATGGCCGCCGCCGGTGTAATAAAGAGGAAATGATATTGAAAAATACAACATACGGTAGCGGGTAGCGGCGCCAGATCTGCTTGTGATAATTAATGGTGCGCGCGGAGCACAAAGGTGGAAGGATTTTTTTTTCATTATTTTTTGGTCTTTTGTGTCAACGGTGATAATGTTACATGCTTTGTTGACATCGAATTGGAGCAAATTCACTTTCGCCATCGGTTTAATTATTTTATTTCCGTGGATTTGCACACGGATTTTAATATTTTGATTAATAATTTGTTACAACTATTTCTAGTTATATTATTATTTAATGTTATGAATATGAATCATCTAATTAATTTAATAGTCTTAATTTTAAAGAAACATGTAGTAGTAGTTTATTTATATTGATTAAACTGTGGATTGAACATAGTGTGTATTGTGTTGTTGAAAGATTAATAAAAGGAAGTAACCTGGTTTGCTGGTTTACATTGATTTTGGCTATTTTATTTTCCTGCTTTCCGTCATTTTCATTACAATTTATTCTAATTCTATGGAAGGAAAGTTTGGTTTACGAGTGGAATGAATAATAGTTATTTATATAACAAGGACGCAAAATTAAGTTATAGTGGACGAATCCATTTACGGACGAGGCGCGAGCCGAATCTTTAAATTAGATTACTTGTTTAATACTAATTTTTTGAATGTGTTACCAGCCGCGCAGTCAGGGGAATTGATTTTGAAAAATAAAATAAAAATCAATGACAACTTTAAAAAATCTGATGTTGCCAGCACAAGACCTCCCTACTCAAGATGCCCTACTCTTTTAATTGCAGTTTAATATTATATCTATTACTTAAATATATTTAAAAAAGTGTAATTAATCTCTTCGAACAAGTTGGAAAAAAATGGATGTCCCTTTTTCCCCTTTTTCCAACTTTAAAGGCCGATATCTCAAAAACTAAGCGAAAAATTAAACTCTAGTCTGCAGCATTGTATTTCTAACACTTAAATTAACCTATAACCAAATTTTTAAAATTTAGAAAATTTTGAAATTTTTTGACCTCCCAAAAACCGACCACCCTTGATTTCTCAAAAATGGTTCAATATATTGACTTCAATTATTCAGCAATGAATTCCTCGCGCCGAATTACATATGTGTACCAATTTTCAGCTCAAAATTCCAACGGGTACAAGATTTATCACCGTTTTTCCATTTTTGAAGATTTCTTAAGGGGTAGGTTTTTCTAAAATCGACAATGTTGGATAAATCTTGTACCCGGCGGAATTTTGAGCTGAAAATTGGTACACATATGTAATTCGGCGCGAGGAATTCATTGGTGAATAAATTAAGTCGATATATTGAACCATTTTTGAGAAACCGAGAGTGGTCGGTTTTTGGGAGGTAAAAAAATTTCAAAATTCTGAAAATTTGTTTATAGGTTAATTTAAGTGTTAGAAATACAGTGCTGCAGACTAAAGTTTGATTTCTAGCTTAGATTTTGAGATATCGGCGCATTTTGATAACTTTTTTTTTTACTACAAATTTTTTTAAATACTCAGGTCCCCTGCGCGCCTGGGGACAGTACAGTTGACATCTTTTGTTTGCATCTTGGTTTACATATTATATTAAAATGTAAGAAAACAATTTATTAGATTATAGTAGAATAAGCGGCGAGAGATCGTGTGCTGGCCACATCAGATTTTTTCTTAATAAAACTGTATATTCTTAAAAATTGTAACCAGAAATGGTAAAATTCTTCATTTATCGATTGAATCAGCAAATCGCCAAATAGATTCCACAATATCCGCAATTGTAATACAATTCATTCTTTCGTTAAAAACCTAGACCCTCTTCAGTGCCAACGCCAAGTAAAAAGCTCGTAGCTGGTAGCATTTTCATCTTCGTGTGCGTCGGCAGGCATTCATTTCCTCTGGGGCGGAGCAGCGGGGGCCCACCGAAGCCCCGCTCGTCACGCAGCGCTATCAGCGCCGGGCTCGGTCTCCTTATCGTCAGTTTCTAGTTGAGTGCGCCCACGTTACGTATAACACAGCGAGATGGCACCACCGGAGAGGCGGGGGCGTTATCTACGTGACGTCACGCCACTCGTATGCTTACTTACATAGAACACGATAACACTTCAAGATAGTAGCGAGCGCGCTCCTTCTAGCTGATAACGTAACCTGCGATGTTACCGACTCGGTTCAGCTTCCTTCTGGTTCGGTATACACGAGCGAAGACGCTAAGCTATTTATACTTCTGAGGATAACTTATAAATATAGATACGACACACTGATATGGAAACGTCCAACGAATTCTGCTCGCTACGTGGACGAAGTTTTCGCCAGAGGAAAGCGAAAGGAAACTTTTAGAATAATCATAATTCAGATGCACTTAGGCCTATTACATTTTTTGATTAAAACTTTATTATTAAAAAATTGTTATTAAGAGGCCCGTCTATCTCCTAAAATCCAGCATAAAATGCACTAACGTAGCGAGTGTTTTGCGGCTAGTACAAGAAGGGTAACATTTTATTTCAACAAGGATTATATTCTTAAAGGATCAATTAACAGTTGTGCTTTTTTAAAATTTTGATACAAAAATTGTACATGATTATAAAAATTCCGAAAAATTTATTTCCAATTTATGCTCAGGTGGTTAGGAGAGCCGGAATCTGTAGGACTGGGCACAGAGGTCGTGGGTTCGAATCTCGGTCAGGTCAGGAAATTTTCACGGCCTGATTTGGATCGGTACCTACTCCCGTTACCATTCCAAGTTGGGATCTAATTAATTTGGCAACCTCTAGCTATCGGGCACCGGCTAGAGGCTGTAACAAGGGCTTTGGCCGGGTCGACTGGCAACACAGAACACACATGGTAGTAAAGTAAAAAACTCCGTGGCAAAGTATATAAAGTAAAAAATTAATACTGTGTGTGTGTGTGTGTGTGTGTGTGTGTGTGTGTGTGTGTGTGTGTGTGTGTGTGTGTGTGTGTGTGTGTGTGTGTGTGTGTGTGTGTGTGTGCGCGCCATCAAATCACCCTAGGGATACAAACCAAAAAGAGGTTCAAATCCCGAAATGATAAACATACATACAAACATTTATGCAAATTTTACACGGTTATATCTTATGATACAAAATTATTTTTAAAAATTTTTAAAGGCACATCTGTAGATCCATTCTTTCTCTATTAATTGTTTATAAAAACATTCTAAAGTCAATAATAAACTAACAGTTTACTCGCAACGAAAACACTTTTATTCACAATCGGTTGGTAATATGTGCGTTTCCAACCTTCTAAACAGTTGGGAAGCGAGTCATTGTTTACTTTACTTTCCAGCTAGCCGGAAAAAACTTCCCGGCTAGCGGGGAAGTGAGCGTTACTTCCCGGCTAGCGGGGAAGTGAGCGTTGAAGTATCAAAACAAATTATAATAAAACTGTCATAAAATATGAATAAAATGAATATTTAAAACGGGCATATCAATAACCAATTGGATTGTGAATAAAATAGTATACATACCTCGCGGGAAGGCTCATTCCAGCCTCGCGTTCATAGATGACTTCGGTGCAAGCACCTCAGTCATCTAATGAAACGCTCGGCTGTAATGAACCATTTCCCCGCTCGGTATGTAATATACTATTACAGTATTTTTCAACTTCAAAATGACATTGCATAGCTAGGATGCGGCAAAGTACGAGTTTCGAGCTGGTTTCAGGCAGCTGTAGTAACTGGGAAAAAAGTGGAATAGAAAAATAAGTAAAATCGAGAGTACCTATTCTAGGAATTCGGAAAAAACTTAGACGGGTCGCTTAAGCGAATCCCCATTTAGTGAATCGAACGATGCTGTCACAAAAACAATTTTTTTTCAAATGAAAGATAAAAGTCCGTTTTATGCTTGCTTAGTGTCACTTTTAAAAATGTCACCTTAGTTTTTAAATCTTTTATCTTCAAATTTTGCTTAAACTTTATATACCTACAGATTTAAAATGAAAAAAAAATGGCACTAGACTGACCTAGAGATATCTTTTATCTTTTTAAAAAAGAGCGATCAAATCGAACTAAAATTAGAATCAATTACATCCCCCCATATTTTTATTTTATTTTGTAGGGCTGGATCTTAAATCAAAAAAATAAATCGAAACGACAATTATTTAATAATAGATTAAGTCAAAAATTAAAGTAACAAATATACAATATATGATTTTTCTTTGTATTCCATGCACAACAAAGTATGCAAAATATCTATACCGGTAATCTCATCGTTTAAAAAGCTCGTAATATTTTACGCCAGCTATTTGGCTTTTTCACGTGCAGGACATAAAACAAAATACACACGACGGCGCGGGTCGTATCACTAGATGCGAGTGTCTTGTATCGGGCGACGTCAGTGTGAGTGTGAGTGTGTGTAGCTCAACCTCATAACCGGAGCGATACTCCGGGAATCCGAGTACGGTTCGCAACATCGCTCACACAAGAAAGATACAAGAAACTTTGTATAGGAGAGTTTTAAGAGAAAGGGGGATAATATTCTTTTTTTTGTACATTTATGATTTAACTTAGCTATTTTATACCTGAATTTCGTCTTTATTTATAAACCCCTTTTACAAATATGAAGAAAAATGTATTCCCTTACTCGTACATATAATGATTGATGTTGTCAAAATTTAAATCAACTATTTAATTATCATAAATATATATGTCCATTAAATATATTTAAAAAAGTATTATTAAATAATGTAGACGAATCTCTTCGTACAAATTGGAAAAAAATGGATGTTCAATTTTCCCCCTTTTCTAAATTTAAAGGCCGATATCTCAAAAATTAAGCGATAAATCAAACTCTAGTCTGCAGCATTGTATTTCTAACACTTAAATTAACCTATAAACAAATTTTATCGAATGGTGAAAACCGGCAATCGGTATTATTATCCGTATAGAAATGACAGATGAATAAACACAAAAATGACGAATATTTATTTTATTTTATCGTAGAATATAATTAAATTGTGGCTATACTCCAGAACACCAAAAATTTTGAAAATAAGTTTTTTTTATAGTAAAATGTTTCAAAAATCGGATGCTTAAAACTGGAAGTCGATATCTTTATCCGATAACATATTACAGCCATTTTAATGTGATGTGACAAAAAACGACTTTATAAATAATTTTAAAATATGCAAAATAATATAAATATTAATGGTATATAAATACTATATTCGATTCATGCTTTTTATTATGTATTCTTTAAATTTTATAGCCCGTTTTAATATTCAAGAAAATGCGGTAAATATAATCTTCTTAAAACTATCAACCGTATCAGCATCGTAAGAACATAAAGCAGAATGTTCCCGTATGTAAACTAGAAGATTAAACCTTCTTTAAAGCCTGCAAAGAAGCAAGTACAAAACATATTAACATATTTAACATCGCTTTAAGGTTGTTATGTCAGGGATCAAAATCGCTTCAGTATTTCTTCATAAATAGCGTTTACAACACGAGTACAAACACCGTTTCAAAACATTAAAGCCTCGCTCGTGACATTAACGAAGCCCGAAGACGCGCTCGTGGCTGAAACGCTCAAAACAGAGAGAAAAAGCTCGCGCAAAGCAGGGGGGGGGTGTTTACTGCGCCTATCAATAAGAAAGAGGAGCTATCGATTGGCTCGCATTATCGCGAATTAAAATCTATTAGAATCGCACAGTTTGACACGAATTTTACGAATCGCTTCCGTGGATTATCGACAGTTATAATCTGCGTCTAATTGACAGTTTAAAAAAGAGAAAAATTAGTAAGGGATTGTTTTACAGTTACAGATTTGGACAGCGCCGCGCATTCGGACGAAACGAACTCCGGGGACAATTCCAACGCGGGGAGCAGTGCGGGCGGACCGGAAGAAGACCAGGCACGGCTTAGGCTCAAAAGGAAACTGCAGAGGAATCGCACCAGCTTTACCAATGAACAGATCGACAGCTTAGAAAAAGGTAAGAATTTTAGCTTATAATCGTTGGGACGCATTTCAAAAATAACGGTTTACGACATTACAATTGACTAGAAATTTCAAAATTTTATCTTCCTTGGTTTTTCTAAAATAGTTTAACAAACGTAATTAATTACAAAATTCTGTCGGGTACAATTTTAAATGCACTTTCGATTCGCACAAAATTGTTGTAGCCTATTTTGGACCCAAAGAATCCAATGGTGCCACTAAAAAATTTTTTCGGGAGTAGATATGACCGTAATTTTGTCACCATTGAATTCCTTGCGTCGAATTACATACAAATCCAAATTTTCGCGAAAAAATTCCAAAGAGTACAATTTTTATGAAGGGTTTTCGAAAATGGCCAAAAAACTAAGGTACACCCCTTGATGAAATTTTAGCCACAATAACTTTTTCTCTCAGAATTGGCTGAAAATTTGGTTATATACTAATTCGACCCCGAGGATTGCAAATCTGCAGTCGAAATTTTTTTTGGACTAATATTTTTTGACATAATTTTTTTTACTCGAAAACTGTTCAAAATGGAAAATATATTTTTTCATTATTGGATTCCTCGGGTCAAATTATGTAGGAATCCAAATTTTCACAAAAAAATTCTAAGGGGTACAAATTTTATTGAAGTATTTAAAAATTTAAAACATGCTTATTTTCTAGCTTATAGAATAATATTGGGAATTGGCTTTAAATGTGGTTAGCGTCCCGGCGAAACCGTTCCATGTAAACTTAGCTTAAAACGTGCTTATCCACCAAAAAGTCACTCTCGAAAATTTTGACCCATCACAATACTTCCCTTATAGAATATGAGGCGTGAGGTAAAAATCGGTATAACTCGAAAACAAAACAAGATATCAAAACGCGGTTTCCGGCATTAGATTCCCCAATAACATACAATTCTTTTGCAGAGTTCGAAAGAACGCACTACCCAGACGTATTCGCCCGCGAGCGCCTCGCCGCCAAAATCGGTCTCCCGGAAGCGCGAATCCAAGTCTGGTTTTCCAACCGGCGCGCAAAGTGGCGTCGAGAAGAAAAGCTGCGAAACCAGCGTCGCGTGCCGTCGAACCCGTCGACAGTGGAGCCCCCCATGCCTAGCGCTTCGCCCCCCCGGCTGCAGCTGAACGGGGGCTTCACCCCCAACTCCATGTACTCGCCCATGATGCCCGACTCGTACGCCCCCATGTCGTACGCCACTGCGGGCGGCGGGGGCATGGTCGGCGGCGGCGGCATGGGGCCCAGCCCGGGGGCTTGCCTCCAGCAGAGGGACGCGGGCACTATGGGGGGGAGTTATTCGTGTATGACCAGGCCCACGTATGATTTGGGGCTCGGGTATGCCAGTAGACCGAGCCCTTGTAGTCCGACGCAGCCCTATCAGATGAACGGGCATGGGCATCAGTATAATACCAACGGCAGCTCCAGTACAGGTAGTTATTTTTTTATTATTAATATATTTTGTGTAATCTACAAACCTTACTACTAATACTAATCAGATTTCATTTTGAAATTTTATGTAAAACGTACAATTACAAGGATTCTTTGAAGTACCTTTTGTGAATAGGGCTTTGTCCTGTTCTCACATGGATTCTTTAAGGATTCTTTCATGCTTCTGAATCCTGGAAAAAATAAATTCTCTGTTTTAAAGGTGTCAATGAATTAGAAATTCTTCTTTTCCAAGACTCATTGAAGATACAATTTAGCGGCACCGCATGAAAGAATCTTCAATGAATCGTTTTGTGAACAGAGATTTGTCCTGTTCTCACATGGATTCTTTGATGATTCTTTCATGCTTATGAATCCTGACCAAAAAAAACACTCTTTTGAAGCGATCAATGAAATAGAAAATCTTCTTTTCCAAAACTCATTGAAAATTCAATTTAGCGGCGCCGCATGAAATAATCTTCAAAAAATCTTTTGGTGAACAGAGCTTTAAGTCCTGTTCTCACATGAATTCTTTGAGGATTCTTTCATGCTGCTGGAATCTAAAAAATTCACTGTTTTGAGACGATCAAATAATTAAAAATTCTTCTTTTCCAAGACTCATTGAAGATTCAATTTAGCAGCAGCGCTATTTGACAGGCGATTCTCGCTATTTCAAGTTGGGAAATAATTAATTTGACAATCAGGCACCGGCTAATGGTTGTAACAAAGGCTTGCACGAGAAGTTTAGCCTTGGCTAAATCTCGCCCATTGGCAGAAGGCAATTAAACTCAACAAAATATATTTTTCTCAGAATTTAGAAGCTTGAGAGAATCCTCAAAGAATCCATGTGTGAACAGAGCTTTACTCGAGGCTTTAGTAATGAATAAAAATTTGCAAATTTTTATTTATTCTTTCTTTATTCTTTCCAGGTTTGATTTCTCCTGGAGTATCCGTACCCATAGCCGTACCAGGCCAGCCTCCAGACATGACTGCGCAGTACTGGCCGCGTCTGCAGTGACCGTGGTGGAACTAGGAGGCCGTGGAGGCCATCGCCAGCGAGGTGGAGCACCAGGTCTCCCCCAGGTTGTAGGCTGATCTCAGAGGGACCTGGCCAGCCTCCAGACATGGCCGCGTCTGCAGTGACCGTGGTGGAACTAGGAGGCCGTGGAGGCCATCGCCAGCGAGGTGGAGCACCAGGTCTCGCCCAGGTCGTAGGCTGACCTCAGAGGGACCTAGACGACGTACTAGTGGTGGTTGTGACACGGGTTAGTTTTCAATGGCTAGTTTGCAGTGAGGTAGATGAAATGATTTTTTTTGTTCGCTCAGTAAAAATATTTTTATATCGATGGTTCACAGCCATACCCAAGTTAAGCACAATGAGTGATAGATATTTATTTATTTTTGTACGTTGCGTAGATATTTATTTTAATTACTTAATTACGACTTAGTTATTTGTATACCTAGACTGCGAAATGAGTGTTTAAGAGGCCCGTCTATCTCCTAAAATGCAGCATAAAATATACTAACGTAACGAGAATTTTGCGGACAGTACAAGAATGGTAAAATTGTAATTCAGCAAGGATTATATATTGACAGTTGTGCCTTTTTTATTAAAAAATTCTACATGATTCATAAAAATTTGTATTACACGGTTATATCTCCTGATAGAAATTCATTTTTAAAATTTTAAAAAGGCACATCTGTAGATTCATTCTTTCTCTATTAAATGTTTATAAAACATTGTCTTGAAATCAATATTAAACTAACAGTTTACTCGCAACAATAACGCTTTTACAGTACTTTTCAACTTCAAAATGACATTGCGTAGCTAGGGTGCGGTAAAGTACGAGTTTCGAGCTGGTTTCAAGCAGTCGTAGTAGTGGGAAAAGAGTGGAATAGAAATAAAAGTAAAATCGATAGTATTCTAGGAATTCGGAAATAATGTAGACGGGCCGCTTGACATCCGAGAGAATTTTTGGCCAAGGCGAAAGCCGAATCTTAAAAATTCACAAGGATACTAAACACATTTTACGAACGAGTTATACACAATATTTTTTGTGTACCTGCAATGCATATAAAAACATTTTTGTCAGGGATATTTGACATTGTCATACTCAATTCAATAAATTCAATTTTGCAGTCGTTATTAATAGCAACGGCCGCGAAATATACCGTTCACAAATGATTTACAATTTCTTGTGACAGCAGCGCAAAAAGAATTTTTTAAGTTTTCGCTAAAAGCACATTTTTTAAACAAAGATGGTTGATTAAATAATGGATATATAATTAACTGTGAATGGCATATTATTTTTAAAATACTAATATGCAATGACAAGAATAGCAAATTTATTAAATTCGATTTAAAAACTATTTGATTTAAAAACCTGGAAACTAAAATTGCGAATTTAAAAAAATTCTTCAAGTCTCGTTGAGTAATATGCTATTATTTTTAGACGTATTTATTTTTTTATATGATTACTTTTACTTAGTGTACCTATAAAAAATTATTATAGTTATTTATGTTGATCAACAGATGTGAGCCTCACTGCAAATTATATATTTGAATGTGCAAAATTGTATTTTTAATAAACTGTAAATTAATGAAAAGTCAACCATGAAAACTAATTCGACGATGTTTTGTACTGCCTTCATATTTGTTATTAAATATTTGTGCCCACGAAAAACATTTTCCTGGACCGCAATATCAATAATATTTTTCCAAATCCACGAAGATGTTTTTTGTCGTTTTGTTAATTATTGTCTTAGCCCACATCACCATCCGTATAAGTGGCCCTCCCTGCAATTGTTGTATAAAGTGAAGAAATACAAAGTCAAATGTAATTATAATTATAACTTAGTCGCAGTAAGGACTGAATGCATATCCTTCCTAAGTGGGAAACCTTACAATGTTCATTGTCATGTGAGTGTGATTTTATAATAATTCACTGTAATAATTCATTAGTATCAAATAAATTATTGATAGTTTTCAATGTGAATATTAGGTACCTATCATTGGTTATTTATAATTGTTCCAAATGCTCATTTTTATTGTATGTAAATAAATTATCTATATGAAAAGATACACAGTTGTACTTCAAATACCTGTTCCTAATTAAACTAATTTATAATTAAACTATGTGATAAACTGATGTAGGTATGTGTATATGTTTTTTTGTCATACCTGCACAAAAAGTAACCTTTTTCGTGCCTGTTTTAAGTGGCTTATTTTTTAACTAGACAAAAATGCGTGCGCAAAGTACAAGCGTGCGGGAATAGCGTTCGCAAAATTTTACTTTGCGCACGCAAATTTAACACTCACACAGTTTTCTGTAGTTACCGACACGAAATGTGCGCGTAGCACTAGCGCCACACACGTGATAATCTAATACTACAAGCACGTGAACAGCTGTAGTACCTACTTCTCTATGCATAATTTCTACTGTCGACGTGTCGACTATTGTGCAGATTGTGCATTGGATATTGGATCTAATGGACAATAATATTTTATTCTTATATTTTAATGTTCTTTACTGTAAATAATTAGTTTCTTATGCTTTTACATGTAGGTATTATTAGTTACTTTTTTATTTTATACATATTAATTTTAAAAGTATTCATTTTATCTTTTGATAAGTAAGGTCACTCAAAAGGTTACTTTTTGTGCAGTAATGACAAAAAATATCGTGTGCAAAGGCGCAATTGCGCTTGACTTCGTTGCAGCCCTCGCCGTAGCGACCCTCGGCCTCCTCGGCTCGCCTCGGTAGGCTTCGAGCCGGTACTGCTCGGGCTGCAACTCGCCTCGCGCAATTGCTTACTTTGCGCACTAGATACACAATATACTATTTTAAACGACTTTAAATTCTATGATAAGTTGAACTTGTGACTGGTAAGGGAGATGAATAAAAAGCAGAATTGCTGGATTTTCAGTCAAAATTTTTATATTTATTATTAAGTCAACGTTTCCGCCTTGCTGAGGCCTTCCTCAGGACTAATATTGTCAAAAATATAAACCATCAACAACAATAAAAAAATAATACGTTTGTAAGGTAGATATACGAATACACATAATAATAGAAAATAAACTAACTAAGCCGTAAGATTGTGACTAGCAAGAAAAACTTAAAAGTATAACTGAATTTTGACTGAAAATCCAGCAATTCTGCTTTTTATTCATTTAAATTCTATATTTATTATTGAATTATTGGAAGAGCACAAGAGAAAATGGTTACTACAGCTCAAAAAGGTAAGTTTTACAAATAATGAATACACTATTAAAAACATTACATACTCTGATTATTTTTCTTGCAAATTTTTGGTTGTAGGTATGTCAATTTATCTCCTTTAACTGTTTTTATTAAAATAAAAAATAAACCATGTAACAAAAAACTTGGGTCAAAATCTATAGCATTATTTGTTGCATTATTACAAAATTATAGTATGTGTTCAGATTTTCTAAGCACTTTTATTAATATTAAGATAGTATGAACGATATTTGTTTGTGGATTCATCCTAGAACCCTGAGAAAGATAGAATTGCTACCGAAACGTCGGTGGATATGATTATCATCCTTTAAATTAAATTGATTGAAGACTGAGACTCTGATATTCACACAGGAATTCTTTGAGGATTCTTTCAAATAATTCTGGTATAAGAATTGCCTCTCAAATAGCAGCGCCGATAAACTGAATCTTCAATGAGTCTGGAAAAGAAGAATTTCTAATTCGATAATAACGCACGAACCCAGCAGTAATCTTTCACTGTCGCACAGGGCTAACAGAAATTCCACGAATCCACAGTATTGCTAAGATACGGAGTTTTCGCTCCTGAAACGCGGTGATCCGCGAAGAAATGCACAGATGCATGTAAAAAACTTTAGTACAATTAGAGTTTTTACCAAAACCGATTATGTGGGACTGAAGAAAAGTACTAGATTTCTTTATTTACTTCAGTTCAATCAGAGTTTCTGCAAAAACTGATAATTTGGGTTAGGTTCTTGATTTAGTTTCAGCAGTTAGCACTGATCACCTTGTTTATATTATACCTATACTATTTTGTAATAATAAAAAGCACAAATGTGTGTATTATAATGAGACGCACTTAAATCAACAATCTTCAATCGCCGCAGAAATAAAATTCCGTGATCAGAAACGTAGCAACCCACACCGACCAACTGTTGACAACAATTACATCAAGTGCAGTCTACCAGAAGAAAAAGTCAGCGTCTTCAAGGCTGGCAGGGCGGTCTGCTCTACACCTTGTGTTGAAATAAGGTTTCTCCTCTAGCTGTCCGAGTTTCCGCTCCATCGGGTCCCATCATCGTCGCTATTCGATCCGTTTGCATGCCGTCGCCAAGTCAACCAGATAGAAAACAAGAACGAGGCAGAAGGTATTTGTCTCGTTAGAACTGTTATCAGCAGATACATCGGAACACACACTGACTAGGGTAACACGGGGGAGATGTGTCAGTTTAAAAGATGATGAAGTGTGGCGCGCCGCCTTTGATGGGAACGACCTTTACATCAGAGGTAAACGCAACTAAAATGTGTACTTAGTTCATTCGAACCCTGCTGAATCAAATTTATAAACTAAACTACTACCTCCTTCAGTTTTTCGAATAATTTTAGAAATGCCATTCTACAGAGAGTGTACCTATTTCAGGATGAAAATAAAATAACAAGACATTAAGCCCTGTTCGCACGAGGATTCTTTGAAGATTCTACCAAGATTTTGAATCCTGGAAAAGAAGAAGTTTCAAGATCTGAATCTTGAAAAAGTAAATACATGGTTTTGAAGCAATCAATAAATTATAAATTCATCTTTTCCAAGACTCATTGAAGATTCAATTTAGAGGCACCGCAATTTAACAGGTAATTCTCACTAGAAAGATGAAATATTATTTTCCAGGATTCAGAATCTTGGTAGCATTTTCAAAGAATCCTCGTGCGAACAGGGACTGATTAAGATTGAAAGTATGTTTTGTTCAAAATTAGCAAAATAAATTGCAGTAATGACGTACACATTAGTTTTTAAGATTTAAAGTTGCGATTTGGAAAATAGAAAAAATCGGGATAGTTCAAAAATATATCGAAACGCATTTAGCGACATTGGGCCTAATTCAGCACTCATCTTTAATTCACACAAGGATTCTTTGATGATTCTTTCATGCTTCAGAATCCTTTAAAAAATCAATTCTCTGTTTTGAAGCTATCAATGAATTGGAAATTCTTTTTCTCCAAAACTCATTGAAGAATCAATTCAGGCAATTTATCATCAGAATAACTTTCTCAAAATTCAGAAGCATGAAAGAATCTTCAAAGAATTCTTGTGTGAACAGTGATAAAGCTAATGAAGCATCTCTGTTCTCTAATTAACACGGAAACATCTTTTATATCATTCTTATTTAGAAATGCGTGTGTATGTTTATTACACTTTTAAAGAAGCTTCTTTAACTTAGAGAAGAGTGCTGAATTCAGCCTATTGTGTTTAGGGATCCAAATTGTCATATAAAACCAAATTATTAATTTTAAAAAAAAATTTCATCCTTTCTTCCATTATCATTATTTTTATAAATATAGTTACGTAGGTACGTGCATTCTCAAAACTATTATTGAATAATAAATTATATTAAAATGATGTTAGTAATTAGATAATCGTTATTATTATTATGTAAGATGCCTTTTATTAGAACGAAGAATGCGCTGGAAATATTTTAAACGAATTTAGAATTGCAGCGTGCCATGAATTTCCTGACAGTTGAATTAACATGGTGACGGTTGCTAACGTACTTTTATATTGAAGTTGCAAAAATGTGTAAAAATACGGGAAAATATTATAAAATATTGATAGAAATTCGGTTATTAAGTGTTAAAGAACCAATTCCAATAGTAATATACCTATCAACAATCATAAATATCTTATAATCATTAGCTTTAGCAAGTCATGATTACATTTTAAAACAAAATAGAATCATAGTATGCTATGGATTTCGTAAACAGTGACAGTTGAATAAATATGGTGGCGTTGAAAACGTAAATTTTAACTGTGCATAAATATTGTTAAAATCATAGATAAGACTATGTGATATTATTATATAATAGTAGTAATTTGTTCATAAAGCATTCAAAAACGTTTTTCAATAGTTATTTTATCGCGAGAAGCATAATATTTTGCGATGTTGATGAATATTGTTCGCGTTACCTACGCATCCATTCCAACAATAAGAAACAAGAACATGACAACATGACAGGTGTTAACAACCGACAACCGGTAAGTGATCGATTATTATTGATACTTTGCGATATTTATGTATGTAAACAACTACTACAGAATAATATTTGCATATTAACCTAAACTATTTGACTGAAGGTGTTTGACAAGCGTTCGTATAGTTTACTAATAATCTGATTTAGGTACGTAGAATAGAATACGTAAAGAATCACAATTCTATAATTTTATGCTTAGGTACGTTACGGTTCATAATGACACGGAGCCGTAACATAGAAATGCCTTAGTTCAACTTTACAGAATATAGAATAAATAACCGGTTATATGTGTTATGCCTATGGCACACCGGTCGAGGAGCATCGAGGACCATCGAGTAACTCCTCGATGAAACGAAAGAACGCACCCGTCCGCGATGGATTTCTATTTAATCGGTGACAAATACATCAAAGTTTTGCGCGAAATCAAATCCAAAGATACGTCTGAAATGAGATACATTCGTTTCATCGAGGAACAACTCGATTAAAATAGCGGCGCCCCTATTTTTCGTCGAGGACGGGGTGCGTTCTATCGTTTCATCGAGGAGTTACTCGATGCTCCTCGACCGGTGTGCCATAGGCATTACGGTTTTGGCGGGTTTAGGGTTCATAATGACATAGAACTTTAGTAACCAATTACATCCACTTTAATTGCTGTAATTTAATTTAATGGTTTTCTGGACTTTCTATTAATTATAACAAATAATGCTGAAAAATAAATAATACATAATACAGTTCGTGCAGCCAGAGTTGGCCGACGTGGTAAGAGAGAAAGAATGCAACTTATTACTCGCCAAAACACAACTGAGCCACGAGAAATCCGAGCTTGACGACTTTTACACTATTTGGAGGTAGCGAATCTTTGTCCGCTCGATTAATATTGTATACCAGTTTGAAAGTCTTTTGTCCAGCCATCTTACATTACCAAAATTTGGTTCATAAAAATCAAAATGGAAAAGTAATTAATTTATTAATAACTACACCACTACTACGCCAGGTTTACCGGCTGTTAGTAAAAACTAAAAAGTCAAAAAGTCATTTCTCGCAGTTAGTTGATTTCCCGTTTTAATTAGTTGTCACGCTCATTTCAAACACAAAACCATTTTTCCACTTACCTTGCATCGCAATTCTCCAATCTACATCGCGTTGTCATATGTGAATTGACGCGTTCACATCTTCCAGTCGGCTGGGCACGGCAACAATCGCAGTTCGCGGTTGTCAACTGTCACATTCCGGTAACGCACACACGCCACGCACACACCGACACCGATACGGCCCCAGGGTTGCCGGTAACCCCTAGTGACCACCGCGAGCAAATCACGATGCCGTACCTAGAGATTCAACCGCAACACTGCGGGAAATATTGTCTCATCGAGGTATAGACTTGTTCGACTAATTAGCAAAGAGCTTGTTTAGATTTGCAGTTTTAATCCTAATTTCTTCGCTAATTTCCGAACTCGGTATTTTTGTGAGCGCCAGAAAAATATACAGGGTGATTCATTCCGTCCGTAACAAAATATTGCGTATTTAGAGGTGTAGCAGTGTCTGCTTTACTCATTACATATTAAAAATTTGAAAGAAAAACAGGTACTAGATGTTTGTGAAAGAATTAATCTAGGTTTATGTCCAGTTACAATTCTAGAATTCTTTGGAATTCATATTTTAAAAATCTGATGTGGTCAGCACAAGATCTCCCGTCATACTATATTCTTTTAATTTATACAAATTAATTAAAGCCCTGTTCGAACGGAAATCTTTGGAGATTCTAAAGAGTTTCAGAATCCTGGAAAAGAAGAAGTTTTTTCTTTCTAGTGATAATTACATGGTTTTGAAGCAATCAATAAAATATAAATTCTTCTTTTCCAAGACTCATTGAAGATTCAATTTAGCGACACTGCAATTTATAACAGATAATTCTCACTAGAAAGAAAAAAACTTTTTCTTTTCCTGGATTCTGAATCTCCGTAGAATCTCCAAAGATTCCCGTGCGAACAGGGCTTAATATATAATATAGATATGTCATGTCAACATGTTAAACGATCATGGACGACAAGATACCGAAATACTAAATTATAAATATATACTTTAATTATTCTTAAATGATACCAGAATTTATAAAATACCGATTGTAGATAATAATTACATAATCTTTCAATTAAAATTGTTTTAAATTAATTATTGATCGAAATATTTAAAAAAATACTACTTCCGGTTTGTAGATCGATACCAAAATTATGTTGGGTTGTTGAGATTGGTATTAAAACCTGATTTTTTTTTAGTTATCGTTTCTGACAAAATTGTGCGCGCACACACAGACATCATTTTGAAAATATTAAATTCTTACTCTTATCCACCAAAAACTCACACTCGAAAATTTTTACTCGTCACATTACCTCTTTATAGAATAAGAGGCAAGCTTAGTCAATTTTGCAACATATATAATTTATTTGTATTTTGTAAAAATAAATATCTTTTTGGCAAGGAAAAAGAATAAAGTAAAATTCCGTTAAAATCATTTAATTTATTAATACTTATGAAGAATATTCAACATATCAAACGCTTATTTGAAAATATTTCACTGTATTATCATTAAATTATTTGCATCTGGCAAAAATCGCAACATTTACAATATTCAAAAATATTCCTACATCATTTTAAATATTAATTACAATTTACATCTGTCTGTAACGGTAAAAATTAATACAAAATTACTGATAAACCTTAACAAATATCAGTAAACTAAATACTTGAAACTAACAGTAGGATATATTTGTCAGTCATTTAAAATATCATCAATGTTTTGAAGAATATCATCAACAGGAGACAACATTTTCTCATCTTCATCGTCCGTGTCGGCCAAAAGAAGTGACTCTTCACTTTTTAGAGCCTCGGTTCTTAAAACTGCCTCTGTTGAGTCTATTTCTTTTTCTAGTTCTGATTCTTTTTTATTGCAATCCGCGACTAGATCTGGAATTCTAAATTCATTTTCAGACTCTACGACTTCTTCTAATCTATCTATTCCGTTTTGGGAATTTTCTGATTCAGAGTTTTTGTCGTCCATTTCTGATTCAATGGGGCGGACCAGTTTTGGTTTTGACCGGACACCGTTTTCAGCTTTTCTTCTGCTTTTGCGAATAACAGTTGAAGAGCTTGAAACAATCGTATCGCTATCTTCAGTGCTTGAAACATCTTTTTCTGTTAGAGCCACTTTCTTTGCTGATGTTTCTTCTTCGTCTACAGAAGCTGAACGTTTATTTTTGGCGGCTCTAATTTCTGCCAAAGTTTGGACTTTAACTTGCGGGTTGTCTTCTGGTTCTACTTTGCGAATTTTTGTGCTTGGGTCGTTTTCGTCGGAATCATATTTTTGTTGTTTTCTTTTACGTATCTCTGCTAAAGAAAGGATTTGAAAATCTGCAGATGACTTTGAGGCTGGTTTCGATTTCTGATACATTCGGTTTAAGATCCGGCTGCGTAGATCTTGAGCTAGATCGTCTGGATCTGCAAGAATTTGCTCTGGATATGAATAGTAGGCTGCGGATTCTGCTTGGATTCGCTCGAGCCGGATTTCTTCCAAGGTTTTGACTCGCACCGCTCGTCCAACTGAGGGCGGCTTAGCTGGCGAAGAGGTGGGGACACTTTCGCTATCTGATTCTGCAAGAACACACATAAGAACTGTAATTTTGAGCTTTGAGAATGTTAAATCGTCTTGTAATGCATTCTTGCAGATCAGAAATGAAAACGACTGTTTGTGAAATTATTACTTTATTCTTTTTAGTTTTGTTAAACGGACATGTTATAAATTATCAAATTACAGGAAGAAAAAAACATTCGATATAAAAAATGTACAAATAAATATAAACGAAAAGCTGCCCATTATTTTATAATCCTAGTCACCGCAAATAGATAAATAACAATATATCATGAATTACAGTTCATTTCATCTCAGTTTTACACACACAATAACAGTACGAGATGAACACTCATCAGAATATGATTTAGTTAGTTTATATAACTAGTTATAAACCGATCCACGGCCGTGGATCCGAGTATAGTGGTCTGGCTTACCAATGATCGTTATCATTACACATCAACAACGCTAGCAGATCAGAGAGCTTTCCACACACTTTACATCAGTCGCACAATTCGTCAATCTCTATCATATATACATATATAATATGTACTCGTATAATATATGCATATAATTAGATGTACATAAGTATCATTGCTGATATAATAAATATTGCAATAAATAAATAATTCTATCTGGAACATAAGCTATGGTCTTTTCACGAAGCAAGACGAGCACGTCATCAAAAACGTCATTGATAAAAACGTCGCTATAGCTCGGTTGAAATTGAGTCCTGTTCACACTTAGATTCTTTGAAGATTCTTTCATGCTTCTGAATGTTGAGAAAAATGATTGCCTATCAAATTGCGACGCTGCTAAATTGAATCTTCAATGAGTCTTGGAAAAGAATAACTAACTAATTTATTGCTTGCTTAAAACCGTGAATTAATTTTTTTCCAAGATTCAGAAGCATGAAAGAATCTTCACAGAATCCTAGTATGACTCGAATAACAAAAATAACGAAATTTAGACATCACATTGACAAAAATTCAATTTATTTAACAATGATACAATGTAAACATTTTAAAAGGCAAAACATTGTTTATAAAATTTACCTACATGTCAACCAGAAATTATACTGTCAAATTTGAAAGTTTTGTACGGAATTAAGCCACATTCACAGCTCGAAATTTGGTGAAATTTGACGAAATTTGTGAAGTCTGTTATATGGCAATGTGTACTTGTGTTCACAATATATAATTTCAGTGATGTGCACGCAAGTACACATTGCCATATGACAGACTTTACAAATTTCGTCAAATTTCACCAAATTTCAGGTTGTGAACGTCTAAATTTTAAAGGTACAGTGCTATGTATAATAATAATTAAATTTTAATTATTGATAGTCCATTTCAATAATTTAGAAGAAATGTATATCCTATGTACATACTAGTGACATTTAGTGTGACTATTTTGGATGATATAATTGATGACGTGCCGTCTTGCTTCTTGAAACACCTTTAATAAACTCTTGTATCTGATACAAGTTACCTCTAAATATCACTTATCTGACTGGTAAAGAATGCACTTCAAGTGAATCGAAAATCATAAAAATTTACATACGAATTAAACAACTTGAATAGGGAATCCCAAACAAAAATAAATAATAAATCGCTCAAAAAATAAACAATTCAAAAAGAAAACAATGCACCACGATGTGATGTTTATATTAATACTAGTTGCGTATCCAAAACGAAAATCGAATATCGAGAACATATTGCTTACGTCAGATCCACTGACGATTTTAATACAATCGCATACCTTCTTCAAAGTTGACGACCAGCGGGTCTACGGCTGGGCTGCCGTAGTTTTGTTCGCTACCTTGGCTTACGCGTCGTAAATTCGGCTTGGCACATTCACCCCCTTCTAGTTCGCCATCGTACTGGTTTGCATCTACAAAAAACAATCACAAACATTAATATTTGAAACAAAAGTCTCATCTTTTCTACTAGGAGGCGCAAAACTAATCACCCTATCAGATTATCAGATGCCTAGCCAATTCTTGAAAACTCAGAGCTAAAAAATTCAACTACTACAATTTTTTGCGTAGAATCATAAAACATGAGAAAATTCAGAGACAAGAACATGCATACATAAAAAATGCGTAAATAAAATATTCAAATCTAGAATCTGTTGGATGTAGAAAACGCATGTAAAGGAATATTCAAATCTGGAAAAAAGATTATGCCACGAGGAAGGCGACTGAAAGGGGGGCACTATACTCGTCGTGTTGGACCGATTTTCAGTTACGGGTCTATACGAACAAGCCACAGACTTTTCCACAAGAAGTGACGAATTTAACGCCAGCAGTTTTGACAAAAGTCATGGAAAATGCTGTGGAACGAGCCCGATTGTGCATCAACTATGGCGGCGGCCACTTGACCGATATGATCGCAACTTAAGGGGAAAACATTTAAGTAAACATAATCAATAACCAGAACAAATGTACTAGTTTGGAAATCGGGTGATTAGTTTTGCGCCACGTTGTATTTCTTTGTTACCTCCTCGTCGGTTCCACTCGGGTCTGCTGGTGTCCTGGGTCTTAGATTGGGTACCGACGTCAGGTTGTTCTCCACCAGAGTCAGAGCCGCCTTCTTTTGCAGTTTTGTGTTGGAACGGGCAGTGCGGTTTTAAACATCCTCCAGGTTGATTTTCCCAGTAACATGGGATTACTTTTCGATTTTTCTACACAAAACAAAAATAATTATATAGTAGAGTTCACTTATAACGAACTCTCCGGGAAAACAAATGATATCCTATAATGTATACAGGGTGTTTTCATACTTCAAGCAAAAAATTAATTATAAAATATAATATAGAACTCGTGTCTTGTCTATTGAGAACCTCGGATATAGTGAACCATGTTGAATGCAGACTTCACTGAACCTTTATACATAAGGAGCACATCAATCTGTCTGTACAGCCAAGGGCATCGTTTGATCAATCAAACCAGTGAAAACAGAAAACTAACCTGCCGCGGTTTGATATTTTGTAGTCGTTCTCAGCTGATTATATGGTTTGATTGGTTGAACGAAGACTTTGGCTGTACAGGCAGAATGACATACCCGGGATCTATACTGACAGAAAAAATTGTACTTACTCTTAACTCCATGTGGCGGAAATTGCAATGTTGGTTCAAACATTTTCCTTGCTGCCAAAATGAACAAACAGTCTCACATCCTAAGGCAGTGGGTTCATGACGGAAGCTACAGCTATCTCCCTAAAATCAAAATCATTAAATCAGTAAATTTGCAAAAGAGAAAGAGTGCAGATCACGGAGTCTAAAATCTTGGCGTATAATTTCTATATACCCACCACAGGGTCTACGGCGTACAATTTCACAGTGTCTAAAAGCAGTGAGGGCCACGTTGTCTAAATTTACGGCAACACGAGGCCACAGCGTATAACATATTCATCAGTTTTGTAAAAAAAAAACCTCATACCTTTCTTGAGTCCCACATACTCGAATTTTGTAGAAACTCTGTTTGAACTGAACTAAATAAAGAACTCAATACCTTTCTTGAATCACACATTATTCGATTTTTATTGGAACTGTAGAACCACAGAACAAGTGCCAATGGATATGTTATACGCCGTGGCCCCATGTGTCGACGTCGTGATTTTGGACACCGTGTCCGTCACTGCCTTTAGACACGGTGAAATTATACGCCGTGGACTCTGTGGTGAAGATGGAAATTATACGCCGTGGCCTGCTCCGAAGAGGAGTGTACTTTCACTTCGCACAGGTGCTAGCCGTATCGAATTATTTCAAAGAGAAATCATACAAATGTAAACCTACCTTCGTGCATGTGGAATAGTAATAAAAATAGCAATCATTGTTTTTCCTTGGAGATTCCATTTGAGTTAATTTGGTAAAAAAATTGTCGAGGCCTTCCCTGAAAACATGAAAATTGTGGTTAGGATTTAGAATCATGTCAACGTGAGGAGCACAAAAATATGAATAAATGTCATGTTAAATTATTAATAACAAGCAAATCATGTGCTAAAATGAAAAATAAGTTAAATTTAAATATAAAATTCGAGTTGAACGATATAAATATGTTATACCAATAATTTTTCGGCATGTTGGTGAATTTATATTGGTGCAATATACAGAAATTATTCTAATCAATCAATCTACAGTACTGTGACTGTAATAATATAAGTTATGACAGGCAAATTAATAAATAAAACGAATTAAATTATTTTGTCACCTTACCTGAGTACCCTTGCCTCGACCCAGGCGTCGTTGCGTCAGCGGAAATGACACAATTCAAGTTTACGTCGCCATTTTCTGCCCGGACATATTTAAATTTTAGCGGGAATAAAACAACGTGGTTTCAATCATAAACAAATTTATTTAACAAAAGAGTTTACAGTTACATTAATTATTACCTTTTATACAAAAAAAATAAACTACACTCCTTTGATTTACGTACGATTAAATTTTGTACCCTTATAAAAACAATATTGGAGTTTTTAGACTAAAATATTACAGGAAGATCGCAATAAGTCTTTAGATACAAAAGGTTGCTATTTAACACCAGAAAATAAAATTCTATAATATCCATACACAGGAAAATGCCTGCACAAAAATATTCAATAGAATTTTTTCCAAAAAATGATCGTTCTGAGCCGGTTCACAATCATCGGTTCGACTTCAACACATTTTTTTAATCGGTACATGAATGGTTCCGGGTTCACTAAAATAACAACGATTCGTTCCTGTTCCAGTTCGAGTCCCCGATTAAAAGATTCGTTCACAGGAAAATGCAAATCTAGAATTTTAGACTCGGTATAAATGCAAACATAGGAAGTTCCAAAGACAGAAAATTTGTTTGTCTCTTCAACACAAGGAGGATTGAACTGAACTAAATGAACAACCTTTTACCATATCGGAGTCCCACATACTCGGTTTTGATTATTATACTTTTCCCGATTTGCATCTTCCTGTGCCTGCATCTGTCTGTGTTTACATTTTAGTCAAATCTAAAATTCTAGATTTTAATTTTCCTGTGAATCAATGTTTTTATTCAGCTATTTTATAACTTATGAATTTTCTAGATTTGCATCTTCTGGTGTTGCATTTTCCTGAGTGTGAAAATTCTAGAATTTTATTTTCTGGTGTTAAACACATTCCCTACAAAAGTACTAAATAAAATAAACATAAACATCTAATAAATATTTTCTCTGTTATTAAAACATATAATTAAAAGTATCACATAGTTTCACTTTAAAATAATTCTAGCTATCTAAATAATTAAAAACCTGAAGAATCCTAGTATAAAATTTTACAATTTGAACTTATAGAATATTTCTTTCACAATATACAATTCCGACAATGCCTCTTGTTAAAGCTAAACGACTCACGACATTGATAGTACACATTTTATAACAACCATTAAAAACACTACAATATACAGAGAATATTAACAAAATTATTATACAGACTGAATTTATTAGCACCTTACCATGAAATATTTATAACGCCTGCATTACACTATAAAAGTACTTTGACAAATAATGTGGAAATATGTTTTATAAAAGATATTTGACGAGAAATGTAATAGCTCTTCTTTTATAAAAGAGAAAAATTACTACATTGTCACATTTCTCGTCGAACATCTTTTATAAAAGATCTTTGTCAAAGAACTTTTAAAGTGTAATGCCGGCCTACGAGAAAAAACTTTAGAGCGAACACCAAACAATGGAACACTGTGCCTCGACTTCTCAAGATGCAAAACAATTTAAAATTTCATATCTAGCTTGTTTATAGCTATAGAGTCGTAATATATAATCGTTCCTGATTTTACCACTTGCCAGAAATGACTTTTCTTCAAGAAAATCTAAATATATGCAGATATTTCTGGCAAGTGGTAATGAGACACGATTTTATATTACGGCTATTAGCTATTCGCTATTTCTACTTGGACTGCCTGACCATTTATGATTTTTTGTTAATACAACAATTGGTGCAGTCGAAACAACACTGCTATCTTTTAGTGGTCCATTGCCGACTACGATCTGTCTGCTTTAAATGTTCTTCCATCCGTTGTAGGTTGTCAAGAAGAGTTTTCTTATCTTCAATTAATTTCGCGATGTCATCTTGAGCAGACGTTAAACACGTTCGTAATATTTCTGCTTCTTCTCTTGTCTTCCTCAGCTGCCGATTTTCTTCTGAGACTCGATCAAAAGCGGCCAATCTTCGTTTGAGTTCTTCACTGTCTGTTTTTAGATGTCTGACAGTTTGTTGCAGTTGCATTAGTTCTCTTTCTCGTTCTTTTTCTTCTTTCACTACAAAAATTGCACAATTAACACCCTTTAAGGAAACACTAGAATATTTATAACTAGAAAATTCTTCTCATACACAAAAATAAACATTCATAACAGCACAAGCTTCTTTGAAGATTCTTTCATGCTTCTAAATTTTGAGAAAAATTATTCTAGTGAGAATTGCCTGTCAAATAGCAGCGGCGCTAAATTGAATCTTCAATGAGCCTTGGAAAAGAATAATTTCTAATTAATTAATAGCTTCAAAACAGATAATTTTCTCTTTTCCAAGATTCAGAAACCTGAAAGAATCTTCAAAGAATCCTTGTGTGAACATTAGATAGCACTTACATGACATACTAGACGACGACGAAGAAATTAAATTTGGAATTAAAGGGCTGATATGAAATACACCATCTGTATCTTTGTTTATAAAAAGTTGTTTGATGTTCAAATCAATAGGAATTGGTCCAGGAGATGTGATATTATTTGGAGGTCTGTCTTCATTTAGATGCAACTGAATATTATCTACCGAAATCTACAACCAAAATATTTTTAAAGTCATTTTATGATAACAATAAATTGAATATTTTACCTGCATCGGTATCTGTATAGGTATAATTTCATCTTCAGTCAAGTCAGCTAATCCAATAACAGTGCTCATATTTAAATACAAATCTATGTCATTTACTTGGATATTTAAAACATCTTTGAACATTTTTCGAAGATTGTTTTTATCAGACATATCAATATCTTTGATTGAAGATAATGCTGATTGTACTACGTCGTGGTCTAAACGTACTTTTAGTTTAGTAGAGGTGTTACTATTAGCTGGAATGTCCACCCATGCTCTAGATCTCGAACTGAATTTGGACTGCACCAAAGAAAAATCAATTACTGTATGAAAATCAAGAAAATGCTAACTACTTTTGTTTCAAAATTGCAATCATTCAATAAATCCTACGTTAATTCTTAACTGTACTCATTAATTGTATTACTTGTTTTCAATATTAAAATCATGCACAATGGTAAATATATTTTATACTGCCTAATAATTCTCCTGCGCATAGTACCAATTAAAGCTGAAATAAATTTTATATACAATTTAGCGTTGTGAATTAAAATTAGCGTATCGGCCGTGCAGTGTTTCGTAAACCGTATATTTTTCATGCGTGATATGCAAAAGCGCGGTGTATTAATAATATCAAAAGCTTTACGTGAATTTAAAATAATTCCTACGGAGTAAACCACTTTGATATTTTATGTACAAAGATCTTACATCAATAGAGATTTTTAGCCGCATTCACAGCTCGAAATTAGGGAAGTCTGTCATACTGTGTACTTGCGTTCACAACACCAAATTTCAGTGTAACTCCAGCTTGTAGAGAATTTTTTGTTCTATATTTTAGTTTAACAGTTTTTTTCGTAATGTAAACCATTTGCAAGATAAACGCAAAAAAACTAAAAATGGCGTCTGACGCAAATACTTTCGGTGATGCCTCTACCCCTTAAAATACTCTATAAGTAAAAATGTGAACAAAGATTTTAAACGTGGTTTACCCCTTCCTAGCAATGGTTACTTAGCTTGATTTTTAATAATCGCTTTCTTCTCGGTTTGAAGCTTGTTAAACCTACTTTTAGTATCCGGAATCTATTTCATGCAAATGTATCGTGCAAATTGATAAAAATGTATGCCAATACCTTCATTTTGGCCTGCCAAGTGCCACACATAACATTCAAGTTAATAGATGTAGGAGAAGGCATGCAAAAAATTCAAAGACATGACCAAGTGTTCGTATATTCGTTTGTCAGTGTGGCATCACTCGGATATTTTTAAATTTACAGATGTACAATGTTTTATTTGTTATCCGCAATAAATAGGGTTCTATTATTACATTCGATGCTACTTATAATTATTAGTTTACCTTCAGATTATATTAGGTAATTGTTTCTTGAGAATTGAGAGTGTTTGAATAATATTTAAGGTGCAAAAATCAAATGCAATAATAGATATATTTATAATATTTGATAATGAGGAATAAAATTCGCATTTTACCTGAAATTCGTCCCAAGGAATCGAACCACACTCGTCACTTACTACGTTTGATACTTGCAGCTTTAAATTCGAAGTAAAACCAGCGGATTGTTGAAGAAATTCTACTTTGCTTAATTTAAATGTTGCTACTGAAACCTGGAAAATAATTAATTAAGAATCATTCTTGACTGATTATGGAGTTTAAGAAGGAAAAAATAATGGCCACTCCAGTCAATATAGATGTGTATTATTCAGGGACTCGAACCGAACCGGAACGAACCGTTAAAGCCTTTACGAAAGCAAGTTATTAAAACTTATAACTTATGTGGTGGCCATGGCAGATTTTTTCCTTTTCGCATTATTTTAGACTTACTAAATCTCTCCTTTTATAAGTGCTGGCCAAGGAATGTTCGCTGGGCGTAGTGATAGTATTTTCATCCTCTATGACCTCACTGGCCATTTCCACGACTGTGGTCCTAGCTGGAACATCATAATTAACGCCTTGGACCCTAAACATAGCGTCCATGCATTCCACATTTCGTTCTCCAGATTCTAAATTCACAACTACGTAATTTTCACTGTCTGAACTAGCGTCACTTCTTGTAGATAGAGTGTCGCTTATGTCATCTGGACTAGATTTTAAAGCTGAGTCTATCGAGGTCATCAAGCTCGAAAAACCTTTCTTCATTGTACTCAAACCTTAAAAAGAATAATTAATATTGGGTGATGTGAGCTTGGTTGATATTTTACCGGCGTTGAAGTTATTTTGAATTGAAGCGTTTGATGTTTGTACATTTTTTATAACACCGCTACCACCGTTAGCGGATTTATTCGTTGTCAATGGTTCGGTTAAAGGTAAAGTTAAATTGTTGGCGTAATTTTCAGTCTCACATATTTTGACTTCTGTTGTTTTTTTGAAAATGTCTGGTTGAGAAGACAGTATGTCGTTTGTTTGCTGCCATAATGTTGTACCTGACCCGGCTATTAACCACATTAATTAATATTTAATTCATTACTTATTAGAATGCCCGGTTCACACGAGGAAAATTTTTCCTTCAAAGTTTTAACTTATAATCTCACATGGTGTATTAATTCTTTCCAGTACTACACTACACGAGAGCTTTTTAAGACGTTGTCGGAATGCACGATACAAAATTTTCTGGACATGAATTAATGCACGAGGAGGTCTTGTGCTGGACACATCAGATTTTGTATTTAAGGAATCTTTTAATGAAACCTTTCCTCGTGTGAACTGAGCATAAGAAAACGTACTTGCTTGTAAAATATCATCAGCAATACTCGAACTATCGGGTAAAACTGATTCCAAATCACCGCCTGACGATTCTTTTCCAGGGCATTGAGACGGCATAACAAAAGTGACCTCAACTTGAGGTATTAACGCACCAACAGCGATAGATTTGCTAGTGTCTTGTTTTAGAATTCGGTTAGAATCAACAGCTAAAAACGTTGCTAACTCGGACAAGTCTTCAGCCATCCTCAAAAGGAACAAAAACTGATAATGGTTCAGTTGAACACTGACTAGATTTGATATGTAAGCAAGCGCGTGTATATCCGCGGTTTTTGGTTCGTTTAGCGCCATTTTGGGCGCTTGTAAATTCATATCCATATGCACCCAAACTGTAATAGGAACTGCGTCCAAAAATGGGATAGGTCTGCTGCTTCCCACAGACCTAGCTCCGTAAAAATCTGCCCAAACTGGGTCTAAATTAATACACCAAACATCTTTTGCTTCTGTCCAAAGTAATTCTTGACTAAACTGTTCGTTAAATGATTTATTCGAAGTAATTTCTGGCAGAGACCGCACATTATCCGTCGCCGCTATATGGTCCAAGAATTTTTGAGTAACTATATAATAATCGTTAGGTTGCGACGGAAATTCTGACCCGAAAAACAATGACCCCATGTGGAAAGAATCTACACATTTTGCTAGATCTGCTCGAGAGGAATGCTCCAAACTTCGAACGTTTGTGATCGTTGCTCTCGTTACCTGAAAGTAGAGTTATTAATGAATGAAATCAGTACGAAACTAAAATAAAATTTTGTATTAAATCAACTAACTCCTAAACGGATAAAAATATCGACTTCTGGTTTCCAAAATTAGTTTTTTGACATTTTTTATAAGAAACAAAATTTTGAATTTTTTCAAAGCTCTGGTTTAGCCAAAGTTTTAAATTTTTTTTCGAGAAAAATATAGAGATAATAATGTTTTTCTTTTAAATATTGTGTTTAATCAGCTGTAACTTTTAACAGATTGAAATATTTTTAATTCCGGTTTGCACATATTTCATTAATTTAAAAAGGCGTTGGTGAAGTCGAAACGTATAGATTTTCTTCGAGAAAAATTTTAAAAAATGTGTAGACTTTAACTTTTGAACGCATTAAAATATGGACTTCCGGTTTCAAGTATTCGATTCCTCGGACATGTAATCAGTACGAATGGTCACTCTACCTGAAAGTGTAGAGATTTCGGACGATCTCGTTGGCCGTGAGTGTCGACGTTGCTTTCTAACACAACTCTTGGCAAGATTGCTTCGATTTTGACGTCGATATACGGCATAGCAGCAGCTGATGCAGCAGGTTTTGAACTTATAAGTGATTGGTGTAGATTTAAAGCAAATGAATTAAACCATAAACAACTATCGATATCGAAGTATATAACTGTTGGATTCAGTTGCACGTAGAATTTGGGCGGGGGCACTGAAATAAAAAAAAATTTAGTATACAGGATGACTTTATACGCTGATTATTTTCACTGTATCTTGAGAAAACATTTCTCGTGTCATGGATTTATAATTATTTTTAATAATTTAGTACATAACTTCTAATAATATAATTATAGTTGCATAATTTACAACAAATTATCTTTAGATATTAGAAACATAAATACTTCTGCTAGCTTCAGTTCAAAAGAATTTTTGATTGAAAAATGCTTTTATAAAATATCAGAATTTTTAAATTAAATAAGTGTTTTTTCCATAGCTGATGGTAAAGTGCTACTCAAAATAGTCGATAAAGTAAAATTAGAGTAGATAAAGTAAAATTTGAGTAGATACAGTAAAATTTGAGTATTATTTGAATGTACTTACGTGGAAAAGGTATATCTCCTGGGTAATAATAGTATGTAAATTCGGCATGAACTATATTAGTATCTTCAGGCAATGAAATATGATCACGATCGCCTAAAAAAAATATATAAAATTATTTATCCCAATTTGTTATTGTTGATTTAAATATTAAACTAGACTAAACAGTAAACACATACGTAATGTACCTGAAAATCTGTCCTTCTTTTTTTGTTGAGCTACGCATGAACAAAATTCCAAACAATTATAAAAAGCAATTTAAAATATTAGTAAAAATCTACCTGAGATAAATTCTTTCAAAGCCTGTTTCTTCCCTGAAGTTGTGACTTTGTACAAAGTAAAATCTTCGATCCTCATAATGATGCAAGTGGTCATTAATTTGGGCAACTGTTTCAGAACGTAACTTTTGACCGTGTTTGTGGGTTTTTTAGAATCAGGAGACGCGGCACCAGATTGAGCAGGCGCATTTTGATTGTCATTTGTTTTTGGTATCTAAAAATAAAACAAATGCCTAACACATTTGAATGATTTGTTTTTACTGAACAAGTACCTGATTTTGCTGCTGCGGTGAACGCGAAAGTGGTATATGTTGCGATCTATTTTTGTCGATTAGATCTATAAATTTGCATCTAAAACTATTTAAAGATTGATCCAGCCACTGGGTGTGAGGTACGGACCCTTCTTTATAACGAGGCCAATGTTTTCGGTCGCCCATTGCTAAATGATAAGGGTAGTAATCTACTTGGAAACCATGCAAACTTATTTGCAACGCTCCGCCGTCCTTTAAATTTGGATGGCATGATCTGCCATCTAAAATTATTTAATTAAATAAATAATAAAGCCTCATTCACATGAGCATTTAGTTTTAAGGTTTACGTTTACTTTAATGTGAATGTTTGTATTAAGTTACATGAATTTAAACTTTCGTAAACGTAAACATAAATCTTAAATCTAAATGAGGCTTAATATGAAATAATGTGTACATTACCTCCTGGATCATCACAGAGATGCAGAACAATATGTTGTGATACAAAATGATATGAAGTTTCTACTACATCATAACGACTAAATATTTTAGAAATTACACTTGTATTTTCGCTCGATCTAGCTTGCTGAGCCTGTTGAGCTTGATATTCAGGCAAAACCTAAAAGCATTTCAGTTAAAAATATTCACTACACTTGATTATAATCACATACTTCTAATTTCCTGGCAGCTTTTTGTTTTCTTGTGACTTCCGTAGCTTTTTGTACTAAACCAGCTAAAGAATCTAGAAAGTGTAGAGCTGCCTTTAACTGAGCATCAGTTAGAACCCAAAGTAAATCATCTAAGATAAGTACTAGTCTAGAACCCATAATGAAACAATCTGATAGTCGTTTTTTGATTGTGATTCGACAACGAGCATGATTCGTCAGCAATCTCAAAGGAGTTAAATCTTTATCTCTCGTTGATTTAGCCTCAATGCGAACAGTTTGCCATTCTAGTTCTTTGAAAATTAAAATTTGTCCCTTTTCGGTATCTTTTAGACGGGTCATCCGGAGATCGCTTCTTTGCCATGACGTTGATTTGGATTCTACTACGATTCTAGAAATCTATAATAAAAATTAACCACTGCTTGTTACGATGAACGGGTGCTGTGTAAACAGCAGAATATTCTAACTGCCGGATAATCCAGTTAATTTCTCCGAATATCCGTTTTTGCCGTATAATGACAATTATGAATATTCTACTGTTGAAGCATTCCCCGGTGAATTAAATAAATAATTACTTGAACAGAAGCAGTAAACGCAGGACTGTTAAACGTGATGTTAACAGTATTGACCGCAATGGTTATACCGTCAATTACTTTATGTATAAAACTATATTTTCCTGGGATTCCCCCTGCATAATTAGGAAGAGTTGGTGAAGACAAAGACCGCAACTCTTCGCACGTTTCTACAATAATGTTTACTTCATCCAGATTCTAGTAAACAAAGAATGCTCATGAATGTTTATTTTTAGAAAGGTTGTTGTTGTTGTTTACCAAATAAATAGGGACTGTTTTTAGTTTCGTCCAAGAAATTCGGAATTGTACTCGATTGCACCAAGCTTTCGTTAATCGCAACCATGACGGCAATTCAAGCAAATCGGTTAGAACAATTTCATCTAACTCTAGATTTGAAAGTTCGCCCTCGCCTTTAAACGTACTTAAATTAATTTTATCCGCTGATAGATTTTTGGTGAATCTAAAATTAACTCAGTTTTATTTACGCAGTAATTAACAGTTAAAGAGCGCCTTAATTAGATTAAAAGAAAAAAATACTGACTGTTATCTTATGACAGTGACCCGCAAGGTTAATATGCAAAAAATAAATACCTTGATAGATGTTTAAGTAATTGGTTTTTAATTATGGACACCATATTGACTAACTAAAATTTTCGTAGCTGAATTTAATTGCTACATCACAGTAAAACTTCAACTAAATTAAGAGACGACATTTTAGATGGCCAAATGTCAAATATGTCAGATGTATTTGACACATGGCCGATACCAAGCAGTGTTGCCAACCTTATTTTTCATAAATCCCCAATTGCTGTGTAAAAAGTTCCTATTTGAACATAAAAATTCCCTTTTCAAATATTATGCTATTTTTTATAACATTGAAAAATTTATCAATATCAAATCATATAGATTATGTGATAGATACCAAGAATTATGGAATTATTTCAGAGCGCATGTGCAAATAATAAGAGATGTTAGGTTACGTTTTAACAATTATTATTTAAATTTACCGCCAAATGTATTTGTCACTTTTCACTGACGTACTACAAAGTTTCAGTCGTTTCAGTGGTTATGTTCTGGTCTGTGGTGACATGATAATTAATTAGCGATTCATAATTAACTTTAACAAAAAGCAATCGATATACGCAGAGCAAACGAAATGACAAATGAACGTCCGTTGAAGGGTCCATGGAAGGATACAGTATTAGCTGGAGGAAAAGTTCCAGAAGACAAGAAATTAGGAGCTGGAGCTACAACCGAAGCCAGCAAAGAAGGTGGTTCAAAGTACGAGTACATCCCACCCTCACGTGATTATGACTACGCCATCATCAGGATAACAAATCTTAGTGAATCTACTTACGAAGCAGATTTAGAAAACCTGGTGAACCCATTCGGGCCAGTATGCAAGCTTTATCTCATTAAAGATAAGATCACAAGGCTCTGCGAAGGATACGGCTACGTTCACTATAAATTCCGATCAGATGCAGGCAGGGCGCTTCGTACTCTCAATGGATACTGTTTTAATAATTTAATTCTTAGCGTTGATTGGGCTACACCTCCTTCAAATTAAAATTAGTGTATTGTAGGTCCTTTGTTTATATTCTGAAACTTTTTTGTAATCGGTAAAAATAAAAACTGGATTTAATGTTAAAAAAGTATATTGTAAAGTTACGTATTCACAATTATTATTTAAATTTGCCGCTAAGAAGAAAGATTTGAGCTATTTGTATTCTATACTTGATTTAATAACTAAACGGACAAACTTGAAGTTGTCTCGCTGAGCCATATTTACACTTTTTTTGGCGGCAAAAAAGTTTGTGTGGTGTAAAACTGGTGTTACATCAGCCAATCAAAAACGATCAGTTTTAGAATACCAACTTCAGATTTGTCCGATTAGTTTTTAAATAGGGAGTATAATATTCACCTTTATGAATTAAATAAATTTCAAATACATTTTTACCATTTAAAAAGTTTGTTTATTTTAACAATTATCTGAATATCTGCAAACAATTGTTTAACTTGCATTTAGTTAAACGTTTTTATTTATATTTAGCACTTTTGTATGTAAGATATACGAAATAATAAAAAATTCAAAACATTCACTAACCAATACAAATAATTTTTGTTACTAAAATTCATTTAATTTAAATTATACTGCTTTTACATACATTTTTTGGTAAAGGTACAAATCATAATATTATCTAAAACTGTCTAAAACACAATACAAAAAGTAAAAATCAGATTCCCGGCACATTGGCCACGCCTCTTGCAAGTGCTCTTCCCAAAAAGGGAAAATTCCCACTAGTTGGCAACACTGATACCAAGAAGAAGACGTACAAGTGACGTAAATTCTGCGCAGAGCAATTGCGCAATCGGTTCAGTTGGTAGAAGTGTGCGGTTGTCCGGTTGGTGACTTTCTTTTGTAATTTGACATTCGTTGTGATCGCCCGCGTGTAGGAAAATGACGTAAGTAAACTTTATCCTTATTATTTTAAAACATCTTAACAATTTTCTTCCAAATAATTTAACAATATTGCAGAATATATATTATATTTTATCGCTATGTACATATTTTTATTTTATTTACAGGTCGAAAGTGTCTCGCGACACTCTGTACGAGTGCGTGAATGGAGTCCTCCAGAATTCACTAGACAAGAAAAGGAAGTTTTTGGAAACCGTTGAAATCCAAATCGGTTTGAAGAATTATGATCCCCAAAAGGACAAGCGTTTCAGCGGCACCGTCAAGTATGTTCACCTGACTTGAGTTGTTTTTTATTAGCTATATGGTTGTAAAATGCGTAAAAGACATCTCATATTCAGTCAGGAAGCTGGGCGAAAGCCTGGCGGACCTGCACCCAGGGTCTTAAAATAACTGGGGAGATAATGGCAACATTATCGAACCTTTTTAATTAACAAATTCGAGTCAAGATGTACGGCAGTGGTAAGTTTACCCAGGAATAAAGTGCCACATGTCTATACCTCACTTCAGAGTTATCATAAATGATTCACAGTCACGTGAGAAGTTTGTTTTTTTTAGTCATCGCGGCAAAAGTTATACTTTTCATTAAAGGGATACAAGTTTGTTGTTTCGAGCGTCGTGATTGGTTTCTCGAGCACGTGCTGAAGTCCGTAAACCAATCGTAGGGTTATGCATACGTTTGAGAGCTAATCAGGCTGCACGAAACCACGTGGTCATGTGTCCCTTTAATGAAATGTCTCGTGGAATATAGAATAGTACTCATTTCTTACTTTCAAACGACGTCATTTTGTGCTTTTACGAAATAATGATAAATTTGGGAATCATCTTGTTCCTTAGCATTTACAGTAAGGTAGAAAGCAAGTAAAAATACTAATATTAATTAATGCTGAAATAAAACTGTTATTTTTTGACACTTTAACGTAAGGATGGTCAATCATTTATGATCTCTGTTTAAACACAGGAGTGGACACTCCGTATCAAGCAGCATTCACAACCCGAAATTTGTGAAGTTTGTCATATATGGCAATGTGTACTTGCGTTTACAGCACAAAATTTCGGTGATGTGAACGCAAGCACACTGCCATACGACAGACTTCACAAATTTCGGGCTGTGAATGCGGCTTTTGCAATAGTGTAGATTCGTGGCTTTTCTGTTTACCCTGTGTGAGAGAGAAAGATCACTACTACCAACTTTACCGTTGTTTATGCATGCTCCGAGCTGGCCCGTAATCTCTGTTTCTCTCTAAAAGGTAAACAGAAAGGCCACACTTCATCCGCCTAGTGTCCACTCGTGTCATATAATTATACTTCGTACCTCACCGTGATGTTCAAAATAATTGCATGTATTATCAGAATACTTCATGAAGTCAATTAATAACTGAGTACCCTGTAGAATATCCTCCAAATTTTCCAAACGAGCAATTGTTTCATGAGGAAAATATTCTAGGCTAAAGCACATTCCCCGGCCAAAAATGCAAGTGTGCGTTTTGGGAGATCAGCAACATTGCGACGAAGCCAAGGCTAACAACGTCCCATACATGGATGTCGAAGCCCTGAAGAAGTTGAACAAGAACAAGAAGCTTGTGAAGAAGCTCGCCAAGAAGTACGACGCTTTCCTGGCCTCTGAGGCGCTCATCAAACAGATCCCACGTCTGTTGGGCCCCGGTCTCAACAAGGCCGGCAAGTTCCCTGGTCTGCTCTCCCACCAGGAGTCCATGATGATGAAGATCGACGAAGTCAAGGCCACCATCAAGTTCCAGATGAAGAAGGTGGGTGTTGTTTGGGGAACGTCTTCAACACTAGAACATTTTCATATTTGTTTGCACATTAAGCCATCTGACTGCGACGTCATGCAGTGTCGCTCAGTACGATAATAGTGCAAAAGAAACGCAGTTATATAACTACCACTTTTATTTGCGTGTAACTGTGGCTTTAAATAATTGCTACATTTATTTTCTATGATAGTATTATCTTTATTTCGTTTTGGAACTGTTGTTTTATTGTTTTGTTTGGTTCTAGGTCTTGTGCTTGTCTGTCGCCGTTGGTCACGTTGGTATGTCTCCAGATGAACTTGTACAGAACGTCCATTTATCCGTCAACTTCTTGGTTTCCCTGTTGAAAAAACACTGGCAGAACGTTCGCTCTCTGCACGTTAAGTCCAGCATGGGACCTCCTCAGAGATTGTATTAATTTACGATTTTATATATGACTTATAATTTAATAAAAATTGAAAAACCCTATACTTGACTTTTAATTCTTACCTTTGCTTTCTACAACAATTTATTCAGCAGTAATATATGCAAGCAGTAGCTGCGTGTGTTTATGCACAGCTCTCTGCATGTTATGACGTATGAACCCGGAGTCTCGTGGTTCGAGTCTTCCGGTCGTTAAATTGCAGGTAAAAAAAAACATCTTAACAATAAAATCAAGCTGACCACTTCTTGATCGTCTTAAATGTAGTGCTGGTTGCAAAAATAATATCTCCGTTGCCGCTTTGAACTTCAAAGGTTGTCGCACGGATTGAGATTCTGGCTGCACCAAGATGAATTTGTCGAAATGGTTGGATTCCACTATAATATCTACCATTCTGTAATCCTGTTGAATGGTTACCAGTAAAAAAATATTTATTTAGAAATTAATCTTAAAAGTATTATTGAAAAATTACCTTCTATATCATATTGCAATATTATTACAAAAACTTATAGAAATAGAAGTGAAAAATAAAAGCCTGCGAACATTTTTTTCCATTTCCATGATACTTATTTTTTATGGAAAGTCGACATTTTTTTATTGCACCATAACAAGTGCGTAAGTTAGGTTAGGGCGTTAGAACTGGCATGTTTACAAAGACGTTTGTTTACAAACGAAACAACGATGGCAGAGCTAGATTTAAAACAAATAAAAGACGAAATAGCGTACAAATGTGAAGATAAACCAATATATTCAAAAGTACAATAATTTCCGTTCAATTGTTTTTCTCAAAAGTAAGAAAATCGTTTTTCTTTTGTTTCAGGTTAAGAAAAAGAAACAATCGAACATCTACAACAAAAATACAAGTCAGGAAAATGAATTTGAAGTAAAGAAAATGAAACAGGGAATGTCCTACACAGGGAAAGAAAAAACAATAATATTAAATGTCTTTAAATACTTTCGGAACCAGTTTCCTGAAAAATGTGTAACAGATATAGTTCGTCGCACAGCAAAAGCTACAGGCTGTAGTGAGAAAAGTATCTTTCTTTTTCGAAAAGAAGAATCAAGTGCCGAAGGTTTTAAAGAACCTTCAAAGACTAAAAACAGAACAAACATCAACATTAACAGTAGAGACATTAAATATGACAACACAGTTCGCACTAACATTAGAAACATAATCTACGACCTACAGTTTAAAAACGTTGTCCCATCACTAAATACAATTTTAAAACAAATTAACGCCGACAAACAAATGCCAAAATTTTCCGTTATGACTCTTCGGAGATTAATGTTCGATATGGGGTTCTCATACCAAAAAAATGGCAACAAATTCATTCTGGTAGAAAAACCAGATAACCGCCTCTTGCAAGTACAAAATCAAAACCATGAAATGATACCTCAGAAACAAATGCAGCCCCCTGTAGCAATCAACCATCAAGAGATGTCTCAAGTACATCAAATAAGGCCCCCTGTGCCTACTAATATGCCGCCGCCCCCCGATATGAGGCTGAACCCCCCAATGCACATGCCGCATGTTAGACCTGTAGCCCCCCAACATGATCCTAACATGATGGGGCATCCGCCCCCCGAAATGATGCATCCGCATTCACAAATGTTACATAAGTCGATGCCGATGATGATCAACCCCCCCAGAAGGGATATTATGCCGCCACCCATGGGCCCCCCGCCTAATATGGACATGCACCGCAAGAGGGACCCCATGGCCCCATGGATGCATGGGATTATCAAACAGGGCCAGTGATTCAACAGCTTCAAGTAAGTAAAAATATTTATTCTCAATATTTACAATTTACAGTCAGTTATAATATTTTTAAAATACTGGTACAATACGGGAGTATGAGTAAAATATAACCATTTTTGTTTATCACATCTCATACTTATAGTCGGAATACTTGAGTTTACGTCTTATCTTATTTGGTGACAACCTATAACATATTGCTTTCGCATATTTGGTTTAAGTTATGTTTGGATGATGTGGTACTTATTTTATTTGTTATCACGTGGTACAGGCATTTGTATAGGAACTCGTATTGTCTCTGCAAAAAATTAGACAAATATTTGAGTTTGGTGTTTTTCTTCAGCTCTTATTAGGATACACGGTACACCAGAAAATAAAAATTAAATATTCATACACAGGAAAATGTAAGACTAAAAATTTTATAATAAAATACCTACATTAAATGATTCATTCACAGGATAGTTCAAATCTAGAATTGTTAGAAATTATTTTACAAAATACAAGTTTTTTGTACATTTATTCTATAGCTGTACAAGCACAATCTTTAAGTACTTCATTGTAAAATATGAGATCATTGTAAATTGTAACATGCTGAACTAAATTAACAACCAAGTTTTGACAATAACTTTTCTAGATATGCATCTTTCTGTGTATGCTTTTATTATAATTATTTTATGACATAAATTTTCCGATGTCACAAAATGGCTTTTGTAACATGCATTTTTGCTTTGAATTTGATAGCAAGAAATTATTATGTTGATCTAAATGAAGAACTCAGTACCATTCCTGAGTCAAGATTTGCATCTTTCCGTGTTTGATTCTAAAATTCTAGGTTTTAAATTTGCATCTTCTGGGTTTGTATTTTCTTTTTTATGTGTATTCTAGATTTTTATTTTCTGGCGTTGAAGCCATACTGTTCTTATAGTAGATGTTATCTCACCTCGGATTGAACCATGTTCATTCTCTGCTTCCTCAGGTTTAAGACTGTACCAAAAATGTCCACTTTTCGTTTATCTCTGATGTTCTGCAGCAAAATGTCGACAGCAATGAGTGTGCCCGTTCTTCCAACGCCAGCGCTAAACGAAAGTAAACCAGTTGCCATTATATTTATTTTTTTATTGTTGTGAGAGACAATAAGTATTAATACTCATTCCAATTCTCGCTTAATTTATAAGTGATATTGTATTTTAAGACGCCTTCAGTATTTTAGATACTTAATTTTTATATATTGATATATAATAAAGTTTTTTATATTTTACCAGGGAATTTGCGAAACCTAATCCTTATCCTATTTAAATGGAGACTTACCTGCAATGCATAACAATAATACTAGGTTTCTTTAATTTTATTTCTTTGATAGTTTCGCAAAAATCTAACATATAATGCACTTCGTCGGGAACACCAAAATCTGGCCACAGATTAAATTGCATATGGGTTACTTTTTTCGTTAGATTTCCCTAGAAAAAATATTATTAATACAACTGTTTTGTTTAAAAATATAGACTTACTTTTTTAACTTTAAATACTCTCTTGTTATAAACGTTCATAATTTCTTCTTCAGTGCATTGTATTTTTATATCGTTAGGTAAATCATATTCCTCTTTTAGTTCTGGAAAATATTTGTAGCACTTATCTTTTCCTGATTCAACAAATTGTGTTAACATAACAATAAGTTTAACATTTTGTTCTATAATCATTTGCCAAAAGGTTGGACAAGTTGCCTCAGTTGGTCCTTGCGTGGCAATATATTCATTACTTCCACTATATCCCTAAAAAAATTATTAGGTACAAAATAAATCGTTAGAATTTTTTTTATATACTTTTATATAGGATGCGTTGATATAATCTGACGAATTTTCATTGGCGCTTGCTAATTGCACTCGTGTTTGGTCATCTGAAATTTATTTATTATTATTTAATGCGTCTTAAAAAAGGAAATATTCCTTACAAGGTAAAATGTTGATGTATCGATTTTTCTTCTTGTTATGTGGCAGCAAAGCTGTTTTCGTTGACAGCGTGACGTCAGAACTGATAGTTGACAACAGTTGAAATTCGTTTTTGATTTTTCCTGGATTTTCGATCATTTTTTCGTAGTGCGATCCAAATTTTTTGATCGCTACAGGTAGCGGGGCTGGAGAAATTTGGCTTGCAGATTCCATTCGAGGCCTACAACAACAACAACGAAGATCTGTTTATCATATCGATTGCATAAAACGTAAAAACGTAAGTATTACCAATTTTTGAAGTTTAATTTTCCTTTTGTGTAAAACAATACCGCTGCTATTATAAACGCGATTGCTAGGATCCCAATGATAAGTCCTACTATTAAACCTACAGGGACATCACTGAATTCCTCTAAAATAGACATTTCATTAATATTATGATTCATTAATATTTTTAGTAGTAGTACCAGTTTGTAAGTGAAGACATCCTATGTTATCCCGATATCCATGAGATGTAAATGCTCGTAATTTGATACAATATGTTGTACTAGGCTTTAATGGTCTGTTGCAATCTAATACATTATTGCAACTTTGGTTTTTTCCTAAAGTGAAATTAACCTCTCCCGATGCTAAAATAGTATATTATGCAATGAGTTTATAGTCCGGGAGCTGGCGTCAAATTTGACCGGACCATTTCAACAAAGCTGATTTTTGTAATATAATTAGTTCTATAATAATTAATGAAGAATTGCAGTGTTAGTTGGTCCGAAAGCGGGGCTTAAGATTTTAAGAGGCTGCGGAACTTGCAAAAAATAATAGATTTTCAAGTGATACCAACAAAGCTAAAATTTTGTATAATGATAATTTATGAATTATATTTAACAAAAAAATATGTTAGCTGGACCGAGCGGGTGGCTAAACTTGTTAGCTGTCCAGGTGAACATGTATGACGTTTGCAATTTGAATTCTGTCAGTAAAAATTATTAGTTGGCGATGCCACGGTGATGCATTTATTTAGAATATCTAAATGACATAATGCAACCCGCTATATTCGTTGATAAATATATTGCATATAATGTCATTTAGATATTTTAAATAAATGCATCACCGTGGAATCGCCTACTAATAATTTTTACTGACAGATTTCAAATTGCAAACGTCATACATGTTCACCTGGACAGCTAACAAGTTTAGCCACCCGCTCGGTCCAGCTAACATATTTTTTTGTTAAATATAATTCATGTAATTATCATTATACAAAATTTTAGCTTTGTTGGTATCACTTGAAAATGTTCCGCAGCCTCTTAAAATCTTAAGCCACACGGTCGTGCCAGGTAACACTGCAATTCTTAATTAGTTATTATAGAACTAATTATATTACAAAAATCAGCTTTGCTGCAATCATCCATGAAAATTTGACGCCAGCTCCAGACTATTATTATGATATCTACCCATACAACACATTGATCGTATTAACGTCTGTAAGACGTACATCTTGCTACTGTCTTATGCGGTAGTCTTTAAGTCGTCATTATGTTGTCCAGTTTTAAATCTCCCGCTCACTAGGTATAGGAGTCCTATATTTGTCTCAAAATTCATCTTAGTTATGACATACAGAAATCCTATATTGATCATAATTAAGTCGTATATTGGTAATAAATTATTTGACTGTCGAAAAGGTATTAAATTGACGTCATTTGCATGGAAGAAAATAACATCTTTTAAACTTCCAGAATGGAGGACATAAGACCTGTAAGGTGCTCCGGGGTAACTGGGCCATGGTTTTACAACGTCAACTAAAATTTTTGTTTTTAATGATAATTCAAAATAAGTAAATTACAGTATTTTTGAAAAATATTTGATAATATGTTAACTATAACGCATAACCTCATGTAAAATTATAGGATTAATAAATATTTTGAAATTTTAGAATTGAAAAAAAAATATATTTTTTTTTGTCATGGTGGCCCAGTTGCCCCACGATTTTGGGGTAACTGGACCACCCCCAGGTAAACTCCCTAAGAGCATTATGGTTTTAATCTGAGGTACCTGGACCTATTCTTTAGCGTTCAATGTACTTGGAAAAAAATATTGCTAGCTTCTATAGATCATCAAAATACATATTATAGCTGTTGTAACAAAACATGTTACCTATGTCTAAAGATAAAATGGTTTAAAAACACTCAAATTGTTGATAAAGGTGGTATAATTAACTGGATAGTCTACAATAACATTTTATACATATTTATTCATATGGAAAAAGTGGTTTTATCCAATGTTTTACTCAACTTAACGTATTTTACCATAAAAATTAACTACTAAAATACGAATAATGACCAACACTGAGTAAATCGGATATTCTAATGTAATGGTAAAATGGTAATACAGTTCCTTTCAAAAACTAAGTTCAATTCTTTAACCATATAGGACAAGCCTAAGATGGATTCCCTGGGGGACCCAGTTGCCCCAAGGACATGGCCCAGTTACCCCATTTTCACGAAAATTTTGGGGTAACTGGACCACCCCATACAAAAAAACTACAACTAGCCTAGAAGCAATTCCAACACTATAAATGGATTTATTGATTCACAATTATAAAGTTAAAATAGTAGATAGGTAGAAAACTCTTATCTGCTATGTCTTAAACTCCATTCAAACTGACGTAACAGCGCGTTGTTCACGAAAGATTTGTCTTCAAAATTTCACTTACACTCACATGGACAAAATAACTGCTAAGAAGGTAAGGTCTGTTGTTTTAGATAGAAAGGGAAGAGAAGCAAGTGTACCTACTTACTAAACCTCAAAATTTCCATACTCAGGGAAATAATTTACCCATGGCCCAGTTACCTCGTGGGCCCAGTTACCCCGGAGCACCTTATGTGACGTCTTTTTGATTACATTTGGATTAGACGTTTTAAAAACATGGACATTATAAAGACGTCTTACGACGTATTTGTGTTGTATGGGTATTAATACGCGAGTATGAAATTTATGATACGAGCCATGGCGAGTGTCGTAATTCATACGAGACATTATACACGAGTTGCATACACTATTTTTTCTAATGAAAATCTGTCTTAATGAATGTCATTCAAGTACAGACAATGCATATTTAATAAGTAAATTAAAGCATGGGAGTAGAAAAATAATACTTTTAAATATGTACAAAAATAAAATGATGAACATACATTTTGTGGGTAGACTAAAAGGTTCCCATTTTGGGTCAGTTGCTTCATATGCTCTAGATTCATTTACACAATTTAGATCATCAGATGCTACTTTTGGCCACTCATTACTGTTGTAGTACTCATCTTTTGCTTTTTCTTCACAGCCTGGTTCGGCAACAATAATTGAGACGTATTTTATTTCGCCGTAAACTTCGTCAAATATATTTTTGGATATATAAACTACTGCTGAATTCCAAGGTTCTGCTAAACCAGACGTATCTGGCATTTTTAGTTTAGTAATATTTGGTGGATTCGGTACTAAAAATAATATTGTAATATCAAAATGCAGTGTGGTAATTTTTCTACGACATGCTGTGCTTTCAAAAGCGAGTTCCAAGAAAACATATTAAATAAAGAAATTGACTGGGGTATTAATCTTCGACGAGATCGGAAACAGGAAAAGAATATTATTTTGGCAGAAGAACCGTCAGAATTAGTTCTATCGAGACCTAAACTCAGTAAGAAAAAGAGGATAAAAAGAGCTAAAGTTATAGAATTATGTCAAAAATTATCAGAAAGAATTACTTTTGATCGTGATACTGCGACATTTAAACAATATATCGATATGTTATCACGACCACGACCAGTATTTTGTCCACTAGAACCAGAAAAATCTAAAAAGAAACCAAAAATAACTGTATGCTCTCCTCGTTGTAATCAATTGGCTCTTCCAACAAAACATCGTGTATTCAATACTTGGCAAGATTATCACGACGTTCTAACCCCTGAACAAATACTAGTGATGAGAGATTTAATCAAAAAAGAACAATCTCTTCTTCCACAAGAAGCTTACAAATTTTTTACAAGACTACGGAAAGAACAACGCAAACAAAAAAAACTTCAAATTAAACAGATCAAACAAGAGAAAGCCGACAAACCACAAAGAAGTAAAGTGATGAAAGAAATAAATTGTTTGTCGAAATGCATTGTTAATTTCTTTTCCGAAAAGCAGTCCCAAACAGTAAAATGCAATCACATCATGCTCTCAAATTTGATGAAAGAAAAGCTAGAAGAAAACCTTTTAATTCCTCCCGGATACAAGCGAGATAAAGAAAAAAATGTCTGCTCGCGAACGCTATACGAAACCCTTGATCAATTGGCTGTCTGGCTTGAGACCAACATAAGTTTCGACGACGAGTCAGACGAAGAGCCTGGCTCAGACGAATCAGTCAGCACCATCACTTACTCAGATATTGTGTCCGAGTCATCGAAGTCAGATCGTCTACGCGGGATAGAAGAGGCCGAGGAAGAAGAGGAATCAGAAGCTGCACGTATAAGGCACGAGGCATTCGTCCAGCAATATAGAGAGGCGCAAGAAGGTAGTTCAAGTAAATTAGTCTTTTAAGAAAAAATAATTTATAATATTTCATCAGACGTCTATGGGTACAGCGGGGAAGACCGGCCGGATTTGGGCCGGTAGCCAATTACTGACGGTCAGTTAATTTTTATAAATTTTAAAAACCTAAAAACTTAATTTTGAAACTATAAATTGAATATATAGAAGATAGATAATTGCATTCTTTCAGAATTAATTAAGAACGGACCTATAAATGCAACATTGTAAAACAAAATAGTTATTTATACTGGGTGGTGTGGTTCCCAGTGTCCAGCTGATATTTCGTATACCAATATCATTTTAGAACATTTTTCATGTGAACTTATTCAGTATTATGTATTCTATATTATAGCAAGAACAAAATAGTATATTTCATAACGAAAATCGAAAGTGTGACTGTAAAGTTTGACGAATTAGGAATTCGATATATACTTTCGAACGAGTCATGACCACGAAAAAACAGAATTTTTAACATTCAAATGACATTTCTACTGTCATTTCAAACAATAAACAAAGCAAAAGCTGCCGGATATATTGATTTGGTATCATAATAGTCGAATATTCAAATCATACTACTTGATTTCTAAACTAAACGGAGCAATCTGAAGTTGGAATGCTAAAACTGATCGTTTTTGATTGGCTGATGTAACACCAGTTATACACCACACAAACTTTGTAATGTAAACAAACGAATGTTCTCCAACTTGTCTCGTCTGCTGTTGTCAATGACTATAGGTCAAATTTAATTTTGCCGTCAAAAAAATCTACATGATATTTTTCTCGTATTTACACAGTGTAAATACGGCTCAGCGAGACAACTTCAGATTGCTCCGTTTAGTTTAGAAATCAAGTATAGTTCATGATATTTTCAGTTTTCTTCTGTAGGCTGCTGCCGCGACATCTATTATTTTTGTAGAGGTCATCCAAAAAAATTTTTCGTCGCGCACTTTTGTGTTTTGTGACAAATTTTCACAAACTTCTTTCTTTTAGAATTTACTTTATTTATTATTTCGATAGTTTAAGATTTTCAATTGATTTTTGGTTACAAAATAAATCGAAAAATAAACAATTTATACGTGTTTGAATTCAGAAAATATGATATTTTTTACGAATCTTTCCACATGAAAAAGAAAAAATCTGACGTGAACACCACATGACTTCCTTGTACGCCTATTAAACTGTTCATACTTTTCTTAATAACTAAAATGTAGAATAATATAAAAAAATCTGACGTAGCCACCACAAGACCTGCCGCCGTACCTACTTTATTCTTTTAACTTATTATACAAATATATTAATATATAAGTACTACTACTACTGCTACTATACTCACAAATATATTTTAGTCATTTTATTTAAACTGCAGAAGAAGATATAAACGATATTTTACTATTGTCACTGCCACTGTCACTGGCATGTCATAATCATTTAAATTTTACGTAGTAACAAATGTTAATCGATCATGGACTACAAGATACCGAAATACTAAATTATAAATATATACTTTAATTATATAATTGTAGGTAATAATCACATAATCTTTCATTTAATATAAAAAAATTGTCTTAAATTAAATATTTATCGAAATATTTGAAAAAAGTACTACTTCCGGTTTATAGATTGAAACCAAAAATAGGAGGTGCACAACTAGATGCTATAACAGTCCTAAATACAAAATTTCAACTTTCTACGTCTAACCGTATTTACAGATGTCACGACGAAACTAGTCATAATGGATTCAGAAAAGGTCAAAACGGATATTTCCATCAAAATCTGAAAACCGAAATTTTTCGTGATTACAATACTTCCTTATTAAGGTACAAGGAAGTAAAAAAGATTTCTCGAATGTTTTTAGTATAAAAAATATCAGTTGTACACTGGAAACCAAACCATCCTGTATATATCTCGGCTTTAAAAATATTTTTTTATGTAGCTCGTGAACTTCTTTCTTGCTAGAACCATTCTAAAACTAATTTATATTTTTAAATTTATATAATATGTTGCTTATAACCAAAGGAGATAAATATATTCTTACATGCTCGAAGTTTAATATATTATTATTCCATAATAATGATTTTTTTTAAATTTTTTGTTAATTAACTATTTACTATGTTTATTGAAGTTTTTAAATTATTTTTCTTTCATATAAATTAGATTCTACTGAAGTCTTGGACTGCTAAATTACTTTCCTGGGTCAATTGATAGAGCCCATCTGCCCATGGTTTTCATATTACGAAAATATATTCCCAAAATCCCTAAAAGTTACCACCGCCACATACCATTATTGTTTTTAAATGTCATATTTTCAGTTTTCTCTAAATATCTCAACTATGGGCAAAATACTTTCTATACAAAATTATAGAACATGAAATTCTCTATAGAAAAGGTCATTACCGATTTTTTATTGAAGTGGCACATTTTTCCAAAAAATCATGAAATGTATTTCGAACATTTAGAAACCAAGCCGTTTTCGTGTGGAGACTACAGGAAAACGGTTGTCATTTATTAATGGATAAAAATATCAACTCTCGGTTTCTTGCAATAAATTATCCGAATATTTCTCTATAATTTTCGGTCTTAGTTGCCAAAATTAAGGAGTTTTTCTTTTAATGAACTGTAACTTATGAATGAATAAAAATGTTAACTTTATGTTTCTTTCATTAAATTCTGCTACCATTTCTCTATATAATATTAAATTTTTTAGAGAGAGAAAGTCGAGAAATTTTCAAATTTTTCGTTTTGAAATATTTAGAGAGAACTGAGAAAAATGACATTTGAACCCAAAAGAGGATATTACGGACACGTGTTGGGTTGGTACTTTTCAGGATTGGGAATATATCTACGGAGTTATAAAAACTTTATAAATTATTTTTTCTATTTCTGAGTTTTAATGGAGAATCAGAACAAAAATTGTAGATTATTCATACACAGGAAAATGCATGCAAGAGAAGATTCAATCCTAGAAAATTTATAAAATTTCTGCATTAAATGATTCATTCACATGAAAATTCAAATCTGGAATCTATAAATGTAAACACAGGAAGATTGATATTGGGAAGTTGATTTTGTTGAACTTAATTTATGCGTAGAAGGGACAAACTGGTTTTCTAGATCCTCCTATTTATGCCGATTCTAAAATTCTAGATTTGCATTTTCCAGTGACAGAATCTTTATGCAGACATTTTATTATGTATAAATTTTCTAGATTTGAATCTTTTTGTGCGTGCATTTTCCTGTATGAATATTCTAGAATTTTATTTTCTGGCCACCTTTTTATGTCTTAATTTCCGTGTACTAAGGTGCAGAAAAAGAAGGAACAGGAAGAGGACCAGGCGTAGGAGAAGACGTGATATCAGCCGAAGGAGGGGTCGACGACGAAGGCGAAGGAGGAGTCGGAGGAGCCGCAGGAGGAGTCGGAGGAGCCGGAGGAGCCGGAGGAGGAGTCGGAGGAAAATCCGGAGGAAAAGCCGGAGGAGAAGCCGGAGGTGAAGCCGGAGGAGAAGCCGGTGGAGAAGGCGGAGGACCAGATGAAGGAGTAGTCGTAGAAGCAGGTGAAGAAGCAGGTGAAGAAGCAGGCGAAGGAGCAGTCGAAGCAGCTGAAAGAGCAACCACAGTCAGTTTCCGCGAAGAAGGTTTGGAAGAATACGCCGAGAAGGCATTACCAACTGTCGAAGAAGAAGAAGATGAAGAAACCAAAGCCTACTACGAGAAACTCCGGGCCGAAACGGAAAGCGCCGAGGGAAGCGTCACAACGAGCGCCGCAACGAGCGTCGCAACGCGCGCCGAAGGAGAAAAAGAAGGTTTCTATGTCGAAACCGAGGAAGAAAAACGACGAAGAGAGCAACAAGCAGGAGAAGAAGTAATTGAAGAGGGTCTCTCAGAGATAGTTGGCGTACTCAAGGAGCTAATGCCCAAAGAAGAAATCAAAATCAAAGAACATTCTCCCGATGCCGTCTGCTGCGTGACCTTGAAAACCTGGGCCACTTGGCTGGTGGACGTTGCACAAAACACGCACAGTTGGTGCCAATGGATCCAAGAAGTCATCGCAAGAGTTCGATTCTTCGCCGCTATCCTCAAGGGTGAGATCAAGAACCCAGACGGAAGCAGAAGAATACTTTACAAAGAAGAATGGGACCAGTTCACTGCACAACTCGCAAAGGATATTGAATCTTGGCAGAAGTATAAAGATCACGTCAAAGACATATCCGAAAAGATTATTGAAGGCTTCCAGAATAAAAATGTTATTTGTTGTTCTGCTTGCTTGAAATCTAAATTAATTATATCAGAAGAAACAGCTCACCAAGTAACAGATCAACTAATAGAAGCTCTCAACACAACAGCATACTGGCGAAGTTGGTTGGACGCAATTGTCGACGAGGCGAAGAAACTCGCCACTCTGCAATTCGCTCTTCCGTCTGCCGCTGAAGCTGGGCAAGATGTTTCATCTGGATCTGGATCGTATGAATCATCTTTGGTCTTCGAACTTATCGAACTTAAATCGCCATCTGCGAAATCAGACAGTGACGAGTCTGTATTCTACCTTGAAGAAATTGAGATTGAAAAGAAAAAAGAATCCAAAGAAGAAGAGAAGAAGTAACTTGATGGCGCCCCGCTATTTGTGTAGTAAATTTACTGTTGAAATTTGTCAGACAAAGAAATGCATTTTGGTCCGTATTGTAATCGTTTCACTAGCTTTTGAGTGAGTAAAATTCTATAAATAAAAAATATTGTTTTATTTAGTGATTGATAGTCCAGGAATTATATAAAAATTAGGGGGCACGATAGACAGCTGAATTTTTGTTTATAAGCTCATGAAGGCTTGTAGTTTAACGTACAAAAAATTCTGATAGATATCGCATCTGTTTTTCGGCATTAAAATTTTTAAAAATTTTTAATACAAGTCTCATTTTTGAACGAATCAAAATATTTTCAGTATTTTAACATTTCTGTATTCTCTTTTTCTTTTGGAGCCGTAATCAGCATATTGTATCTATGCTATTATCTTATGTACTTGCAGTTATAAAACATCTATCTATATATATAAAGTGAAGTGTCCTGACTGACTCATCAACGCCCAGCCCAAACCCGTAAGCCTAAAAATGTGAAATTTGGACAGTATATTCGCTTTATGATGTAAGCGCTCACTAAGAAGGGATTTTTTGAAATTCGCCCCCTAAAGGGGGAAAAGGGAATAAAATGCGTTTTTACGAATTTCTCAATATCTCTTTACTCAGACGAGATATCAACTTGATTTTTACATACAATGGTAGCGCATCGAAATATTTAAGACCCATGTTTCAGGATTTTGTCCTAATCAGCTTCTTAAGGGGGGAAATTTAATTTTTGGGGGAAAATAAATTAGTTTATAAGTTGCTTTGGAAAACAAATAAAAAATTGAAAATAAAAACATGTCACACTATCGTGATTTAGTTATAAAAATGTATGTGTCAAATATATATTTATTCATAAGAATGCATAATAAATAAGTTAAAATAAATTAAATAAAAAGGGAAAACAAGATTAACAAATATGAAGCCCTGAAAGAGTAATTAAATTTAAGTTTGTAATCTTATCGTGCAATTTTAATTTTCAAATGTTAAAAGGAGATGGTGATTTTTGCCTTTTATATTTTTAGCACTTAACTATTTATCTATTTCATAACACGCCTTTTACCCAAATTGGGTGTGGTAGCCTCACATATTGTGAGTAATCGAAAAAGATATACAAGAAATTAATCCGTGTGTAAGGTTTTACTAGCACTAGAGTGCACAAGTACTAGCTGTTAATTCACGGGTACTCATATGGTCATAAAGTAAGAAGACTTTATGCTCATGGTTATGATAGTTATTGGAAACTACACACGGGAGAATGAGATTTTTGTACATGTGTCAAAAGCGCACGTAAACCTTCAATAAAAATCTGCTGTGGCACTCATAACAGGCTTTGCAATAACATAGGCAGGCAGTGTTAAAGTGACAGCTGTTAATGTCAAAGTGACAGATGCCAATATCAAAGTGACAGCTGACAATGTCAAAGTGACATCTTTCAATGTCAAAGAGACAGCTGTCATTTTGCGACGTTTAAAATTCGTGAATTATTTTTTTTGTAAAAAACAAATTAAAAATTTGAGTCGAAAATTCATACGCGTTCTCAAGTTATTGTGCTTACCGACAAACCGAGGGAGAGACAGACAGGCCGAACTGATTATTTTTAAAATTAAGGTTTTTGGGTTCAGTAGGGTCTAAAACGTGAAGATTCATCATAATAAGTGTTAATCAGGGGCAATCTTCATAAGAGTTCCAATCAAAACCGATTATGTGGGACTCAAGTAGGGTATTTTGGATCCCTTCCCCCCACGTCTTCAAATTAAAACAAACCGTAGCGAAGCACGGGTAAAACGCTAGTCTTGTATATGTGTTTGTGTTTGCTAGAGTATACTTACTTCCAGCCGGTGCGATGAATGTAGTTTCAGCAGTTATGCTATCAAATTCTCTGTTTCCAGCTATTAGTTGTATTGTGTAATTATACTCCACTTTTAAGTATGGATTAGTTTTATACGATTTTATATCTGGAGATAAAGTTACGTCTTTCATAACTTCTTCATTGTTCCCTTTTCGTGCCCGTACTTTTAAAATGTACTTTTCTAATTGGCCACGCGGTTTACAATTTGTTCCCCATCTTATATCGACATAAGCGCTGTAAGTTTTATTTTCCGTAGATAAAATTGGAAATGCAACGAAATTTTTAGGTGCATCTGGCACTAAAAGTAATCAATAGCTAATTTTTTACAATGGTTATTAATTAAATTTCGTACCTGCTTCTGAAATATTAACTTCTTTAGTTACTGCTTTACTCATACCGCCGTCCGAAATTGCTTTAATTGTTATTCTATATGTCGAAGCAGGAATAATTACAGGAAAATTGTAACTAGGTTCGAAAACGTGTTCAGTAGTAGTAGAAAAAGTCCTTTCATAATTACAATCTACTGGTAGAACATAGTTGAATCCTACAAATTCGGTTGTTATGCTATAACCTTCTGGATTACCGTTCCATTTTTGAGGCTCGTCCCAAGAAATTTCCAAATTTTTTTCTGACTGGCTTGTAATTATGTTCATTGGATTATCAGGAGCTAGAAATAAAATCAATCACACATACACTTGAGTTTATACAGGATGATTCACAACTACGTGCATACATTTTAAGGCGCATCTCTTGCAAAAAAATTAAAGCAAAAAGGCAAGTTACAATAAGTCATTTTGTTACTTTAGTTTTAAAGTCTGCGATCTTATATTTTACTATGATGTACTTAATGGTTGGCTATAGAATGAAATTTACATTACATTCATTGGGTTAACTGATTTTATTTTTGTATTTATAAACGTATTATTTTAGATTTCAAGTTTTTTAATCAAACAGTTTTGTGTTCCTCTTTTCAAATGGAATTTAATAATTTTACTATGCTTGCCATTGTTCTTTTAATTTTATTCCATTCATAGTTAATAATTATCCATTATACAATCAACAATCCAGTGGTTTAAAATGTGCTTCTTGCGAAAACTGCCCTTAAATTTACAAATTTTTAAAATTCTATTGTTCCATGATCAGTAAGTTGAATACTATATACAATTGCAATATATGCCGGAATGTGTGAATCACTCTGTATTGTGTAAATAATATTCTTACCTTTAGAATTCGTGAGAAATTCACCTGGTTCACTACGTTTGGAATCACCTTTTGTATTGCTAATAATACCATAACAAGTATAGTTCGTATATGGTACAACTTTTACTTTTGCTGTCAAAGAATTATTAAGTAAATGTATTTCACCCGTTATAGTTTCTAGTTTCTCAATCGGTTTCTCATTATCAGTTGTACATTCAATTTTAAACGCTTCTGGTCGGCAAATAAATGCTCCAAAGTCCCATTTTGTTATTACAAAATCGTCGTATATTTCGGTTTCCTTTTCATTGTATACCGGAGGATCATTTACTGAAAAAGTTATTTGTGTTGAAAGAATCGTAACGCCAATCATTATGGTACTAGTCGAAGATTATCAGACGAGGCGAAGCTGAGTTTGATAAAACGACGATGATTGGTTACGATCCGAATTACATACAAAATTTTATCTGCTGGCGTAAATTAGTCAAAAAGTAAAATATTTTTTTGCACTTCCGGGACTAAAACTCTTCTTTAGTCTGAATTTTTAGGGACTAAGGTTCTAAATTTGATCCCAAGGGATTATTTTTCATATTTAATCCCGTTGTCAAGTAAATACGTGCTATTTGTTACAGAGTATCTATGGTAACAATATAAATATTTGTCATAAAATTTACTGTCAAAATTACAAAATGTGTATTCTTTTAAACTATTTTGCATTCGTTTGAGGATGAAGTGCAAAAAATAGAGTATATACCACCGGACTAAAATACCTTTAATCCCTCAGGTGATTATTTCCCTCACCTTCGGCTCGTGAAATAAACTTCTCCCTCAGGATTAAATCATGCACTTTAGTCCCTCAATATATAATATACTATTAAAAATTCCTTAGTAACGAGTTTGTTATTTCATTATGGTACTGAGTAGGTACCATACTGGATTCATTATGGTTCTTGGCCAATAATGAACGCTATTATGGTCTTCAATTTGGGACTTATAATGTTGTCATGACACGGCATCAGATTAATAATTTTTTTTAGAAATCGAAAATAAAGGCATCATTTTAAATAAAATTAAATTCGTTTACACAACCTTTAATTTAATTATTATTAAGTGTGTTAATCAAAAAAATGTTGTGCTAAGAAAGATTGAAAATTATTTTTGGATTTTTAAAAATTCCTTTTTATTCGTAACCAGCATGTCAAACTTTTGTACTCGAAGTTATATGAGAACTTACTTTCTGGGTCCAGAAAAGTTATACTTTTTGGTGTGGTGCTCATATGTTCACTATGTGATGATATTAAGTATGTATTATTGATACATGAATTTATTCTGTAAAAAGTTGTTGAATTATCTTTCGTACTGAATGTTTGTACCATCTGGTCATCTTTGTAACTTGTAATAATATATTCCTTTAAACATTTTTGTACGTTACTGGGAATGGTCCAAGATACAGTTAAATTTTTATCATCGTTAAATTTAGCTGGTCCCGAAGTTATTTCTTCTACTGCTGACACTAAAATACAAATGGATTGATTACAAATATACTCCGAAAACTTCAAATGGCTTACTATATTCTGATGTTTTTGCTACTATTTCTTTTGGATTATACACATCTTTGGAGTAAAGTATTGTAATATTTATTTTATAATCTTCACAAGCATCTAAATAGTATATTGTGTATTCAGTTTCATTTGTCTTTGCACCAGAATAAATGGTACGATGTTTTGATTTTTCCCATTTGATTTCATATTCGAATTTACAATCTGGCAAAGGATCTGACCAGTTCAATTGCAAAGTAAATGGCGAGGAAATTACATCTACTTCACCAACTTGCAACATTTCTGTAAGAAAAATAAATCAGACTTAATATTTAAACACATATTGGTTTTTATTTTTACAGATTTTAATATGTAACTATTTCCGCTAAAAGTACGAACTAAGACAACATTATTTCAGTTTTATCTATCAGCTAAATGGGAAAATCCCTATCAAAATTGTAGCACAAATGTGGAATACGTTCTAAAAAGTACTTTTTTGCTGCGTTTTTATTTATCTGAAATATTAGGAGATTCTGACTTTTTGTTATTCATTTCATTACACATTTATTTTGGAAGTCAAAATGTATTAAATGATTTCTATAAAAAAAGTATCTAGGTGCTGTTATAAAAAAGCAGGCGAAATTTTGTTTGGGTTCAAGCTTAATGGCTGTTTCATTAAAAGTTAAATTTTCCCATAGATGGAAAATTACACACATTTTATCCTCCTTTACGAGTATAAACTAAAACATTTAAAAATAAATCTTATGAAAATTGGGAAAATTATTTATTTGTAATTAGTCTAGTAACGATTTCTTAAAATTTTAGAACAAACCCGACCTGAACAGCCGTTTCTAAATCAATTTAATTTGATTCTTTAATTTCTACTGAAATTTATATTTATTTTCAGGTATTCTAATTTAGCATAAGGCAATCTAGAAACTCTAATGTTTCTATTAATAAATTATTTATGCCTATTGCTTGTTCCTATTTGCAGAAATTTATGCAACTAATGTGCATACAAATGATTATCTGAAAACGGTTTCGAGCCTGTCTTTATTAAATTGTGTTACTTTAAATAAAATACAGATAGGTACATACATAGAGACAATTTCTTTATTTTTTTCTTGTTTATATTATTTACCTACCTGTACATGGATTTATTGTTGTAGGCTGCTCTGTAGTAGTAGTAGTACTAGTGGGCTCTTCAGTAGTAGTAGTAGTAATAGGTGAAGTATCAGTACTTGAAGTTGGCGCATCAGTACTTGAAGTTGGCGCATCAGAACTTGAAGGTGGCGGATCAGAACTTGAAGGTGGCGGATAAGAACTTGAAGGTGGCGGATCAGTACTTGAAGATGGCGGATAAGTACTTGAATGTGGCGGATCAGTACTTGAAGGTGGCGCATCAGTACTTGAAGATGGCGGATAAGAACTTGAAGGTGGCGGATCAGTACTTGAAGGTGGCGGATCAGTACTTGAAGATGACGGATTTTCTTCCAAAAATCTTCCATTTTTTACTAAATGATTTTGGTAAAAAAACTGATCACGAGTTGATCTAAATGCTTCTACAGAAGACTGTGTTGGTATTTCATCTGTAGTTGATAAAAATAATTTGATTCTTGCTGATTTCCCAGATTTTTTGAGTTCAACATTTTTCGTTTCAGAAGGCAGTGTGGTACTTATTTCGTCCGAAATTGTTTCATGTTTTGCATTTTTCGATTGAAGAGTTGTAGGTGCATCTATTTTATATTCTGTTGTGGAAGATTCAAGTTCATTTGTAGATTTTGAATCATCTTTATTGTCAAATGAATTTGTAACTAATTTTTCGTACGTATTTGCATTTAATATTTTGTAATTTGTTTCGTTTGCTGGCTTGCTGTCTTTGGCAGTCGATTCAGTATTATTTTCAGTATGAAAATAAGTTGAATTTGTGGCATTTAAATATTTATTTTTATCTATTACATTTACTGATTGAATGTTTGGTATACTTGTCGATTTTGGTTTATAATTGTTTGTTGTCGATTCAATTTTTGTGGATTTTTCAATTTGATCCTTTTTGCTTTCAGGAGAATTAGTAGCATTTTCTATAACTTCATTTTCTTTTAAATTCTGTGTTACATTTTCTGTTTCAGTATTTATTTTATTAGTTAAAGTCGACCGGTTTTTTTCATTTTCTTCAAAATCTTTGTTATCTGCTATATTATCATTATTTATTTCGTTTGGTGATTCAATATTTGATGAATTTGATGATAAATAATAATATTCGGTTGTGGCAGAAATTTTTATTTCTGTAGTTGCCTGAAACTTTTTTACCGGCGAACTTGTACCATTTTCGGCGTCTTTTGCTTTTGCGTCTAAAAGTTTTTCATTACTAAAATTATTATTGGTTGTTGTAGCTTTTTGATTACTGTTTTCAATTTCTGCCTTATTAAATAAACTTGTTGACTCGTTATTACTTTGTAAAGTATAGTTTAAATTAATTTCGCTTTCTGTACTATCTGAATTTGCGTTTTTTACTGTCGTCTCATCAACTTTTATATTTGGTCCATCAGATTTAAATACAGTCTCTGTAAAATGCAAAAAATATTGAATTAAAAAAGATATTTACAGGAAATCAAAGTTTCCTCATATAAATACGTATTTAATCTCGCATCCTGGAATACTAAAATAATATTTAACCACAAGTTTATAATGATAATGTTTATCATAACTTAAATGTCAGTTCGTCAGCAATGAAAAATTGGCTATTACTCGTTAATATATTATCAGATATATTTTTTAACAAAGAATATTATGATTAATCAATTTTATCTTTTGTTATCAGTTACATTCATTATTGGTGGCAACAATTAAGTAATTAATATTATAAAAGATCTAAATAAACATTAATAAATATGTATTTATTTAGTACTTTCAATCAATACTTAATAAGCCTCAGTCATAAAGCCTCATTCACATAAGAATTTAGTTTTAAAGTTTACATTTAAGAAAGTTTAATTTCATATAACTAAATACGAGTATTCACATGTTCCACTTTGCTCTAAATGCTCTAAATGTTTAAGTGAATGAGGCTTTAGTGTGATTGTTTACATTTGAACGTAAAATAGCTTTAGTAAGTGGTTAACATAAACTTAAAACATAAACATAAAAGAAGTTTCAAACATTAGTGCTAGAAAGTGAAAAGTGACATGAATTTAAACCTCATTAACATAAGATTTAGTTTTAAAGTTTACATTTATGTTTACGTTTAAGAAAACATCTAACTAAATTCGAGCATTCACAGTGCTTGAAAGTAGGACGTCTGAATGCTGGTATTTAGTTATATGAGTTTAAACTTTCTTAAACCTAAACATAAATGTAAACCTTATAACTAAATGCTTATGTGAATGGGGCATAAACATACTTAAACGTAAACAATAATGTAAACATTAACTAAATGCTTACGTGAATGAGATTCTAAGAATGCAAGCTATAAATCTTATCAAAAATAATTTGCGTTACCTACGTACCATTTTTAAATTTACCCGTGGAAGTTGATATTGTCGCAAAAATTAACAAGAACAAAATTTTCATGTTCACATGTAGTTCACTTTGATTAAAAGGAAGGAAGTTAAACACCAACTTGCAAACAAACCAAGAATCGCATTTTACTATTTAGTCATTAAACACACACTAAAATTATTAATAATTGTTTTATCACATCCTTTGTTTAAATCTTATCATCTATAATCTAGATTACACTTTGTATTATCACTGTTCGTCTCGGGATTGGTTTTTGAAATTTGCAATCATTTTGACGCTGCGTTTTATTCGGCTGGTAAACTACTAAATGTTTTACTGTGAATAAGATAATATTTATCTGTATTTCAACGTCACACTTATCACTGTTTATCGTATTTTTGTACGGGTTTTCTCTTTGAATTATTAAATATATTTTCTAACAATTTGAATGCACGTGCTATATCAACAACAACACTCTATGGTAGGTGCCATTTCAGTGATAAATTACTCATTATCTTAACCATTATTATCGCTTTTTTAATCTGAAGGTTAAAACATATGAAATTATATTACTATTGATTAAACGGTTATTAAAGTAGTGTCAATATTTGTTGAAATTTTGATTTAAATTTTGAGATTATTTGACCGGCAGGATATACGTTGATAATTCAACGCTTTTGATAATTATAGAATATTTTGAACCTATTTTAAATAAAGTAAATATTTACGCACTGTATATTTATTTTATTTCTATACTATTTGTAAAGATAGTACGATAAAAATTTTAATAATTCCGGTTTCAATAATACCTTAAATGTTTGCATCTTACAATACACTTGTGCATCGAAAATTCTGATTATTGTACTTATTTTTTAATAAATAAATGTTGTACATTTACAAGAAAATGAATAATTTTTAGTTTTTCAAATATTGTTGGGCATTTACAAAAAATAAAAATGGAGATTCGATTCTATTTAAAAATAATATTAAACATAATTTCTAAATAATTGGTACCTACAAAATATATATATTTTTACAAGTAGCAATGCTCCATAAACTTTTTTTTTTAAATAATTATTATATAATAATATTTGTAATAAACAGATTTTCTGAACGATTGTAAGTGCTGTTTCCGAAAATTTGAATATTTATTTTGTTTCTCGCAGTTTAGCTATTTTTTTATAGGTGGCAGCAGCAATCTCATTTTGGAACAAATGAAAGTTAAAAAAGAATTTTTGGGGAATAAAACAAATGAATACTACAATAGTAAAAACAACAGACAATAGTTGTAATTTATTTATTTATTTTAATGTAACACATGTAATGCTAACATATAATTATGAGATAAATGCAATTTTATTGTACTTCATATAACAAAACATTTTTACAAGAACAAATTTTTGTATCAACGAGCGTTTAATATATTTTGAGTATACAATAACTAGCATTTTTCTTGAACAAGACATGTCGTTTACGAAAATTTGAATATTTCTCGCAGTTCAACTATTTTTCGATGGGTTGCAGCAGCAGTCTCATTTTGAAACAAATGCAAGTAGAAAATACAATTTCTGGTGAATAAACAAATGAATGCTACAATAGTAAAAACAAATCTCAGTCGTTTATGCATTTATTTTAATGTAACAGTAATAATAACATCTAATATGTGATAAATGCAATTTTATTGTATTTCACATAACAACATACATTCGATAAACAAAAATCACTAAAAGTAAACTATTTCTTGACTAACTAACTAGTAGTAACGCCGGCTTTTTGCATAGCAGCCAATGCATTTTCATTTGCAAGTAGCTGGAATTCTTGGAATCTCTGAGATATTCTTTGGTTTACTTTAAGAAATTTTTCCATACAGTTTAGAGCACATTTATCCTAAAAATAAATTAAAAATCATTAGAACCAGTAATGACACTCATTACTATGTAATCTTACTTCATAGGGTTTTACTGCCCTTGTCGTAAAATCTGATGCACAGTCGTTGAAGCATAATTCAGTTAATTTATTATAGGATATTAAAAATTCTTTAAACTGAAAAAAAAATTATTGGTTATTTAACTATAAATTTTTTATATTAAACTTACTGTTTTAATTTGTTCAGGTTCTACATTATCCATTCCTTGAGGTAGTACAGACATTGTTATATAATTTTATTTATATTTTGTGTTAAAATTTGTATGAAATTTGCATGTGATATATATTTTAGGTTATACAATGTCAATTGATGTTTCACTTCAATGAAACTATTGTGAAGATAGCACAAAGCACTAATACATTTGCTTTAAATATAAATATTTGATAAACAATACTAATGTAATTAAATATCAATTATTTTGTGTTTAAAGTAAAGTATAATATATTTTTTATTTATCACAAAATTCAATTTTCACTCCGACCGTGCTATTTCAACTTCAGCAGGTGGCGCCATAAACGACAGGTGCGCGAACTATTAACTGTCATTGTCAACATAAATTTGTTTGGCATACTTCGCGGTTTAATTTAATTTTGTTAACTCAGTAATTATTTAATGCAAGTGTGTTGTGCTAGTGATTAATTATAATGCGAACTATAACATATTTTAGGATGTGCTTCAAACTTTCTTTCCAATGTTCTGTTTTTATTTAATCCGTATTCAAACTTGTTGACTTTAACCTAAAAATGGAAAGCAGATGTCAAAATAAAACTATAAAAACAACAAGTATTCCTAGATCTGCGAGGGTTAATGTTGAAATTCAAAAACATTTCGATATTGATAAACGAAAATCTAGCGAAATTAATCCGGGAGTAGAATCTTTTCCAATTGTTGGGGATATCCAAGAATTTAACTATACAAGAATACCCTCTGAAAAATTAACTATTCCAAAAAATGCATCCCACGATTTGGATGCATTAAGCACGAGCGATTGTTCTACGTTGAATAGAAGGGTTGAGGAAATAAACCAACAATTAGCTGACCTCGAAAACGACATACAAAAAAACTTCTACGACCCAAAAACTTTAATAGGGTCATTTGTCCAAAATCCCACTAACACCCCAACAATTCTATCGCAAATTAGTATCAATGCAAATAGAAATATACCTCAAATATCTAATCCACCTATAGAAAATGTCTTTCCAAAACAAAAACCCCCCTCAATTCAGTTTGAAATCGGGATTAAAAAGACAAAATCGCGAACTGAAATCGATATCGATGATAAACCTAAAACCCCGAAAAGCGCGCGTAAAGTTGACCCCTCCGCTGAAATTAAAAATGAAATTATGCAGTACAGACAAACAATTAAAAATAAAGTTATGGAAGAGCGAATGGAAAGAAAGTTAGAATCACTTCGCAATGAAAAACTGCAACCAGTAAATGAGCCATTTCAACCGCCCGCCAACATAGCTGGTGGGACATTTTGTTGTAAAAATTGGGATTTTTTTTATTTATTTTTTTTGATTGCAGAAACCATCAGGAAAATTCGGGAGAACCAGATGTTGACTTCGGCAAGGTAGGATTTTTTCAAAATATTTTTATTTTGTTTAGGGATGCGCCGAATCGGAAATATATTTTCTTTAATAAATTTTTAACTAAGGTTTTATCTGGAAGAATAAAAAATTAAATGTTAAAAACACAAATATAATATTAAGTAAGAATAATCCAAAACATTTAGAAGAAATGTATTTTTTTAACTGCAGTAGGCTACTTGCATGGTACTGAAAATGTACCTACAGTACATTAGGAATTTTAAATTGGTAAACAATTAATTAATCGAGCGGACATAGATTATTAGCAAAGTGCTTCGCTACCTTGAAATAGTGTATAATGCCTAGTGCATACGGAGAAACTTTTTGACATGTTTCCTGGAAAAAGTTTCCGGAAACTTCAAAGTTTTAACGGCGCCTATAAAAATGAGACGTTTTCAGGAAACCTTGTGAAGTGCAACTAACTTCTTATTTGTCAAATCGTCAAATGTGACATGTGATCATAAACATATTTATAGTTTTTCAAAGAAAATCTCCATTTTCTGGAAACTTTTTTCAGGAAACTTGTCAAAATGTTTCTCCGTGTGCACTGGGCATAAAGAAGTCGTCCAGCTCGGTTTTTCTCTTGACTCAGTTGCGTTGAGGCGAGTAATAAGTTGGCGAACTTTGACTCAGCTCTGTGTAAAACATAGGCACATTCTTTCTCTCCCTTACCGCTCGGCCAACTCTTGACAGTACCTAAAGTTAGATTAATTAATTTTTAAAAAACGTATTATATTCAATTTTAATTAATTATTTTAATCGAATATTCGGCGCATCCCTTATAATTATTATGTTCGAATTTTGCACATGTTACCTAATTATGTTGAAGAAATCAGGGCCGTAGTGAAACTATTAATTTAGGCGGACTATACCACATATCGGGTGTCACAAAATTTTAAATTTTTTACATTTTTTAAATTGCAACTTTTGAGGCAGAATTTTTTTTTTAAACTGAAGCCAATAACGATTTATTTCTCGCACTTTAATTGACTTATAACCAAATTTGTATACCTAATATTTTTAAATATTTCTGTTCCCAAAAATTAATCCGCCTTGATACCTTGAAAACGATAAAATATATAAAATTCTAATTATTTGATTCTTTAAAATGTAGTGTGGTTCTCAAACTAAAATTATATAAATCACTAGAAAAAGCAGAAAATATTTTAATGACAGAAGTTAATTTCGATTGGATGTAAAAAAGGCGTCAAAATGAAAAATCCAGATTTTTTAAATTTTTGCAGAATTCTTCAACGAGCTAGAACTCTGAAACTATTACAGATAATTCAACTCCGTTTGCGGCGTTGGATTCAGCAACTTTTAGTTGTACTTTCAAAATATTTTCGCCTGTCAAAAATTGCTGAAACAAAAATGGCGGAAGTTTGAAAAATTCCTGATTAGTATTTCTGTGACACCTGGTTAAAATATGTTGCAATAATCGTTAATAATAATATTTTGCGCACCTTTTCTACGGCCCTGTAACAATTTGTGAATAAGTGTATTTCAGTGACGTATTTTAATATCGACGGTAAGTGAAAAATTATTTACTGAATAAAACAAAAACAAAGCACCGATGACAGAGGCGTACGTAACTAGCAATTGTTTCCATTGAAACAAATGACAGTAACAACAAAATAGCAACGAGTTGTCAAGTACAGAGATCCTTCTTTTGACAATGACAAGCAGCTGTAAATTGTAAATTGGAACGGAAAATAATCCACAACCGGACATTACGTCACCGGGTCGGGGGGCGGATGAGGGGTTTCGATCGTCGGTTGTCTTGTTTTGAAATGTCGATGTCGCTATCTTGCATATGTCCTTGTCGATTGTCGAGTGTTTTTCTTGGGGCGCAGACAGCTGCTATCTTCAGACTGCTTGTGCTGAGAATTTTCTTTGTTATTTAAAATTACGACACTTTGAATATCACAGGACCGCATTGAGGGAGAGTTTCATACTCGACACGAGAAAATTAATTAATTAACATTTGATTTAAATCGGTTCAAAATATATTTTATAAATATTAGCTTTATTGGATTAATAATTATTTGACAATATAAATGTTTCTAATTTTTTAAACAATATTTGGTCGGTATAAAGCTAGATTATAAGTGTAAGTGGCTAATTTAACCAACCAGTGCTCAACGTTTGCATTTATACTTGAAATTGGAATTTTGTGAAAGCGCTGATTAATTTAGCACTTACTTATAACTGGGTAGGTCTGAATCTATTAGATAAGCATTAATAATTTAAAAACTAGTTTATTACTGGAATTATCGGGAACTTCTTCAACACTAAAATATTTATAACTAGAAAATGAAGAGAAAATTCTTACCTAAAATCATAAAACGAGGAAAACTATAATATTCTTAAGGGCTAACCGGGGCTAAGAACAAAATATTGAATAAATTTATCAGTTTTTTAATAATGTCAATAATAATCAAGATAATAACATTTTTATTGACGTTATAAAAAAAAACTAATAAATCTTAATATTTTGATGTTAGCAATTAATTTCAAAAATCAATAAATTTGAGATCATAGCACCGTCAGAAATTGCTAGTGAAAATCGACGTATTTGAAGGTCTCCGTTAACCCTGAAAAAATCTCATACATAAAACAATTCGTATCACGAATTTATTGGGCACAGAAAATTCATCGAAAGGAATATTCAAAGCTTTACGTCTTCACGTGTATCGAAACAAAATTGAAAATGGTTCAACAGGATAAGTATAGTGCACCCCTTTCAGTCGCCCCCCGTGTGACAGTCTCACAAGCTGCGCTGGTTTAGTTTAAAAAGCATACAGCGAGTGAAAAACAGATAACAATAACAATTTGTTTAACCACATTAAAAAATTACGTTTTTCCACATTTAAAATAAAATGTTTCGAGTCCTCTCCTGCGTAAATTTTCGTGAATTCCGGTTATCCCTTTCAACCTCTTCTTACCTGGACAAAGAAAGTGTGCGTCTGTTACGCAATGGCCCGGTGCTCACACAAAAGAAAAAATCGAATTACTGCGCCTTGGTCCCGTTTTTGTCATATTTCGCACACGTGCACATCTGAGGCCCCTGGGGCATGCGGACCAAGGGTTGGTCACGTGACCAGCAAGCCAGAAAAAGCTTTTGTTTGGTTAAGATACCCTAGTTTTTGAAGGTATTGATATGTCTTTATCTAGATGATTTAAATCTTTTTTTTTGAGAGATTTTACCTGTGGTTATGAAAAGATATGACGCGATTTTATTTTATTTATGACCATCTGCTGAAGGACCTTTTTAACCTTCGCCGTCCTAAAATAATTTACAATCTTTGATTCCTAATACAAATGAAAAGTAAATTAATTTTATTTCATGTTTTTTTAACATGACTTTATATAAAAATAATAGTACAATAAACAAATAAACGCAAATTTATTTATTTTACAATAATTGAAAAAAATAAGCAAAAGTACTTATAACATATTATTATATAATATATTATTATAACACATACACATGCAGTTCTAAAATTTAAAAAATTGTTAGAGTAAGGTTTTTTTTAAAAAAATGTTATTTATTTATAACTTTAACTTATTTCCCCACCCTTCATCTCGTGAACAATACCATTGGCCTGTACGTAAAAATTGTTCATAACTTTTAAAAATCTGACGTGGCCATCACACAACCTTCCGCCATATCTAGATTTTAAACAGAAATGTATACGTGCAATCCGGTGCCCATTTAAAATATACAAATAAAAATCTCAAATATTCAAACACAGAAATTTGCATCACCTGAATAAAAAGATTCATTCACAGGAAAACTCTGCTGTATTGAAGCCATCCTCCGTTCAATTACTACATTTAATATCTTACTTAGGACTTATATAGCGCTAGTATGCCAACTTGTCACCCGTCTCACCTGTCAATATTTTTTACGCAGAAACAAAAATCAACCGATCATGGATTACAAGATATCAACGTTTTATTTGATAAATTTATTTTTTAAATTTTACTGCAGTTCTTTAATGCTACCAGATAAAGACAATTTTTTTATAACGTAAGTTGCAAATAACTTTTCCTCTTATTCTCATTACAAATAAATACTATATTTTTCCAAATTTATATACAATTTTGACAATTAACCTTTTCAATCTTCAAAAAATATCACTTCCGATGAAGATATTTGTACCAAAATCTAGGGAGCTCTTCCAATTTATATACAAATGTTAAATACCAAATATCAAAATTTTCGGGTAATTCGTATTTGAGTTATGCGACTAACAACCCTTGACCACACACACACACACACACACATACACACACACATACACACAGACATCATCGTGAAACTATCAAAAATGAGTTGTAAGGACCCTAATTCGTGCTCATCCACTAAAAATTCACCACCCGATTTTTTGCATGATTCCAATACCTTCCTTTACAGGTAAGCGGAAGGTAATAAGAGTACAATAAACAAATAAACGCAAATTTATTTATTTTACAATAATTGAAAAAAATAAGCAAAAGTACTTATAACATATTATTATATAATATATTATTATAACACATACACATGCAGTTCTAAAATTTAAAAAATTGTTAGAGTAAGGTTTTTTTTTTAAAAATGTTATTTATTTATAACTTTAACTTATTTCCCCACCCTTCATCTCGTGAACAATACCATTGGCCTGTACGTAAAAATTGTTCATAACTTTTAAAAATCTGACGTGGCCATCACACAACCTTCCGCCATATCTAGATTTTAAACAGAAATGTATACGTGCAATCCGGTGCCCATTTAAAATATACAAATAAAAATCTCAAATATTCAAACACAGAAATTTGCATCACCTGAATAAAAAGATTCATTCACAGGAAAACTCTGCTGTATTGAAGCCATCCTCCGTTCAATTACTACATTTAATATCTTACTTAGGACTTATATAGCGCTAGTATGCCAACTTGTCACCCGTCTCACCTGTCAATATTTTTTACGCAGAAACAAAAATCAACCGATCATGGATTACAAGATATCAACGTTTTATTTGATAAATTTATTTTTTAAATTTTACTGCAGTTCTTTAATGCTACCAGATAAAGACAATTTTTTTATAACGTAAGTTGCAAATAACTTTTCCTCTTATTCTCATTACAAATAAATACTATATTTTTCCAAATTTATATACAATTTTGACAATTAACCTTTTCAATCTTCAAAAAATATCACTTCCGATGAAGATATTTGTACCAAAATCTAGGGAGCTCTTCCAATTTATATACAAATGTTAAATACCAAATATCAAAATTTTCGGGTAATTCGTATTTGAGTTATGCGACTAACAACCCTTGACCACACACACACACACACACACACACACACACACACACACATACACACAGACATCATCGTGAAACTATCAAAAATGTGTTGTAAGGACCCTAATTCGTGCTCATCCACTAAAAATTCACCACCCGATTTTTTGCATGATTCCAATACCTTCCTTTACAGGTAAGCGGAAGGTAAAAATAAGTTGATATTTATAATTTTTTTAATGTAAAATAGCCATTAACATGTTTTAGGAGAATTCACGGCAGGAAATTAAATTTAAAAAATTATTATCAGAGTTATTTAGCAAAAACATGATCTTGGGTCACCGGTGACCCTATTTTAGGACGGCAAAGGTTAAAAGAAAGTTGCTATGGATTATAAAAAAATGTAGATGAAGATCAAATTTTTATTCTATATTCATTCAGTTATTTTATATAATAGATAGGTATTAATGAGGAAGGAAATGGAAGAAAAGTAAAATCGATAGTATTCTAGGAATTCGAAAAAAATCCAGACAGCCCTTTAAGATATATATTTTTTATAAATATAATTTTATTAACTTTCTAATTTCAAACTTTTTAAAAGTGGCTTTATCAAAATGAATTTATGTTCAAAATATTGCTGGATTATTTATAAAAAAAAGTATTATTTTTCACTATTTTTCTTCACACTAAAAATGTGAATTTACGTCTTATTAAAAAACTTGTAAAAAGTTTGATTTTGTTGTAAATTGTAGTAAAAATTGCTGTTCCGCTTTTGTAGCGCATTGGCTGCAGAATTGTTATGCAAGCCTCTTTAGCTCAGTGGTAGAGCACTGGTCTCGTAAACCAGGGGTCGTGAGTTCAAACCTCACAGGAGGCAAATTTACTTTTGCCTTTTATAAATTTAATCGAGAGTTCTACACTTAAATCAACTAAAAGTTACTAAAAAATAACGATATCTGTTTAATTGCAGTTAAATTTAATTGATAACGCTTGAGATAAATTTTTATTTTATTGTTTACCTGCAAAGTTGAATCATAAATTGAAAATAAATGAATAATTATTGGTGGCTGTAAAATTTTTTGGTGTTTTGCTACGCAAATAAGGAAGTGTGTAAACAATTTAATCGTAAATTAAAACGACATTACTTACTATAAAAGTAAAAATATAAATAAGTAATTGCAGGCCTTAAAGTTTACTAGCTCATAAAACAAAATTGTTGTTTACGATTTAACAAATATTAAATAAATTACTTGAAAGTTACGCACACTTTAAAAATAGTACATTTTCGTCGAGAAAAAACGACGAGTAATCTTTTATAATATTTAACGTAAAATTGTACAAATTTCAGCAAATATTGTTTGATCCTTTTCGAACATCATATTGCATTTTAGCTCGAGGTTGTTTGACTTTTATTATTAAATAAATAATGAAAACATCATTAACAAGATTAATTTCTATTCCCTGTCGAGGGTTTCCACGATATTTTGGTTTTTTTATATGTTAATTTAGATTAGACCCGTATTTTTCTTTTTGCCAAAAAGATCACAGATCCGTCGTCCATTCCGTAGTCAAAACGACAAAAAACGATCTTACACGAACAAATCTACTCACGATTTGGTTTCAATGTTGTCTACGTCACACATGGCGCATTTTAATGCACGTTTCAAAAGAGTTACATTTTCATTTCGAAACAAAGGTAATAAATCTATCAAAATTAACTTTCCTATAACTTACATATGCTGAAAATCAATATCCAATATGTATTTCTTTAAAACCCGTATGCTTGGAAACCCCCATGTATTTTATAACCCCCATAAAATGCAATGTTGTGCTCAAAATTACTTTCCATGTGTGCGGCACAATGAGGTCTTGCAAAATAAAAAAAAGTTTCTTGTTTTTTATTTAATTCGAATTAGCAAGTTTTAAATAGTCGTTAGATATGATTTAAGTTTTAAAATGTTTGTTTATATTATGAAAAAACGCTTCAAAGTTGAATGCATTTGAAATGTCGCCAAAATTGTGACGTACGTAAGCCTATTCCAAGCAGAGCCAATCATAAAACAAGAAAGTGTGGGTATTTCACAGAACTTATATGTTCATGGATAGATCACTTCAGAAATAATTGAATATGGAATAAAGTTTATATTATACACTTGGATAATCTAGTGTACTGTTAATTAATACAATTTTATCAAATCTTTATTATTCAATTGTTATTTTTATTTAAAAATTTAATTTTATAATTTTCTAACCATTGGGTATCAATCCATACATAATAGGATCTATGGTTGTTTTGACATTTCAGTTTCTATTGCGCAGCTGCGAAGTCTGCTACTTTCTGATTGGGTAGCAGTAAAACAGGCCTTCATACGTCACTGGACAAGGGGAGAAGTGGTGCAATTCAGCCGCATTTTGAACAAAATGATTTTTAAAGTTAATTTTTTCAATAATAGAGATAAATTTTGCTAAAAATACGAAATACGGGTCTCATGTTTTTTATTATTCTTTCTATTAAAGCAATAAAAAAAATCAGTGCAAGACCTCATTATTAACCATGTACCGCCTCTTTCATATTGTGAATCATGTATCCACGTTAAATGCCATTTTTCGTTTATTTTAGTTTAATAAATTTATTATGTAAGTTTATTTTCGTGTTTATATTGTTCGTGCTTCTACGCCACTGAATATTGTAGTTTCGCATGCATTTGTTTACCGTGCTCAAGAAATCCATCAACAAAACACTATCAAAACACAGTTCTATTTTGTTTCGCGACATCATCGCCTCTTTTGTGCTCTGTCGTCTCTTCTCCGATCGATGACATGATTATTTATAACAAATGAAAGTGTTGAACTCTGCAGGCGTGATCGTTTGTTTAGCACCGTCAAATGTTCCGGGAGCTGTGAAAACGCGAGAAGGAGTGGGGGAACTGTAAACAACGATATAGATTGAGGATAACTGTATCCTTTAACGTGTTTACGCAGATGTACAAACAGCTCTGACGTCACAGACTGTCGTTTGTTCCGTGGACAAATGGAAGAAAAAATGACGATAGAGGAGTTTATTTATTTTCTTTATGCTTTAATGAGAAAAATAAAAAAAATGTTACCATTTTTATTGTGTGTTACTCGGTAAAAACTCCGCCAAAAACCGGTGCCTAATAAATTTTGAGGTATCAAATTAATTGTATCCCAACTTGGAATGGTGGCAGATACCAAAAAAAAATTCTGGCCTGACCCGGCTTTGAACCCACAACCTCTGTGTTCAAAGGCAACAACTACTACCACTTTGATTTTTTTCAGTATATTTTTTAAATTATTGACTTTTTCATAAATAATCACATAATGTCTAATTGCAATAGGGTGGTGACTCATTTAAGGGGGGTCACTCCCGGCATAAACATGGTGAAAAGTACGTCTAGTTTTTTCCATAAAATTGAAGTAAAAATTCACTTTTTACCTCTCGCCTCATATTCTATAAGAGAGGTATTGTAATGGGTCAAAATTTTCGAGTATGAGTTTTTGGTGTATAAGCACGTTTCAGGGTCTCTAGAATACGAATTTACTATTTTCACGATGATGTCTGTGTGTGTGTGTGTGTGTGCGTTTGTATGAACCGACGATTTTTCGTCCACGATAACTTAAAAAGTATCAAACCGTTTATAACCAAATTTCATATTTAAGGTTTTAATAAGTATCTTAACACCGGATAAGATTTTGGTAGAAATCCGCAAACCGGAAGTAGTACTTTTAGAAGTTTGGAAAAGTTTTCCTTAAATATATTAGTACCTTATTTATTTATGACAATTTTTGCAATTAAAAATAAAAGAAATTGTGATTATCTATGTATACAGTTAATTATAAATACAAATTGCTGAATCTGGAAGTATTTAACAATAAAATAAAGTACAATTAATATTCTATTTTTTTGAAATTCCAGTATCTTGTTGTCCATGATATGAAATTTGTTTCTACATAAAATTTGAATTATTATGACAGTGACAGTACAGTTGACATCTTTTGCTTGCATATTGGTTTACATTATCGTTTACATATTACATGAACATGAAACTATTAAAATGTAAGTAAAACTATTTATTAGATTAGTAGAATAAGCAGAATTATTAGGCGAGAGGTCGTGTGGTGGCCACAGCAGATTTTTTAGAAAAACAAATACGTTTTTGAATAGATAAAGGTTGTCTCCAACTGCGTCTAATGCCACATTTTTCATTTTTGTACTCTATTTTTTTATATTCATGGCTAAACATCGCCAATTTTAGCTATTTTGTGAGTTTTTTATACGTATTTTATCACATATTTAAACAAAAAAATTAAAAAAGTGGCATTAGACGCACTTGAGGACAATCTTTAGCTATTTAAAAATATCTCATTTGTTTAAAAAATCTTAATATTGAAACCAGTTTTAAGGGAAAAACTGAATATAGTTTTTCGCTATTTTGACGGTTTGTATTGAACCATTTGTAATTTAATTTTCTGAATGGGGGTTTTCACGATTTTTTGGTTTTTTTATATGTTAATCTATACATTAAAATATAAGACCCGTATTTTTTCTTTTCGCTTAAAAGTTGCTAATAAGCCAGAAAAAAATTCGTAAAGTTTAAAAAAATAAGTGCCGCGAAAATCGATGCCGCGTGTAACAGTGTGACGTCACCAACATCTAGAACATACGTTCAACGCGCTGACAAGGACCGATACGTAGGTCTTACCTTACACAGTCAACAACTTGTCAACTTGAACAGAAAAACATAACCAAACTGTTTCATGCCGTTTCATTTCGATTAAAACCAACACAAAAATTCTTCAATAAACTGTAAGTAATCGTGTTTGAACCTAACCAAACTCGACAACGTGAACCCGTGAACGTTGGTGAACGTGTCAAAAATTGAAAAATCAACTGGTGGTCCGTCGTCCAAACGACAAAAAACGAACTTACACGAACCAACTCCTGGTTTGCTAGCGATGTTGGCTACGTCACACATGGCGCATTTCAATGAACGATTCAAAAGACTTACATTTTCATTTCGATAAAGAGGTAATAAATCTATCAAAATTAACAATTATTATCACTTTCCTATAACTTATACATGCTGAAAATTGATATCCAATAAGTATTTCTTTAAAAGCCGTAGGCTTGAAAACCCCCATTAAATAGCTCATAAAGAGTATTTATTTATTTAAATTAATAATTTTATTCTTTGTTGATTCATGTGTAACAAGCCGCACAGTGAAATCCAGCATTTTGGTATCGACTCCCCTTAAGTTTAGCAGCACAAAAATCTCACTTGTGGTGTACTCTGGTCTCTATCTCTAACCACGAGTCAGTTGACGGCTGGTTACCGCACACTGCACACACAGTAAAATATAAATATTTATATCGGCGACACACAATATGTGAGGCTGCCACACTCAAGATAGGTATAGCAGGCGTGATTAATAAAAAATAAATCACTTTTGACAACTTGCTGCTATCTGAAATTTATCTTATAGAACGAATTAATTATTCCATATAATTTTAGAAAATATCCGAAAGTATAGTAATGTGCTCTAACAACCCAATACCCTTCTTGAATCCCACACACTCGTTTTTGGTAGCCACTCTGATTGCACTGAATTAAATATTTTCAATTAAATTTTTTTGAATTTTTCGGAATTTTTATATTCATGTACAATTTTTTAATCAAAATTTTAAACAGGCACATCTGTAAATTCATTCTTTCTCTATTAAATCCTTTTTGAAATATAATTTTACCATTCTTGTACTGGCCACAAAACACTCGCTACGTTAGTACATTTTATGTTGGATTTTAGGTAGTAGACGAGCCTCTTAACAAATATAATTTCATACTTCCTCGAACTCTCCTTACAATTTGCTCTTCGTCGCTCCATCCTGCAATTTGTTTATAAACATCCGGAGTTGGTTACGCCTTCCCGGACTTTGCACGGCGCGCAGAGGCCCTGGACTTGACTCCGGGAGAATCAATACCGGAGTCGGGTATTGATCCGGGCGGCTGTGGACGCGACCGTTGTGTGCGCGCCCGCCAACGCACACCAGGAATACTGATTTCTCTTTCCAGCAAAACAGGGTTTGGAGTTTGTTTATATTGTTGGCGCAAAATAGAGCTCTGGATTTCTAAAAAATTTGGCGGTTTCTAAGTTCTACCTACCCTTTTGAAGTGTGGTAAAGCCTAGTTCCTTTTTGACGGGGGTTGATACCTAAACGCTGTGCGGATTGTTACACATAAATAAACAAAGCTTAAATAATTGATTTAAATAAATAAATACTACTCTTTATGAACTATTTAATTTAGAAAATTAAATTACAAATGGTTCAATACAAGCCGTCAAAACGGCGAAAAACGATTTTCAGTTTTTCCGTTATAACTTGTTTCAATATTAAGACTTTTAAAACAAATGGGATATTTTTAAATAGCTAAAGATTGTCCTCTAATGCCACTTTTTAAAATGTTTTCTTTTAAATATGTGATTAAAGACATATAAAAACTCATAAAATATCTAAAATTGGCCATGTTTAGCCATTAATATAAAAAATCTGACGTGGACACCACATGACTTCCTTGTACGCCTTGTGTGTTCATACTTTTCTTAATAATTAAAATGTAGAATAATATAAAAAATTCTTTTATTTTGTACTTAATGTTAAAAATTGGTTTTATACGTTCATTTTCAGTAGATAAAGTATTACTTTAACATCGAGGGTAGATAAAATAAAATTTGAGTAGATAAAGTAAAATTTGAGTAGATAAAGTAAAATTTGAGTAGATAAAGTAAAATTTGAGTAGATAAAGTAAAATTTGAGTAGATAAAATAAAATTTAAGTAAAATAAGAATATTTTTACACAAATTAACATTAAGTACAAAATAAAATAATATATTGTACACGACGATAAAGAGTCTTTATCGACACGTGAAAGATAGCCCACTCGTTCCTTCGTCACTCGTGAACTAACATCTTTCACTTTTCGATAAATGATCTCTTTATCGTCTTGTATAATAAATTACTATTAACTTATTATACTACTATACTCACAAATATATTTTAGTCATTTTATTTAAACTGTAGAAGAAGATATAAAGCATATTTTACTATTGTCACTGTCATGTCATAATCATTTAAATTTTACGTACTAACAAATGTTAATCGATCATGGACTACAAGATACCGAAATACTAAATTATAAATATATACTTTAATTATTCCTAAATGATACCAGATACAAAAATATTTATAAAATACCGATTGTAGGTAATAATCACATAATATTTCATTTAAAATTAAAAAATTTATCTCAAATTAAATATTTATCGAAATATTTGACAAAAGTACTACTTCCGGTTTATAAATTGAAACCAAAAATAGGAGGTGCACAACAGTCCTAAATACAAAATTTCAACTTTCTACGTCTAAACGTATTTGAGTTATGCGACACACATACGTCCGTACATACGTACGTACGTACGTACAGACGTACGTACATACGTACAGACGTACGTACATACGTACGTACAGACGTCACGACGAAACTAGTCATAATGGATTCAGAAAAGGTCAAAACGGATATTTCCATCAAAATCTGAAAACCGAAATTTTTCGCGATTACAATACTTCCTTATTACTCCGTACAAGGAAGTAAAAATAGAGTACAAAAATGAAAAATCTTATGTAGCCAGCACACAACCTCCCGCCATTTCTAGACTTATAAACAGAAATGTATACGTACTATTGTGCCCATTTAAAATATACAAATAAAAATCTAAAATATTCAAAAACAGAAATTAGTATCATCTGAATCAAAAGATTCATTCACAGGAAAACATAGACGTCAACGATGAGTGATTGTTAAGGTTACACGTCAGAAGTCATAAAATAATATTTGACACGTATTATAATAATTATAATACGTGTCTAATAGTAATACAATACAATAAAATATAATAGTAATACAGCAGTATATTATAATGATAGCCATTATACACGAGTTGCAAACACTATTTTTTATACTCCCATGTTTAATTTAAAATAAATTATTTAGTTGTGTATCATAATGAAAATCTGTATCGAACTGATTTTTGTATCTAAATAAATCTATTTCGCTACAATGATACAGATTACATGGAAATCTGTATTGAAATCAAAATCCGTATCGAAATGAAAATCTATATCGAAATGTCTGTCGTCATTAAAGTACAGAAGACTACTAAATAGATAACAAATTTTTATATAATCAGTCATAGATAAAATAATTTCAGTTAACCTAAAAATTAAAGGAACAAACTTTAATAAGATGATATTGTCATCTTAGGAAGAACAATACAATCTTAATAACATACTTATGACTCTAATTAATTCCTTCCTTTTTCAAAAAAAATCCTTTGCTCTCGATAATGCAATATAATGATGTTGGAATTCAGCGCATTGGCAAGTTCCATGGCCGGTGCATAAGAATTACGGGCGCCTGTAAAAAGTATACAAGTGCATATCCGAACCATCTGTACGACTATAATTACTCGAAGGCGGCTATGGCCGCAGCAGTCAAGAACAAGAACGTGACTCTATACAGAACAAGAGTACCCGGCCAGTCCAGCCGTGTTTTGTTTCATTCGATTATCGATTATGATCAAAGATGCCGGTGGAATAATAAGAGAAACTGTTAAATTTATTTTGAGGTTGTGTTTTGTTGAGATGTCCAAGGCTTGCTCAATTTAATTCATTTGTCCTAATTGTTTTTCTTTTTAGTCTTCTTCTGTTTGTTAATCAAGTAACTGTCTGGAATATAATCGTGCAATAATGAGCTTCTTCAGCTACGTAAATCTTTGGTTCTTATTTTTTAACCAATCAGAGCGTTGCCGGTCCATATGATTTTATAGAAAAAAACTTTTCGCCGATTGACATTAAAAGTGCATAAGTGTTGCCGAAACGTTGGCCTAATAGGAAATTAAAATAAATTGTCTGCATTCCCGTCTAATTACTTTTTCCATTCGCTTGCCAGTCGACAAATTACTGTTCCATTAAAAGTGCTATTTTTTGTACTATGGAGCATCAATAAAAAATCTGATGTGGCCAACAAATGACTACTCGTCACACTCTACTATTTTACTAGTATAATTGTTTATTAAGGTACTTACTCAGAAATATACCATTATAAGGGAATTTGGGAATTTTTAACTTCTTGTAATTGGAAAATGGCGCTAGATAGATACAACGTTTTGAATACAAATTGTAGATAGTAACATTTAGTACACATTGTTATTATAAAAAATCCTGTTAATCCATAAAAACTCTTCAGATCTTCAAGAAACTACCACTTCCAGTTGAACAATTAACAACAAAATCTAATCAGATCTAATTTAGGGTGTCAGAATATTATATGCAAAATTTCAAATTTTTTAATTCAGTGATATTTGAGTTATCGTACCTCCAACATCCATTCACACATCCATCCATCCACACACACACACACAGACGGGAACACGCCACTGCGCCAAATTGCCACTGTGCCAAATACCCGCTGTGTCCAATTGCCGCAATGCCAAATTGCCACTGTGCCAAAACGCATCCCCACCACATACATAGCATAGCGCCCAAAACCGAGTTTGTGGGGCTCTAGTACGGTTTTGTTAGCTTTGCTAGTGTAGTAAATACCAAAACCGAGTTTGTGGGGCTCTAGTACGGTTTTGTTAGCTTTGTTAGTGTATGTCAAAATGCTCCTGTTATGTCCAATTGTCGCTATGCCCGATTGCCAGTATGTCTAAATATTGCTGTTGTGTTGGATTGCCGCTGAGTCAAATTGCCACTGGGCCAAATTGCCTCTGTGTCGAAATAAATTTGCAGTAGTCTCTCGACATACGTTATTACAAGTATGTAAGTGGTGGGGATACGTTTTGGCACAGTGGCAATTTGGCATTGCAGCAATTGGCGTAGTGACATGCACCCCACACAGACGTCATCGCGAAAAAAATCATAAAAATCGAGAAAAATTGCTGCTTTCAAAGTCTTTTCCCCCCAAAATCATAAGTTAAAAAAGAATAAAGTAAAACAGAGAGACCTTCTAACATCTTTTAGTAACATGTTGATGTGTTGAAGAAAAAACCTCTAAATATGAAATGATCATGGGACGCGCACACCTCTGTTTTACTATAAACTACCAGACGGGCCCCTTAAGGCTTCAATATAAATTCTGAGTGAAAAGTCGTGACAGATACGTATCCGATTTATTCAAATCCTTGGATGACTCAGTCTCAGTCACCGCAGTGTCGTATTTCTCTCGTTCCACATGAGCGGGTTCTCGTATCTGTTCCTCAGCTTTCGATTTCTACAGTGTGTGTAGCGTTTCGTGAGTGAGTTGTGGGCGGCACGGCTGCGTTCACGATCACGATCACGATACACATAAGTCTGCCGCGCTTCGGCACAGCGAGATTAAAACGCGTAAATAACTAAACAACCGACAACCATTAAATGTACCATCGGCACGAACTTCGAACATACGCGGTTTTTATATCAGGGAGAACTCATGAGAACTCGAGACCCTTAAACTTGATTCAGACCAACCCAATCTGAAATATTAGACCCTTATTTTTTCTTTTTGCCAAAAAGTTACTAATAAGCCAGAAAAAAATTCATAAAATTTCAAAAAAAGGTAATACATCTATCAAAATTAACAATTATTATCGCTTAACCAACCAGCGATTCAACGTTCGCACTTATAATAATTTATTATTGGCCGTTGAATTTTCCTATGCATATTCATCATCCGGCTCGAAGGACCAATATTAAAGGTTCTGTATCGTTTAATCTTCCAATGCAAATTCTTAATCCGGCTTCAACGTTACAGTCGTTTTAGATCGTTGAATCTTCCTATGTAGATTCTTGCCCCGGCTCGAATGACCAATGTTAGAAATTCTGGATCGTTTAATCTTCCTATGTAGATCTGGCTTCAATGTTACAGACGTTTAAGATTGTTCAATCTTTCTATGCAGATTCTTGATCCGGCTCGAAGGACCAATGCTAGAGACGATGCTTGTGTTTTTCAATTTTATTTTAAACACAAATAAATCTCAATGACACTAAAGTTAGTAATGAAGGTTTTAACTTATTTATTTTATTACTTCAAACATAATTACAAACATAAATACTTTTATAATATCTTTTTCATCTTCTCTAAATTTACTGAAAAATCAATTAGCTCTAACAACTTTTGTTTTTATCACTATGTCAAAATGTCTTTCTTGGTATTAGATTTTTAAAACTTCATCTTGTAAAGTACATTTTGTAAAAGTTGGTATTTTGTAGAAGCGCTAATAATAATGTTCACTTATATAACATTTTCTGCTGAAACATAATTTTCAAAAGCTTCATCATCACTCAAATCACTTGAATCATCGAAATTATCACCTAAATCAGTTACGTAATTTTATTTTTTAGTTGATAAAAATAAAAAACATAAAATAATTTGTTCAAATTTTGAACAGAAGACTCTGTGTTCCAGTTGTTTTAGTTTATAATAATAATAATTGGAATCTACTGCTTGTAACAAATTTTCCATAAGCTTAAGGGTCTCGTCTCCGTAAGAAAATATTGCGTGTATAGCAGTTTCTGCTTTACTCATTGCATATTAAAAATTTGAAGAAAAAACAGGTACTAGATGTTTGTGAAAGAATTAATCTAGGATTATGCCGAGTTAGAATTCTGAAAAAATCTTTGGAATCCATATAAAAAATTAATGAAAAAGTGGGTTTTCAGCAATTTCTTACACGCTTTATCTTATTATTAAGAGATTTATTAAAAAATGTAACTTGGCATAATCCTAGTTGCATTCTTCGTCTGTAAATAAATTTATAAAATTTAGATTTATCTATAAAACTTCGTGAGTATTTTAGAAATTGCTAGACTGCTTTTACGTATTTTTAGCGAGCGTTTCTATGCATTAACATAGGACAAACGCGGTGTTGAGCTACGTGGAGTCGATACCCTTAAGAAGTTAACTGACATAAAAAAGCAGGGCTGTCATTTTACATATTACACTGACAACAAAGAAATCATCGGTGTAGTCCACAAACTATAAAACATCTCGATTTCATCCTCCACTTCCTGTGCAACCCTGGCTGTATCCGGGTGCATATCAATACTTCTTCTGGGTGTAACACCCTCGGTGCGCACCACACCTCGCGTCTTGCTGCGCATGCGCACAATCCGCCATGGCACACTGTCTCCAATCGATAGTGCAACAGACTGTGTCTTCATAAATCATAGTGACGTCACCGCTCACTATATATAGCCCAGTCTCACTCCGGCTTCTTACGTGCGACGTGGTGCAATGCACGGCGGAGATGATGACGAAATGCTCAGATGAATGATTTACTTGTAGTTGGAATCAATTGAAGGGAAATGTAACCCTGAGTTTTAGTAGCATTCATATTTTCTTAAGCCTTGATTCTTGACAGGCAATGGACTACTTGCATGATTTTTTTAAATAAATAATTTTGTAGAGATAAAAACTTGGGATCCGTACTTTTTATTTTCACAAAATTTTTATCAATAAGCCCAAAAACAATCAATGAAAATTGAATAATATGCAATGTGACGTAGCAAGCTACTATATCTCCTGTACAAAATAATGACGTCACGGCAAAACTTCTTTCTTTCGATTTGGTAAATTGCGGTAATTTATTTTGTAATTTACCGATAATTTACATCTCTGATCCCGCTGAAAGGGTAAACCTAAAAATGTTCATGTTGCATACTATTCTTTATATATTGCATTTACATTTACAGCAACAAAAATTTGGTAAATTACAGAAATTTATTTTGTAATTTACCGGTACTTCACACATTTACATTTCTGGCCTCGCCCGATGGGTGTAAACATAAAAAATGCCCGTAGTGTATACTATTCTTTAGACATTTCTTGGTAATTTACATTTGGAGCAATACAAATTTGGTAAGTTACAGAAATTTATTTTGTAATTTACCGGTACTTCACACATTTACATTTCTGGCCTCGCCCGATGGGTGTAAACATAAAAAATGCCCGTAGTGTATACTATTCTTTAGACATTTCTTGGTAATTTACATTTGGAGCAATACAAATTTGGTAAGTTACAGAAATTTATTTTGTAAATTACACATTTACATCTCTGACCCCGCCCAAAGGATAAATATAAAAAATGCCCATGGTGCTTACTATTTTTTACATATTTCTTGGTAATTTACATTTATAACAATAAAAATTTGGTAGGTAAGTTACAGAAATTTATTTTGTAATTTACCGGAAATTTACACATATACATCTCTGGCCCTGATGCCCAAATGGTAAACAAAAAATATCCAAAGTGCATACTATTTCTTTATAATTTATTATATTTATTGGTAACTTACATTTGCAGCAATACAAGTTTGGTAAATTACGAATGTAATTTACCAGTAATTCACACATTTACATCTCTGGTCACTGGGTCGAAAATTTTTAATTTGCTCGAGAGATATAAACTTGCTTATAGTACATACATATCTACTATTCTTTATAATACTCGTATACGAGTATGTCTTACTTAAATATTATAGGTATATGTGTGGCTGCCCCACTAAATTGCTAAGTTGACATTTTAAATTAAAAATATGAATCTTTGAAATTTAATTATTTTCAAAACATTGTAAGTAATTTTGAAGTAAATAAGTAATGGAACAATGGAACAGTAAAAAAGAAATTGGCTTTAACTAATTGATGTGACACATTGTTGACCCAGGTCAGCGAAGCTTCTACGCCTAACACGACAGTATGCGTAAATAATTGACTCAATTCCAAATCAATAGCTCCATATTTACCACTTCAGTTCATATACAAACTTTAATCCCACACCAGACTATAAAAATAAAAATACCATCTATATCCAATATCCATAAACCGAAATCAAGACAAATAAACAATAAAAAATCGCGTAAACTCCTCAACCACATGGCCCCATAACAATAAACAAACAGGGGAGGAACTTTCACAGCCACTTGGCAACGCCGCTTGCGCCGTTCTTTCCAATTGAGATGGATATTCGGTCGGAGCGGAGTTGAGAATGGAGTTCAAGGACTAGTGACGTATATCCTCTCGTTTACCCGCTCGGCCCGCGCCCCCCACCCCTCTCCGGGGCCCTGGAGCGTGGAGATCCGGACAGCGCTGTTGCCAGCTCGACACCTTTGAGCATACAAGCGTAGATCGATGCGGACTCCTGTCGGATTCTGCGGAGAGAAAAGACAAGCGAGTGTCGTTATTATTCGTTTAAATTTCGGTACGTACTGTAGATATTTAATTCATTTAAAAAGATTTATTTGAAATTATAGCTGTCAGAAATATTTTTGCGTACAGTATCAGTATCATCAACTGTTATTACCTTTTAATATGCAACAATTATTGATAATTATAAACAACATAATACGTTAGTTACTTATAATTCATTAGTTACGGACTTAATACGTTAGGTACAACCATAATAACATCAAAACCTTCAATAATATGCGAACTGTCAACTAATTGACAGATAATTGTTAATTTGTTTTAACATCGCTGTCGTTGATGATACGATTAAGCTTTGAATATAACGTGAATATATGCGATTTAAGCCCCCTTGAATGTTCAAAGAGACTCGGTTTCACCTCTTCGCTTAGCAATATCCTCGGTATTATAAATCGCATAATATTCTTGTTATATATTAATAGCTATAATTATACTCTGTTTGAAATAACAAACACATGCTCTAATTAACTGTCAATTTTTTTCGTTATTTCAAACAGAGCAGGTATAGAATATAATAAATTGAAGATTATTTTACATAAAATCTTCAAAATCACACGAAGATACTAAGTAATATCTTAAAAACCTAAAAAATATTTAAAATAATGTAAAATCTCTAGCAAAAAATTTTTGGTTAATTTAATTTAATATATAAATTGGTCATGTTATACAAGAGATGATCAGTAGTTTTGTTGATCAAACAATTCCAGTTTGAATCCAGTTAGAATTACGGTGGGAAAATATAAAAAAGGTACACATAGTATAGCATAATAAGTATACAATATTAGAATTTTTTATTGATGGTTAGGTTTAGGCTAGGCCCAGTTATATAAAACTGTAAAAATAATAAAATACTATTTTTGTGTAAATCCCAGTCAAATGGAACATAACAACTATCAAGCAAGAACTTTATCAAGTTTTAGTTATCAGTTAAAAACATCAAGTTAAAGGCGTTAAAAATAAAGATGATGTTTAAATTTTCAATCCATATGAGACGTTAAGGGCGCACTTAAAAGTGAAAAAACAGTAATACGAATTCTGTAATGCTAATGTTTTTGACCCGATAATAGTCATAATCTAATTATACGTCATAATTTGATTTAAATTTTTTTTCTGTAACTTCTAGTATCACGTCAGCGACACTTTAAAACTTTATTAATATGGCTCATTTTGCACATGCTTTCTGCATAAACTTCGGATAAACGATGTAACCTACACCTACACCTACAATGAAAATTATGTTTCACAATAAAAATATATAAATTCCTAATTCTACAAATTATATCTGTAATAATTATTCATTTGGCATAAAATTCATTGCAATTTGATGAATTTTGCTCCCTCTTCTTTCATTTCTACTGCAAATTATGTTTATTTTTAGGTTTATTTTTTTAGAGAAAGGCAATCTAGAAATTTTAATAATTCTATTGATATAAACTTATGTAGATAAAGTGCATAAAAAGTTTGAAAACGGTTTCGAGCGCGACCTTAAAGATAAATATTTCTTCAAATCAGAAACAAGGTTGTGAAATAAATTTATGAATTTTCTGAATTATTCAATTAAACTTCAAAACTCCGCTAAGGACAGTAGAAGAAGAAGTGTAGGAGACATTGTCCTATAATTATATTAACAAACGAATGACACCAAATAAGGTCACCAGCAATCAAATCAGAAATCACTGCTGTCAACTGCCGTAGTCAATCATCGCCAAACATAATTCAATTCACATCACATCAATTCTCAATTACCCAGTGCTATTTATAGTGAGTTACAGAGTTTTCCATTTGTCTGATTGGAGGATTCGGGTGAATTAATTCCGAGTCACGTCCCATCGCCTCCCCCGTAATCCTCGCGACCTGGCAACACTGCACCCGCGATCTTCATTCCTCGAACGTAGCGGCCGATCCAGCGTTGCCGCAAGCAGCAGAGCTACGTGCATTGGGTGGGAATTCGCCGCGTTTTTTAACGGGATTCTCCGCTGTTTTTTTTACTTGACTGTCTTTTTTATCCACGACTCTCTTTTTCTACTCGGTTTTTTGTTTTTTGTTCTGTCTGGGCTTAATATATGCGAAACCGCATTAATCTGCACAGGGGTTGCCAAACTTTTGACAATGAGCCCAAAACCAGTTCATTTTATTTGGATGGTAGATTAACTTTCAATTAGGTACAGGTTAATATAACTGATCAAACCACTTGGAACCAGTGGTATTGTCAGTTTGTTACTGGCATCGAACTAGAAAAATGGACGTTTCCGCGATATTTTATCTATACATTTAAAAGTTGTCATCCTGCAATCTTCTACATTGAGAATTGAGATCATAGAGCACCACTCTTACCCCGCACCAAACAATTGAATATCCTTAAGGGGGTTTTATCGCTCAGCGCTGCTATGTTTTATGAGCATATGTTGTCTCTATTTATCTAATTGCTATGTTTCGCTCCATTTTTGTTTAGAAAATACTCAATTTGATTGGCTAGCGCGCATACAATTTTTAAATTTATTTAACAAATTACTCGACTACTATTTGAAAATTTTATATAATAATGTGATATAAACATTTAAATTTACAATGCCATCAAACTTACGAAGAGTTTTTCTCAGAATTATTGTTATTTAATTGTTTATAAATAATAATAATAACAATTTAAAAAATTCGACAACGTAGCTAGATTTTTACTGCCTTTATCTTTATATGGTATTTTTTTTAGATTTATAGGATTAATAGGTTGGGAGTAATTTGTTAAATACTTTTTTACTGTGATGAAAGCCCCTTAAGTAGATGAATAAAAAAATGAACCCGTAAAAACAAAGTTTTTGACTATAAATCCTTTATATATGAGACTCGATCGATATTTATTTATATTTTTGTTTTCATTGTAACTCTTTCTTAGATAGTGTGTTTCAAGAAAGAGTTAAAAAGAGTAGGGTATGGCGGGAGGTCTTGTGGTGGCCACATCAGATTTTTTCTTGTGCCAAAGTAAATGTTTGGTCACAACGAATCTATGTACCAAATATTAGATTGATTGGATATGGGGAAATGAGTATGGCGGGAAGTCTTGTTCGGACCACATCAGATTTTTTCTTGTGCCAAAGTAAATGTTTGGTCACAACGAATCTATGTACCTAATTTCAGATTGATTGGATATAGGGAAATGAGTTTGGGGTATGGCGGGAGGTCTTGTGCTGGCCACATCAGATTTTGCGCCAAAGTGCATTGTTAGCTGACAAAAGTCTATTTCCAAAATTTCAGCTCGATAGGATCCCGGGAAATGGGTCATTTTTGACTTTTGTTTTTTTGCCGTACGTATGACGGTGAAGGTAATATAAAGGATTTAAAAACAGGATCGCTGGATTTTCAGTCAAAATTCTTTAATTTATTATATTATGTCAACGTTTCGGCCTTGCTGAGGCCTTCCTCTCAGGACTAATATAGTCAAAAATTTAAAACACCAACAACAATAAAATACAATAAATTTACAAAAGCTGATATACAAAAACACACACTTATAAGATAACTTATCATCAACGGGTGGGGGGGCAAGCAATGGGGGTTTTCACGATTTTTTGGTTTTTTTATATGTTAATCTATACATTAAAATATAAGACCCGTATTTTTTCTTTTCGCTTAAAAGTTGCTAATAAGCCAGAAAAAAATTCATAAAGTTTAAAAAAATAAGTGCCGCGAAAATCGATGCCGCGTGTAACAGTGTGACGTCACCAACATCTAGAACATACGTTCAACGCGCTGACAAGGACCGATACGTAGGTCTTACCTTACACAGTCAACATCTTGTCAACTTGAACAGAAAAACATAACCAAACTGTTTCATGCCGTTTCATTTCGATTAAAACCAACACAAAAATTCTTCAATAAACTGTAAGTAATCGTGTTTGAACCTAACCAAACTCGACAACGTGAACCCGTGAACGTTGGTGAACGTGTCAAAAATCGAAAAATCAACTGGTGGTCTGTCGTCCAAACGACAAAAAACGAACTTGCACGAACCAACTCCTGGTTTGCTAGCGATGTTGGCTACGTCACACATGGCGCATTTCAATAAACGATTCAAAAGACTTATATTTTCATTTCGATAAAGAGGTAATAATTCTATTAAAATTAACAATTATTATCACTTTGCTATAACTTATACATACTGAAAATTGATACCCAATAAGTATTTCTTTAAAAGCCGTAGGCTTGAAAACCCCCATTCTGCATTTTCCGAAAATACCCGGTCACCGAAAAGTTTCGTCGCGAAACATAATAAAATGCAATAATTCTAACTCGCTCTTGCACTGGACACATGACACATGAGTAGCCATTATAAATTTTCATAAATTCTTTATTAGGTATCTTAAAGAAAAAAATTTAAAAATAAACCCCACCAAAAGTAAAAACAAAACAATGCATTTATTTAAATAGTGGTGTAAGACGCGGCAGTATTTTGAACTTATTTGTATTGTTTGGGAACCACTGGTGGTATCTTTTTCCTCGTCTGGAATGCCCGTCTCTGTTTTTGGGATGCTGGCTTGCATATCACTACGGTATAAATGGGATGTAACTGTAAAAGGTGAAATGTAAACAGGTATTTTACAGTTTTGGACGATAACGGCGCGCTCTGCAATCGAATTTGGTTTTAGCTGCGCTTATTGCGATGCAGTCAATATTTACCCAGCGGCCAATTTCCTGGACATGGACAACGAAACACGATTGACAATTTCAACTTGATTACTTTCCAATAGCACCGATAATAACATGACTGTATATTCACTAGAGCTTCGAAAATAATCGAAAATACTGCCGACTGATGAGATGTATTTCCATAGAAACAACTCCAGACCGGAGGTCGAGAGGTAATACGTCGGACCGGAGGCAAAAGTATTTTCTATTATTTTTGATGATCGAGTGGTATACGCATTGACTATTTCATGAATAAAACAAATTTAACAATTTTAAATGACACAATTTTATTTATTACCAAAATTTTTAATTTCATTGGAAATATTTTGACATTTGGTGAAAAATAAACAAACATTTATTATTGTTTCTTGTGTCATGGTTACGGTGAATATACTATGGCAATATTCAAAAATATGCACTGGAATAGTTGTTTATATAGATAGTTTCTATGGTTTCTGTGAAAAATAGTGCAAAATAATTGGTTAAAATATAATGTACACGGCAAAATAATTATTTATATCGATGACTCACAATTTAAAATTTGAAAACATGGAAAATATTATTTAGTGAATACAAGATTAAATTTAAAAAACAAATGATCCATAGTCATAACAATATATTATGCTCATTGTGATTGTATATATTTATACGTATTTATATAATTATAATATAATTCTAACAATAACAAACATAAAATACATAGATATAAATATAAAATAACATTTTTGCACGATTGGTTTTTTTTATCAACTTACCATGCCTGTTTCCAAGACGGTATGTTATTGTTATCGGTTGCTAGGCTAAACACGATAAGTAATTTACTTACTTTTCACTGGTTAGTAAATTAAAACTGAGCGGTAAGTAATTAAACAGAACTGTAAAATAGTATATTACATACCGAGCGGGGAAATGGTTCATTACAGCCGAGCGTTTCATTAGATGACTGAGGTGCTTGCACCGAAGTCATCTATGAACGCGAGGCTGGAATGAGCCTTCCCGCGAGGTATGTATACTATTTTATTCACAATCCAATTGGTTATTGATATGCCCGTTTTAAATATTCATTTTATTCATATTTTATGACAGTTTTATTATAATTTGTTTTGATACTTAGAGATCTATGAAAAAGTTGCTAGGGTTGCCAGGTAACTTGAAAAAATGTTTATTGATTCTGTCAATAATTAGTTTCTTGCTGCTTTTTATCGAGATCGAGCATATTAATTATCATGTTGTAGTGAAGATGGTGAAAACGAAAATATTCATTTAGAACTGCGAGAAGCTGCAAAAAAAGCTTCTGAAAGTGACGTTTACCTAGCTGGAAAACGCTCACTTCCCCGCTAGCCGGGAAGTTTTTTCCGGCTAGCTGGGAAGTAAAGTAAACAATGACTCGCTTCCCAACTGTTTAGAAGGTTGGAAACGCACATATTACCAACCGATTGTAAATAAAATATTTTTGTTTGGTTCAGCATTACTAATTATGAAAATATTAATATTTACGTATTTTCAAATAAATTTTGCTCCAATCGTGCAAAAAATGATATAAGCATTACGAACGTTAAGGAATTACCAATGTCAGAATAAATTGTCTTCCATTGGTAAACTGTCTTTACCGTTCTTGATACTTAATATACCTACTATTGTAAACTTTTTCAATAATTACAAGAATACAAAACAATTAAAACTACAGTACGCCAAATATTTTCAAGCGTAATTTATTAAATTTTTGGTAATTGTAACGGTAATTTCTTTGGTAATTTACGGTAATAAAAATTGGTAAATTACGGTAATTTATTTCGTAATCTACCCGGTAATTTACACATTGACATCTCTGCTCAGAAGCACAAAAGAATCCTCAAAGAATCATGTGTGCACAGGATTAAAATGCGTAACATATATAATATAATTTTATTTATTTTCCTCTTATCATATTTTTATATTCGGGTAAAAATTTCGCCAACCTTCTGATCAAATTTGCGTCATGTTTGCAAAAGCTGATAAGGTTTATGTAACGAATGAAGATAATTTGACCTAAAGGTAACAACTGCGTACATATTACGAAAAATAATATTTACTTTTCACTCTAAAGATAAGGAATAAAACTTGTCAATGACAGGATTTGATAAGTAAGTGATTATTTCTGTTATGATTATGAAACTAAAATTAGACAACATATAACACGTACCAGATACGAGATAGTTAAGAAAACATTTGTAGAATGATTGTGTATAATTTGGGTAGCGACGAAAGAAGCTGTAGGTACTTTAAGAGGGTCAGTAACCTTTTATGAAAAAATGCCTTTGGATCCTTAGGATAATTTATCAAATATATAAAAATCATGTAGCATATAACAAATCTGGTTTATTTATATTTTTTATGTCCTCCTAAGTATGTAGTTGTTTATTTATATCATGGACACAAGGTACGTTATATACTACTTTATGCCCTAGGGCATTAGGACATTACCATGGGAATATTGAAATTAGTATATTTCCTGTCTGTTGCTAGGGTACCAAAAATATTAACAAAATTTGAAATGTCAAAGCAAAATGTCACTCGCGGAATATTTTAAATAAAATAATAGTTATTTATGTATCAAGGGCATCATGATTATATTTATGCTCATCCGAGGGCGACATGTTTACAAGCCCAAGGGCCTCTGGCCCGAGGATCTGTAAATTGCCCGAGGGTTATAAACATCAATAATGAGCGTGGTGCATACAATATTTTATGTCTCGAAGTTATAATACACCCTGTATTTTTTTCAAGATGGCGGACTGACATTTTAATATATCTATATCCATAAGTTAGATCTTTGGCTATTACTGTACCAAATTTGACCGCAATCGGTGCAGTACATTTTGAGATAGCTAGCCGCCATTTCGTTTCAAGATGGCGGAGAATCTGAAATTTTGCCAAAGTGATTAGGTGACAAAAGTCTATTTGCAAAATTTCAGTTCGATAGGATCCCGGGAAGTGGGTCATTTATGACTTTTGTTTTTTGCCGTATACCTACGTACGTACGTAGACAGAGATGACGGACGGTGAACTTAATATAAAGGATTTAAAAAAGGACCTTCGACAATTTGCAAAATAACAAAATCAACAAAAATTATTCCTCCTCTTTCTTTTTATTCCTGTACCATTTAATCTATTTTGGTGTTTCGATCGATGCATCCTTTACAGCTTTATACCATCTACCATCTACCAGCTTTCAACATCGTAGTCTTCCTTGGCCGCCTTGCCTTGCATTGTAGTCGTGTAGAGTGTATTTCTCCATCGGGTAGTTATACTCGTTTCTCCAAATAAGGACACAATGCACTGCTCTGCAAAATGCAAGAGACAAGAGGCTGCGCCTGAGTCTGAGACGTATTTGGACATCAGCAGTGTTCAGTGTAATGTTTTGTTTCAAATAAAAGATCATCGCCTTGAAGGATTGAAGATGGCGGCGACTTGTAAATAAACAGACGAGGACGTCGGCGGAGACGAATATTTTAGTGCATTTATACAGCGTGTTCCATAACATAAATTTGGTACATTTTAGCTGCATTTGGTTTACATTTATGTTTACGTTTAAGAAATACGAGCATTCACAGTGCTTAAAAATGAACCAGTAAAAACAAAGTTTTTCAATATACATCCTTTATATATGAGACTCGATCGATATTTATTTCAATTTTTATATTAAATTAGATCTTTAGCTGTTACTGTACTAAATTTGAACCAGATCGGTGCAGTACATTTTGAGACAGCTAGCTGCCATTTTGTTTCAAGATGGCAGACTAACATTTTGACCGCAATCGGTGCAGTACATAACTGTGTTTACCTGTTAATATGCAACATTTATTAATAATTATGAACAATATAATACGTTAGATACTTATAATTCATTAGTTACAGACTTAATACGTTAGATACAACCATAATAACATCAAAACCTTGCATAATATGCGAACTGTCAACTAAATGACAAATAAAATTGTTGATTTGTTTGAACATCGCTGTCGTTGATGATACGATCAAGCTTTGAATATAACGCGAAATGCGATTTAATCCCCCTTGAATGTTCAAAGAGACTCGGTTTCACCTCGTCGCTAAGCAACATCCTCGGTATTATAAATCGCATAATATTCTAATTATATTAATAGCTATAATGATGCAATCTAAATATTTTAAACATATTTTCGCAATTTGATGTTGTTGGTCTTCACCTCACAAATTCATAGTTACCTCTGTGTGGAATGCACTTGGATCGTGCATCACGCACGTGTTCGTGACGTCACGCAAGGGCTGCGTGTTTGTATGCCCTGAGCCCACATACTCACATATGACCGCTGGCGTACTAAGTACTGATGCAGTACTTGCTTTCGTGCGAGTACCTTGATAGCCTCTTGCCATGCAATGCGATGGTTAAAGGTTATGGTGTGTTATAAGGCTGTAACTTGCGATACGGTTGAGTGTGGAAAATTTGAATGATTGGATATGTATTCTGTTGCCGTTCACATAAGAATTATTTTATGCCTATTTTGAGAAATAGTGGTCTGCTGAAATTAATCTTCAATCAGTGTTGGAAAAGAATAATTTTTATTCGTTGATAGCTGCAAAACAGTAAATTAATTTTTTTCCATTAAAAAATTCTCAAAGAATTCTTGTGTCCTGGAAAAGAAGAAGTTTCAAGATTCTAAATCTTCAAAGAATGCTGTACACTTGCTGTATTAAATATTGTGTCTTCTTTTTGACATCTGTGTATTTGCTCATAATATAATGGGGGTTTCCAAGTTTTTTTTTGTATTTTATATAATTTATACATTAAAATATTAGACCCGTATTTTTACCTTCCGCTTACCTGTAAAGGAAGGTATTGGAATCATGCAAAAAATCGGGTAGTGAGTTTTTAGTGGATGAGCACGAATTAGGGTCCTTACAACTCATTTTTGATAGTTTCCCGATGATGTCTGTATGTATGTGTGTGTGTGTGTGTGTATGTGTGTGGTCCGGGCCGATGCCGTCTGTCGTATAACTCAATTACGAATTACAATTGTAAACGAATAGGAAGAGCTCATTAGATTTTGGTACAAATATCTTCACCGAAAGTGATATTTTTTGAAGATTGAAAAGATTAAGTGTCAAAAATTTCTATAAATTTAGATAAATATAGTATTTATTTGTAATAGGAATAAGAGGAAAAGTTATTTGCAATCTACGTTATAAAAAAATTGTCTTTATCTGGTAGCATTAAAGAACTGCAATAAAATTTAAAAAATAAATTTATCAAATAAAACATTGAAATCTTGTAATCCATGTTCGGTTGATTTTTGTTTCTGCATAAAAAATATTGACAGATGAGACGGGTGACAAGTTGGCATACTAGCGCTATATAAGTCATAACTAAGCTATTAAATGTAGTAACTGAACGGATAGGTGATACTAATTTCTGTGTTTGAATATTTTAGATTTTTATTTGTATATTTTAAATGGGCACCAGATTGTACGTATACATTTCTGTTTAAAGTCTAGATATGGCGGAAGGTTGTGTGATGGCCACGTCAGATTTTTTCTTTTTGCCAAGAAGTTGCTAATATGCCAGAAAAAAATTCATAAAGTTTAAGGAAATAGGTGCCGTGTGTAACGGTATGACGTCATCGACACTGAGAACATACGCACTGACGAGGACCGAATACGATAAGACTAATTTCAATACAGATCCGTCGTCCATTCCGCATTCAAAACGACCAAAAACGAACTTACACGAACAAATCTACTCACTGTTTGGTTTCAATGTTGTCTACGTCACACATGGCGCATTTTAATGCACGTTTCAAAATAGTTACATTTTCATTTCAATATCCAGTAAGTTTTTTTATATAAATGCTTAAAGGCCGCCCTAGTTAAATATCTAATAGTCATAATATCTTGTTTATTTTTCGAATTATCCCGACTTTTCACGTTTTCCAATTTTCAACTTTGAAGCTGCATATCTCAAAAACTAAGCCCGTTATCAAACTGCGGTTTCCGGCATTGTGTTTCTCGCACTTTAATTGACTTCAAACGAAATTTTGAGAATTTTCTTAATTTTGAAATTTTTCGGGTTCCTGAAAATCAACTATCATTTTAACTGAAATAGTTATTTTTACTTCCTTGTACGAAGTAAGGAAGTATTGTAATCGCGAAAAATTTCGGTTCTCAGATTTTGACGGAAATATCCGTTTTGACCTTTTCTGAATCCATTATGACTAGTTTCGACGTGACGTCTGTACGTACGTACGTACGTACGTACGTACGTACGTACGTACGGACGTATGTGTGTCGCATAACTCAAATACGGTTAGACGTAGAGAGTTGAAATTTTGTATTTAGGACTGTTATAGCATCTAGTTGTGCACCTCCTATTTTTGGTTTCAATCTATAAACCGGAAGTAGTACTTTTTAAAAATATTTCGATAAATATTTAATTTAACACAAATTTTTTTATTTTAAATGAAAGATTATGTGATTATTACCTAAAATCGGTATTTTATAAATATTTTTGTATCTGGTATTATTTAGGAATAATTAAAGTATATATGTATAATTTAGTATTTCTTTATCTTGTAGTCCATGATCGATTAACATTTGTTACTACGTAAAATTTAAATGATTATGACATGACAGTGACAATAGTAAAATATGCTTTATATCTTCTTCTGCAGTTTAAATAAAATGACTAAAATATATTTGTGAGTATACTAGTATAATAAGTTAAAAGAATTTTTATTATTATTTTACATTTTAGTTATTAAGAAAAGTATGAACACACAAGGCGTACAAGGAAGTCATGTGGTGTCCACGTCAGATTTTTTATACATGATGACGATACAAATTATATTTTATCGACGAAAGAAAAGTGTTGATTCACAAGCGGCGACGAAGAAGTGAGTGAATTATTTTTCTCGAGTCGAGAATATAATTTTATTATCGTGTATGAAATTATATTTTTTTCTATAGCTGATTTTAAAGAAAATATTTAAGAAAACCAATTTAAAATTTAATTTAACACAATTTCGGTGTTTGTTTGTAATGTTTTTCATTCTACTTTTTCATAAAGAAAAAGAAATGTTTGAAAATGAAAAAATGTAAAAAATACTTTATCTACCCTTGCTGTTAAAGTTTTACTTTATCTAATTTTACTTTATCTACCCTTGCGGTTGTACTCAATATAGTCGACAAAGTAACACTTTAACATCAGCTACCTATATTTTTTATGCTCAAATTACTATAATATTAAAGTATTATGTTTATAGATAAAGTTTAGTTCATACTTCCAAATAAGGTTGAACTACCCATAAAATTATGCAAAATATAAGGAAACAGACAGAAAAAATTATAAATACAATTTCTGTACAAATATAGAAACAACCTTGTTAGTTTCTTATAATCTTTTAATCTGTTATAATGGTATTAGTCCAGGAATTATAAAAAAAATAGGGGAAAAAAATGATAGACAGCTGAATTTTGGTATATACGCTCATAATGGCTTCTAGTTTAACATACTAAAAGTCCTAAACGATATCGCGTGTGCTTCCATTGCTACGACCTTGTAAAGACCTTGAAAATGAGATTTTTGCGTATAACTCACGAACGGTGACACCAATTAAAAACTTTTTTTACGAAAATGTTGGTAATTTAATGTACTACAAAAAGGCCCTTACCAATTTTATCGTCAGTTTATTTATTTCACTCAAAATCGGGAAAAGGCTAATCACCGTTTTGGAATCGTTGAGAGCCCGTGAATTAGACTTCTGGTTTCAGAAAAATAGCTGCCATTTATGAATGGAATATACTATCGACTTCCGGTTTGCGGCATTCAATTCCTTTTATATTTTTCTATTAGACGTATATATTTTTTAACTTCATCAGGCTTTGGTTTAGCCGGAATTTTAAGTTATTTTAATTTTAGTATATTACTAATTTTTTCATTTATTATGTTTAATCGAGTGTTATTTCTGAACAAATAAAAATACTGACTTCCGGTTTTCGGCATTAGATTCCTTGAACATTTCTCTATCGAATACATTATACTAAAAATGTTGAAACATCTTCGTTTAGCCGAAATATAATGATATTCTTTAAGAGAACACAGCGATATTATGGATTTTTTTAAAATTTGTTGTGTTTAAACAAGTCTAATTTCTGAAAGAATAAAAATACCGACTTCCGGTTTTCAGCATTCGATTCCTTGAACATTTCTCTATTAAATACATTATACCAAAAATGTTGAAACATCTTCGTTTAGCCGAAATCTAATGATTTTCTTTAAGAGAGCACAGGAAAATTATAGAAATATTTTTTATTTGTCATGTTTGAACAAGTGTAATTCCTGAACGAATAAAAATACAAACTTCCGGTTTTCAGCATTAGATTCTTTGAACATTTCTCTATTAAATACATTATACTAAAAATGTTAAAACATCTTCGTTTAGCCGAATTACACTTGTTCAAACATGACAAATAAAAAATATTTCTATAATTTTCCTGTGCTCTCTTAAAGAAAATCATTAGATTTCGGCTAAACGAAGATGTTTCAACATTTTTGGTATAATGTATTTAATAGAGAAATGTTCAAGGAATCGAATGCTGATAACCGGAAGTCGGTATTTTTATTCGTTCAGAAATTAGACTTGTTTAAACACAACAAATTTAAAAAAAAACCATAATATCGCTGTGTTCTCTTAAAGAATATCATTATATTTCGGCTAAACGAAGATGTTTCAACATTTTTAGTATAATGTATTCGATAGAGAAATGTTCAAGGAATCTAATGCAGAAAACCGGAAGTCAGTATTTTTATTTGTTCAGAAATAACACTCGATTAAACATAATAAATGAAAAAATTAGTAATATACTAAAATTAAAATAACTTAAAATTCCGGCTAAACCAAAGCCTGATGAAGTTAAAAAATATATACGTCTAATAGAAAAATATAAAAGGAATTGAATGCCGCAAACCGGAAGTCGATAGTATATTCCATTCATAAATGGCAGCTATTTTTCTGAAACCGGAAGTCTAGTTCACGGGCTCTCAACGATTCCAAAACGGTGATTAGCCTTTTCCCGATTTTGAGTGAAATAAATAAACTGACGATAAAATTGGTAAGGGCCTTTTTGTAGTACATTAAATTACCAACATTTTCGTAAAAAAAAGTTTTTAATTGGTGTCACCGTTCGTGAGTTATATGCAAAAATCTCATTTTCAAGGTCTTTACAAGGTCGTAGCAATGGAAGCACACGCGATATCGTTTAGGACTTTTAGTATGTTAAACTAGAAGCCATTATGAGCGTATATACCAAAATTCAGCTGTCTATCATTTTTTTCCCCTATTTGCCAAAACATTATCTAAAATGCCTGGACTATATCATTCCAGTTTTATTTGAATTTACTATGATGTTTTTATTTCCATGTACGGCCTTATCTCCTTTTTCATATCAGGTATTGTATAATGTTACAAGATACATTTCATATCTTTTATTTTTCTATAAACAATTAAACCACGACAGCGATTGTTCTTCTTATCACTGATACAATTCCTAATTGCTGTATTTTCCGAAATTATCGACAAATTTTTTACTACGCCATTGGGATCGAAGATATCTATGATAGATGAAGATTTTGAGAACAAATGAACAATGCTCAGACTTATCAAAAATGACAAATATCTTATTATCTCAGCGTGACGTCGGACCATTGTTGTTGTTATTTACTTATCATTTTCAATGTACTCAGAGTTTGAATTCCTTCTTAAATAGTTCATGCTGGGAGGACATGACATGAGAATTTAGTCAGTGGCGTAGCGGATACATTTTACCCTGTGGGCACATAAAACAAAAGTGTTTGAAGGGGCATTTTACCCAGTGGATGTTGTAATTTACTAGACTGGTGGTAGTTAATGAGAAAAGGAGAAAAATTTCTGGGATGCCGTCACTAATAATTTTATTTCTCAGTCGACTAGTTTCGACGTCACATACGTCATCATCAGAAGATGAGAAATTTAAATTTGTGTAAAAAATATATAAATAAATGTTATTTTCACTAGTCGACTGAGAATTAAAATTATTAGTGACTGCATCCCAGAAATTTTTCTCCTTTTCTCATTTTACCCAGTACCCAACAAAATATAATTTTGAGAGTAAAAGAATATGCTATATAAACAAACTACAAGTATCTTAAATGATCAGTGAATAATTTTTAAATTATTTGAAAATCATGACCACCACCGGGGATTGAACCCTGGACATTTACTTCGACAAATAATTTAATATGCTAGATACTTTCTTAAAATGAATCTACCGTTAACTTATTTTAACGTGAAACATGGGATTTATCATTGACAGCAATGTATTAGAGCGTTCTTTTTAAAATGAAGCAGGAAATAAATTTGTTTTTGTTAATTAGTGTCACATTGCTGCTACCTGGAAAAACGATGTAAACTTATAACATTTAAAAGTTTTAGTTGAAACCCTTCTTTGGAACTATAACAGCTGCCCCAAGAGCTGCCCAAATATCTTATATTGTTCAAGAATAATTCAGTTAAATTGATTCCCTATGTTTAATTTTTTAAAGAACGCTTTAATACATTGCTATCAAATTTGTAACCATGGATTCACAATAATAGATATTTATACACCAAGTGAGATACATGAATGCTTATCCAAGAGAAAAAAGTTTAGCCCCCGAGCCCGAAGGGCGAGTGGAATAATTCGTTTGAATAACTTTTTAATGTAGTCCATCAACTATAAAATTATCTTCTTTTTATAAGGCAAGACATTTAATTGGTTTAAAACGGAGACATGGCTAAAAAGTTGAAAACAACTGTTTGCGTAGGCCGTTTTAATTTCGGCATTTAACTGCCTTTATTCATTTGTCCTGAAGCAGCAGTCTTGACTTTTAATTATCTCGTAGGCGTGAGAAACAAAACACAAACAAAAAACAAGCACGCATCATCGCTCATATCCATGGCCACCTAGTCAAGCAACTCGACAAATTTGCATACACATTTTTGCGACATTAGAGGCATATCAATATAATTCCGAATCAAAATTGTGGAACCTAAAATTTTTCTAGAAAATATGTAGGTACTTGATGTTTCCTGATGAATTTGTGCATGTGTGAAAGGCTGAAAAACGTAATTTTTAAATATTTTTTACTTCAAATTCCTAGGCCAAAGACAAAAAATCTGCTGTGGCCAGTACACGACCTCTCGCCTAATTCTGCTTATAGTACTAATCTCGAGACTAATCTAATAAATAGTTTTACTTACATTTTAATAGTTTCATGTTCATGTAATATGTAAACGAATGTAATGCAAGATGCAAGCAAAAGATGTCAACTGTACTGTCACTGTCAGAATAATTCAAATTTTATTTACAAACAAATTTCATATCATGGACAACAAGATATAATATTAATTGTACTTTATTTTATTGTTAAATACTACCAGATTCAGCAAATTGTATTTATAATTAACTGTACCCATAGATAATTATATTTTCTTTTATTTTTAATTGCAAAAATTATCATAAATAAATAATGTACCAATATATTTAAGGAAAACTTTTTCAAACTTCAAAAAGTACTACTTCCGGTTTGCGGATTTCTACCAAAATCTTATCCGGTGTTAAGATACTTATTAAAACCTTAAATATGAAATTTGGTTATTAAAAGTTTGATACTTTTTCAGTTATCGTGGACGAAAAATCGTCACATAATTCATACGTCCATACGCACACACACACACACACACACAGACATCATCATGAAAATAGTAAATTCTTATTCTAGAGACTCTGAAACGTGCTTATCCACCAAAAACTCATACTCGAAAATTTTGACCCATTACAATACCTCTCTTATAGAATATGAGGCGAGAGGTAAAAATAAAAAATCTGCTGTGGCCAGTACACGACCTCTCGCCTAATTCTGCTTATTCTACTAATCTCGAGACTAATCTAATAAATAGTTTTACTTACATTTTAATAGTTTTATGTTCATGTAAGATGTAAACGATAATGTAAACCAAGATGCAAGCAAAAGATGTCAACTGTACTGTCACTGTCATAATCATTCAAATTTTATGTAGAAACAAATTTCATATCATGGACAACAAGATAGAATATTAATTGTACTTTATTTTATTGTTAAATACTACCAGATTCAGCAAATTGTATTTATAATTAACTGTACCCATAGATAATTATATTTTCTTTTATTTTTAATTGCAGAAATTGTCATAAATAAATAATGTACCAATATATTTAAAGAAAACTTAATCAAGCTTCAAAAAGTACTACTTCCGGTTTGCGGATTTCTTCCAAAATGTTATCCGGTGTTAAGATACTTATTAAAACCTTAAATATGAAATTTGGTTATTAAAGGTTTGATACTTTTTCAGTTATCGTGGACGAAAAATCGTCAGTCCATACATTCATACAAACACACACACGCACACACACACGCACACACATACACACACACACAGACATCATCGTGAAAATAGTAAATTCGTATTGTAGAGACCTTGAAACGTGCTTATCCACCAAAAACTCATACTCGAAAATTTTGACCCATTACAATACCTCTCTTATAGAATATGAGGCGAGAGGTAAAAACTAGAGGCAATAAGACATCCTTTGTTAATACACTCATATGTAAAAGCATCATATGTTTCAACTATAACTAAAGTAAACGTGGGAGGCGTACACCTCTGTAACGCTGTCAAATTTTAGGGTAGACGAACACCTTAAGAGCCCAACTTGAACCTAGACCTAGAATGAGGAATGTAGTAACCCTAATATTAGTATATGTATAGTAATGAATAGAGCTACTACAGGGTGTAACCCAACATGTGTAACAATATTTAAGGGTGTAAAGTATTGGACGCACTGATCATGAATAAAAAAGAATTTTGTTGAAATTCGTAAAATTAACAGTAGTTTGCAAAACAATATAATTTTGGGTACCACTGGTTGTCACATTTAAATACAAAAAAGTTATGCAGTATTTATTAGCGTAATTTAAGGAGGTTAGTGACCGTTTATTAAAATGATGATGAGAGGCTGAAATTTATACAGTGCCTTCATTTCACTATTTAGATTCTAAAATTATTTTTTTTAAAATTTTCGTCTATCCGGTTTTTGAGTAATTAAATTTTGAAATTCGCTCGTTTTACATGGACTCTTATGACAATTCACTATATTTTTGTTTAAATTATATGATAAAATGATGAAAAATTCACAGAACTTGTATTAATATTTCCAATAAACCTTTAAAAATAAGTTCTTGAAGATTTTGTGTACTTTGTCTAAACCATTTGCAAGTTATTTAAAAAAAATGTAAGCATGTCAAGCATTTTTGATTAGGGAATTAGTAATTATTGTAAAAATAAATATCACAGCAATGCAATGACATCAGCCAACGTGCGTTGAGGCGTTGAGCTTATTTTGTTTTACATTATCAAAAATATTTTTATTTTCATATCCTCCCTCTAAGGCTAATGTCTGGGTACGCCACTGCAGGCGTCCCCAACCTCCTTAATGTAATAATAATTTTACAAACAGGAAAAATTAAATTTGTCCATACTTAGAGAATATCTCATTTGCTTGGACCTATTTTTAATTTGCGAATTTCCACAAAATTCTTTTTGATTCATGTTCAGTGCTTCCAATACTATACACCCTTAAATTTTGTTACACCCTGTATAGAAGCAACATTTGAACCTTTTTATATCAATCGATTTTTTGCAAATGGAACCTCTATAAACTCGTTTGGAGCTCTTTGTTTCAAAGTTTTCTAAAAATAGTCGCTTGTAAGGGCGCCCTTATTCATACCCGCGTATTCTTTTACGTTTTTCTCTGTCAGAACGTGCTTGCGTGGCATTCATGCATCTTCTTCGTCTCTCTTGCGTCTTGGTGTGACGCACCTGCATCTAACTTCACTTGTTACTTGTTCTTACTTCACGTGTGACGACGCAGGTTCACCTCACCGCTTGGTTTTTGTTTTTGTTGGGCTAGGCAGGAACCAATCACAGCCGCTGCACACAGCGTAACCTCTGACAGCGAAAACAAAAGATTGCCAGCCACGGTTTTTATTTTCCGCTTCGCGTTTGTTCTACCGTGGCTTGTTTGGCGTGGAGGAAATCGACGATGCTTCTTTGTTTCACCAGAACAAGAAGAAGAAGGAGGATGTGGATTAAGAGTTTGAATCAATCACGGCAATGAAAGAAACTTCTGTATATACTTATTATTAATGATATATATTCGGGGGTAATATAACTAGTGCTATGATTAATCATAGCCCGAGTTATATTTGGGGAGAATATTTTATGAATGAGTCCAAAATGTTTAGTTATATTTTAAATTCTGTTTACCTTTCTCAATTTTGTCTTCACTGACATTTCCCCACCGAATACAATCAGGTTCATTCAATTTAAGTCTTATTTTTGACAGCAATATTTAAATATGGAACTGACAGTAGGAAATTAATTGACAGAAACAGTTGACATGTAACAGCGGTGATAAAAATATCATCGATTTGATAGCCTCTTACTGCCCTATTTTAGCCAATCAAATTAGTCAAATATGTGTCACGTGACACATAAATTATATATTCATACATATACTGTCCGTACAGGCAGAGTTGGCCGGAGCGGAAAGTGTATGTCCTACACTGAGCTAGTCAAAGTTCTCTTAAGCGGCTGTCTATAGGTTTTTTCCGAATTTCTAGAATACTCTCGATTATACTTTTTTTCATTCCACTCTTTTCCCCACTACTAGGGCTGCCTGAAACCAGCCCAAAACTTATACTTTGCCGCATCATAGCTATACAATGTCATTTTGAAGTTGAAAAATACTGTAAAAGTGTTTTCGTTGCGAGTAAACTGTCAGATTATTATTGACTTCAGGATAATGTTTTTATAAACATTTAATGGAGAAAGAATGAATCTACATTTTAAAAATTAATTTTGTATCATGAGATGTTAATGGAATTAGAATTAATATTGACGTTTATATATAACTATGTAGATATCCTAACACCCACTTACTGAATAATGTACTTACTATACAAAATAAAAACAAATTTAGTATTAAAACTACAACAATAGAAAACATCACACAATATTCTATCAAAATTAGTAACATACACTTAATGAAAACTCCATACAGCAGAAAAAACAACAAAATAATACACACTGCAATGTGGAAGCCAAAGTAAAGTGCACTGTTGTTCAGAATTTCACATAGATGAACAGCGCCATCTCTTAGTAGTGCAAAGTTATGGTTAGTGAAGGACAAACGATAGGATATATTTTTAAATGTGTACCTGACTGGGTTCAAACCTGAGTTGTCAGAATCACAGTCGGTCACATAGCGCACGCAGCTATCTGTCGATATTTTTTCGCTTCTTAGCATTTAAAAACCTCAGAATGCAAAGATATTAATCTCCATCTTTTAATGTTTAATCATTCCAATGATTCCCTCCGAATATTCTGTAAAAACTTCTCTGATACAAAAACTGTTAACTACCAAAAGGTAATAACATCTCGGTAGTGATCGATGGCCGATAAGCCCATTAGCTAATAAGCAAACAATGGCCGAGGCAAAAAGTTTCTGATTAATCACTCTGGGAGACAATGCGTCTTAAAAACGGACCATCTTTATTGCCTCGGCATTCTTTACTCGCTGAAGAAGACGTCCATAACGACGAAAGAACTATACGACCAAGAGATATTTTTTTATTGTTTCCAATTTACAAGGATAGTCGTCAAAAGCTTATAATATTTTGTTTAGAGTGTTTAATTTTGCATTTGTCCTACAGTTCACAAAAAAAAACGAAAAGCAAGCTAGAAACTCCTAAAGTCCTGTGCATACATGGATTCTTTTATGATTCTTATGCTTCTGAGTCCTGGAAAAAAGGAATTCGTTATATTGTAGCTATCAATGAATTAGAAATTCTTCTTTTCCAAGACTCATTGAAGATTCAATTTAACGACGCTGCAATTTGACAGGCAATTCCCTCAAAGTATGAAAGAATCATCAAAGAATCATTGTATGAATAGATCTTATCTTATTACTTTGAACTTGCAAGATTGAAGGAGCGAATTGGCACGCAAAGAGAAATAATTCATACTTAAAAATTCTTATTTCATGTAGTCACAAGTCACAATGGTAGACCACATCCTTCGCTGACGGCTGGAAATTCTCAATATTTAATTTTTAAATAAATAAATAGTAATTTATTATACAAGACGATAAAGAGATCATTTATCGAAAAGTGAAAGATGTTAGTTCACGAGTGACGAAGGAACGAGTGGGCTATCTTTCACGTGTCGATAAAGACTCTTTATCGTCGTGTACAATATATTATTTTATTTTGTACTTAATGTTAATTTGTGTAAAAATATTCTTATTTTACTTAAATTTTATTTTATCTACTCAAATTTTACTTTATCTACTCAAATTTTACTTTATCTACTCAAATTTTACTTTATCTACTCAAATTTTACTTTATCTACTCAAATTTTATTTTATCTACCCTCGATGTTAAAGTAATACTTTATCTACTGAAAATGAACGTATAAAACCAATTTTTAACATTAAGTACAAAATAAATAAATTTAACTATCATTTCTTGTATTCGATTAAAAATCGGAAAAATTAATTAATCGTCGACCGCATCAATTTCCCATTGGCAGCGAGTGTAATGATGATTGTTGTGCAGTGTAACAAATGACAATCAACAATCAGTGGATGTGTGATTGTCGGATGTTTATCTGTGTGTGTCCGCATCCGACAGTGTTTTGTTATCAGCGGCGTTTCCTTCCTGTCTGCGACAAGGACAGAAGATAGAGGGTAATGGGAGTCTTATCACACAAGGCCATGCATGTGCAAGGGTACATGCGAAATTCATAGTATGACGTGATTCTGCGACCCATGTTTATAAAAAATCCACTCCTGAAAAGGGTTTTGTAAATCTCTTAAACATCAAGTTATATTCATGCTGAGACATTCATCTTTAAACCCTGTGCACACATTGATTCTTTTAGGATTCTTTTATGGTTTGAGTTTTGGGAAAAATAATCCTGGTGAGAATTGCCGCTAAATATAATCTTCAATGAGTCTTGGAAAAAATTGTAATATTGTGAGCTTCAAAACTGTGCATTTTTTACAAGATTCAGAAACATTGAAGAATCTTTGTCTGAAAAGAGCTTTAAAATATTAAGTATCCCTCAACTAAACTGTTTAATTGTGAAATAGAGGAATCTAGCCACTCAGGCCCAGTGGTATTTCGTCAAATTCGGTTTCACTAGATTTCAGACTGGTTTATAATGGATGTAATCTGTAATCTATTACTTATTCTATATTCTGGAAAGATGAACAAAGGATTTCGAGGTAACGGCTCCGTGTCATTATGAACCGTAACATAAAAACGCATAAGTATAGTTTATCTTTACATATAGTCAAGTAAATTAATACCACCACTGTCTGCAGTTCTTTTAAAGTATGAATGTGTATTATTCTTCTTATGCCTATGGCACACTGGTCGAGGATCATCAAGGAACTCCTCGATGAAACGATAGAACGCACCCCGTCCTCTACGAAAAATAGATTCGCCGCTATTTTCATCGAGTTGTTCCTCGATGAAACGAATGTGTCTCATTTCAGACGTATCTTTTGTATCTGATTTCGCGCAAAACCTTGATGTATTTGTCACCGATGAAATAGAAATCCATCGCGGACGGGTGCGTTCTGTCGTTTCATCGAGAGGAGTTCCTTGATGCTCCTCGACCGGTGTGCCATAGGCATTAGTGTTTTTTATGCATATTTGAAAAGAGGTAAAGGTTGGCTTATGGATCCAGGAAAGTCAAATGATGACTTCAATTCGTCAAGTTAATTTTATTTAAAAATGGACGTTTCTGTTGCTCTTCTTCAGCATTTACAATGCAACATTATATTTTCTGTAAATAATTACAAGTCTTAAAATAAATATCTTGACGCATAGTTCTACATTACAGAATACAAAATAAGTAACTTGTTCCCTCTTACATCCATTATAAACCAAGCCTAAAGTTAACCTAATCCATACTACCACAGTCCATAAAAGAATGCTGCAGTTCTTTAAAAGCACGAACTTGCTGATTCTCTTGGTGTTCTTGAAGATAGAAACGCCTTAGTTCAACATTATAGAATACAGAATAAGTAACTTGTTACATCTTACATCCATTAAAACTAACCCTTAAAGTTAACCTAATCCATACTACCACAGACCATAAATGAACTCTACAGTTCTTTGAAAGCATGAACTTGTGTGATTCTCTTGTTCTTGAAGATAAAGACGACTTAGTTCAACATTATAGAATACAGAAAAAGTACTCGGTTGCATCCACTATAAACCAAGCCATGAAGTCAACCTCATGACAGAATGCCGCAGTTCTTGAAAGCACGAACTTTTGTGATTCTCTTGGTGTTTTTAAAGATAGTAACGCCTTAGTTAAATATTATAGAATACAGAATAAGTAACCAGTTACATCCAAATCAAGCCATGAAGTCAACCTCATGAGCGAATGCCGCAGTTCTTGAAAGCTTGAACTTGTGTGATTCTCCTGGTGTTCTTGAAGATAGAAACATTATAGAATACAGAATAAGTAACCGGTTACATCCATTACAAACCAAGCCATGAAGTCAACCTCATGAAAGAATGCTGCAGTTCTTTGAAAGCATGAACTTATGTGATACTCCTGGTGTTCTTGAAGATAGAAACGCTTTAGTTCAACATTATAGAATACAGTATAAGTTACTGGTTACATCCATTATAAACCAAGCTATGAAGAATGAAGTCAACCACGTGAAAGAATGCTGCAGTTCTTTGAAAGCATGAACTTGGTGTTCTTAAAGATTGTAACGCTGTAGTTCAACTTTAAAGAATACAGAATAAGTAACTGGTTACATCCAAGCCATGAAGTCAACCTCATGAGCGAATGCCGCAGTTCTTGAAAGCACTCCTTGTGTGATTCTGTCGGCGTTATTTCTGCATGACAGAGCCTGTCTGGTGTTGTTGTGTTGCAGTTAGACCACGACCACCACTACTAGCACGTCAATGACACCGTTGTTCGTTGTACGTCGTACGCGAGTTGTAGAGACCGCCAAGTCAGTCGACCGCTTGACCGATTCAACTTTCTTTTTAACCGGGACTTACCAAGCCACCAGTCGAGTGGAGGATGCACTCACTGGAGAATATAAATACGACGGTGCATCTAAAGTCATTAAAGAACTGTAGTTTCAAATAAAACGTTGAAATCTTGTATTCCATATGTCATAAGATATTAAATGTAGTAACTGAACGGAGGATAGCTTCAACACAGATGAGATTTCCTGGAATGAATCTTTTGGTTCAGGTGATACTAATTTCTGTGTTTGAATATTTTAGATTTTTATTTGTATAATTTTAAATGGGCACCTATACGTATACTTTTATGTTTTTAAGTCTAGATATGGCGGGAGATTGTGTGCTGGCCACATCAGATTTTTATTTTAGTACTTCAAATTTTAAAGTAATAAGTACCAAAGTACAAGTATTATGTACTAGTTGTTATTAAAAATTGATAGTTAAGTAGGTACCTAAATACTTAAGTAATGGCCAGCTTTGATAATTAATCATACACGATAAAATACGTGCTATACTCAAGTTGGGTTAAAATTATTTAAATGAACTGTTAATTTTTTTTCTATCTGTCAGTGTTAGACTCTGATGTGTCGTCACTCAATTTTTATTTATTTATTTACATAAATGAGGGAAGCCAACAGTTGCCAGGGCAACTAAAGAATAATCTGCCACGGTAAATGAAACATTCTTGTGAAATACAAAGTGAGACAAGAAAAATAATAATAAGGGATTTAACCATAGTAGCAAATTAGCAATCTAGTCAATTATATTGAAAGTAGACCTAAAAATGAGTTATTACCATGAAAAAAGTTTTCCAAAAGTTAATAGTTCTTTAAATATTTGAGATTTTACGTATCGATACATCTACGTCACAATAATGCGTTTCACGTGTATTCTTACTTACAGTAATAAAGAATCTACCAAATTGTATTTTATATTTTGTAACATTTAGAAACATTTGATTTTACATGAGTATATTTTAATTCCAGCCCCATGGTTTGAGAAGATTTTCAGCTATACCTACATCTACGTTACACAAACTTTAAAAATTAATTACAGCTTTATTAAGAATAATTAAGGCTTATCAGTACTCTCAATCGCTTTCAAATAACATGAAGTTTCAATAAAAAACTTTTTTTTTTAAATGGTAAACTACCTTATTTTGAATGACTTAAAAAGTCAAATTTTTGTATGAGTACATAAACATAAGTAAGTTTGACACTTAAGATATTAACAGCAGTTTACTAGAAACTGCGTCCGCCTGTCACAGTGTTAATAGTCAAAGAATAAAGTGTATTCAAATGAGTATTTACTGCTAATAGAACAAAATTTGAATAAACGTGATTGAACACCAGCATAAAAATCCCACAAAACTGGTATTGTGAGTACAGCTTGCTGCAATGGTCATACTCATATAGACTAACACAACCTGTTCTTCACGCAACTGGCCGTCTGGTATGTCCACACACGCACACACACACGCACACACGACAAGAACAACCAGTTGTTGTTGCCTACTTTTCAAACTGCTCGGAGTTTTTCACGTACTTCATTCCTCGGACGTGCCTTCCAGAGACGTAGAGGTATTCTGTTACTTGCCAGACAAAATAAACACGACCAACCGACGAGAACTGGAAAAAGTATTGTATTTTTTATATCGTCCGACCAATTATCTATTGGATAAATGAAACAGTAATTTTTTGCCAGATATAATTTATTTGATCATAAGGATAAAGTTGAAAATCCAGCGAAGATGATTATTAGTAATATCCAGGAAGGAATAAATAAAGGAATGATCCGTCTTAATCTTCGCTATCTTTATTTCATTTATTGAAATTTATGCTACCGGTTTCGACAATTTAATTGTCATCAAGCACATAATAATAATAATAATAATATAATATAATAATAATGTGAAATAATACTAAATTCAAAATCAATAAGCACCTAGGTATTTGTTATATAATATTTTCTATACGACTGTTATAGAATGTTATCATTCTTATATCATTTTCAATTATGGTATTTGGTATGGTTACATTCTATCACTTGTTATGGAATGTATTCCGTCACTTGTGAAGAAATGAAATGTGGCGAGTTATAATAATTTAACTTTAATCAATGTTTTAGATTTATTAATTTATTTATTTTATGTAGAATATTATTTTATAAATACATATAAATACTTTCCACTCGAGCTGGAATATGCTTCATTCCACACTTGTTGCAGAATATACTAAGTATTCTTAATATTTTTTCTAAAATAATACCTACAATGAAACATGCTTTCATAATTTTAATCTAGAATCTATAACTGTAATTTCATCAGCGATTGTGTTTCATTCAATGGTATTTTCATACCTGTTATCAATGTTGCAAAGTTGAGTACCTACTACGAACAATAATATTATAAATTTTTATATTGTATCGGCGCCGTGAATTATCAAACCGATATAAATACAGCTTAATCAGCATTACAGGTACAATAATAACAATCACCAGGATATAATAAATCTTTGATAAACTATCAATTCTAGATTAACGTTACCTAAACTTGAGATAAATGTTCAATAACAGGACATGATATTTTTATATAAAAACTAATAGATTTGCTGATAACTTCGTGGTCATTCGCATTGTCCTAGATCTGCACTACAAGTGATAATGATTTGTAATTGTAATTAGATAGCAGGTGATATAATTGAAAGGTGATTTCTAATCGCCATTTGATACATTAAAATAGTTTTTACTTATTGACAGAATTTTTATAAAAATCTATTTACTGTTTAATAACTAGTCGGATACGGGCTTTAAGGGGCTTTTATCACAGTAAAAAAGTATTTAACAAATTACTCCCAACCTATTAATCCTATAAATCTAAAAAAATACCATATAAAGATAAAGGGAGTAAAAATCTAGCTACGTTGTCGAATTTTTTAAATTGTTATTATTATTATTTATAAACAATTAAATAACAATAATTCTCAGAAAAACTCTTAGTAAGTTTGATTGCATTGTAAATTTAAATGTTTATATCACATTATTATATAAAATTTTCAAATAGTAGTCGAGTAATTTGTTAAATAAATTTAAAAATTGTATGCGCGCTAGCCAAAAAAAAATTCTTGCAACAGAAGCAACAAAAATATGTCATGGGAAAGATGCTGCTCAAGATGCAGAAAAAGCTGCAGTTGCTAATTTTGAAAATAAAGATAGTTCTTTATTACCGAATGTTTACATAGAGAAGCAAAAAATAGGCAATCAAATTGAGTATTTTCTAAACAAAAATGGAGCGAAACATAGCAGCGCTGAGCGATAAAACCCCCTTAAGTTGCGTTCACATTAGCATTTAGTTGAGGCGCTACACTTGTAAATCCAGAAAATTAACAATTTGAACGATTCTGGCTGTATCATAAAAAATTTCAAATTGAAATTTAACATGAAGAATCAGGATTCATTAGTGAATCAATAAATGCAAATTATTAATTGCTGTGTCATCAATTAACAAAACGGAGCTATTTTTTACCATTTAATAAATCCATATTATACGTTGATAAATGCACAAAAATAAAAATTTTCTTTTGAAATCGATAATACTATACGTTAGTCGGAAGACGGGTATAGAGAGATTTTTTTTAAACAGTTAACCCATTAACTAATAATTTATGTAATTTTTAGAAAATATTTACCAAAATACGACAAGGGTTTTTGTAAATTTCATTCTATAACCATGTAAGCACAACCTATAAGTACATCATTGTAAAATATGAGGTCATCGATTTCAAAACCAAAGTCACAAAATGCTTTTTCGCTTATTTAGTTATATTAATTTAAATTTTCTTATACCCTGTTTGAAATAATAAATCATTTTGACAGATTCTTACGACTATTGGTTGCTACGTGCTGTTGTCAAGAGCGGTTTACACAAACACAATTAAAATATTATGTCAATAATTATTCTGATTTCAATCTTTATCGTTATTTGTAGTTTTGTGGTCTTTTTAATTTTAGCTGGCTATTTTTATGTATTTTTAAACATCGAAAATGTGTTGGTGTAAACCAAGCTCCTAAACCACGCCTCAATTAACTGTCAAAATTCTAAAAATAAATGCTTATGTTAATGTGGCTCTAGAATATGAATAATTATATATTTTTTGCTGAATGAGTAGATTTGTATGTATTGCTTCATCATGCAACTGTACTGTAAGATGTTTATCAGGTAGTGGTACACACAGCACAGAAGTGACGTGTGATAAGTTGTAATGTAACAGTACTTGTACTGTAAGGTCCTGTTCTGGGTTCTGGTCCAGGTTCAGGTCCCGGTGATGGCCTGGCCCATTGACCGATGCTAACTGAAGTTTACACCTCTCCTGTTTCGTCCAAAAAGGAGAAACACAAACTAGTTTCCAGTTTTTTTGGAAATCAGTATTCAATTTTTATTATCAAATATTTATTTAACATATTTTCTAGGTATATCATTTACCAATAAAGAAAATTATTTTTCAAAATATGTAATTTTACCTACCACGATTTGTATATCATAATATGGAAAAAAATAAAAACAAAAATGAAAATGTTAATGTGACAAATGAACAGTTTCTGAAATGTGTGTGGCACCATTTTTAAATAAATGTATAAATATTATTATTAACTGGGTTTGAAACTAGTACCTAGGAGCTGAAATTTAATTGAAAAACTGAGTGAATTCCAGTAAGTTTTTATCCTTCCATTAAACGTATCCAGTCAAGAAGCATCATCAATTCATTATTAACTGGATATAATGTAATAAGGTACGAGTAATAATAAAATAAAAATTGTATCTACAAAGAGCTAATTTGATTTCAATGCCAATCGGAATCGGTACTTTGCTTGAAGAAAAAAAATACAAAAAGTAGCCTAACAAAAACCAAATTCACATATTACAGTGTCAAGGCGGGAGATTATGTGGTGGCCACATCAGATTTTTTCTCGAAGTAAAGGCACATTTTGTATAAAGATTGGGATACACTTTTCCCCTGCCGTTTTTCACCTGACAATTTTTCCCCTGCCATTTTTTCCCTGCCCCATTTTTCCTGTGTCCCATTTTCCCCTGCGAAATTTTTCCCTTAGTTCATTTTTCCCCTGCCCAATTCTTCCTCCATCCTTGTAATCATCATTAACCTAACCTAACGATTGTACGAATGTTTTTCTACCCCTTTTTTTCTACTCCATTTTTTCTACTTCATTTTTTCTACTTATATTTTCCTATTAATTTTTTAAAACTAGAAAATATTCTTGCCTAACATTTTTCTGAACTTAACCCATCATATTCTACCATACGGTAGAATTGAAATAAATATTGTTCTCTGACGCAGGATTAAAAAAATGAATAATTATTTTTTTAAAATTTTTATTAGTCGTGGGAAAAAAATGAGGGAAATTAATAGCCAGGGGGAAAATGACCAGGAGGAAAAATTGCAGGAGAAAAGTGAGCTCTAACCCCTGAAACTGTTTTCCAGCAAAATTTTCGAAAAATTTTTGTTATTATTGAATGGAATTAAATAAATATTATTTATGAATTGCTTCATTACTACGGTACATCTCTTCCTGCTGAGATATGTGTGATGAATGTCGTGTGTGTTCGTAAGGTGTGTATGACCCAGGTCAGCAGGAGTCTGCGACACGCGGTCTCACCGTTACTTGGACCTCTGCTGCTGCTGCTTCACCAGGTGAAGCCCGATCACAGAAAAATATATAAGATATTGACGTGTGATGAATACCGTTATCAGATGTTACAAGTATTTACATTTCAATTGAGATGCAAGATGGGAGAGGAATCTGGTAGCTTTTTAACGATTTTTAACTTTTTTACTGATGGAATTCAAGATGGGTGGAGGTTAATCGATTTAAATGCGTTCAAATTAATTTTTAGGGTAGTCTATGACTACTGACAAGTTACACAATTAAACAGCAATCCACAGTTAAGAGCATTCTGTACAGGGAGAATGTACACGTTAAAGCATTTTACACTTATACACCTCATCGACACATGGTTGCACATTTTAACAAAAACAAATTTTTATATGGTAGATAAGGGATAAAACTTCGTTTTATTAGTGCAAATTTTATTTTCAGCACGTTCAACGGTCGAAATTACTTACTTTCAACTTTCAACCGCTTGCAGGCGTTTAGAAGCACCTACAGATTTTTCTTTATATTTCGCAGAACATGATATTTTAAACTTGAATCATTTAGTTTAAAGTTTAATCTACGTTGGGATAGTGTTATTTTTTAGAAAAAACTTTCTGATTTCGAGAAAATTAGAGGTAAAAAAATGTGAATTTTTGTAGTTTTCTTTATTTTATAAACTAAAACTTCGGTACAAAACAGAAAAAATTTTGTTAAAATGTGCAACCATGTGTCGATGAGGTGTATGCGTGTAAAGTGCTTTTTACGTGTATATTCTTCCTGTACAGAATGCTCTTAAGGTGTTCGTCTAAACTAAAATTTGACAGCGTTACACGTTTATTTTAGTTATAATTGAAATATATGATGCTTTTACATATGAGTGTATTAACAAAAGATGTCTTAATGCCTCTAGTTTTTTACTTTTTGTCTTTGGCCTAAGAATTTGAAGTAAAAAATATTAATAACAGTGTACGTAAGTATCTACTCCAACGCTGATATTGTGTAATGAACAAATTTAATTAAAAAACAACACAAACAGCTATAAAACCAGTGGCACTCAACATGTTTTTTAAGTAAACCACCCTTAATTTTACGAATTAAAAAAAAATTGTTCCGTTATCAGTACAACGTGTTACATATACCTTTAAAGTTTGATCCATAAGTACAGAAACACCCTGTATAATTTACCAATAAAATATCTACCTATGTGTTTACCTTCAAACATACTTACATATTTATCGAGACTTTTACCGAACCATGGTAAAATTTAAACACTAAATTATTTGCTGTAAATTTATCGTGCAATTAAAAAAATATTTGAGAAACTACTGATTGTGTACGATTTAATTTGACGTTTTGTATTAAATGGGGAGTATGAGTACAATTTCTGAGAACAGCAGTATTTGGATTCCATCCAGAAATAATTCTCTTTTGGTAGAATTTCAGCAGAAACGAGAGTTTTCTTCGAATTGTGCCTTCCACGTAAAATGCTGAAATTTCCTGAAATCCATGTATGAAAAACGAATTATTTATGTAACTTTTTCTCAGTGTATCTCAAAGTCTTCGGTAAAGTTAACGGGAATCTTCATAAACACACCCAATTGAATATTTATTTATTTAAAAAATTCTCGCAAATGTCTGTTTATCTAAAAGTATAAAATGTTTACTCAGTGGATGTTGAAATTTGAAATAAATTTTTTACTGCTGCAATTATCATAAATTTAAATGTGTTTATACGTTATTTATTTTTAGTTTAATAAGGAAATGACAAACAAGTTAAACTTTTACCAAATTTTCGCGACGGGTTTCTAAGTAACCTTACGAAACAACCTTATAAATAATAAATGAAAAAGAAGTGAAATGTTTTGATGGCGAAGGCAAAGATTAAAGGCGGGTTTACATTGGTCGTGTAAATGGGTTAGTTACTAGTACTATTAGCTCGCCAGACCGCTACTCATCCAATGTAGCCAACAGAAGCTAGTACCAGTACTAGTACTAGTACAAGTAGTTGGGGTAGTGAAGTAACTAACCTCCCGGGTTAGCTACTCACCTACTAGCCTTCCCCTTCCACATACATTCTGCACTATCCACTACACTACACTCATCTCTGCACTATACCAATGTATACTGGTGATTAGGGACGTCTCATTTTAAAGATAATTGTTTTATAGTTAACTTCGGTATTTTTACTTTATTAAAATGAAAAAGTGGTCTTAAACGGAGACAATAAAGTTTGTAGAACTATATCGTGATCATGAGTGTTTGTGGGATGTCACTAGATTTTGTTATCTTTACTTTATTTTGTTTAATAATAGATTTTGTTCGAGATGATATACAACCACGAAAAGAATTCATTTTGTCACCTACAGAACAACTTATACTGGTACTAGAACTATAGCTAGTCGTCTAAATTGTATTTCTGGTGTAAACACCTACTAGCCTAGCGCTTAGTTGAGTATACTAGTATAGCCCGCTACTTGTACCAGTAACTGTCTCTGTTACTCCTCCAATGTAAACGCGCCTTAAGTTCTGTTATTTTATCTTGGGATCGTACACTTGTCGATGACGGTGTGAGGTAATTAAAGACGTAAAGACATGAACAGTTATCGAATTCCGATGGACCAACGGTAGCCGAATTGAAGAACAAGCATTTTTTGTTTCTTCTTCACATTGAAGAATTTTTATTATTATAACAGTTAGCTTTTATTCAAATTTTGCACGGTTTTTGCAACGTAAATATTTTTATCGCTTTAAGCAAATGTTTTGCCTAATACAGTATATATGCAAAATGACTGAAAGAAATTAATTAAAACCTTGTAAATATATTGCTCTCATCAAATCTTTATTTGGTATTTCAACAGATTTTTTAATTTACTTTACTTAATAGTTGACAAAATGAAAAATTGCATTTATAAATTTTGAATAACCTACAACTTAATCTACTCCTTTAAAGAAAAGAAAATCAAGTTTGTATAGATTGAATAATATATACTTAAGGGTCCTGTCTCCGTTACAAAATATTGCGTTAGAGGTGTAGCAGTAGCAGTTTTTGCTTTACTCATTGCATATTAAAAATTTGAAGGAAAAACAGGTACTAGATGTTTGTGAAAGAATTAATCTAGGTTTATGCCCAGTAAGAATTCTGAAAAAATCTTTGGAAGCTATATAAAAAATCTGATGTGGCCAGCACAAGACCTTCAGTCATACTTACTTTATTCGTTTTACTTATTAGACAAATATATTAAGAGGCCCGTCTATCTCTTTTTCGAATTTCTGGAATAGGTAGTCTCGATATTACTTTTTTTTCTATTTCACTCTCCAGCCCGAAACTCGTACTTTTCCGCATCCTAGCTATGCAATGTTATTTTGAAGTTGAAAAATACTGTAAACATGGCTCCAGATTCCAATAATAACTTCTGTATTTTTTAAAGAAATTAAGTAATACAAAAATTATTCGAAAAAGGAAGGTTAGCTGCAGGCTTCTTTCCATTTATAATGACCGAAAAAAATAATATCAAATCGTATCAAATAATGACAAGAAACGTCATTTTTAAATTTTTACTTCAAATTTCTAGGCCAAAGACAAAAAATAAGAAACTAGAGGCACTAAGACATCCTTTGTTAATACACTCATCTGTAAAAGCATCATATATTTCAATTATATCTAAAGTAAACGTGGGAGTCGTACACCTCTGTAACGCTGTAAAATTTTGGGGTAGACAAACACCTTAAACCATATTTTATAAATACACAATTTATCGTCTTTTTGCATTGGTTGAAGAAGGCTAAATTTTATTATCATCCAATAAACAAATAATTAATACAATTTTTTACAAACTCTATCTCCCAAACTAAACAATAACAACAACAATAAAAACATGTTCTCGTCACGAGTCTACAAGTCTTGCGCCTACGTCACATGGTGTTGTCCAGCGAGTGATAAGTAGCAAGTAGGCTGTGTATGTGGTGTGTACATCTGCTGTGCGCATGATGGAAGAGTACTATGTCAAGTCGCGATGTCGGGAGTCGAGGCCGCTTGTGATATGATGTGGCAGTGACAAGCGACAAGTGACGTGGCGTGGCAGGACGGGCAGCGGTCACTCGCTGTCTGGCGTGACGTCATAGCAGGAGGAGATATACTGGGGGTGCGAAATCCACGAGAAATACAAATATTCGTTCGTTCACGATAACGCAGGAAACATCAAACATTAATATTTAAAATTTTGTATTTAAGATTTTAATACGATTCTTAATGAGCCAATATAATTTTCGTTTCAATCTACAAACCGGAAGTAGTACTTTTTAAAAATCGATAAATAATTATTTTAAGACTACTTTTTACTTCCTTGTACGGAGTAATAAGTATTGTAATCCCGAAAAATTTCGGTTTTCAGATTTTGATGGAAATATCCGTTTTGACCTTTTCTGAATCCATAATGACTAGTTTCGTCGTGACGTCTGTACGTATGTACGTACGTATGTATGTACGTATGTATGTACGGGCGTACGTATGTGTGTCGCATAACTCAAATTCGGTTAGACGTAGAAAGTTGAAATTTTGTATTTAGGACTGTTATAATTATATTATATACTTATAATTTAGTATTTCGGTATCTTGTAGTCCATGATCGATTAACATTTGTTACTACGTAAAATTTAAATGATTATGACATGACAGTGACAGTAGCAGTGACAATAGTAAAATATCGTTTATATCTTCTTCTGCAGTTTAAATAAAATGACTAAAATATATTTGTGAGTATACTAGTATAATAAGTTAAAAGAATTTTTTATATTATTCTACATTTTAGTTATTAAAAAAAGTATGAACAAACAAGGCGTACAAGGAAGTCATGTGGTGTCCACGTCAGATTTTTTATTTTAAATGAAAGATTATGTGATTATTACCTACAATTGGTATTTTATAATTTTTTTTGTATCTGGTATCAGTTAAGCATAATTAAATTAGGTATATACTTATAATGTAGTTTTTTGGTATCTTGTAGTCCATGATTAGGTATGACATGACAGTGACAATAGTAAATATCATTTATATCTTCTTCTGTAATTTAAATAAAATGACTAAAATATATTTGTGAGTAGTAGTAGTACCAGTAACTATATATTAATATATTTGTATAATAAGTAAAAAGAATAAAGTCAGTATTGCGGGAGGTCTTGTGCTGGCCACATCAGATTTTTCTATGTTGTCATAGGGTCAATATGCTATCCTCCAAAATGAATGCTATATGAAAATGAAATCGGAGACCATCACCTGTCATGAGCTCCTGGATCAAATAATAGTTGTTATTTCATGTTGTTCAAATTATGCCGAAATTGGCATCAACTTAAATATTTTATTGAAAGATGCATAAAATTAAAGCCATTACGAAAGCCAGTTATTAAAACTTATAATCGGGGAAGTAGGTACAGTGGTGGCCACAGCAGATTTTTTTTTAAAAATTGATAAAATTGTCTAAAGTGGGAACGTCTGATCAGTAAATAAGCCTGGTCATAAATTTCTAAGTTCATAGAACCGAAGTAAAATCTATAAATAGCAACAAAATTATCATCATATCGTTTCTCTTCTCACAACTCTCATATATGACGTCAATTATAAAAATACTCCATATCTAACACACATATTTAATGTGTTCATTGAACAATCACAACCTATAACAAATGAATAACTTCTCGTTGTTGTCGACTCACTCTGTAGTCAACAATCGAGCATTCACACATCGAGCGGGTTTTGTTTTGCCAAGCTGATAACAAAGTCTATTTCTGGTATAAACAGTCGCCAAGCGATAAAAAACAACCGTTCAAACTAATGACAGATGATGAAAACGAGGAATCAGTGCAATTAGCAGAAAATTGCCAGCAGTGAGTAAGAATTAGATAATGTGGTAGTTTGAACCAGAAATTCTGATTTGGGTTTCGCAATTTATTTTTATCGGGAGAGTAAACAATATGGATGTTTATTTTTAACTTTATAATCTAGACGGCGGTTAATTAATTTTTTCTTGAATGTTTTTATCAAGTTTTTATGGTGTAAGTTCAACCAAAATATTTAAATAATTTTTTTATATGTTTTTCAGAATTTTAGGTCAATTTTAATAGGCATTTAACAATATGCCGACGACATACTTATATAATTTAATTATTAATTTATTATCTACAAAACAAGTTTCAGAAAAGAAAAATTGCTAAAGGGGATTTCCACGATTTTTTGGTCTTTTAATCTATACATTAAAATATAAGACACGTATTTTTTCTTTTTGCCAAAAAGTTGCTAATAAGCCAGAAAAAAATTCATAAAGTTAAAAAAAATAGGTGCCACAAAAAACGATGCCGTGTGTGACGGTGTGACGTCATCGGCACTGAGAACATACGTTCAACGCGCTGACAAGGACCGAATACGATACGTAGGTCTCACCATATTTCAACACAGGTCCGTCGTCTATTCCGTAGTCAAAAGGACAAAAAACGAACTTACACGAACAAATCTACTCACGGTTTGGTTTCAATGTTGTCTACGTCATACATGGCGCATTTAAGGGTATCGTCTCTACGTAGCTCAACACCGCGTTTGTCCTATGTTAATGCATAGAAACGCTCGCTAAAATACGGAAAAGCAGTCTAGCAATTTCTACAATCCTCACGAAGTTTTATAGATAAAGCTAAATTTCATAAATTTATTTACAGACGAAGAATGCAACTAGGATTATGCCGAGTTACATTTTCTAATAAATCTCTTAATAATAATAAAAAGCATGTAAAAAAATTGCTTAAAACACACTTTTTCATGAATTTATTATATGGATTTCAAATATTTTTTCAGAATTCTAACTGGGCATAATCCTAGATTAATTCTTTCACAAAACTCTAGTACCTTTTTTTCCTTCAAATTTTTAATAAGCAATGAGTAAAGTAGAAACTGCTACACCTCTAAAGACGCTATATTTTGTTACGGAGACGAGATCCTTAATGCACGTTTTACGGTTTTTTCACTTTTAAGCGCGCCCTTAATAAAAAATAATAATTATAATAAATTTGAGATCATAGAAATTTATTTAAATCGACGTATTTAAATCATGACCGAACCATTAAACTTACTAGATAATTTATACTTTAAAATTGAAATGTAATTTGTCATAAGAATTAGAACCAACTAGATAATGTTTATTCTTAGCAAATTTCTAACCGCAAAATAACCAGCAAAGCGTCTACGAATGTGTCACTTCATCTCTTCTTTGTTATTATATTTGCAGAAAATTCTTGTGCTCTATTATTCCCACATCGCAATTTGGCAGTGAAGTGGAGAATTTACGAGAAAACTTTCGCATGTACTTGAGAGACGATCGTATTTTATGCGAGTTATGCAGTAAATATCAACTGCAAAGTACCGAAGTACGCACAATGTACTACTTTAAAATTTATAGTTTTACATTCCTTTTTTGCAGCGATAAAAATTAAATCGCCTAAACTGGTTTACTGGAAAAATATTATCCATATATGTTGCTCTCAAGAGGTTTATTATGGCCATTAGTAAGGCTTATACATCGGTTTCTTGCTGCATTTTTAATAGGAAATGTTTCGTAATGAAAATTAAATACACATATTCTAGCTTTTATTAATCTAGATTATTATCCTCAGAAAAGACACATAAATTAATTATACATATTTTCTTTAGCTCAGTATAATGCTAGGGTGACCATTTGTACTTTTTTTAATAGGACAGTACTTTTTGAATGCTGTCCTATTTTTTTTACCTTCCGCTTACCTGTAAAGGAAGGTATTGGAATCATGCAAAAAATCGGGTAGTGAGTTTTTAGTGGATGAGCACGAATTAGGGTCCTTACAACTCATTTTTGATAGTTTCCCGATGATGTCTGTATGTATGTGTGTGTGTGTGTGTGTGTGCGTGTGTGTGTGTGTGTGTGTGTATGTGTGTGGTCCGGGCCGATGCCGTCTGTCGGATAACTCAAATACGAATTACCCAAAAATTTTGATATTTGGTATTTCACAATTGTACACGAATGGGAAGAGCTCATTAAATTTTGGTACAAATATCTTCACCGAAAGTGATATTTTTTGAAGATTGAAAAGATTAAGTGTCAAAAATTTCTATAAATTTGGATAAATATAGTATTTATTTGTAATAAGAATAAGAGGAAAAGTTATTTGCAATTTACGTTATAAAAAAATTGTCTTTATCTGGTAGCATTAAAGAACTGTAGTAAAATTTAAAAAATAAATTTATCAAATAAAACGTTGAAATCTTGTAATCCATGTTCGGTTGATTTTTGTTTCTGCATAAAAAATATTGACAGATGAGACGGGTGACATATTAGCGCTATATAAGTCATAAGTAAGCTATTAAATGTAGTAACTGAACGGAGGATTGCTTCAACACACAAGAGTTTTCGTGTGAATGAATCTTTTGATTCAGGTGATACTAATTTCTGTGTTTGAATATTTTAGATTATTATTTGTATATTTTAAATGGGCACGGGATTGTACCTACGTATACATTTCTGTTTAAAGTCTAGATATGGCGGAAGGTTGTGTGATGGCCACGTCAGATTTTTATTCATTAAGTACACCTATACCGTGAATTTATTTTAACATGAAACATAGGACTTTTCATATCCATAGTTACGAATTTGACAGCAATGTATTAGAGCGTTCTTTTTAAAATCGAACATAGGGAATCAATTTAACTGTATTATTCTTGACTAATATAACATATTTGGGCAGCTGTAATAGTTCCAAGAGACGCCTTCAACATAAACTTTTAATTGTTTAAACTATACCTGCATCGTATTTCCAGGTAGCAACATTTGAATTTGTTAATTGGAGTCAAACTGATGCTACGTGGAAATACGATGTTTAAACAATTAAAAGTTTATGTTGAAAGCGTCCCTTGGAACTATTACAGCTGCCCAAATATGTTATATTGGTCAAAAATAATACAGTTATATTGATTCCCTATGTTCGATTTTAAAAAGAACACTCTAATACATAGCTGTCAAATTCGTAACCATGGATATGAAAAATCCCATGTTTCACGTTAAAATAAACTCACGGTATGTACTTTTCATAGACACGAAAATGTGTACTTTACCTTTAGCTAACATAAAATTTCGCCTGCGGCGCCTTTTTTCGTTATATTTTCTAACTAAAAGCGACACGCCCCCACGTCACTTTTCTTTTTCTTTAACAGATAGAAAATTTGCACATGAAAGAAGGAAAACATAAAGCTTTTATAAGGCATAGTTTCTTTCTTAACTTTGCGAATTTAAATATTTTTTTCATGATCAGCACGTCGTACAGTATATACCCTTTAATTTTTTTCCTAAAGTTGTGGAACACCTGTATTACTTTACTACTTGTAAGGCCTCATTTCCACCGACTGTTTTAATGCTTAAGAACTATGTTTAATTCTTAAGTACTAAGAGCAACGCATAAGAACAAAACTTTGCAAACTCCAAACATAAGGCGTAATGCACAAGCATAATGATTGACATGTGTCATATTTATTATTTATTTCGAGTTGTCAGTTTCTGTCTATTTCTAAATTTGGAAAGAAATAATTTACTTACGAAATTAACAGTTCTTCCATTCCTTAATATCTCCAAAATGCTGATAATGATTAAATTACAAATATTCGACAACAAATGTCATCTCTGTCGAATTAGTTCTTAAACAAAATAGGTGGAAATGGCCATCTAATAAATAATCACTATGCATTACGCCTTACGCACTAATCATTATGCATTAAGCACTAAAACAGTCGGTGGAATTGAGGCATTAGTGCCAATTAAAATTTTTATATTATACGAAAGTGTAGTGAGTATTATAAAATATTTATTTAAAATTTTATAAAAATCTACTCCAATATTAAAACCAATTGAGTCATATTATTGATTATCTGTATTATTTAAAGTTATATAACATTTCTGATATATTTGCTGATCAAAATTATCTTTTGAAGTGTGGACTTAGTATTAAGGGGTGGGCCTTTGAACTGATATTTGACTCATTTAATATTACTACAGGTATTGGTTCCCATATAATACATAAACGTGGTGTGATATACTTCTGTGTTATCAGTAGATAACTTTATCACGACTGATAACGGTTTACAGCTAACTTACAAACATGAAAAGCTATTGTTTGAAAAAATTTAATTAAATATTAGAATGATTTTTATTTACATTCCGCAGTTGACTCAGTGATAAGAAATCTTAAGTGGTTGAATTGCATTTTAGTCTTTTTCATATAAATTCATTTGGTTTCAATTTAACGCAAATAAAACGATTTAAATATGTCATCTATTTTCAACAACCGAATTAAAATATTTGACGTTTAGTCTTTAAATTATTTAACATCAGTATAGAGGAGATACATTTTTGAGAAAATATTTTATGTTGTCATACAAATTATGTTTATCAAAATTTTGAATAAATAAATAAATTTTCGATTATGAGTTTTTAGTGAATAACCACGTTTTAGGATCCACAGAATATGAATAAAATATTTTCGAGATGATGTCTGTACATATGATGTGTGTACCTTAGGTTGTATGTTGTATGTAACATTTTTTCCAGCTTCCATAACTCAAAAAGTTACAACCAAATTTTATATAACATCTTATTCTTTAGGCTAGTTTAATCATTTCGATGTTGTACCATTTTTGAAATACCTCGATAAAAATTGTACCTCTTAGAATTTTTTCGTGAAAATTTGGATTACTACATAATTTGAGTCGAGGAATCTAATGGTGAAAAAATAAATGTTTCATTTCGACCAATTTTCGACTTAAAAAAATTAAGTCGAAAAATATTGATCGAAAAAAATTTTCGACTGCAGATTTGAAATCCTCGAGGTCTAATTAGTATATAACCAAATTTTCAGCCAATTCTGAGAAAGAAAGTTATTTTTGCCAAAATTTCATCAAGGGGTGTACCTTCGTTTTTGGCTATTTTCGAAAACCCTTCATAAAAATTGTACTCTTTGGAATTTTTTCACGAAAATTTGGATTTATATGTAATTCGACGCGAGGAATCCAATGGTGAAAAAATTGCGGTCATAGCTACTCCCGTCTTTTACCTGTAAAAATTATCTCGATAAGTATTATCCGAAATTTTGTTTTAGTGGCTTCATTGGATTCCTCTGGTCTAAAATAGGGTATAACCAAATTTTTAGCGAATCAAAAATTTCGACATTTTTAAAAAATTTCAAAGTGCATTTAAAATTGTACCGGACAGAATTTTTTAAAGAAAATATGTATTTATATGTAGTTTGATATGAGGAATCCAGTGGTGTACTGAAAAAAAATAAAAAATATTTGTATCTTGATGTAGGTATAGTAGTAAAAAGAGTAGAGTATGGCGAGAGGTCTTGTGCTGGCCACATAAGATTCCAAGATATCTTCACCAAAATTTTCGCATAATTTGCAAATTTGCGTGCGTCGCACATGTCAGCAAATATGTTGGCAAAGATAACACCGCGAGTGATAAGCCCTCGACTACGTATTTATAATCCCACACGAGACTTTTTGCCCATGGGGTTAAAAACTCTCGAGTTTATCGGCCATAAATCGTGGGATTTGAACCCGAGAATCGATGCCTGAAGTGATAAGTTGTTTAATAGCCCTAGCTTTTGTTTCGACTGTCTGCCGTTACTGTAAGTGGAAAACAGAAGGCCATGAAACCGGAAAACTGGAGAGAAGCTTTTGTTTTGATGAGAACTATTGTTTTCTGACAATTTAACCATGAAAAATTATCCGAATGGCAACCGTAGTATTAACATTTTTTGAACGTGGGCTGAGAACAAATGAATCGGAAATTTAAAGGTTACCAGATTGGAGATTTTATCGCAGTCTTTTGTTTTAGAGTTTTGACCGCCATTGCTAATTTATACGTAGGATCATCGGCTATTGTACGCCGATATACATTTCAAACACTATTAAAAAATAATACATTTTGTCTGTTTTTAAACTAAGGTTAAGGTTAGATAACTACAAAAAATTATAATGCCAAGTACAAATTCACACGAGGAAAATTTGAATTATTATGACAGTGACAGTACAGTTGACATCTTTTGCTTGCATCTTGGTTTACATATTACATGAACATAAAACTATTAAAATGTAAGTAAAACTATTTATTAGATTAGTAGAATAAGCAGAATTAAGCGAGAGGTCGTGTGCTGGCTACAGAAGATTTTTACCTCTCGCCTCATATTCTATAAGAGAGGTATTGTAATGGGTCAAAATTTTCGAGTATGAGTTTTTGTTGGATAAGAACGTTTCAGGGTCTCTAGAATACGAATTTACTATTTTCACGATGATGTCTGTGTGTTTGTGCGTTTGTATGAACCGACGATTTTTCGTCCACGATAACTTAAAAAGTATCAAACCGTTTATAACCAAATTTCATATTTAAGGTTTTAATAAGTATCTTAACACCGGATAAGATTTTGGTAGAAATCCGCAAACCGGAAGTAGTACTTTTAGAAGTTTGGAAAAGTTTTCCTTAAATATATTGGTACATTATTTATTTATGACAATTTTTGCAATTAAAAATAAAAGAAATTGTGATTATCTATGTGTACAGTTAATTATAAATACAAATTGCTGAATCTGGAAGTATTTAACAATAAAATAAAGTACAATTAATATTCTATTTTTTTGAAATTCCAGTAAGTATCTTGTTGTCCATGATATGAAATTTGTTTTTACATAAAATTTGAATTATTATGACAGTGACAGTACAGTTGACATCTTTTGCTTGGATCTTGGTTTACATTATCGTTTACATATTACTTACATAAATATGAAACTATTAAAATGTAAGTAAAACTATTTATTAGATTAGTAGAATAAGCAGAATTAGGCGAGAGGTCGTGTGCTGGCCACAGCAGATTTTTTACTCCTATTCCTAGTAACAGACTTTATATTCTTTATTGTGTGAGCTAATTTTTGATATTTTATTTTGCTTTATCTTTAAAAATATTTCTCGTTTTATGTATCTTTAGCGAACGCTACAATGTAAAATAATTTTAGGACACATGCAAAATAGAGTTAATCTTTTGTGATATTTATTGAAAACCATAAATTTATTAAAAATGTTAAACAGTTTATTTCACAACATCTAAAAATAATATTTTATCTAGCACTCCCTAGGAAATAAGATAAAGCAAAACATGTTTCAGATACAATCTTCAATAGCTAGAACCTTGCTGAGATCATCGCAAAAAGATAACTTAAGTCATTAACTTTACAACTTAACATTAGAATGATGTAACACCATCAAAGTCAAATGAAAATGAAAATAAGCTAAGATTTAAAAATAAATAAACCAGACATATGTTATTATTACGAAACAAGCAGAAAAAACACAATCGTATATCTGTTCCGCAGCATATGCTAGTACTTTAAATTGTTTACCCAAGCATGTTTACAATAGATATCACCACGCCGAATATTCTGATCCACGTTGGCGTTGTTATCAGCTGATACGTTATCACGGCTGCAGTTGATAAGAGACAAACATCGAAATTTTCCACTACGCTACGTAAGAAAACATAGTACGAGTGATTCTTGGACTTTATTTTTATACGCGATGAATTCTTGGTATTCCAAGAGGACTTTATTTTGTATTGTTTAATTGCTCTTATTCTTATCGGAGATGATAATACAGGAATTGATGATCATAACAAATATATTTTTTTGGAAAATTTTATGGTATTAATAAATCAATATAAATACTTCTTAGACATATTGGAACGGTTTGATCATCTGAACAAATATTGGACGGTTATTTATAATAACAAAAATATACAAATAGGTTGCATGTTTTTAGACTTTAGAGGAATCATACGCTACCTTTTTACTTCCTTGTACGAAGTAAGGAAGTATTGTAATCGCGAAAAATTTCGGTTCTCAGATTTTGACGGAAATATCCGTTTTGACCTTTTCTGAATCCATTATGACTAGTTTCGTCGTGACGTCTGTACGTACGTGCGTACGTGCGTACGGACGTATGTGTGTCGCATAACTCAAATACGGTTAGACGTAGAAAGCTGAAATTTTGTATTTAGGACTGTTATAGCATCTAGTTGTGCACCTCCTATTTTTGGTTTCAATCTACAAACCGGAAGTAGTAAATTTAAAAAAAAAATTGATAAATAATTCATTTTTGGCAATTTTTTAAATTTTAAATGAAAGATTATGTGATTATTATCTACAATCGGTATTTTATAAATTTTTCTGTATCTTCTATCATTTAAGAATAATTAAAGTATATACCTACTTATAATTTAATATTTCGGTATCTTGTAGTCCATGATCGATTAACATTTGTTACTAGGTAAAATTTAAATGATTATGACATGACAGTGACAGTAGCAGTGACAATAGTAAAATATCGTTTATATCTTCTTCTGCAGTTTAAATAAAATGACTAAAATATATTTGTGAGTATACTAGTATAATAAGTTAAAGAATTTTTTATATTATTCTACATTTTAGTTATTAAGAAAATTATGAACAAACAAGGCGTACAAGGAAGTCATGTGGTGTCCACGTCAGATTTTTTTATAAAGTTTATCTGTATGTCTGTCTATTACCACAATAGTATCTAAGACATGCAATTTTTACTTCCTTGTACGGAGTAAGGAAGTATTGTAATCGCGAAAAATTTCGGTTCTCAGATTTTGACGGAAATATCCGTTTTGACCTTTTCTGAATCCATTATGACTAGTTTCGACGTGACGTCTGTACGTACGTACGTATGTGTGTCGCATAACTCAAATACGGTTAGACGTAGAAAGTTGAAATTTTGTATTTAGGACTGTTATAGAATCTAGTTGTGCACCTCCTATTTTTGGTTTCAGTCTACAAACCGGAAGTAGTACTTTTTTAAAATATTTCGATAAATATTTAATTTAAGACAATTTTTTTTATTTTAAATGAAAGATTATGTGATTATTACCTAAAATCGGTATTTTATAAATATTTTTGTATCTGGTATCATTTAGGAATAATTAAAGTATATATTTTTAATTTAGTATTTCTTTATCTTGTAGTCCATGAACGATTAACATTTGTTACTACGTAAAATTTAAATGATTATGACATGACAGTAACAATAGTAAAATATGCTTTATATCTTCTTCTGCAGTTTAAATAAAATGACTAAAATATATTTGTGAGTATACTAGTATAATAGTTTAAAAGAATTTTTTATATTATTCTACATTTTAGTTATTAAGAAAAGTATGAACACACAAGGCGTACAAGGAAGTCATGTGGTGTCCACGTCAGATTTTTTTTATAAAGTTTATCTGTATGTCTGTCTATTACCACAATAGTATCTAAGACATGCAATTTTTTATTTCAAAATACAAATTTTATTTTTTAGGAGAAATAGAATGTTATTTATGTATCAAGGGCATTATGATTTAGAACCCATCAGAGCCAAAGGGCATAAACTTCTATTAATGCCCGCTATGCATACTACTATGTCATACAGGAATATCCCGAATATAACGTCAAAATCAGAAATGTCAAATGTTTGAATAAGTATGTGGCTTTTAAAATTAATTTTTATTTTCATATTGAAGATGATTATTGAACAACTGTTAGATTTAATATACAGGTATTTCATAATTTCAGGTACATACGTTAAGGGTGTATGTAGCTTGATATGCTGATTACGAATCAAAAAGAATTTTTTTTTAATCGCAAAATTAATTTTCATGTTTCCCAGTCAAAAAATTTTCATTGCCTCTGCTACTGGGTGAAGTAATGATTGTTTCATTAAAAATAATTAAATTTTGTATGTTTATTTTACTGGTATTATGTAATTTAAGATGTTTGATTACCTATTTCTCTTGTTTGTGTTTAATAGGAAAGCGAATCCAATGCAGTACTACAAAAAATGCTACAGGTAAACTCACTTAATTTTTCGAATTTAAAAAAATTATTTTTGATTCGTAATCAGAATCAAACAACATATACCTTTAACGTATGTACTCGAAGTTATGATACACCCTGTATATTTACACTTTTAACCAATATAAATACAATACACATTAAAATAAACTGGTTGAGTGCCACTACTTAATACAGATGACGTCACAAATTAATTTTGAACTTGAAAAACTCATATCTGCCTTAATAATAAGAATTGGCAAATCAGATTTTCACTGATCGATATATAATTGTTATGAAGTTTCATAAAAAAATAAAATAGGAATGGTTGATGATCATAATAATATAAAATGCAATTCATTCCGGAAATCATTATTAATAAACGAAGCTTATACATTAGTCTATATTACAGTATTTTATCTACAAAACAAACGTGCTTATCTATATAAACTAGGCGCCATATATTAGTAAAAATTCTCAAAAATAAGTAAAATAAACAAAATGGTTATCAGTTCGAAACATTTATTAATTATGGTCCCATATTTTATATCTGCTGAACAAACCTAGATATCAGTGACTAATCAATTACTATTATACTTCAGGCGCCAATATTTAAAAAAATTACATTTTTCCTGAAAAATGTGAAAAAATTCTTATCTAATTCATTTGACGTTTAGATAAAAACATTCTATAATGTGATATAAGTCTCCTTGATTTTTTGCAAATATATTACCGATCTGTTAACGGTAAATCTAACTGTACAATTCGCTAAATTTTAAATCTAGTAGCTCAGGATCTAATAATTATTTGAACATTACACGAGGCGCAACCTTGACCTTCGAATCTATAAATTAAAATGGCTGATTTTAATCTGCTAATCTCCTCTGTCATTATTGACGTCAGAGGACAAAAAATTATCCTCTCTAACACATCGCTGGTATTATCAATGCTTTTCAATCAAAGAATGCTCGGAAAACAATGAATTTTATCACTGATCAGAATTATAATTAGAATTATTTATCAATGCTGTATTAAAAAATTATAAGCAGATCAGAAAATAAATACAAATATGGCTAATTTAACCAACCAGCGCTCAACGTTCGCACTTATAATAATTAAAATTGGAATTTTGTGAAAACTCTAGTTGGTTAATTTAGCACTTATATTTATAATTGGATAAGTCTGAATCTAGTTTTATAGTTTAAGGTGTCTATCATCTCAAGTCATCGTTATAAATAAACAGAGACTGAAATTATTATATTAATCAATAATAGTCATTTACTTGACAAGTGGGCAAAATTAGGAATTACCCACGAGGGAAATCTTAACTTACGAGGCCAAAGGCTGAGTGAGATAATTTTCTCGGTATTTAAATTTTAGGAAAAATATTTTAAACTGAATATTGAAGATGAATAGATGCACTACGAGACTGTGTTAAGGGGTTATGCTTCTTGAGTGCAATAAGAATCAGAATTCACGATTCTGGCTATATTGCTCAAAATAAAAATCTGAAATTTTACATTAGTAACGACAAAGCATTGTTGAATTGAAAAATTCAAACTATATATTGTTCCGACAACAATTAGAGATAAAAAGAAATTAATAACTAGAATTTCGTGAGGATCTCATGAATGAACTATAAAAGTTATCATTGAGTTTAAAGATTAAATGAGTAGAACATAGATGTAAAAAGGGCGGAAAAACAATAAAACTATAATTTTATCAACAGAGTTGCCATAAATTATATCTAAACTTGTACAATTTTCGCCGAATTTCGCAGAATTATTAAAGCCAAACTAATTACATTAATTAAAGATTTTGAAGATTCCGCGCTTTTAGTATTCTTCCTTAATCTACATACAAAAGTTCAACATCATACGTATAACAGTATTAGATTGAGATCCTCACAAAAATTACTCGTTTTTCAATGCGTATTATTGCCATGCAATAGGCTCTTAATATATTGTGAAATTATGTATTTTTAACGACGATCTCCCTCGTAGAAAATGGACGTTTTATCATAATATTTTCGAGCTAAGGTAAATTATGGAACATAACTGCTTATTACAATTTTAGGTACTACTTATAGTATTAAAGTGTATTTTTACATTTAAATCAGTGTCTATATAGTATCCTTAATACAGCCAGAAACACCTAGCTCCATTACAAATTCTGACCGCTAGAGCATGCATTCTATGACGATAAACACAGGGTAAACAGAAAAGCCACGAATTTAATTGCTAAGATACAGAGTGTCCAGTCCTATAGAGAGAAAAATCACATTTGAAATTTTAATACAATAATTATTGTTTTTAAAATTATGTAGACTAAATTATTATTTTTATATACCTAGTTGAATACAATATTTACCTATTTTTATATCGTTTTAAAAACTACAACATTATATAAAAAAATTTAAAACAATTTGTGTCTGTCCCTATTTGAACCACAATTTGTTGTGCAGAAATAGACAATTGTTTTATCATTTTCTACAATTTTTTCTTTGTGGTATGTGGTTATATTATTCTTCGTGGCATGTAAATTATTTTTCAGGAAAATCCTGAAAAAGTCAGGAAATTTCAAGTTCACCAATCGCCGAGCACCGTGATTTTGATTTATGCCAAATCTCAAACACTAGATTTGCATTTTCCTGTGAAATGTGAATGAATTCTCAATGCAGGAATTTTATTACAAATTCTCTTCCTGTGTATGAATATTCTAGAATGTTATATTCTGGTGTGGAATGGCCAGCCTGTAGCCCTCCGGTGATGTTTTTTAATTATTCTCGGATTGAGACTCAAGTCAACTCGTGAAAGTGTATGATGTGGTGGGTTTTATTTCACTTCACTTCGCCCTCGGTGAGATGTTGGGCTACCCACGCTTGTCTGGTTCAGGTTCTTCATGTTCATGTTGTGTTTATGCGCCTAGCACGAAAGAGGATCGAACCGCAAAACTGCGCATGCGTGGATACAGGGGTGGGCTAGGGGTGACTTAAAGGGGATGTGTTTGTATTATTTACATGTGCGAGCCGGATATCTTTAAATATTATATTTATTTGTCGACACAGTACTGATAATAATAAAGCCGTTGTTACATCAGAACTTAAGTAATTTTTGTTTTAAATGGTGATTTGACTATTAGGTTTATTAATTATAAAAAAATCTAATGTGGCCAGCACAAGACCTCCTGCCTTACTCTAACTACTCTTTTTTACCTCTCGCCTCATATTCTATAAGGGAAGTATTGTGATGGGTCAAAATTTTCGAGTGAGTTTTGATGGATAACCACATTTTAGGGTCTATGGAGTAAGAATTTAACATTTTTAAGATGATGTCTGTGTGCGTTCGTTCCAAACATTAAACTTTTGTATTTAAGTTTTCAATACGGTTCTTAAAAGCCCAATATAATTTTGGTTTCAATCTACAAACCGGAAGTAGTACTTTTTTTTAAATATTTCAATAAATAATTCATTTAAAATTTTCTTTTATTTTAAATGAAAGATTATGTGATTATTACCTACAATCGGTGTTTTATAAATTTTTCTGTATCTGGTATCATTTAAGAATAATTAAAGTATATACTTATAATTTAGTATTTCGATATCTTGTAGTCTATGGTCGTATAACATTTGTTACTACGTAACATTTTAATTTCGATAAATAGTAATTTATTATACAAGACGATAAAGAGATCATTTATCGAAAAGTGAAAGATGTTAGTTCACGAGTGACGAAGGAACGAGTGGGCTATCTTTCACGTGTCGATAAAGACTCTTTATCGTCGTGTACAATATATTATTTTATTTTGTACTTAATGTTAATTTGTGTAAAAATATTCTTATTTTACTTAAATTTTATTTTATCTACTCAAATTTTACTTTATCTACTCAAATTTTACTTTATCTACTCAAATTTTACTTTATCTACTCAAATTTTACTTTATCTACTCAAATTTTATTTTATCTACCCTCGATGTTAAAGTAATACTTTATCTACTGAAAATGAACGTATAAAACCAATTTTTAACATTAAGTACAAAATAAAAGGTAATAAATCTATCACAGTTTACAATTATTATTATCACATTCCTATTATAACTTATATCAGTCTTATATGCTAAAAATTTATATCCAATAAGCATTTCTTTAAAAGCCTTAGGCTTGGAAACCCCCATTCCCACCCCTAGCCCGCTCCTGTGCGCTACAACTGCCTGTCAGTGAACGCCACCCTCCCTGGTCCATGTGGTGATGCTGAGGCATTGATCGCGTGACGTCACAGCTGCGCGACCCCGGCCTGGAAGGCGGCCAAGCCAGCGACCACCCCACCCCCCCCACCCCCGCGAGCACGGCCTACTACTGCACCTGCACTACACCAAGCGCGAAATGGAAAGTTGTTGACGGGGACCGAGCCTAAAGAGGAGGAAATGGGAATCGGTGCATTGACGGTGCTACCGGTTTTATTGACAACGCGAAATAAGGCTAATCCATCTAGATCTAGACTATGAGAGAGCACTTCATTACTGATTCTGTCTTTTGTTGGTTGACACAGTATCCGGCTCGAAGGACCATATTTTGGTTTTATTGCGATGATTTAGTATGATGCTTAAATGCTTGATTTTATTATCTTCACTTATACAAATTATGACGTCTTAACCTAGATTCAGACCTACCCAATTATAAGTATAAGTGCTAAATTAACCAACCAGCGCTGCCACAAAATTCCAATTTCAATTATAAGTGCGAACGTTGAGCGCTGGTTAGTTAATCTAGCTTTACTGTTTCCTTCACTTGATATAAATCTTGATTTTCAAACTTTTAGCATTGACAGTTTTTCTGAAACGCTTTATCATTTCACAGCAATATTTACCTGTTACTTTATAATGTAATAATAAGCTTACGTGTTCTTTATATTTTATATAATATATTTCTATACAGGGTGTTTATATACCTCTACACGTAACTTTAATAGGTTACATAATTTAATTTGATATACTGATATAATTTTTTTTTCAAAAACCGCAAAAATAAGGGTAGTGTATTTAAATGTTTATTTATTAATTAATAATTACATACGAAGTGACTTTTTGTAGATAGTCTGATACTATTTATAATTTTATTTTATAAATAACATAATAAATAAGCAGTTAAATGGACGTTCAAACAAACCAATGAAACTAATATTTTTACTACCCTTATTTTTGCGACTTTTGAAAAAATCTTTTTTCTTCGGTATAATCGGTAATCAAATTATATAACCTATTAAAGTTACGTGCAGAGGTATAGAAACACTCTGTATAAGGCACAAATTATTAAATTTCAAAAATACTATTCAGTGACAGAATGAATTCGTATACATAGTGACCAACAGAAACACCTAGGAACACCTATGAACTAATTACAACTTCTAATCGGGGATGTCAATGAAAAACGAGGCCAGTCGGTAAACCAATTATTCTTTAACCGTGGTTTTGACTATAACTTTTCTAGATTTGCATCTTCCTATGATTGCATTTATTAACTTGGTGTATAAACATTCTGTAGTTTTATTTTCTGGTGTTGAACCCATTCCCGTTCAAACCCTTTTATGGAACTTTTCACGAGAGTTGATTTGGACTTCAGAGCGCGTACGATACTTGAAATATCATGGAAGGGGTGAGTTATTGTATTAGGGGTGAGTTATTATATTGAGACTACGTGAAAGTTTTGAACATTTGAGGGTAGTTACAAACGTGGGATTCATGTATAGTGCCTTGAATTAGGCTTGAAAATACCGAAATGTGGTCATTTGCAATCATTGTGTGCCATTACTTTAGGGGTTGATAAAGTTGCGAATAAATATCTGTAAGATAATTTGTGTATTATAGCAATGCGGTGAGTATAGCCAAGCGTGCTATGTGACCGACTGAAAGATTAGGTTCGAATCTAGTCAGGTACAAATTCCAGTTTATCTAAAAAAAATCTCCCTTTAGGGGTTGATAAAGTTCCGAATAAATATCTGTAAGATAATTTGTGTAGTAATGCGGTGAATATAGCCAAGTGCGCTATGTGACCGACTGAAAGATTAGGATCGAATCCTGTCGCAGGTTCACGCATTCCAGTTTATCTTTAAAAAAATCTCCCTTTAGGGGTTGATAAAGTTCCGAATAAATATCTGTAAGATAATTTGTGTAGGTATTATAGTAATGCGGTGATTATAGCCAAGTGCGCTATGTGACCGACTGAAAGATTAGGATCGAATCTAGTCAGATACAAATTCCAGTTTATCTAAAAAAAATCTCCCTTTAGGGGTTGATAAAGTTCCGAATAAATATCTGTAAGATAATTTGTGTATTAGTATAATGCGGTGAGTATAGCCAAGTGCGCTATGTACCCGACTGAAATATTAGGATCGAATCCAGTCAGGTAGACTTTCTAGTTTATCTAAAAAAAATCTCCTGTGTCGTATACTGTCCACTAACAACTATGACGGCTGGTAACTGCACACATGTATCTAAATTGATGTCTCATAATATGTGAGGCTCCCACATCCATATTCCACAGCCTATTTTCAAGGAATGGCAAACAAAAATTAATAAAAACACGAAGAGAGTGAGATCATTCAATAATTTTATATTATGCAACGAGTTTGTAATGGCGTGTGTCATAATACGAGTGTATTTTTAGCCCGTATAGGTACATGAGTTTCATAAACTATTTTTTCTACTCCCATTTTTTAATTTTTTTAAAACTATCATTTGCACGACATTTAGGTACTTGTACACAGTTGGAAAAAAGAGCACTATTTTTGCTCTAAAAACGGTTTATATAAGTCCAAGGTTATATGGTGCTAGTTCAAAAGAGCAGAGGTAAAAGGGTACTTTTGTCAATGCTTAAATAAGAGTAGATTAAAATTTTACTATATTTTGGGCATAAAGGGTTGCTACATTAGTAGTAGAAATTTACTATTTTTAGTTCAAAATACTGCCTTTAGAAGAGTACAATATTGCTCATATACATGCATTTATTTTACCATTTAAAATTCAAAAATTGCTTAAAAGAAGTACTGAAAATGCTACTATTTAAGTAAATTTCTTGCTACTTTAAGAGTAAGGTAATGTTGCTCTTTCTTTGAGTAAATATTGTATTTTTGCAGTAGTAATTTATTAAATAAAATTATTATTTATTAAAACACACAAATTCACATTTAAATGGTCATTTAAACATAATCTTACTTGTAAATATTATAAGTAAACCTCGAAGCTTGTCGTGATTTCATTGGTTTTATTTTTCCTTTTAGATGAAACTCAAAATATAAGTAAGATTAGTGCAAATAACCTTTTAAATATACATTGTTTTAATAAGAAATAATTACAATTTAATGAATTCATTACTACAATAAAAAGTACAATATTTAAATATCGAAATAGCAACACTTACAAAATATGCAGTAGTTGATCTGAAGAGCCGGTAAAATTATATGGCAGGAGGAGATTATCGAATTAAAAAACGTAGTATAATTTTAATGGAATGCATTTATTTATTTCATATAGTTTGTTCTTTTCATATAAACAATATGATATTGTATATTGCATAATTATATAAAAATCACAAGTTTCTAGTCAATAATGAAGTCTACAAACATTGCATAAAACAGTCAACATTGAACTGACGCAGTGGCAGTTTTAATGTACAGACTTATTGTTCGTATTAAATTTTATTCTAAAAAGAGTACAATGTACCCTTTTTGGAGCAAAACGTAGCAACTTTACTCTTATAGAGGAACACGAAAATGAATTTACTCTTTAAAGGACAAAAAAATGAACAAATTTCTAGTAATAAGTACCTCTTTAATAGTACTTACATTTTTTTGGAAAAATTTAGGGCAGAATATGATTTAAAAAGAGTAAATATCGCTTTTAAAAGTGTAAAAGTTTCCTCCTGCTTTTTTTAAAGCAATTTTTGCTCCTTAAAATTGTTTACCCTCGGAAGAGTACCATCAATTACTTTTCAAAAGGCAAAAATAATACCATTATTGCAGCAAAATGCTATGCGCTCTTCTGAAAAAGCATGCTACAGTGCCCTTTTTTTCAACTGTGTATGTAGGTATCACAATAAAAATCTGTATCGAAATGAAAATCTATATCGAAATGAGTGTCATTAAAGTACACATGACAGAAATAAATTAACTGAATTATAGTTTGGGAGTTGTAAAAAAATATTTTAGAATGATTCTATAACTTCAGTCATTCTTCAGTACTTCCAAAAATAATAACGAAAATAAATTTTTGCACTTCCAAGACTAAAACTCTTCTTTAGTCTTTATTTTTAGGGACTAAGGTTCTTAATTTGATCCCAGGGGATTATTTTCATATTTAATCCCGTTGTCAAGAAATTGAATTAATTAATTCCGTTGTCAAGAAAATAGGAGTCATAATAGTATATTATATATTGAGGGACTAAAGTGCATGATTTAATCCTGAGGGTGAAGTTTATTTCGCGAGCCGCAGGTGAGGGAAATAATCATCTGAGGGATTAAAGATACTTTAGTCCTGTGGTATATACGCTATTTTTTGCACTTCATCCTCAAACGAATACAAAATAATTTAAAAGAATACACATTTTGCAATTTTGACTGTAAACTTTATGACAAATACTTATATCGTTACCATAGATACTCTGTAACAAATAGCACGTATTTACTTGACAACGGGATTAAATATGAAAAATAATCCCTTGGGACCAAATTAAGAGCCTTAGTCCCTAAAAATAAAGACTAAAGAAGAGTTTTAGTCCCGGAAGTGCAAAAAGTTTACTGTCAAAATTGCAAAATGTGTATTCTTTTAAACTATTTTGAATTCGTTTGAGGATGAAGTGCAAAAAATATCTTATATACCACAGGACTAAAGTCCTATCTTTAATCCCTCAGGTGATTATTTCTCTCACCTTCGGCTCGTGAAATAAACTCTCAGGATTAAATCATGCACTTTAGTACTTTAATAAATAATATACTATTTCAATAAATAATAAAAATGAACTGCAATTAAAATATTGAAACTTTATCGTGGCGTCATTTTGCGTCCCGTTCACATGTAAAACGTTTTAAAAACTGTGGTTTAAGATTCATAAGGTATAGTAGGTAGTAGTTATATAATGTGTTGGCTCTCAACGTCTCAACTCACACTCGTAAAACAATTCCTTCCGAGAATTGCTTAGTAAAATATCTAAGAACAAATAAATCTTGTTTGTTATGTATCTTGGTGTGTAAGGTTTACTTTACTCTTATTTGTACGTTGCGTGTGAAACTTTGCGTGTTAAACTCTGTCTTCTCGTTATCTTTATGGCGAAAATGATAAGATACGACGTCTTTTATCTTCCACCTTTGCGATTCATTTACTCAAGTTTATTTTTATCTGAAATGTGACATGCTTTACCGTCTTCTAGATCGAGATAGAGGAAAAATTATCTAGAGAACTATAACAACTTTTTATTATTATTAAATGTATTTTTTTCTATGACATGATGGCATTTAATACATGCTGTCAGTGCTCAAACGTCATATTTTATATTCAGGGATAGATATACTTCTATTCCTTGAGTAATTAATAATAAATTTACAACAAACAATATTAGACAAAACTTTATAATATTATAAAATCCATTTGAAAAATACGTCATGCTTTGCTCATTTTATTTAATTTCTTTAAATATTTTAATGGTTATAGAAAAAAATATTGTATTATACACTAGATAGATAACAGATTTTACGTCACTCGGGGGAGGAAAGCAGTGTTTTCCTCTTGCTAATGGAGGGAGGGAAGCGAGTTTTCCCTCCCGCACGGGAGGAAAGCAAGTACGGTCCTCCCTAGGGAGGAAAACACTGCTTTCTTCCCGGTACTGGCGGGAGGAAACATTGTTTCCTCCCGCTTACAAGAAAGCTGATTTCGAGGCCCTCGTGACGTAAAATGTTGTGTGTCCCACGGGAGGGAAGGCTATTCCTCCCTTGGGCGAAGCCGGCGCCCTCGCTCGGGCCGCCGCTTGGCTCGCGGGAGTAATAGCCATTACTCCCTTGGGCGAAGCCGGCGCAATCGCTCGGAATCGCCTGCGGCTCGCCTTCGACTCTGGTCGCCGCTTCTCCCGCGGGAGTAATAGCTATTACACCCTTGGGCGAAGCCGGCGCCCTCGCTCGGACCGCCGCTTCGCCCGCGGGAGTAATAGCACGCTTCCCTCCCTAGGTGCACAAAATACTATTAACGTTCAGTTTGATTGCATCAAAATCTGTTATTGCTATCCCTTATATAATAAATAACTATTATTTTATAAAGCAATTAATTTAGAAAATAAAATAAATTGTTCAAAATGAAAACGGACACGTGTAAATATGATTAAGAAATAAATTATCGAAGAAATGATTTTAACTTAAAATAAAATTCTTATATTACTTCATAGTTTTTAATTGTGAAGTATCACTCGATATTATCAATTAAATAATGATTGATTAATTTTGTTGCAAAATTTTAGTTCGAAAGAATAGAACAACTTTGTGCCTTGTTATAATCTAACGGCATATACATCTCTCAGCTTTTGCTGTCCTCACTCCCTTCGCTCGCTCGTGCATCAGAAATTTTTGGGATGTAATATGCCCATATCTTTCCTTATGATGCAACACACTATTAGTTGCGAGTAAATAAATTTCTATCAGGAGATATAACCGAGTAAAGTTTGCATAAATTGGAAATTCTTATGAATTTTTCGGTATTTTTATAATCATGTACAATTTTTATTGAAATTTTAAAAAAGGCACATCTGTTAATTAATCATTACAGTATATAATCCTTAAATACAATTTTATCATTCTTGTACTGGCCACAAAACACCCGCAACCTTAGTACTATTTGTGCAGGATTTTAGGAGGTAGTCGGGCCTCTTAATATAAATACTGCTATTTCTATTCTGGCAATATTTTGTTTCGAGACCCTTTCTCTTGTGTTATAGCTGTCACATATGTTTGAAAATGCGTGTACATTTGTCCCACAGATGTTCTTGTGAGATTTTGGACCTTAGTAAAAATAACCCACATCCTATTTTTGTAACGTCTGCTGAATGCCATGATTAATGACATAAATTTTGAGTTGTGAGGAAAAAATGTTTGATGGTTGTGAATGGAGTGCGAATAAAATGTAGGTCAAGTGACGTAACAGATATAAATATATTGTCGTTGATGTTTATCACTCCCTAGTTATTTATCGATAGGTCACACTAATTAAAGCGTTATTATATTTATTTAACACTTCAAATGGTACAGTTCCTGATTAAGGTATTACGGATATTTATAATTGTAAATAAACACTTATGGTTTATCAAAATTTGTACCAAAATAAGTTTTTTTGGCTCGAACTTAATCTTTTCTTTCTGAATTAATTTTATTATTATTTATTGGATTACTTCTAGCAGATCTGCTTCACATTTGACTATTTATGTAAATCTGTCAACTTCTTTGTGTTCTTAATTTTTTTCCCGAAGTATAATTGTTGTGTGTGCGGTAATCTGCCGTCAACTCACGGGTACTCATATAAGTAAGAAGTAAAAAATCTGATGTGGCCAGCACACAACCTTCCACCATATAGACTTACTAACATAAATGTATAAGTATGTACAATCCGGTGCCCATTTAAAATATACAAACACAGAAATTAGTATCACCTGAATCAAAAGATTCATTCACACGAAAACTCTTCTGTGTTGAAGCCATCCTCCGTTCAATTACTACATTTAATATCTTACTTATGGCGTTAATGCCAACGTGTCACCAGTCTCACATGGTCACATGCCAATACTTTTTACGCAAAAACAAAAATAAACCGATCATAGATTACAAGATTTCAACGTTTTATTTAATAATTATATTTTTCTTTACTGCTACCAGATAAAGACAAATTTTTTATAACCTAAGTTGCAAATAACTTTTCCCCTTATTCTTATTACAAATAAATACTATATTTATCCAAATTTATAGAAATTTTTGACAATTAATCTTTTCAATATTAAAAAAATACCACTTCCGGTGAAGATATTTGTATCAAAATCTAAAGAGCTCTTCCAATTCGTCTACAAATGTAAAATACCAAATATCAAAAATTTTGGGTAAGTAATTCGTATTTGAAAAGAAAAGAAACTGTCAAAAATGAGTTGTAAGGACTCTAATTCGTGCTCATCCACTTAAAACTCACAACCCGATTTTTTGCATGATTCCAATACCTCCCTTACAGGTAAGCGGGAGGTAAAAAGGTAAATAAATGAAAACAATATTATTTGTAATACATTACGAGTAGGACAATTTTATCAAATATAATGAACACTCCTTATCAACCTTACGTAATAGTGTTTCTTCTTTTCGTTCTCCGGGGATTTTATCCTCTGCGGTATCGTCCACGTCACATCCTGCTGAAACCGCAGGACAATTCTACGTTGACCGATTGATAATGTAACAAACTATAATAGTACGATGTTAGGAATCTACGAATGGGTTTGAAGTCTTGGCAAGTATACGACGCGCAGGATGGTTCTTTGTAACGTTGATATAAATACTCAGACGTCACTGAAATAGTGATGCAGACGAGACGAGAATTTCTCGAATCTCGTCTCGTCTCGTCTCGAAATTTCTCGTCTCGTCGAGACGAGACTGATTTTTGTAAAAAAAATTCGAGACGAGATTACAATGTCGAGATTCTCGAATCTCGACATTTTCGTCGAGATTTCTCGAATTTTTAATATTATTTACTTTATTCAACAATTTTTAATTTGTTTCCACTAATTCGCCTTTTTGTTGTTGTTGTTGTTGTTGTTGTTGTTGTCATAGTCAAACTCAATTAAATTGTCAAGTCAACCTGTCAACATAGATCTATCATTTTACTGGGATTGACCATGTAAAATTATTAGATTAAATATTTTATTATTAGGGATGAAAGTGAAATATTTCCGACCGGTTAGTACTTTTACTCCCTAGGGAGGAAAAGTCAATTAAAATCCCGCATAAATCGGGAGGAAAAGTACTTTTCCTTCTAGGTGGACAAGGTACTGATCGGTCAGAAATACCTCCATTTCGTCTCTAGTAATAGAGAAGAAAGGTGGCGTTTTCGGTGGAGGTATTGAAAAAAATAATTTAATTACCTAGGCACTAAAAATGACATTTCACAGACTGTCAGCTGTCAAAAATAGCACTTTTAATGTCAATCGGCGAAAATTTTTTTTAGTAAAAATGGTCGAGAAATCGAGACGAGATCGAGATCGAGACGAGATAACAATACTCGAGACGAGAAATAATCGAGACGAGATCAAAATTTTCTAATTCGAGACGAGACGAGACGAGAAGTGAAAAATCTCGTCTCGTCTCGTCTCGACGCATCACTACACTGAAAGGTCTTCTTGGCTTGGAATCCTGCGTTGGAAGGCAGGATTGGAACCAGGGACGGAGTTCCCAAACAGGAGGATTTCACCAGAACGTATTATACTTATTTATCTTTATTTAGTTTTTCTATACTTCTGGGTACGAATGTTTGTGTTAATCCTTTTATCCAAATTGAATATAGTGCACACAAACATTGTATTGACATTGATAAACATTTTTCGACGTACTATCTTTTAATAAAATGGTACGAGATAAAAATAATTTAATACTAAATACTGAAACTTATCTGTAAAAACAAAGAGCCTCTAGAAATAATATAGGGTACTTTACCATAGTAGCAAATTAGCAATCCAGTCAATTATATTGAAAGGAGACCTCAAAAATGAGTTATTGCCATGAAAGAAGTTTTCAAAAAGTTAATAGTTCTTTAAATATTTGAGATTTTACGTATCGATACATCTACGTCACAATAATGCGTTTCACGTGTATTTTTACTTACAGTAATAAAGAAACTACTGAGTTGTATTTTATATTTTGTAACATTTAGAAACAGTTGATTTTACATGAGTACATTTTAATTCCAGCCCCATGGTTTGAGAAGATTTTCAGCTATACATCTCCGTCACACAAACTTTAAAAATTATTTACAGCTTTATTAAGTACAATTAAGGCTTATAAGTACTCTTAATCGCTTTCAAATAACATGAAGTTTCAATAAAAAAACTTTTTTTTTAATGGTAAACTACCCATCAAATCAAAATTTAATTTTCTCTCAAATATAAATCTTCCTAACAGGCAATTACCTTAGATGAAATTATTGCTCTTTAATTTCTCAAAGTAAAGTCTATTATAATTTGAGATATAGTTCTATTAAAATATCTAAAAATATTGACTGACGTACCTATTCATTTAAATACGTAGTTAATTTTTTGCCGTAATATGAGTACCAATATAATTTAATCAGTAGTAATAAACAATTTTTCCTTCTTCATTAATTATATTTTTTCCTTAGTGATATTTTTATATTACTATTTTTATATTACTAATTACTTCTATGTAACGTGCTATTTACCATTATATAATTTTAAATTATAATTTCATATTATTATGAATTCAACAGAATTTGCGTTAAAATCTTGTAACCTGACAGCAATTTGAAAATCTATGTCACTTAAGAAATAAATTTAAATTTCTATACCTGAGCCCCTGAATTTTTTAACAATTGGTTGATTAAAATATTCCGTATGAGTGTACATTTTATTGTACTTAATATAAAGATATGGCAGGAATTATTTATCAACAAATTAATTAATAATAATTAACAATCTTATCTCCTAAAATGCAGCACAAAACGTATTAATGTAGCGAGTGTTTTGTGGCCAGTACAAGATTGGTAACATTTTATTTCAACAAAGATTATAACTTAAAGGGCCAATTAACAATTGTGCCTTTTAAAAATTTTAATACAAAATTGTACATGATTATAAAAATTCCGAAAAATTCTTCAAAATTTGTTTCTAAAATTTTAAAAAGGTTCATCTGTAGATCCATTCTTTCTCTATTAAATGTTTATAAAACATTACCTTGAAGTCAATAATAAATTAACAGTTTACTCGCAACGAAAACACTTTTACAGTATTTTTCACTTCGAAATGATATTGCATTGCTAAGATGCGGTAAAGTACGAGTTTCGGGCTGGTTTCAGGCAGTCGTAGTAGTGAAATAGGAAAAAATCGAGAGTAATCTAGGAATTCGAAAAAAACGTAGCCCACCTAAAAAAAATTAATAGTTATTTACGAACCAAATGCGGGAAGATTTGGATCCCACATGAGCGGATTTTTTTAAACACGAGCGGAGCGAGAGTTTCATTTACGCGAATGCTGGGATGGTGTCTTCCCGCAAGAGGTTTGTACAATGTTTTTTGTAACGAATAAAACTATAATCAAATACATTCAAGTTGTAGTTGTAGTCTGGTCATTAAATTTGAGGTTACGGTGCTTTTTGTACTCACTACTACCAACAGATGGCGCGCTGCACACAAGTTTTATTTTTAAATATTGGCGGTTTTCGGTGGTCTTCACTAATTATAATTCCCGGAAGTAACACTTTATAAACTATATTTTATTATTTTTAAGATGATTTTACTCTGAAATGTCTAGAAAGGCCAGTGTTATTTGCATTTTTCCTGATTGACTGCACTGGGAAATTGACATTTCCGATTGTCAATTGCGTGTTTCATATGTCACTTCCTAGGTGATGAGTACAAAAATTTCTTTATCTAATCCCCTGAATCAATTATTTAAAACCTAGAGTTAATCTTAATATGAACCGAAACGTTTGCAACAAAAAGTATATTAATTTATATCCTTCCAATTATCATCATCCTACGATCTTTTCAACTTATTTTCTTTCTGGGCCAGTCCGCCCCTACCGGCGTCGTATTGCACGGCGTTATAAATACCGTCGCGACGCTCAAGTGCAATGTTAGCGTCGCAGGCGTCGCGTAGTTCCTCTACCTCCGAGTGAATGGGCACCGGCTGATGTAGATGTAGTTGTCCTATAGCGGGCTACACCCATTGACTTATGTCGGTGGGGCTATTTTCAGTCTGAAAGGCCTTTGGATTCGATTTCACAGGAGGTAGTGTTGGCAAATCCTCGGGGACGAAGAGAAATAGAAGTGTTACGTGAATTTTTATTTTTTAGTGGCAGGTTTGGTCCAATATGATTTGTTGGAGTAAGATGGGTAGGTCATGAGTATTAAAAAATTACTCGTCGGGCATTCTTGTCATTATGTACTTTTTATCGAATTCCTAGAATACTCTCGATATTTCTTTTTTTCTACTTCACTCTCTTCCCCAGTACTACTGCTGCCTGAAACCAGCCCGAAACTCGTACTTTCCCGCATCCTAGCTATACAATGTCATTTTGAAGTTGAAATACTGTAAACATGGCTCCAGTATTTCCATAATAACTTCTGTGTTTTTTAAAGAAATTAAGTAAAATAAAAATTATTAGAAAATGGAAGCTTAGTTGCATGCTTCTTAGTGTTTAAGATTTTCTTGCCATTTATAGTGACCTAAAAATATCATATTATCAAATAATGAAAAAAACCGCAAAAAACGTCATTTTAAATTTTGTTACTTCAAATTCCTAGGCCAAAGACAAAAAATAAAAATATAGAAGCATTAAGACATCCTTTGTTAATACACTCATATGTAAAAGCATCATATATTTCAATTGTAATTAAAATAAACGAGGAAGGCGTACACCGCTGTAACGCTGTCAAATTTTAGAGTAGACGTACACCTTAAGTTCTTGATTCCTTGTCAAATGGTCATCGTTTTAGTGTCAATTTAAATTCAATTATCTTCGTTATTTGAACGGTTGCCTATAAATTTTAATCTTTATTCCAATTCTACGACTTGTAATGAATGTTGTAGATTAATTTGAGTTATATTTTGAGTTGTGTATTACTACCTTAAGTATGATTTAAGACGTCATGAATTTTTTAATAAAAAAAATTAATTTAGAATACCTAAACTATTTCGCAGTATGACAATTGAAATGTAGATAGTAATTTGCTAAACTTGGATGTGGGAGCCAAACAGTATGAGTAATCATACTAGACGTCAACTGTCTTTATGGTTGTTATTCGATAATAAATAGTAGGAACACTATATTTGCTAAGGAGAAAACAAGATGTAAAGTAAAAATCAATCGTGAATAAAAATGTAGGTATGGTTCCATTTGCAATATTAGTATAAGATATACAGTTGTGGTTAGCATAGCAGCTACAGATACGTGATACTTTGTTTATTATTAATAGTTTCACAATCTGGTGTCTCTATAAATTTGCACATGATTTCACTGGAGTTTAGCATGAACATGAAAGGAATGTTGCATATTGCACATAAAATTTAAATAAAAAATTCACAGATAATATTCAGACGGAAAATAAAACTAAACATACAAAGCTGACTCACAACGTTGATAATAATATTTTTATCGTTTAATTGAGGAAGGCGTTTGATAGCGTTCTATTATTGAAATAAGTTTTCAAGTCGTAATAATAAATCTCGAATGTTGTTCTCTCAAATGTCATTGGAAAATTGAATAGCTCATATCCGGCGGTGGAAATAGCTGAATGTTTATATTTACTCGAATATATTTAAATCGCTGGCACAAAACTCCGCTCTTTATAACGGTCAAACAAAACGCACCGAAATAACCCACGTGCATTTACAAACAATATCACGTACAAGCGGAGATTATTTGAGATTTCGGTGAGTCGAGTATGCCTAGAGGCCCCGGGACTAATAATAATTGCACTGACGTCACGCACCCACAGGAATAAATCATCCCAATTCAAACTAATCGCCCCGATTGGCTCAAGTGAGACGCAATCACACAGTGGCGGAGGTATTAATCGCCCAAAAGGGGCAGGGAATTTATTATAAACACTCTTATTTTTTGACGTTGAAGAAAAGAATTAGAATGAAATAAATATTGTTATCCACGCCAGTTATATAATAATCATATTATTTTAGTCATTTGAGTGAGGTAATTTGTTATATTACCTCACTAGTGAAGTAATATGATGTGTTTTGGTCATATTACCTCTCGTATTTACTCTATTTCACTCGTTATACATGTATACTAATGTAAATAATATTTTTGTTAATATTTGACAGCAATGTTAGGGTTTTAATATCAATTTTGAAATACTGTCCCATAATAAATAATGTATAAACGAATAATAAATAAATATGACGTATAATCTTAAAAATAAAATTTGTTTGTAAATAAAACTGACTGGATGTCTTGTTTTCGAACAAATTGTATGTACCTTGTTGCTTTGATTTTAATTTAAAATTATAGACTGACATCAGTCGTGGATAAAATTTTTTTATGCCACATGTGGACTAAAGCATATTACAGCACTCATGTGATTACACGACTCGATCTACGACCTCGTCGTGCAATTCGTCACATTCGACTGCTGTAATAATACTCTTATATCACTTGTAACATAAATAACTATTATTTAGAGCCATGTCATAATGACAACATTATAAGCCTCAATTTGAGGACCATATGAATCCAGTATGGTACTCTACTAATGATGCCGCCGAGACGAGAAATTTCTCGGTTTTTCGATATAAGACAAGAATTCAAAATTACGAGACGATAAATAGTTCTAGAGAAATCGAGAATTCTAGAAACTTTGACGAAATTTAACATTATTCTTTTTGAAAATGTCAACTTTTGTATTTGTTCGTAGCATTTTTATCTTGATATAATATTTTATTTGTAAAATATTATTATGTGCAAATTTAACAAAAATATTCCTAAATTCACTAGCTTTTCAATTATTTTTTTTCGAGAAACAGACGAAACGAGAATTGTATTCTTTGAGACGAGAATTGAACTAATTAACTAAGAATTAAGGAAGCGAATAAGGAAATATATCGGATTTTTAGATTTAACTTTTTTTGTTCAATACCAAATAATTTGCTTTAGTTTTTCACTTTTACGCCAACAGATAAAATTAATTTAATAATAGGATCTGCATTTTTATTTATATTATCTTTAAAGATGAAGTAATTGTAGGTATCGTCATTAAAAAAATATTATAAGAATTCTCTAATAATAAGTAATCCATCAGCACTGATTTATAATCACTTGTACCAAGAATTCAAAATCGCGGAAAAGATTAGCACGTAGTTATTGATAAACCATTACGAGGAAAATGTATTTTTATTTCGAATATAAACAAGAAAATATAATGTGTATGTCGCGGTCTTTTGAATGTCATAGGAAGGTTTTTAATTATCTATGTATGTACATATATTATGCAGACATGTGATAATTGTTACTCGCTCTATGATGCATGATTTGTTATTAACTTTTTATGTGCATACATAAACAACAAGGAGGAAGAACATGCGTGATACTTTCCAGAGAGGAGTTTTTACTCCTTTCGCGGCTTTTTTCCAAACTTTTGGCTGTGGCAGATTCACATTTCACATATTGTGAGCCATCGCTATAAACATATACAGGGTTTCTCAAAAATCCAGGGACGGAGCTGTAAGTTTTGAACGAGTGGAGAAAAAAATTGAAAATTTGGGGATCACTAGAGTGGATAAAAGGATACAATCTTAGATGGTTTAGAAATTCCATGCAAAGTGGAGTTTTTTTAGGGGATGACCACCTAAACATTTTTAAATAGCAACCCCTGTCGAGTTTCACCTTATTTTAAAGGTAATGAAAAAAGAAACATATCCCCATAAAGCATAAACCTAAACCCGATATCTTACTTTCTTTAGTGCAATAAATATTATTATAATTAATTCTTTGAAGAATTGAATTTTAATTAGTCTTAATGTTTTTTGCACGTTTACTACGATTTTTATATAGAAAATGTTCAATTTGTAGATCTTCGGTCGGTCTTGCAATAACCCAAACGCTTTAGTGATCCCCAAATTTTCTCAGTCATGGGGGAAATTGTTTTGTTTAGTTCAAGTTAAAAAAAAATTAACATGAATTCTTGGAGGATTCTTTAATGTTTTTGAATCCTGTAAAAATGAATCATGATAAGAATAAGAATCACCTGTCAAATGCCGCTGAATTGAATCTTCAATGAGCCTTGGAAAAGAATAATTTTCAATTCATTGAATGCTTCAAATTTTTTTCTCAGGATTCAGTAGTATGAAAGAATCCTCAAAGAATCAATGTGTGAAAAGGGCTTAACGCCCTCAGCGTAAAAATATTTAGAATTCAATCCTGCGTAAAAAGCTTTCTTTTTCTCTATTCTTTTGTTTCCTGCAGCACTGGTAAGTGATGTTCGATTGTTTCGGGCGTGATTCACACATCCGACCTTCAACTGTTCGATGTGCACTTGTTTGCGCTCTAATTATATCGACTTCTCGATGGCATGACCGTAGTCGCATTTATGTGGTTAGCCCTATTCACACAAGGATTCTTTCATGCTTCTTTCAAAAAATCTGGTAAGAATTGCCTGTCATCCTGTCAAATAGCGGCGCCGCTAAATTGAATCTTCATTGAGGCTCAGAAAAGAATTATTTCTAATGGGGGGCTTCCACGATTTTTTGGTTTTTTATATGTTAAACTATGCATTAAAATATTAGACTAGACCCGTATTTTTTCTTTTTATCAAAAAGTTTCTAATACGCCAGAAAAAAATTCATAAAATTCGAAAAACGATTCCGGGTGTGACGCTGTGACGTCACCGGCCCTGAGAACATACGTTCTCCGCGCTGACAAGGACCGAATACGATACGTATATCTTACCTCATTTCAACACAGTTCCGTCGTCCATTCCGTAGTCAAAACGACAAAAAAAGATCTTATACGAACAAATCTACTCACGGTTTGGTTTCAATGTTGTCTACGTCACATATGGCGCATTTTAATGCACGTTTCAAAAGAGTTACATTTTCATTTCGATAAAAATGTAATAAATTTATCAAAATTAACAATTATTATCACTTTCCTATAACTTATATCTGCTGAAAATTGATATCCAATAAGTAGGTTTGGAAATCCCCATTCATTGATAGCTTGAAAACAGTGTATTTAATTTTTCTAGGATGAAAGAAGCATGAAAGAATCATTGTGTGAACAGGGCTTTATGACAATGAGCATTCGTGTGTAGTATGTCGTCGTACCACAACTACGGCTGGTAATTATATACGAAGAATGTGGAATGAGTTCATTATTGACTAGGTGTAGTTTACACGTGCGAGGTGTAAATTGAGTTGTATTGATTATTGGAGCGCTGATGGCCGATGACTCATCATGCATTTACTTACAAACTAATAGTACATAAATAATGTTCTTTAACTGAATTATAGTCTAGTGCGTTTATGAACCACAGTCGATTACAAAATACATTCAACAAATAATTGTAATATTATCAAAGTGTATTAATAGTTGTATGTAAAATTTTAAAAATATTGCTTTTTTCTCTTAACAATATTTATTTTAAACATTTTTTATATCACTGGATTGATAATAATTATTTTAACTAATTAACATAACCGTGTAAGTAAGCTATTTGGATATTTCAATAAGAATGCGAACCTAGTGATGAAATTTTGTACTTAAACAACGGTGCACTTGTCAGTGATTTGCACGTTACTAAACTAGAAAGATAAAAGAATTAATACATTAAATATATACAAAATGAATATAAATGTTAGTGGAAATAATTTTAAAAATAATTCAAGTTTTTGGATAACATGGCTCTAGTTTTATTAATTGAATTAAGTTATGAGAACGTTTCGTTCATGATTATGACCATCTTCAGGTCAACTAAATGATCCTAGAATAGATGCTCATATTTAAAATACATATTTATATATTTGTTGTAGAAGTGCTCACTTCTACAAATATAAATATATAATTTTATTCAATTTTGACATTTTAAACTGCTATTATTAACTCCATAGCAACAACTTTAAATAAATGTTTATTCACAAGTGAATTAATTTTTTTTAAATCACTCAACACATTTTTAAATCACTCTGACGTTTTAAACTGTTATTATTACGTCAAAAATGCATAAAAACAATGACAACTTGCCACTAACGACTACTTTGATTAGTTTTTTTTTGTTATATCAAAATAAATTTATAATTCATATACCTACTTGAAATAATTTCGTCACTCAAAATTGAATAAAATATTGTATAAACCACGTGAGATAGGTACGAATGTTTATTCACTCGAAGAAATTTTCTTCTCTTAAATAAACATTCATGTATCTCACTTGGTGTTTAAATCCCTCGCACTTTTGGCGGAGTCGCCTGGCCTGCGCTGACTGCTACCTACCCCGGTCCTGTGCACAACGTAGTAAACACCCCCTGGGGGTGGCGGGGGCGGTGTTTGTTGGACGAGTTCAGTGCCACTAGGACTGGGGTGCGTCTTCTCTGCGCGCGGGCTATCGATCCGCCTCAGCCGCCCCCGGGTGAGCTCAGCGGAGGTGCAACTACACGTCTGACGTCACTGTCACCCCCGCCCCCCACTGGACAAGCAAGGTCTACACATTCGGCTTGAATAATTGTGAAAAGAATCATGCTTTAGTTTTTAAATTTTGGAATATTTTAAATATGTGCAGTACATATCCATGGATATACTGCAGTATATCCAGTATGCATAAATATAATTACTTCCCCGACCTATGTAGTATTGTAATCGTGATTTTTTGACAGTACGAGATTTTAGCGAATCTACATGATTTAGACCCTACTGAACCTAAAAATCTTGATTTAAAAAAAGTCTGTCTATGGATGTTGGATAACTTAAAAACGCGTTGGAATTTTGAACTGAAATTTCAAATTTAATATTTTGAGCCTAAAACAGATTTCAAGTTCGTGAATGAGCTTTATTCAACCAGTGGTACCAACTTTACAAAACTTTTTTATTTTTATTAAAATACTCGTATGTATGGTATCAAATTAAAGCTCTCTGGAAAATAATTCTACTAGAAAAATAAAAATAACATGTAACCGATCGTCAATTTTTTTAAATTTGGTGGTAGTAAAAATATAAAAAATGACATTTATGCGATTTTCAATTGTTTCTCCAAAAATTAATTCAAATTAAAGCTCTCTTGAAAAAAAATCTGGTCGAAGATCCAAAAACAATTTTTAAACGATGGTCAGATGTTTTTTCACCTGTTATTAAAATAATGCCAATATTGGTATCAACTTAAATAGTTCGAGAAAAAATTTATTTAAATTTTGCTGAATAAAGCATAAAATTAAAACTATACGATAACAAATTATTAAAACTTATAGTCGGGCAAGTACTTTGGTGGCCACAGCAGATTTTTTTTATGCACTAAAATTTCATATACCTACATTACACAGAATACCTAATGCCGTGACATACATAATACGTTATATAAAAGTATATGAAATTTTGATTATACAGAGAATATTTCCTGTACATGCATTTTTCACATTATGGACTAAAATTTCATATACACAATATCTAGTGCTGTGACAAGAATTAATAAATAAACTAAGAATAAAATTAAGTAATCCACAATTTTGGATTATAGAGAGCTTAAACTTTTTTGATAATTCTGGCATAAATGTATCGCAATTATTATTATTTTTTTAATTTGTATAGTAACCGTGCTTTTTATATCATAATCATACTATTTGAAATCAGTTTAAATAACTAGAGATTACTACTACTACTAAATGTGTACAACGATTAAATTCAAGGACCAAGCTACAAAGTGCATTTTTATGCATGTTTATCAGTGTACGCGAATATTACTTACATCTACAACTTAGTATGCAGATACGTGTAACTTAAGTAGGTAATATTACATCATAAATATAAAATATGCGACTGGACAAATCGTTATAATATAAATACCACAAATTATCTTGTAACATAAATCTGAGCTAGTGTTGAACATTATTAATTAAATGCGAAAAGAAATCAAGTGAAAATTACTACAACTGACATGTTTAATAAAGATACGTTCGCAATTTGTTATTACTTTGGCATCGATAGCTGTCTAAAACAATTTTGAATCAAAAGAAATTTTCTTACATAAACAGGTGTCAAAACAATAATCTGTAAACTGAAACAAAGTATACAAATTGATAAACGTAAAATGATAACTCTATTTCATCAGAAGTCAGACAAAAATATTTACTACTTTTTAAATCTTTGAATTTCTAAGAAAATAACAATAATATTATTTATTATTTACACGCTCCCTAGAAATACAAAATTTCTATGAACAGATATAGTATCTTAACAGTACAATTTAAAAATACTACCTCTAATCGCCTAATCTAAAGTTTCTAAATTCTTAGAACAAGAAGCTAAGTACCTGCCTAAAGACACTTGAGCAATTTCAAGGCCAGCTATAATAATAAACCTTCCAAATATAATTTTATTACACATTGTTTCGGCCTAACAGTTGTTGGTGTGTTGTGCTGTGCTATACCGTTCTTAGAAGAAAGAAAGTATGTTAGAGGATGAACAGTTAACCGGTACTAGGTTCAACTAGGTGCAGAGAAACAAGTGGTTGCCAATCTTTTTCAAAAAAGTACAGTTGCATCGTTAGGATTTTACATTTTTTAGGATACTTTAGATAGAAATTTAAATAAAATATTTTACATTTAGGCCTTATTGCACTAGTTTTAATAATTTAATTTATAAAAAACATAAAGTTAAAGAATAAATATATGTGTGTACCCTTTCCAAATTCCAATATAATTTTAAATAGTTATGTTGAATACAGCATTTTTAAGAGCAATAAAATGTGAAAAAATTTTCATCCCTTAAGCCCTGTTTACATACCTATGGATTCTTTGAGGATTCTTTCATGCTTCTGAGTCCTGGGAAAAGAATCAAGATGAGAATTGCCTGTCAAATAGCGGCGCTGCTAAATTGAATCTTCAAAGAGTCTTGGAAAAGAAGAATTTGTAATTCATTGATAGCATCAAAGCAGTGAATTTCTTTTTTCCAGGTTCCAGAAGCATAAAAGAATCCTCAAAGAATCCATGTGTAAACAGGACTAAAGAATGAAAATCAATAAATGCAAATACAGAAATTTGCATCACTTGAATCAAAAGATTCATTCACAGGAAAACTCTTCTGTGTTGAAGCCATCACCGTTCAATTACTACATTTTAATATCTTACTTATGACTTTATATGCCAACGTGTCACCCGTCTCACCATTTTTTACGCAGAAACAAAAATCAACCGATCATGGATTTTATTTGATAAATTTATTTTTAAAATTTTACTACAGTTCTTTAATAATAGTTCAGATAAAGACAATTTTGCAAGTAACTTTTCCTCCTATTCTTATTACAAATAAATACTATATTTATCCAAAATATACAATTTTGACAATTAATCTTTTCAATCTTCAAAAAATATCACTTCCGATGAAGATATTTGTACCAAAATCCAATGTGCTCTTCCAATTTGTATACAAATGTAAAATACCAAATATCAACATTTTTGGGTAATACGTATTCCAAAAATCCAGCCCTGACCACACACATACAGACATCATCGTGAAACTGTCAAAAATGAGCTGTAAGGACCTTCGAGCATATACTGACTAGAGGCCGCCTTACGGCGTTTGTTGTGATCGGAAGATATGCGGTAGGGGAGATTAGCAGGGTCGGAAGCCGTGATGTATTGAGGGATGCGTAATTTCTTAGTATTATTCCACAAAGTAAAATAATACTCACACAACCTCATTAAACTTTTCACCAAGTAAACGCAGAACTTAGGGTTATAGTAAAATGACATGTGTGACAAGAAGTAACAAAGAATAACAGCAAAACGCTGCCCGCAATACACCATGACTTCCAGCCCCGCAAGTCCCCCCTACTGCATATCTTCCGATCACAACAAGCTATGCATTGGTATAGGGAATTACTTCTCTAGTCAGTATATGCTCGAAGGTTTGTTGTGATCGGAAGATATGCGGTAGGGGAGATTAGCAGGGTCGGAAGCCGTGATGTATTGAGGGATGCGTAATTTCTTAGTATTATTCCACAAAGTAAAATAATACTCACACAACCTCATTAAACTTTTCACCAAGTAAACGCAGAACTTAGGGTTATAGTAAAATGACATGTGTGACAAGAAGTAACAAAGAATAACAGCAAAACGCTGCCCGCAATACACCATGACTTCCAGCCCCGCAAGTCCCCCCTACTGCATATCTTCCGATCACAACAAGCTATGCATTGGTATAGGGAATTACTTCTCTAGTCAGTATATGCTCGAAGGTAAGGACCCTAATTCGTGCTCATCCACTTAAGGGTCTCGTCTCCGTAACAAAATATTGCGTGTTTAGAGGTGTAGCAGTTTCTGCTTTACTCATTGCATATTAAAAATTTGAAGAAAAAACATGTACTAGATTTTTGTGAAAGAATTAATCTAGGATTATGCCCAGTTAGAATTCTGAAAAAATCTTTGAAATCCATATACAAAATTAATGAAAAAGTGTGTTTTAAGCAATTTTTTACATGCTTTTTCTTATTATTAAGAGATTTATTAGAAAATGTAACTCGGCATAATCCTAGTTGCATTCTTCGTCTATAAATAAATTTATGATATTTAGCTTTATCTATAAAACTTCGTGAGCATTGTAGAAATTGCTAGACTGCTTTTCCGTATTTTTAGCGAGCATTTCTATGCATTAACATAGGACAAACGCGGTGTTGAAATACGTGGAGACGATACCCTTAAAACTCAGTACCCGATTTTTAGCATGATTCCAATACCTTCCTTTACAGGTATGGCAGAAGGCAAAAATTGGTGATAGTCTACCCCACTGTTTCTGCTGGTTGAGTGCCACTGTTTCTTGCCATGGCCCGCTGATGCGAACCAAAGTAACCGTCTATTCCCTCATAAAGCAACCGTGTCTAATAGTGCTCATTAGCGGCCCGTTGGGTTACTGTTGTAGACGGGCCTTTAAATAGCGAAAGTGGAATGCGAAAAATCATCGCATATTTTAATTTGATTTAGAGTTCAATGACACCAGGTGTAAATATTGTAGAGCGGGCAGCGGGTTACTTATTTCAAACGGACCATCAAACGTAAACATGTTTTTATATGAGAGTTGATCTCATTATATTTTATAATTAATTAGAGAATTTGACATGCGTTTTATTGTTCTTTACAGTTAGATACGGAGACTACATATTATAGATAATTACTTTTCTATTTTGTATAAAAATGTGTCATAATTAATTATAGTATATTAGTTATGTTGAGTATAGGGCTTTTTACTAATTATAAGTATAAGTACTAAATAAGACAACCAACGTTCAACTTTATTCGTATTTATAATGGGCTACTTGCACGATTTTTTAGTAAATATTTTTTCAAAAATAATTATAAAAATTGAATAATATTTGATGTGACGAAGAATGTTCTCCTATATACAAAATTATGACATCACAGCAAAATTTCTTTCTCAATTTATTAGAAAACATAAAAATTGTATTTTTACCAATTTTTTCATAGTGATAAAATCTCATTTTCAGTATCATGCAAGTAGCCCATTAAAATTGGAATTTTGAGGAAGCACTGGTTAGTTAAGGGTATCGTCTCCAAGTAGCTCAACACCGCGTTTGTCCTATGTTAATGCATAGAAACGCTCGCTAAAAATACGTAAAAGAAGTCAAGCAATTTCTAAAATACTCACGAAGTTTTATAGATAAATCTAAATTTTATAAATTTATTTACAGACGAAGAATGCAACTAGGATTATGCCGAGTTACATTTTTTAATAAATCTCTTAATAATAAGATAAAGCGTGTAAGAAATTGCTGAAAACACACTTTTTCATTAATTTTTTATATGGATTCCAAAGATTTTTTCTGAATTCTAACTCGGCATAATCCTAGATTAATTCTTTCACAAACATCTAGTACCTGTTTTTCCTTCAAATTTTTAATATGCAATGAGTAAAGCAGAAACTGCTATACCTCTAAACACGCAATATTTTGTTACGGAGACGAGACCCTTAATAACACTGCCTAAATATTAAAAAAATATTAAGTTTCAACCTAAAACATCGTTACTATGGTGACTTCCATCAAGCAAATTGACAATTTACCCACATATAGCCATTAGTGAGCAATCTTTTACTTTGTTTGTTTAAAATCACCATAGTTATGATGCTTTTATTAAGAGGTGTTGGATAATAGCTATTAATATAACAAGAATATTATGCGACTTATAATACCGAGATATTGCTAAGCGACGAGGTGAAACCGAGTCTCTTTGAATATCCATGGGAGCTTAAATCGCATATATTCGCGTTATATTCCAAGTTTAATGGTATCATCAACGACAGCAATGATAAAACAAATCAGCAATTTTGTCTGTCAATCAGTTGACAGTTCGCATTTAATGGAAGGTTTTGATGTTATTATGGTTTGTTCACGTATTAAGTCCGTAACTAAAGAATTATAAGTATCTAACGTATTGTTGTTGATAATTATCAATAAATGTTACATATTAAAAAGGTAATAACAGTTGACGATACGATAAAAAATTTAATTAGTGAAGAACCCAAAGGTTTCGAAGTGATTATTTTTCCGGAGTAAAAATTGACCTCAGCTTAACTCTTATTAGCCATAATGAATGTGCAGCGGTTAGATGTGAAATATCCCATAGAAACTAATTTTTAAGTCAAGAACCTTGTGCCAGCAGGATACGACCGTAATGAACACGAACAGTTATAAAACGAAAGTCGAAAGTAACAAAATAAAAAATGAACAGTTCATCCAACGTCTCATGGTCTTACGTGTGTTGTGTGCTGTGGTTGGCGGGGCACAGCGTACAACACACGCACGCACATACACACAGCAGAGCGGACAGCGTAGCCACGTTACATAAAACAGTACGAGTAACGTGAAGATGAGAATTGGGTCAAATCAGCATAAAAACCTGACTGTATTTTCGCAAACGGCGCGAACGCGCTAAGTTCATTAAACCCGCGCATGCGCAAGCCATGAGCCTACTTACATGGGAAATAAACAAATCAGAATAGAATATGTTGTATCTAATCACCATATCAACTTCATAGACTGACTGACAAACAACACAAGATCCAATCAAGTTTAAGGCGCTACACTTGTGTCAAAAATATAGTGAAAAAGGGAGCTTGCTATATTACAAACTGAGCTCTTGTTAGTACACCTACACTGTTCATATTTTATATATAGATAGTTAAAAGATGACTCTAGAGTGCTAAGAAATTATATTTTTGAAATACTTAATGGTATTTTGGTAATAAATTAGTAAAAATAGTAAATTTGGCCGATTTTTTACTATTTTTTTCCTCAGATGTGTAATTTTTTTGACAAAAAATATTTTCTTAGCACTCTCACGAACAATGCAAGGAATCGACTATTTAAAACAAAATTAATAAATATGCAATATTAAGGGCGTAGTTTGTAATATTAAAATGCATAATTTAATTCTAATTTTCTCTAATTGTTGTCGCAACAGTGTATTGTATGAATTTTTCGATCAAATAATGCTTCGTAATTTCTTATGGTAAATTTCAGATTTTTATTTTGAGCAATATAGCCAGAATCGTGAATTTTTATTCTATTGCAGCAATATTGCTTTCAACAAGTGTAGAGCCTTAACTACACTATATTCAGTTATTATACCACAAGAGCTTCGAAAATAATCGAAAATACTGCCGACTGATGAGACGTATTTCCATAGAAACAACTCGAGAGGTTTTTTGCGGAAATACGTCGAACCAGGAGGCAAAAGTATATGCACAGAAAAATTCAAATCTAGAATTTTGTATTCGGCATAAATGCAAACACATAAAGATGCAAATCTAGAAAAGTTATAGTTAAAACCGAGTAGGTATGTGGGACTTAAGAATGGTATTGGATTGTTCATGAAGTTCAGTTTAACCTTCGTGTATCCTCATTGTGTTGATGAAATTAAACTAGTTTTCTAGATTTTGCATTTTGCCTGGATCCCAGGACAGAAATTATGGGCAATTTGTTGACTTTTGTTACAAACCAAAGTAATTTTTAATAGCAATTTAAGAAATTGACAAAAGGTGCTTATAACAAAAGTTATGTGTTCGAAGCAATGTTTAATGGCATTTCATTTAGCTGCATACAATGCCACTTAAAAAAATTCCCGAAAGGTGCTGATAACAAAAAAGTTTCTTGCAATTTCTAACAAAACTTGCCGGAATCGACAATTTGTTGTCGATATAGGCAACTTTTGTCACAAAGTTCAATTTTTAATGGCAATTTAATTAGCTGTCATATATCTCAACTAACGCCACTTAAAAAATTGCCAAAAGCTGCTTTTAACAAAGAAGTTTGTTGCAATTTTGTACAAAACTTGCTGGAATCGACAATTTGTTGTCGATATAGGCAACTTTTGTCACAAACATAAATTTTTAATGGCAATTTATTTAGCTGGGATATAGCTCAACTGACCCCACCTAAAAAATTGCCAAAAGGTGCTTTTAACAAAGAAGTTTGTTGCAATTTTGTAACAAAACTTGCTGGAATCGACAATTTGTTGTCGATATAGGCAACTTTTGTCACAAACTTCCATGTTCCACGGAATTTTTAATGGCAATTTATTTAACTGGGATATATCTCAACTAACGCCATTTAAAAAATCGCCAAAAGGTGCTTATAACAAAGAAGTTAGTTGCAATTTGTAACAAAACTTGCTGGAATCGACAATTTGTTGTCGATATAGGCAACTTTTGTCACAAACTTCCATGTTCCACAAAATTTTTAATGGCAATTTATTTAGCTGGCATATATCTCAACTAATTTCACTTTAAAAAATGCCAAAAGGTGCTTATAATAAAGAAGTTTGTTGCAATTTGTAACAAAACTTGCTGGAATCGACAACTTTTTGTCAATATAGGCAACTTTTATCACAAACTTCCATGATCCACGCAATTTTTAATAGTAATTTAGTTAGCTGGCATATATCTCAACTAACGCCACTTAAAAAATTGCCAAAAGGTGCTTATAACAAAGAAGTTTGTTGCAATTTCTAACGAAAATTGCTATCGACATTTGCTGTCGATAATTTCCGTCGTGGGATAGATACATAAGATTATGCTTATGAAACAATATACCTAGCACTTGATTAATTAGTAACTTCGAGTGATAATTCCAATGATTTCTGAGAAAGCCACCTCTTCAAAATGCCCCCACGATCTGGTATTTCAAACTATGTCACTCGTAAAACGTTTAAGGATTGGCCTGCATTAAAAATTTTAGGATACCTCCATATACAGATCCCGTGTGTCGAAATGTGTCGACAAATTTTATTTTCGCAAACTACGTTCACTCGAGATCCATGTGCAGTTTGCAGGTCACCATTTATATGCAGAAAGCGCACGGCAAGTCGTAGAGGTTTGCATATCATTGCTTCGCATTTATCAACTGTTTTTGCGTTGTTGTTTATAGTTACGTCAGAGTTGCACTCGATGACATTTGTTTACTTCCGTTATCTTTTGTTTTTAAACTTGACTGCTTCCTCATTTGAATGATTTCTCACCAAACCGTAGCCAGAACTTAAAGCCCTGTTCGCTCGAGGGTTCTACCAAAATTGTGAGTCCTGGAAAAGAAGAAGTTTTCTTCTTTCTAGTGAGAATTACCTGTGCCTCTAAATTTAATCTTCAATGAGTCTTGAAAAGAAGAATTTATAATTTATTGATTGATTCAAAACCATGTAATTATCATTAATTCTTTTCCAGGATTCAGAATCTTGGTAGAATCTTCAAAGAATCCTCGTGCAAACAGGGCTTAATATTAGAGAGAACTCTTTTTACAAGTCAAGCACGACAATGGTAGGAAAAATACAAAAATCTAACAAATTTGGGTATCACTTTAATTGGCAAGTGTGTGTAGTTCTGGTGACAATTTCATGGTGACGTAATTCGGAATTTGTCGGTTTATTGAAAGGAAGAGAAAGTATTTTTATTGGCGATTTAAGTGAATGACGAATGAGTATAAAATTTATTAATGCCGATGGATTCGATTTGGGAAAGTTTGCATCGTTGCAAAACCCGAACGTAACGTACAACGCCCATCAGAAACGAGAATTTCCAGTCCATTGATTTGACATTTGATATATGAGTTAGGTGCTACAGAGAAGTAGATGCCACCATAAAATATACCGAGGAGAAAATGGATTTTGGCAAACATGTCATAGATAAAATATAACGTAACTCTTATCTTGACTAGACAGACGAAAACAACAATTCTTCCTGGAAATTATTCGGTTCATGATCTAGTCATGTGTGTTCATTATCAACAAAACATTTCGTTTCATAACAAGGTTCTAGAATTATTTCAAGAGGCCCGTCTACCTTCTAAAATCATGCATAAATGTACTAACGCAGCGAGTGTTTTGTGGCCAGTACAATAGTGGTAAAATTTCATTTCAACAATGATTATATATTTAAAGAATCAATGAACAGTTGTGCCTTTTTTAAATTTTAATAAAAAATTGTACATGATTATAAAAGTTTCAGTTTATGCAAACTGTACTGATAGAAAAAGGCAGTGTTTCTCTATTAAATGTTTATAAAAACATTATCTTGAAGACAATAATAAACTAATAGTTTACTCGCAACGAAAACACTGTTACAGTATTTTCAACTTCAAAATGACAATGCATTGCTAAGTTGCGGTAAAGTACGAGTTTTGGGCTGGTTTCAGGCAGCCGTAGTAGTGAGGAAAAGAGTGGAATAGAAAAAAATCGAGAGTATTCTAGGAATTCGGAAAAGCAAAGCACATACAAAAATATGGTTTCTTCTTCTAAGAACTTACAATATCATAGAATGTCAGCTTTACGCTATATACATAACGAATTTGGTTTGAGAACGGCTTGACTCTTTGAGCATTAGTTTATTGGGCTATTGGTCTTTAGTTTTACTAACATCTTTCTAGCTTTATCCATCCTGTTCAATAGTCCACAATGTAGTAGTGCATCAATTTTGTATTAGTAATTTTTCTCCGAAGAGAATGAGGTAAAACTGTAACTGTATTATTACGTCGAAACCATTTCGTTCTGTATTCTATGGAGGAGAATAAACTATAATCGTATTAAGCAACGTAAGGTATCAAATTCGCGGAAGTCCAAAAATGTGGTATCCAATTTTCGCATTCGTCACCTCTTCTGGGAAGAGACAAACTCTCTCTGAGGTTGAGAATGGACGATTCCGTCATATCGACTAGCGCTCGTCAAGCGACGTGAATCGGTGTCACCTTGATAGCCGTGTGCAAGAAGCGTTCAATTAGCCCTGGCGTAACGCAGTGTTTACGTAGCGGCCACGACCGGAATCCGGGTCACAATCCCGCGTCACGTCTCCCCGCCCCGCCCCGCGCGCGCGCTCGGCTCACACACCGTAAACTTGCATCGCTGCGCGCGCAGCCAGTGACGTAGCCATTGTTGCCATTGGTCTGACGTCACCGCCCGATAACGATTACTAAAACCACGTTTGACCGATCCGTGTTGTCCCCACGCATGCTGCGCTCGCCACGGCCCGGACGACCGTTGCAACAACCGCCGCTTCGGGCCTCTACTACGCCGTCACGTTGAACACACTTCAGCTGCGGGGACCCCGAATTTTTTCTCTGGGGCTGCCGACCAACTAATATTTTTAAATATTTCGTCATCCCGGAGATGATAGCGGAAAGATAGTCACTATAATAATCTACTAATTTGCAAAAATACTGCTCACTCAGTTTAACTATATTATACAGACTGTTAATTAAAAATTAAAATCAAGAGGTCCAAGAAATTTAATGTCATTTTGACTTATGCTAGTTCCATTAGATTTCGTAGGTAGACGGTACAATATCAATCTAATCATTGAAATTACGAGTATAGCTATCTATACATTTTACAGAATCTAAAAAATGTGCCATTTAGTACCGGGCGAATTTGTTGTTTTTTTAATTTTACCAATTTGGTGAATTAGATCGATATGTATGATTAGACAATCGGATCGTTTTTACCAAATGGTGTTAAAAATTAAAGTGGTGTGCATGTGTGAATTCCCCGCTGTCTCCGGCAATGTGCTGGCTGCTGGCTCATGGCATGCTGACTGGCTGTCCGCGTTGCGTGCTCACTGCCGCTGCTGCGCTCTCCTTCTATCTCTCTCTGCGCCCGGCATCGGCACCGGCACTCGTTTCAGTGATTCCCCAGTCGCCGAGTCGAGCAGTGTACCGTTCACCGTTCACCGCACAGCTACACTCCAACACTTACCTCCAGTCATGTGTTGTCGGACAATGGATTAGGACTTGCTTATCTCAGTAGACAGTTAACAGTTTAGTGAGTGTATAGTGGTTGTGACATAGACTTGTTCTACAACTGATGGTGAAGATGTCAGTGATGCAGGCAGCGAAGCGTCAGCACTGTTACTTGTGCGACTTGCCGCGCATGCCGTGGGCCATGGTGCACGACTTCACCGAGGCGGTGTGCCGCGGGTGCGTGAACTACGAGGGCGCAGACCGCATCGAGGTGGTGCTGGAGACGGCGCGGCAGATGAAGCGCGCGCACGGCTTCCAGGAGGCGCGCTCTGGAGGAGCGAGCAGCAGCAAGCCGCACCGCTCCAGCGCCAGCACGCCGCACGAGCACCAGAACGGCTCCGGCATGGACCACCGGCAGGCGCCCGTGTCGTACGCCGCGCTGCACCACAGCCGCAGCGGCATGCTGGCCGAGTACCAGCAGCAGCAGCAGGCCCAGCAGCAGCAGCAGCAACCCCAGCCGCAGAGTCGCCGCGCTGACCCGGAGCACGAGCTGACGCGAGCCACGGTGCGGCTGCCGGCCGCCGCACACCTCGCGGCCGCGGTGGCGCACCACGGCATGCGCCAGCACGCACAGCCGCAGCCGCAGCAGCCCATGGGCCTCAAGCGCGGCCTGTCCACCAACGACGACGACGACCACCACCCGCACCACCCGGACGTCAGCCAGGCCAAGCGCATGATGTCGGTGGAGGAGCACAGCAGCAGCAGCGCCGTGCGGCCGCCGCTCACCCGCGGCGAGAGTCTGCCCGCCGTGTCGCTCGCCGCGCCCTTCGTCACCGGCGAGCGCTCCTTCAAGCAGGAGAAGCACCCCATCCGCACCCCGTCCTTCGACACCGCCACCACCCAGGCCCAGGCCTTCAAACCTAACGGTGAGCAAAGTTGTAGTTCAACGGTCCAACCAGCAACTCCGCCGTCATTTTAACCAAATGACGTAACGTTTATTTATACTGAGCTCGTAGTCGTAAATTCTCTTCACATCGTGTGACTAATCTCTAACTTTAGAACCAAAACAAACAGTCGCTAGGATTTTTACTGTCGAGTTGTAAACATTTGGGGCAGAGGCAATTAGTCGGCCGCGGGTTCTAGGAAGGCAGACGGTGGCGCTTTCACTGTGTGACGTCAGAGGGGGGGTATTCATTCCTGTTTGTATACCTGTCCTTCCACAACGTCACTACGTGAAAGCGTGGCGACCAAACTTGAATAGAAATCGTGTTGGGCCCGGCTCGTCGTGGTTCTTGTATCCGGATGGTAGTGCGTCAGTCTTTATTTATACCGTTGGTTTTGGTTCGCTCGGAGGACATTACATACGCGCCGTTTGCTATTAATAACGGCCTGGATTTTTTGACTCTCCCACGACTGCTGACTTCGAGGCTGACTCGTCATGATCGGCCAAAATATCGCGAGAATCCAACGCAAATCCCACTGCCACCAGACCAGACATTACTTATGCACTTTCCTTAAAAGCAATAGAACAATCTCCTTCTTAAAGATCCCCTTAAATAACGTTTTAACGTTATAAAAACTTGATAACCAAAAGAAGACCTTTCCGTAATAACATCAAAACGTTGTAACAAAAGTAACGTTTATAAATATGACTAGAAGATGTAGTCTGATTAGCTTCTTTACTTGGATCTCTTAGTTTAAGGTGTTTCGTCGATCCATTTAAATAATCAAGCCAAGGAACTCATACAAAAAAGTCTAAACTAGACTCTTGAGGTATACACCTCAAAAGTATTATTTAAATGTAATTAATTTTAATTAATATTAGAACAATGTAACTTCGCTTGAAAATGACTTAAAACAAAAGTCGAAACGCCGCAACTTTAAAAATAAATAACTAAAGCTTGAAATCCAACTATTAATGAAATATTTTTTCAACAACCTTCATCATACAAAAAATGTTCAAAAGTTATCAAAACCGGATCAAAATTTAGCTATAAGCCCATGATTTAATCTTCATTTCTTTTTAGTTTTACAGTAACCATTATAGAAAGCAGAAGAACTTTTTTTAAATATATCAAAATTGAATCAAATAAAAAGCTTTAAAATGGGCTATGATGATTCTCCTTCAATGTCCATTTATGGTAGCTACAGTAGCCAAATTCATTTCTCAAAACGACTATCCATAAAAACGTAACAGTACCCAGTAAACGCCACCGAACTTAACCATTCGCCATGAGTCCGTTGTAACGAATTCCACTCGCATAGGCGGCTATGGTGCCAGTATTTTGCATTCGATTCGCAGTTGTTTACTCTGGCCTTGGCAAGTCGCCGCCGACTACGTTTCACGACGACTAGAATGTTTTACTATTCCGTCCGATTGTTCGGCTGCCACACAAGTTGCGTTGCGCATAATATCCTGCGTGTGTATGTGTGTGTATGTCAGAGAGAAACAGGTTTCGTTTCGTTAGCTGAGAGACCAAGTTAGTGAGACTACAGAAACGTCGTCAGTCTGCTTCGGACGTAGAGTTGTTCCATATGCTTCGTGACAATATCAGCTTTTTTCTTGTTAGGTGACGTCAATGTCTGAGTACTTTAAACTTGTATCAGTATTATCTCAAGGGTACTTCGGATATTCGGTTGTACTACCGGATAGTGATCTGGTATCCGGCCTGTACCAGATAAAATAAATATGAAGGTACATGAAAATTACTATCGGCATACAAAAAATTTATGTTTAGTCTAATAAAAATCACTCGAAAAATCATAAACTATGACATTTAAAAAAAATGTATCTGTAGTAGTAAATTTGCGTATCATCCCCAAACAAATTTGTTCTTGATCGCCAATTATTCGGATACCGGATATCATCTACTTAAGCAAGATACAGACCTTCCCAATTATAAGTGGTTAATTTAACCAATCAGAAATTTGAATTAGCACTGGTTGGTTAATTTAGCACTTGTACTTATAATTGGATAGGTCTGAATCTAGCTTTATAAATTATTCTGCATATTAACTAAGATGGATTCAAATTGTTTTGACTGAATTAATTGTCAAAATTTCCAACATTGATTGCCTGAACGTGCTTGTACCCTCTTATTTAGTTAATAACAATTAAAATTAAAAGTGATTGCTTTCTGAGAATTTTATTAAGTTACCAATTTTCCAAGTAGGACAATTTAAGAACACTTAAAATAAAATACTTGTTGTGTTTATGTTCAACTTGTAAACAAATTGGTAAAGTAATGGCACGAACAATTTATTTTATATTTAGCCTGAAACTAAATTACAAGTATTTTATTTTGCTGTAGTTAATAGTTTAATAAAGAATAATAACGTTTGTTGATAAATATTAGTAAAAAAATAGTATAATGTAGATGGCTATGTTCCATATTTCAGATAGTAAAGTCAAAAAGGGTCTAAACGTACAATATTGTTAAATACATCGTTATATTTAATTTTGTTTACAAAACATACATATTTATTACTAGAAACCAATTTTCTTTGCTATAATACTGTCATATTGTTTCATTTTTTGTCTGTTTAAAATTCGGTGGCCTCTTTTATTTCGTTAGATAACAGTACTCATCTCCCCAAAAACTGTTAGAAAGGAATTTAAATATTTCGAGGAATGTAGGTATATGTATACAGCACTGGTTAGACCGGTATACCGTATGTCTAAACCAGTCTCCTCCATGACCTTGAATCGTCTTCTCAGGGGTGGCTGGGTTCCCACGGCCCCTCTCTCCCCTATAGACTACATCACGCAGACGATAACCTATCTCACCGTTCCCATCGTCCATTGTTTTTCTTCTTCGTTTTTTTACTGTATCAGCTGATTAGAATTCCCATTGTTGCCTCGATAGCTCTTCGCAAAATTGCGTTGCCAAGCTACGATAACAACAATGACACATACTTGATAGTAGGGTAATTAACAGAAGACTGTCGGGTTGTTATCAGAGGCTTAAATAGGGTAAAAGTGCTTGCGTTCGCAGCGGACATAAATAATTTGTTGATGGTTTATGTTTATGTTACAAATACTTTGTACCATTTGTCATACATATCTATCAGGCCTATACCTAACTTGACTCTCATACTGTCAATAGTATACCATAGACTTTTTTTGACCGACAGAAAAAGCAATGTTAAAATTTTAATTTCGCTGTAATTTTAGAGCGAAAATGTAAATGCAAAAGATGTTCAGAATAAAAAGCGGCATCCAAAGAACCTTATTTATTGATATATATATATATATATATACGTTACGTTATATATATATATATATATATATATATATATATATATAACGTTCCTGCCACGAGATTAAATTAAATTTTCCATATTTGAGCTGTTTACATAGTGCCATGAAAAATAGAACGAATTAGTCAGGTCAAAAATATAAATACTTCAATTAATTAAGATAAAATGTACCTTAGGAAGAAATAGAATGAAAAGAAAATAATTATTAATTTTTTTTATTAGTGTATCCTTCTAATGGTCCAATAAATAACAAAAACAACAATTTCAAATCTGTCAACTGTCAGAGTGATGGAATAAATATTTTTGTTTTATTTAATTTTACATGGCAGTCTGAAACTAGTCTAAATTGTTAATTTTTATTTCGGGAACTAATTGCGAGGAGACCTTTTTATAGATATTTAACGTGCACTAATTTATTTCAAACCAATAATAAATGTTCAACGTATTAATTCTTTTACCCAATGGACCTCAGTTAAAATTGCTTGAGTAAGGGATTGTATCAAGGTCAAGTTCAGTAAAATTCGAGCGAAGCGAGCATCCTGCTGTTAATAATTGTTATATAGCATGTCCTTACATTTCATATTATGCCCAGTTCATAGAAGGATTCCTTAAGAATCCTGGAAAAAATTAATTCCCCCAAAATTTGGTAAAATGCGATGAAATTTGTGGTCTATCATATGACAATGTGTACTAGCGTTCACATCACTGAAATTTGGTGTTGTGAACGCAAGTACAGATTGCCATATGACAGACTTCACAAATTTCTCCAAATTTCAGGCTGTACAGTTAGTTGATGATTATTTTTCTCTAACTTCGGCAGCTTGGAAGAATCGTCAAAAAATCCTTGTATGAACATGAACAAAGCATTAGACATATTCAGGTTTATAAAATGGCCTTCACCTTTAAACTTTAGCTCGCTTTAACAGAATATTTCCTCTAATTTAAAAATTTTGAAACACCTGCTGTTCGAATGAACGTTTCGTATAATTCCATAATTACCCATTTAAATTAACGACGTTTGTATGTTGTTATAAACCTATTTAAAGTTTAATTATATAGCAACTAAGCCAGTACAGAGTTATTTAGAAACTTGAAAAGTATTTCAATGATATTTACTTTCATTATTTCGCTAAATAGAACTGACTCATTCATTCTATTCATGCTCACAGCATTCGTTTTTATCGGGATTTTTATACCAGAAATAATTGCACAAGAATGTAGAACAAATCTGTATTTTCCGCCAGCAATTTTAATTTAATTTTAGATATTTATTTTTACGTAAGTTCGCCTATTCATGATTTAATTTTTTCTGGGTTATAGCATAATAACGCGGCAATTTCGTTCACTTGTTCTATAATTTATTTCTGTTATTTTATTTTATACACATGCAGTAGTGAATGGAATTTTGAATAATACGTGCTGTGACGTAGAATACTGACATTTCTTCTATACAAAATAATGACGGCACAGCAAAATGTATTTCTCTATTTTATAAAAAAAACTTATTTTTAAATAAATAAGATGTAATAGGTATGTTGTATAGTAGGTATTTTTGTGTTACTGACCTATGTACCTATTATGTTCATATTGAACATTTTGATTGAAGGCATTAATTTATTTTCTAAAAGATAATCCTTTTAATTTATGAGCGGTTAACATACATATACTTATAATTGTTTACTCACAATCGTTAGTTATGTGCGTTTTCAACCTTCTAGACAGTAGTTGTTGGGAAGCGAGTCATTCTTAACTTCATTTCCCAGCTAGCTGGAAAAATTTTCCCTGCTAATCAAATGTCACTTTTCAATAAATTTAACAAAATCAATAAAAAATTCTCAAGTTACTTAGCAACTATGTCATAGATCTCTATTTCAAGTAGACTAAACAAATTATTATAAATCTGTCAAAAATATTAATAAAATTGATGTTTAAATGCGCATCGATTGGATTATTATTAATACTATTAAGCCCAGTTCACACATGGATTCTTTAAGGATTCTTTCATGGTTCTAAAACTTGAGATAAAGAATCATGATAAGAATCGCCTGTCAAATAGCGGCAGCTCTAAATTGAATCTTCAATGAGTCTTGGAAAAGAAGAATTTGTAATTCATTGTTATTTTCAAAACAGTGAATTCCTTTTTTCCACGATTCAGAAGCATGAAAGAATCTTTAAAAATCTGATGTGGCCAGCACAAGACCTCCCGCCATACCCTAATTTTTACTACTATACAAATATAAGGTACTTACGATACAAATATATTTTAGTCATTTGGTCAACTGTAGAACTGTAGAAGAAGATATAAATGATGTGTCACTATTGACACTGTCACTCTGTCACTATCATAATCAATTAAATTTTTCCTAGCAACAAATGTTAAACATACATAGTTTCATACTCTAAATCATAAATAAAACTTTAATTCCTAAAGTACTATGACAGAACAATTAATAAAATGCTAAAAAATGTAGATATAAATATGTAATCTTTCATTTGAAATAACAAATATTGCGATAAATTAATTATTTATCAAAATATTTAAGAAAAGGTTTGGGGATTGCTTCCAAAATTTACTGGGCTCTTAAGATTTGTATTAAAATCATATAAAATAGGCTAGCTTTAGGCTTTAGAACGTAGTTTTGGCAAATCCTTTGTCTTCCTCGCATCCCGTGTTCTTGTTCTTTTCGCTCACCCATCTCAGTCGATCCTTAGTTCGTTAGTTCTTACTCCGCCGCACCTGCTACGTAATCGAACACCAACAAACGGAAACTGGTGCAAATTACGGAATAAAAATAGGTTATACTAACGGATCAACCGGCATAACATGTGCACACGAAGCACCTTTCTTCTTTCTTCTACGAGACCGAGAATAGACTGTTTTGTTTCTTCCATATGGCTGGAACACGTGCGCTAGCATCTGTTTCCGCTTAGCACGACCGCCGATTGGCATTTGTTTTGCTCACCTGGACTGTTTTGTTTATCGGCAATCTAGATTCTGTAAATTTGGGATAGGAGGCAAGGTGATTTTTATCTGATTGGGAATTAGAAGAAGATTGGGAAATTTTAGTGTAAGGTGTTCGTCTACCTTAAAATTTTACAGCGTTGCAGAGGTGTACGCCTTTCACGTTTACTTTATAATTGAAATATATGATGCTTTTACATATGACTGTATTAACAAAGGATGTCTTAAGGAATTTGAAATATAAAATATATTTTTGTCATTATTTGATATGATTTTTTCGGTCATTATAAATGGAAAGAAAAATTTAAAAAGCAAGAATCCAGCTAACCTTCCTTTTTCGAATAATTTTTGTTTTACTTAATTTATTTAAAAATACAGAAGTTATTATAGAAATACTGGAGCCATGTTTACAGTATTTTTCAGCTTCAAAAGGACATTGCATAGCTAGGATGCAGCAAAGTATGACGTTTCAAATTTTGTCAATGTTTTTTGTATCCTAATCACGGACACTATTATCATGGTAATTTCTTAATGCCCTAGGGCATAATTTAGTATATAACGTTCCTCGTATCCATGGCATAAATAAACAATTACATACTAGGAAGACATAAAAATACATTTATGAACTTGACCCATTAAAATTGCGAATTATGAAAAAAAAAATCAGTTCCATAGCAGTAAATTGAGAACGATTTGCCATTAAAATATATGCACGAAGTTGTGCATCACCCTGTATAAAGAATCATTCTTAAAATACAATATTCTGAAGTACGTTTTTGTACATTTTGCGTCAATGGTGATAAAATAAATCAACAAAAAACTATTTTAAAATAGAAGCCATTAAAGCTGCATCTTGTCAAGGAAAATGTTTTCTTCTTTTAAAAAGACCATCTTTCGAAAGTACTTAGGATCTTCTTACTCATTGTAACTACGATGATAAAGTAAACTAATTGAGACAATTTTAAAATAGAATCTATTAATAACAACGTCAGAAAAGCTGTTTGTTCTCAAGGAAAAATGTTTTCTCAGCCCTCTTTGATTTTGTTGTTGTAAACGCGGTAATTTTTATGTAACAATTGAGAAAATGTTCCATTGTCAGCCTTTCTCAAGGTAACATTAACATTATCTTGTACAGCATTGTGCTGGCAATGTGAAAAATTATAATTACCTACACTATTAGGACATCTCTACGTCATCAACATACATTATTAATCGCAGTTAGTCCAAACTGTTGAACAAAGAAATAAAATTGGAAATGAAACAGTGACTAGAAGGTTTTATTTTGGTTGTAGGCTACATTATTCATTTGTTTATATTGCCATAACATTTAATCTTGGGCGATAAAGTCGGTTTATGTATTCTAGTGTTGGCGGTAGCATTTTCATGAGTCATGACTTGTCGATAAACAATATTTATTTTAAAATTTCGCTATAATTCACGCGATTATTTCACTCACTACAAATTTCACCAATCAGATTGTCTCATTTTCCACTGTTGTGCATTTTAAATAAGTGATTTTAAAAGGCACCAAGCTATTTAACAGCAATTAAATTGAAGCTAGCTTCTTTTTTAGCAAATTTTAAGCTTTTTGAAGGATAAGTAGTCATAAAAGCAAGATACTTACATATGATTTTTATGTTTACTGATATTCTATATCTTTAAACATGCCGAATTATTAATTACGATTTGCTATCGTTACATGGTTACGTATAACAAAAAGAAATATTTATTTAAATAAGATTTCAGATGGATATCAAAATTAACGTTGTGGTTGCAAAAAATGTTCCCATGAATGCTATAAGTGAGGGGCGGATCTAGGATTTTTTGACAAGAGAGGCGCCCAAAGATTAAAAAAAAAATTATCTGTACTGGTGCTTATAATTTTTTTCATTCAAGGTCAAATGCCCTGTAGATCATCTGTAGATCCAATATTTCTCAATTAAATCCTTGTTGAAATAAAATTTTACCATCCTTGTACTGGCCGCAAAACACTCGCTTCGTTAGTACATTTTATGCTGGATTTTACCAGGTAGACGAGCATCTTAAGGTAGAAAGCAAGTGGGAACACTATTATCAAGTAATATTGAAAGAAAATTGTAATTTTTTGAAGAGATGCATTTTAAAGAAATGATGCAGTAGACTCTGAAACAATAGAGGGTAGTTTTGTTTGAGGGTACCGTATCTGAGATCAAGTCTGTTCTGGTGCGTAAATACAAACATCGTTGTTCAGTTGTTCACTGGGCGTAAACAAAAACAAGTGAAAGACGATCGCACGCGGCCATGTTGACTGACGGGAGGCAACACTGGCAACAGCGCATGACGCCATTTCCGGAGTTGGTACTGGAACCACTTTATAAAAATACGTAACGCCACAAAAAAACTTGTCGTGATCACATTCCTGCTGCCTCCGAACGCAGCCGACGGGCGGCGGACAAACACGAACCGGTAAAAATATCGTGCTCCTTCTACGTCACACGGAAAGCATATGGAGGTCACGTGATGTGTTACGGACCGTGACACGCACCGACACGTAATAATTTATCCCGCTGCGTTTTCGTGACACACTCCGATCTAATATTCATATCCCAGGCCCTACACGAAGTCAAATTTAAAAATACCCACTTTAAATTACACCTAATTATCCCGTTTTATTGATTTTAAGGTGGTTCGAGCGGTTCAGGCTAGTAAAATCATGGTTTAAATGTAACTTTGTATTGTAACTTTTAAAAATTACAATTATATGTTTCAAACATCCGTTATGAAGAATTATGGCAACATATAGTACTATTTTATATAATATTTATTTGTAAATAAAGTAAATTATTTATATGTCAATTTAGAGTTGCTGATTTGACTGTCATACCAACTTAGAAACATAAAATATATAATCAAAAAGATTCTATTATAAAGATTATTTAAGCTTTAAAAATATGACACACATTATAAATAGATAATCGATGTACATATAAATATACTGTAGGTTTTGTAAGTAATATAAGATCTAATATATAAATTAAAAAATAAAATTCTTCGTTTGAAAACTGACAACATAGCATCAAATGTTAGCTGTCACTTTGCTATACAAAGTGTCAAAATCTTTAAAATTGAACAAAATTTACAATTATACTGGACGGTTTATTCCAAATTATTATTATTATATTATTTAATAAGAAATAAAATACGAACGCATCCATATTAAAACCTAATTTCTTAAAAATTTTGTATATCAAATTTATCTTAAGAGTACAACGATGCAAGTTCTATATTTCATTCCGATATTTTTTTGAAGTTCGTAACATAAAATATTTATTTCTGAATTAACTAGGCGGTCAATTTTGATAATACTTCGTATACGTATTCGTATATAACTACACATTAAATTAAATAGTATTTTAAACAAAGTTTATGGGTTTGAGTCAAGAATTTAATGCAATACATTCAGCAAAGTATCATTTTTCCTATACCCACCATGTTAAAAATGTCATATTTAAATGTGAATATCTCTGGATAGAGACGGTCAAATCGATTGAAATTTGAAATGTATACGGAAAACAGTGTCAACAACTGATTTTTTCATGTTTCATTAAAAGTTTATGGATTTGTTACAACGCTCGAATCACCTTAAACGAAATAAATTTAAAATGATTCGTGTTTATATTGTTCTCATATCTACACTATAAAACTAACGCTATTATTACTTCCATGATAATAAGTGGTTTGAATCATTCATTATAAATTATACTTTATAATCCATTATTATTTTGTTTTGAAATTCATCATTGCTATATTTATAAGTTGCTAAGGCGAGACGGACAATAAAATACCTTGACGAATAAATCAAAACGATAACTGAATTTATGACGGGCCTCCAAAAATTTAAATATATAATAATGATTATTTATGCCGAAAATCGCATTTAACGTCATTTTTTAAAAGTTAGTAATAATGCGATTCTTTTTCTAAATACCCCTCGGCATGGATTAATATCAAGAAAACGTATTGTCGAAAACATTTTCGGATAAAGACGAAAAATGCAACCCCAGAAGATGCAAGTCTAGATATACCTGCGTTCAAAGATTTATTCACAGAAAAATACAAATTTAGATTTTTTGATTCGGCATAAATGCAAACACAAAGATATCTAGAAAACTAGTTTGTCTCTTTAGCACAAGAGGATACAAAAATTAGGTCCCACATAAGTACTCGGTTTTGATTATAGCTAGATTTGAATCTTCCTGTGTTTTTATGCCAAATCTAAAATTCTATTCAAGCTTTGAATTTTCCTGCGAAAACCTGAAGCAGGTATTTGTCAAGGCAGTAGCTGCACTAGTTTAGGTACAGCGCTTATGAATGACGTATGAACCCGGAGTTCCGTGGTTCGAGTCTTCTGACCGGCAGTGTTAAATTGTAAAAACATCTTACAATTAAGTCAAGCTGACTACTTGATCGTCTAAAGCTCATTTTACATTGAGCAAGATTTACGTTCAACTGCAATAATCAAGTCTCAGTAGAATGAGTTGCGCAAGAAAATTGCAGGGGATATTTTTTTTTCATTTTATACTGAGCAACATAACCTCTTGGAATTGTTTTATTGCTTATTATAGGCGTCGTGGATATTGGAGATTTGATATAAAAATTTATTATTTGCAACTGTTATAATATTAAACAGAATTATTGTTTTTTACAGAAATAAGGATAGAATCGCATTATAATTACTAACGCACTAACTTTCAAATACAAATTTAACTTTTTGACGTTTATGTTAGGTTGGTAACATGATAACGAACTTAAAATAACTAAAAATAACTGAGAATTGCCGATTGCCACAAGCCTTTCAAAAATTGTGGAGGAAGTGGTTGGACCATTCTGTAATTGGGAGTGTTGCATTTTCCTGTGTATGAAATTTTAAAAATGTTGTTACTGTCATGATACGAACACCTCTCGTCATCCCAACATAAAAAGAGTCCGTTAAACACAATATAATTTCAGGCTACCCAACTCCAGTGTCAGTAGCGAACTCGAACGGCACGGGGGCGGGTTCCCCGCTGAGCACCCGGACGAGCAGCCCCCCGGAGTCGGGCGGCGGAGGTGGGGCCCCGGGCAGCGGTGCCGTGCAGTCCCCGATGGCGGCGCTGATGTCAGTGGCAGATCAACTACCACCGGGCAGCCCCCGCAGCCAGGGGGGCTCCCCGCCAGGGGGCGCAGTCGCCGCGGTGCCCCGCTCCGCCTCCAGGGGCAGCCAGCACAGCCCCAACTCCTCGGGGTCGTCGTCGGGCCGCAGGTCTAGTGGTTCCCGCCATGTCAGCTCCACCACCGTGACCTCCACTGAGGCTGGCGGGGCCACCACCCTCGCGGGGCCCGACATGCAGACCGCCACCGGAGACAGCGTGCAGCCCCCCGCACCGCCCCCCGCGGCCACGCTCAAGTGCACGCTCTGCCAGGAGCGCCTAGAGGACACGCACTTTGTTCAGTGTCCCTCCGTTCCACACCACAAGTTCTGTTTCCCTTGCTCCAGGGATTCTATCAAACGCCAGGGCGCTGGCTCTGAGGTGAGAAAAAAAATACATTAGTCAAAACCATGATACGAACCACAAAATAAAACAATTATTGTTAAAATGGATGCCCATTCAAAACCAGAAAATAAAAATCTTAATACACAGGAAAATGCAACACCAGAAGATGCGAGATATCATAGTCACTTTTAAAATTCTGAACTAATTCCTTCAATTCAATTTAATTCCATCAATGCCAAACAATTCCTCTAATTCCAAATAATTCCTTCAATTCTCAATTAAAGTCCAAATAATTCTTTCAATTTTTTTAAATCATTTTAATTCTAAAAAATTAATTCCATAATGATTGAAATGAAATTTTAGATTCAATATAAATGCAAACACAGGAAGATTCAAAACTAGTTTATCTCTTCAACACTAGAGGAGTAAACAAACTAGGTTGAAGATTGAACTGAGCTAAATGAACAACCCATAACTACCATTACCCTACATTTCTAGATTTGCACCTTCCTGTGATTGCATAATTCCGAATCTATAATACTAGATTTTAATTTTGCTGTGAATGAATCTTTTGATGCAAGTATATAATTTATAAATTTTCTACATTTGTATCTTCTGGTTTTGAACTCTTTCCCCCAAAAAAATATAGATCGGCAGTAGTTTCAGTCATCCATATTCGCGTAACATTTTTGTAGTATAGTAACAGTATATTTTTGCCCGAAATTTTCATAGATGCGCCTTCTACCTCCGCATTGTTTAAAACTATTGCAATAAAAGAGAGACGGAATATTTATATTTTATCCCATTTGTTGAGACAAATAAAGTAGTAAAGTATAGTATGTGCCTTGGAATTTAATTTACTGTCAATTAAATTAATTTTTTTAAATTGAACTAAAATTCATGGAAATGCTAAATTATTATTATTAATTAATATAATTTTCAATTTGCTTCTAAAATCTATATTATTGTAGATAAATATATCTAAAATTTCAGTGGTTCATTATAGAATTGGATGATTTACATGACATGTAGAGAGTTAGAGTGAAGGCGTGTTAGTAATGTAGTGAGATAGGAATATATTCAGTGGTTTATTATATAAATATAATATGCTAAATTATTGTGTGCTCTCTCTATTATTAATTAATATAATTTTCAATTTGCTTCTAAAATCTATATTATTGTAGATAAATATATCTAAAATTTCGAACTGGAAACGTTAGTTTGACAGAATATAACATTCAGTGGTTCATTATAGAATTGGATGATTTACATGACATGTAGAGAGTTAGAGTGAAGGCGTGTTAGTAATGTAGTGAGATAGGACTATATTTTATGATTTACTCGTACATGACATATAAAGAGTGTTAGTGAAGGCGAATTAGTAACGTTTGTTTTGATTGCAGGTGTATTGCCCAAGCGGTGAGAAATGCCCTTTGGCGAACTCGACAGTGCCTTGGGCGTTCATGCAAGGCGAGATCGCAACGATCCTGGGCGAAGAGTTCAAAGTGAAGAAAGAACGAGACACTTAAGGAGGACCAGTAGCCGTCGCGTCCCTTGAGGACGTGGATCTGTTGTCTCTCGATGCTCTGAGGCATTGAGTTTGGTTGAGCGCTCTCTTGTCTTGACGTCTGGACGCAACAGTGCCAGTACCTACTGCGCATGCGCGTCAGTGGAGCCCCCGTGGCTGACGATGAAGGCTGTGTAAACCACAACATCGTTGATTGTTGTCGATTGTTGTTAGCGGGATTCCATCCATTGTTAGCGAATGTTCTCGCTCTCGCTACTTCTACTCGATTCTATTCTCTGTCTCTGTCTGTGTTTACGAGAGAGGACCTAGTCCGTTGGTCTCTCGATGTCTTTTTTAATTCTTTGTTTTGTTACATCATCGTACTAGAATTATCACAGGTACCTATGTTAAGGATGTTTTATTTATTTTATGTTTAATTTGTTGTAGGATTAATGCTGCTTTTCTCTTCATTTATAATTATTTTCTGTTTGTTTTGAAGTAAAGTAAAAAGCGGACTTATACACTGTATATATTGTATATAGAAATTGATTTTATTCTGCCCACATTTCGAACGTGCGACCGTGTACAAAGTAAACTATGATAGTGAACTGTTATTGTCATCACAGGACTGATGTTGAAGGTTTTATTTAGTAATTAATATTTAAATAGTCGATATACTTGCCCAAGCTCTGTAGAAAAGTCGTCATGAATTAATTACTGTCCGTTGATGAATGTGATTCGTTTTCGACAGAGTTGAGTTGATTGACACATTCTGCACACACATAAGCCTACATTTACAACAGATACATGACATATATTTACTATATTCAAACAATAATATAACAATGGCCTCCGATACTGATACAACTGCTGCATTTTATTCTGTATTATAATATTCATTCGTTTGTTTCAAACTACAGAATGGGTGTCAACTGTTTACGTTTCGTTTTTTATTTATTTGTATAAGTGATGTGGGAATGCGCGTTCTCGTTCATATTCCACGGCTTTATTTGTATCATTTGAATAAATGAAAGCAAACCTAGTCAAGAAAAATGGGGACATGCTGAACTCCATAAATAGGAACTCCAAAACTCGCTGGTAAATTGTAAAAAAAGAAAAAAACATAATTGAAATCCCAAAATGAGTAAAGTACTTGGAACTTATATATAAAATATTGCCATTTGCTGTTTTTGTGGGTTCAATTGCATTGCGCTAGGCGCGCGCATGCTCGCTGCACTCTACGTTCCGGGGAAGTGCGACGACTTTGCGCGCGTGTGGCGCGATACTTGTATCACTTATAAACGACCGACTCGGTGTAACACATTGTATTGATCTGTATATATAAACAAGTGTAAATATAATATTAAAAATTAATCACTTATTTTTATGTCTTCCCTTTCCATTCCCAGCCGAATTAATTTCATGCCAAATCGTGGGACGAAAATAAAAATCATAGTAGGAGTGTGTATCTTCCTAGTAGTAAATTGCTTTTGGCTCGGGCTCGTTTAAGATTGTAGGAAGTGGAATGTTTGATCTGAGAATAGAAGTCGACGCCCCCGTTATTGACCTGGCGCCGTAGATCATAAAAAGACGGAAATAAACGCTGCAGACAATCTATACTTCTCAAGATTTCTAAATTATTATCCATTTCTTAGATATCCCTCTCCTCAAAATACTATTACATGTTTAGATTTATTGTAGCAGTTTCTGCTTTCTTCATTACATATTAATTTGAGAAGCCAAATTGATTCACAACATCGTGTATATCAATGGCATAGTGTTTAACTTACTTATCACGGAATTGAAAGAATTTTTTCAAAATTCGCAATTTTAGTTTCCAAGTTTTTTAAATGGAATTTAATAAATTTACTATTCTATTCACAATTAATTAAAATTTAATTTTATTCCATTCATAAGTTACTCAAATGTCTATTATACAATCAACAATCCAGTGGTTTCAAAAATGTGCTTCTTGCAAAAACTGCCTTTAAATTTACGAATGTAAAAAAAATTATTTTTGTTCCATGATCAGTAAGTTAAGGACTATATGCCATTAAAATATATGCACGAAGTTGTGAATCATCTTTCAAATTTATTTTTATGGCGCATCTCTTGCAATCAAATTCAAAGCAAAAACGCATGTTACAATAAATATTTGTGATTTTAATTTTTAATTAATGATCTCATATTTTACAATGCAGTCAATTTAACTTAATCTCTCTATAGCCGTCTTCTGACTTATGTATATAATCGATTTCAAAAGAAAAAAATAATTTTTGTGTATTAAGGAGGTTCCCTAGACATGCAGTGGCGTAACTCAGATATCAGCCTTTAATTAATAAAAATATTTTTATTAATGTAAAACAAAATTCGGTCAACGGGTGTTAGTTGATATTACATTTCGTTCAGTTGCGGTGATATATTTTTACAATAATTTCTAATTCACTAATCAAAAAATGCTTGAAGATTTTTTTACAACAACAACAATATTGTTACAACTATGTGGTCAACCTTCTTCAAATTTTGGGAAATTGATGTCCGTGCTTGCATACGTTTATATACCAAAAATTAAGTAAATAGAACATTTCTAACATCTTTTTATTTAATCAATTAATGGAAAGCCATAAGAGCCCATGTAAAATATTAAAATTTAACAATTAATTTCGTTCAAACTACGTGGTCAAAAATTGCCAAAAAATTCAGGTATCATTTTTATGACACAGACAACATAAATTCAAAGTTTGGTTGCATTAGAATATTTTTTAAAATGTCTAGGAAACCTCCTTAATAAACGTGTAAAATGAATTATTAAAAGATAATAAATAAGCTCTAAGTTTTTCTAATTGATGTCACAACAATTTACAACTTGCATTTATCGAATAACTTCTTAATGATTCATGATTCTTCATGTTAAATTTTAGTTTGAAATTTTTAATAATACAGCCACAATCGTAACAATGTTAAAGCTTCTGCATTCACAAGTATTGCACCTTAAAAAATCAATATCAAAATTTTATTCGTTTAATTAACCGGAATATTTGAATGAATATAAAGGAGGTATTAATGAATACCACAATATGGATTTAACATGGATTTTTATTTCTAGATTTGGAATAGATGCCGGCAACCAGACTACCAGATCAAAATACGACCAACAAACTATTTACACTCAAACTTCCTTTGTTCTTCCGGATTCCCCTGAAATTTCAATAGTGAGTATTAAAAACAAAATTCTGTCATTTATAATTTCGCATGTCATTTCAAAATTCATGTCATATTCTCGCTATTTAAATGTAAATATTGTTACTAATAGCAACAAACAATTTTTTCTGTTAATTCTGTTTTTGTGCAGGTCCAACAACACTCATCAACAGCTGGGTATAGAGTTAAAGAAGGAAAATCAAATGAATCCAACACATCGGATCCGGATCCCCTTTTGGAACGACTTAAAGATATCGACATCGTCGAAAAGCTTATTCAAAACACCGAATCCGAACTTGAAACTATTAAAGGCGACGTGGACCAATATTTATGTTATTTAAATGAATGCAAAAATGAAAAATGTCCAAATGTTGAACATTTTAAATCATTATCAACAAAAGACGAAAAAATTCTCAAACACACTGATTATACAAAATATCCGTATGATACCAACACATGTCCAGCATTTACTGATGTAAAATCAAGAACTAGTACTCCAAGATCTAAAATCAGAGAACGAAGAGGGCCTGTTGTACCAAATTGTTCCGCACGAATTGACGAACTGAGCAAAGCAAAATGGTCAAGAGAAAAGTATAGCAATGATAAAAAATCCAAAGAATTAGGGCTTCAAAATTATGATGACAAAGATGACAAGAAAGTCATACAAATTGTCGAGCCTAAAAAACCAAAAAATAAAGATGTGCAAACAGAATTTTCCCCGTTGCAAAATATAAACTCTACAATGAAAAGCGCAGATATCACAGCCGAGTCTTGTCAGTCAGATGAAGATGATTTTCTCAGCATCAAACATTCAAAATCTTCAGAACAATTCATAGAACAACAAAATGAAAAACCACCTGAAATATACGGAACAGACTTATTTGAGATAGAACCACCTCAACCCGAACGTAAAGTATATCAACATGAAAAAATTAATTCTGTTTTAGAAGACATATCTGTCAAAAGAAATCCGTTATCAGTTCATATTATGCCTGCGGTTGAAATAAAAAGACCACTGGTCACGCAGAAAATGCCGGACATTGTTATAACACCGAGCTATTCACACACCGACCCGGCAAATATACACACACGTGATAATGTTCAATACTTAGAAATGGTGCACGACGACGTCAAACAAACAAAAATGCCCGAAACTTTGGACTTGAAATCTACAATGCAAATGATAAATTGCCCAGTCACTTGTAACATATCGGAATTAAAAGAAAATAAACAACAACAACAAAATACACAGCAAGAAGAAATTCCAAAACAAATAGCTAAACAAGAAGAAATGATTGTACTTAATGAATCTGAAGAACAAAACAATGTAACAATAAGGGAAGATTTAAACTTAAACGTAAATGAGATTCCATCTGTAAAAACTCTAAGAGAAATACAAAACTATCTCGAACAACGTTGTGCGTTAATTCGACAACGATTAGATGATGAACGTGAACTGCAGCCAGGAGAATATATTTCCTTAAAATGGCAACTAAATAAACCAAGAAAATGGCAGGCTACCACAGAGATAGCCAAAAATGATTTGGAATATAATATTGCATCAACATCGCAAAGAACTAACCTACGTAGTATAGGTCCATCTTCTGAAAATAATTGTTATACTGACACAACTAATAAATTTTGTTCCAAAAAAGTTGAAAAAGTTGAAGATCAAATTGATAAGCAAATTGAACCAATATTTCCACCTACTATAGAGTTAGCACCCAAACCAAATAAAATTGTTGATTCAATTATTAATAATTATGAAAAACCAATGTCAATACCAAAATCGTTTTGTAAAGAAAAAAACACTCAATGCCGTTTAGCAGATTCAGAGCTACATGGAAATGAAAAAGCCCAAGAAAATATTACTATTCGCCCTCAGTCGCCGGAAACTCAATTTGATACAGTAACAAATAACTTCACAGTATCTTCACCCACTCGGTGTACTAAGATCGATAAAGAAAATAAAAAAACAAACAAATTTGATACAGTAACAGTACCTTCAAAAGGAAAGAATCCATGCAAAAGATTGAACTTACAAATGACAACAAATAATTTTTCGTTTTCTGGTAAGGAATCAAAGGAAAGAAATATACGATTAGAAAATTTGGAGTTTAGTGGCGATGAAGATAAATCAAATAAAACCGTTATGAAACCCAAAGTAAAAGTACAAGATTCTGCTGTACAATATTCTCCTACTACATCACAAAGGGAATTAAAAACAACGTTAACAAATCAAAAGAAGGTACCTCCTAGTTCCAGTTTTAGAACTATTGGAACAGATATATCAGAAGACGATTTAGGAATCTCTAGACCTGTCAAACAAAAAACAGTTCTTTATAAAGAGTATGACACACGGAAAAGTGAACCTTCAAAATTATATAAAACAACCGGGTTTGGAGATATGGAAGAACAAAGAAAATATGCATCTGCTAAAAACGATTCATTTCCGAGAACAGACACATTTAATTTATCGGAACTGGCAACTCATACAAGTCTATCGCCGAAACCAGCTAAAAAGAAAGAAACGGTTATGGAAGAACAATTACGTGAATCATCCAGTAGCTCACCTGAAGAAGCTAAAAGCAGTTCATTTACGAAATCAGTCTCATTTACAAAAAATAATACTTTAACAGATTTGACAACTCAGACAAGTATATCGCCGAAACCAGTTCTAAAAGCAGCTAGAAAGGCAGAACAATCATGTAAATCGCCCAGTGGCGCAAGTAAAAAAACTGCATGTACTAAATGCGATTCATTTTCGAAAACATGCGCATTTCCAAAAAAGGCAACTTTATCAGATTTGTCAACTCAGACACGTCTATCGTATAAACAAGTTTTAAAACAAGCTGACAAGAAAGAACAATTACCTGAATCACCCAGGGGTTCAACTAAAAAAGATGCATTTACCAAAAGCGATTCATTTCCGAAAACAGACACATTTCCAAAAAAGAATACTTTATCGGACTTCGCAACTCAGACAAGACTATCGCCGAAATCAGCTAGAAATGAAGAACAATTACTTGAATCACCCAGGGGTTCAACTAAAACAGATGCATTTACCAAAAGCGATTCATTTCCGAAAACAGACACATTTCCAAAAAAGAATACTTTATCGGACTTGGCAACTCAGACAAGTCTATCACCGAAGTCAGCTAGAAATGAAGAACAATTACTTGAATCACCCAGGGGTTCAAATAAAAAAGATGCATTTACCAAAAGCGATTCATTTCCGAAAACAGACACATTTCCAAAAAAGAATAGTTTATCGGACTTGGCAACTCAGACAAGTCTATCGACGAAATCAGCTAGAAATGAAGAACAATTACTTGAATCACCCAGGGGTTCAACTAAAACAGATGCATTTACCAAAAGCGATTCATTTCCGAAAACAGACACATTTCCAAAAAAGAATACTTTATCGGACTTGGCAACTCAGACAAGTCTATCGCCGAAATCAGCTAGAAATGAAGAACAATTACTTGAATCACCCAGGGGTTCAACTAAAACAGATGCATTTACCAAAAACGATTCATTTCCGAAAACAGACACATTTCCAAAAAGGAATACTTTATCGGACTTGGCAACTCAGACTAGTTTATCGCCGAAACAAGTTCTAAAACCAGCTAGAAATGAAGAACAATTACTTGAATTACCCAGTGGTTCAACTAAAAAACGTGCATTTACCAAAAGCGATTCGTTTCCGAAAACAGACACATTTCCAAAAAAGAATACTTTATCGGACTTCGCAACTCAGACAAGACTATCGCTGAAACCAACTAGAAATGAAGCACAATTACTTGACTCAACTAAAACAGATGCATCTCCCAAAAGCGATTCATTTCCGAAAGCATTCTCATTTTCAAAAAAGAATACTTTAACAGACTTGACAACTCAAACAAGTGTATCGTCGAAACCAGTTCTAAAACCAGCTAGAAAGGAAAAAACAGAAAAATTATTGGTTCCAAATGAATCAGACAATAAATGTGTTTCTTGCAATTTGCCAGATTTTCAGTACTCTCGAATACCGCGACCACAATCAAGACAAATTGAACTCGAACAAAGTGTTTTTCACCCGGCCAAGAACATAAATATCGATAATTACAGGAGGATTAAATCTGCAGAATATTCTGGAACAAGGGCTTCTACCCCTCAAATGTACAGAAACAGTTCAAGTTCTGAAACTGCATCGCCAAGAGTAAATAAATTTAAATTCAAACGTCTTCAATCAAAAAAAAGTGCCTCTCCTGTTTTATCAAGTTCCTCTTTCCTTACCGATCCTACTGATTTTACCTTCGATGATTTTTCACCATCAGAAGGAGAAGTCAAGCTTCCTTGCGAATGTAGCACAAGTATAGGTGAAATACATCTATGCCATTTTGCTAATAATATTCGCAAAAATTGTAAAAACTTAAAAGATCACCCTGAAAAAGTATTACAACAAGCTTTACATACTCACAATTTTAAAATTTCACGTGAATACAAATATAATGATAACTGGGTTTCATACTATGTAGATAAAGCTAATCTAACTATTAGTTCAGGGGAAATAGGAAGAGGAACTAACAGTATAAGTACGGCAAATAGCTTTAGTTCACCTACCGATTAAGCAAATAAAGTTATTATTGTGGTTTTATAATTTTGTATAAATAAAACATTTGAATGCAGCAAAAACAATGAGTGTCGATTTCTGGCAGCGAATGTAGACGGACTGTAATTTTAAAATGTAACGTTTGACGGTCTGGGTCTTCCTTGGTGCCTACCCAATCCTGGAAAATTCAGAGCTAGAAAATTCTTGCATTCGCAGTGACTTTATCCTTAGTTGAAATTAGATATAGTGCTGAAGACGTTCCCGTCCCGTCTAGGATGGAGGTGTATTATGATTTTGTATAAATAAAACATTTGAATGAAGCAGAAACAAATGAGCATCGATTGGTGCTGCCATCTGGCGAAGGTAACGCGATGTAGAGTTGACAGCGAATGTAATTCTAAAATGTAACGTCAGATGGTCTATGTCAGAGGTGCAGGCTGGTGCGACTCTTATACGAACCGCTGTAACCATCACGTGACTAAAATTTAGTTGTCGCACCGAACGCAATGGCGCTGTAATTCAATTTCAAATATTAAAGAAAAACCGCGTTGTGAAATTGCTTAAGTACGCAAACGTACAAGCGGTTCAAATTGTGGAACGACAGTTGACACTGACAGTTGTTATGTGGGTTATGTTGTTATAATCGTTATTCGTTATAATGTTTGTTGATGTTTAATGCGTTCAATGTTTGTTGTTTATTGAAATAAGAAGAATTAAAACGCAAGAAGTGGAAGAAATGGAGAAGTGGTTAGAGTTACAACAATATAATTGAAGTTGCTTGATTATCAGATTGCTGAGAGTGAAGAGTAGGAGAATCCGATATCAGCTGTACAAACCGAGAGCGTTTACGAATCTTCCCTGGAATTTAACACGTATTCCTACTGTACTGGCTTCATTTTAAAACGTCAAAATTCAAAAACTATGCAGTATGTAAAGAATACTTGTTGGTCAGTACAGTAGGAACACAACATGGAGTACGACAATGTGCAACGATTAATTTATCCAAATTGTGAAACGACAGGGTGCTTCGCAGAAATTAAGAAATTAACATTAAATATTTTAAGTGATATGTTAAAAATGTTTACAAATTGTTACACTAACAAGTAGTTAATAATGTAGTTTTGATTTCATAACATGCGAAGAGCATAAATCTATTGTTAAATAAATTATTATAAAGAAGACAATTATGTTAATATTAAGTTGTTACATAAACGAAGAAAACGATAATTTGTGGACGGAAAATTGTAAATGTCGATTGTGAATTGAATAAGTTTCAATTGTATTAAAAGTTGCATAAAAAGTATATGACAAGATATAACAAATAAATAAATATAAATTTTTGTTAAATTTGTTTTTTTATTCATATTTTTCAAATAATTTTATAATATTGAAATGGGCTACAAGCGCGCGAACCAACGATTAGTTGTCGCACCCTACACGAGATGGCGCAGCCTACACGATTACAGCCGATAACACGGGAGTCGGTAGTCTATAAGCTATCTTTGGTCTGTGCAGAGGTGTATTGCCCCTAATCATGGCTGCATTGTTCGGGTTTGTTATAGGTCTAAAATGTTTTAATTTTACAAACATGATATGAAATAAATATTTTTACAAGTATACAAGTCTCAAGTTAGTGGTAACAGTGAGTGATGTTGGTGTGTAACAGTAAACAAAGTGTGAGAAATGATAAAAAACGATAAAACGCGAGTGGATTGCCCAGAACCCTGTGTTGTTACGACCACCTGGCTTTTAACTTCAGTATTTCTATAAAACGAAATGGGCTTTGTAGTGCATATTGTGGACAAGTGATTTACAGTGAATATTATTTAAAATCATGCGAGTGAGTGGTGATTATTCAAGTCTAGAATTTCGCAGTGTTTGTACTAACCAGAGCCTGGGTAGTAATTAATTACCTACATGTAATTGAATTGCATATTTATGTTGTGTTTTCCAAAACACTTTTCATTTCTTTCGCATAGATAATTGTCAATTAAGAGCTATTAACTATGCTCTTACACCGTTAGCTAATTATAATATTATTGCATTATCTATGCGTTTTTTGTGCACCAAAACAGGAAAATTGTAACGTTATCAACTGTTTCTCATGTCATTTGTTTTGTTGTAAAGAAGTGTTTAATGCATGTGATGTGTTGGTATTGGGTGCCGTGTCAAAGCAGAATATTCATAATCCGAATCAGATGCAGCCGAATATTCATTTTCAAAATATTCAAATTCCGAAAGCTTAAAGCTTCATTCACATAAATAATGATTAGTTTTAAGGTTTATATGTTTGCGAGCATTCACAGTGCTTGAAAGTGGGAAGTGTGAATGCTCGTATTTAGATATATGAAATTCAACTTTCTTAAACGTAAACATTAATGCAAATGCTTATGTGAATGAGGCTTTAAGTTTGCAGAAAATTATTCAAATTCCGAATGATGTTGCAGCCGAATATTCATTTTCAGAATATACAAATTCCGAACGTTTTAGCCGCATTGACAGCCCGAAATTTGTGAAGTCTGTCATATGGTAATGTTACTTGCGTGCACAACACCAAATTTTAGTACTGCGAATGCACCTACACCGAGCTACACATTGCCATATGACAGACTTTTGAACACCAGAAATTCTACAATATTTTTTATACACAGGAAAATGCATACACAAGAAGATTCAAATCTAGAAAATTCATAAGTAATAAAATCAAAATATTAATTCACAGGGTAATTCAAATCTAGAATTTTAGATTTGGCATAAAATCGAGCATAAAATGCAAACATAGGGAGATGCAAATCTAGAAAAGTTATAATCAAAGGATCAAAGCCAAGTATGTGGGACTCAAGACTGGTATTGGGTTGTTCATTTTGTACCTAATTTATCCCCTTGTGTGGAAGAGATTTGCATCTTCTTGTGTTTGCATTCGGTTCGCATCTTCCTATGCATCTTTTAATGTAGGAATTTTATTACGTATACATTTTCTATATTTTAATTTTCTTGTGCAGGCATTGTATGAATATTTTAGGATCATATTTTCTGGTGTTGAATTGCCACCCTTAAGCATTTAGTTTTAAGGTTTAGATTTATGTTTACGTTTAAGAAAGTTTGAATAAATCTAACTAAATATGAGCATTCAAAGTGCTTGAAAGTGGGAAGTGTGAACGCTCGTATTTAGTTACATGAATTTAAACCTGGGACATGAACCGAACCAAAAACAGTAACGAAAACCGAAACTAACCGCAGTAATTTTAGCGAACCAACGAACCGTTATAGAATAAATAAAATGATGGTTGTAAACTGGTTGGGAACGTTTTAAAGCATTAAGAATTTCGTCAAAATGCTTATACAAATTTTTAAAGAAATTTATCATAGTATTTTAGTCCAAAACTAGAACGAATTTTAATATTAATTGCTTGTTATTTAATAAATCGAAACGAAACCAGTGTTTTGAAAAACGGTTACCGGTTCAGTTTTTTGATTCGAGTCCCCGATTGAAACGTAAACATAAATGTAATTCTGGTGTTTGTTGTGGCAGCCTTGGCACTGACTCGTCGTAACGGATGCCTCCGCTGGATGTAATTCCTGCGAAGTCCATGGAATCGCCTCGCAATGGAGATATGGTCAGCTCGATGCAAACAGTTGGCCGCGGGGGGCACAGCACCAGCACTAGCACCAGCACCGGGAGCATGTCCGTGGGGGGCCTCATGCTGCTGCTCCGCACAGCGCTGTACGACTACGACGCCCAAGGCGAAGACGAGCTATCCCTGCGGCGCGGCCAGATCGTCGAGGTGTTGTCCACCGACTCCAAGATCTCCGGCGATGAGGGCTGGTGGACGGGCAAGATCGGCGACAAGGTGGGCATCACTCTTACAATCGCTGTACAATCTCTGTGTCTGTACAGCCCATACTTCAGTTTCAAATCAACCATTAGTCTCTACAGTCGCGCTTACACTTTAAGCCCTGTTCGCACGAGGATTATTTGATTCTACCAAGTTCTGAATCCTGGAAAATAAGTTTTCTTCTTTCTAGTGAGAATACCTGTTAAATTGCGGTGCCGCTAAATTAATTCTTCAATGAGTCTTGGAAAAGAATTTATAATTTATTAATTGCTTCAAACTCATGAATTTGAATGAATCTTGAAACTTCTTCTTTTCCAGGATTCAGAATCTTAGTAGAATCTTCAAAGAATCGTCGTGCGAACAGTACTTTAAAGTCACACTTATCAATGCTTACAGTCTACTTCAAGTCATACTTACACAGATACACGTAAAAAGAATAAAATCAATACAAACCAGTTTGTGGGAGTCAAGAAGGGTATTAGGTTTTTTATTTATGAATCGATGATGTTTATTGACTGAATACGTCGAAGAATACGTGTAATGGAAGGATAAAAAATTACTGTAATTCAGTCAGTTTTTTAAATTTCTCTCAGGGACTAAAAGTTTTGATGTAGACTAACAATTAGAACAGTAATTACAAAACTGTTTACAAAATGATCTTACGTGAAGTCAAAGCCGAAATTTAATAAATAAAATACTAACTGAATTCCAGTATTTTTTGTATCCTTTCATTTCTTTATTTTGTTCAGTTTAATTAGAGTTTTTACCAAAACCTAGTATGTGGGACTCAAAAATATTTCTCTATTTTAATTCAATGAGAGTTTCTACAAAAACTAATAATTTGGAACTCAAGACGGGTGTTAGGTTTCTTTATTTAGTTTAGTTAAATGTAAATCTGTACAATTCTTCGCAGATCAGCTCATTTCAACATCAACATTTTATTCTTACCCCACATTTACAATCTCAACATATTGTTCAACAATCACTGCAATCAGCCTCATCGAAACACTTGTTCAGTTTGTTTTCTATGTAACTGTGTTATTTTATCTAGATTAGTAAATAACGTAAACAAAATTTGCGAGCAGTATGAAAGCAAATCTCGTTTTGATTGTAGCTAACAACCCTTACAATCTTTATTTTTAGTCATACAATTACTACAATCAACAACTATTGTATTTATAATCACACAATCTGTAAACAAAGTAATACAGTATTAAAAGTCACATAATTTTATAAAATCAAGCAATCACTGATAATCACTTAAGCCTACCGCGCACTAGCGATTTTGTTGCGACAACTTAAAAATCACCAAAATAAAACACATTGAATTATAAGTGAGGTAGCGCACACATGCAACTATTTAATCAGAGCAACTAAAAAATTTCATCTTCAAAGAAATTATTTATTACGCCAGAAAAATTTACCGGTCGTACATGCTTCAAAGTTCTTCGAAGTGCGCAAATTGAGGGACTTCATGGTGACATGTGTCAAAAAATTAAACGTCACATGACGTTTCTTGATATTATGCGCACTTCGAATCACTTTAAAGCTTCTGGCAGACATGTACAATTGGTAAATTTGTTTGGCGGGTGTGCTTATTAATTTCTTTGGATGCCCCTTATTATGTACATCAAGTACCAGTAGTAGTATAATAAGTCACTTAGTACATGTTAAAATACTTCTTTAAAATAGCTCCCTGTTTGAAATACCCCGGATGCAAATTTTATATTTACATTTTCTTGAAGGCAAGATTTGAATTAAGAGACCCGTCTATCTCCTAAAATCCAGCATAAAATGTACTAACGTAGCGAGTGTTTTGTGGGCAGTACAAAAATGGTTAAATTCCATTCCAACAAGGATTATATAGTTAAAGGATCAATAATTAACAGTTGTGCCATTTTAAAATTTTTATTAAAAAATTCATAAAATTTTCCAATTTATGTAAACTTTACACAGTTATATCTCATGATAGAAATTTATTTTTAAAAAAAGGCTCATCTGTAGATCCGTTCTTTCTCTATTAAATTTACAAAAAAAGCATTATCTTGAAGTCAATAATAAACTGACAGTTTACTCGCAACGGAAACACTTTTACAATATTTATCATCTTCAAAATTACATTGCATTACTAGGAGGCAGCAAAGTACGAGTTTCGGGCAGCTGCAGTAGTGGGGAAGGGAGTGGAATAGAAAAAAATAGTAAAATCGAGAGTATTCTAGGAATTCGGAAAAAACCTATTTAGACGGGCCACTTAATACAAAAAGTCATTTCTGTCAACTTTCTGCCTTTTATTTTTTATGTTGCCTAAAGTTAGTGACTTTTGTACACGTCGGGACGTCGACAGCCGTTTTTATTTTGTATTTTGTAACAATCAGATGTCATACCTGTCATAAGTTGTTCTTGGAAATAAGGGAAGAAATAACAGTTATGTTTAACAATGTACAAAACGATATTGTCAAATCAAAATCACAAGTGAAGGTTTTGTCAACTGTCAATCTGTTTGTTTTTCTGGGTGCGAGGACATCTTGGCGTTGATCGCAAACTTCAGATTAGTCCGATTAGTTTTTAAATATTGTACAGTCAGATGTAAAGCGAGTTTGTTCTCCAGGTGGGCATCTTCCCGGCGAACTTCGTGGCAGAGTACGACCCGATCGACCAGGTGAACTCGGTGATCGGGGACATCCACCCGGTGGAGATCAGCTTCAGCGAGCTGGAGCTCGAGGAGGTGATCGGAGTGGGCGGGTTCGGCAAGGTGTACCGCGGGATCTGGAAGGCTCGCGAGGTGGCCGTGAAGGCGGCGCGCCAGGACCCGGACGAGGACCCCTCCGTCACGCTGGAGAACGTGCTGAAGGAGGCGCAGCTGTTCTGGCTGCTCAAGCACGAGAACATCGTGTCGCTGGAGGGCGTGTGTCTGCAGGAGCCCAACCTGTGTCTCGTGCTAGAGTACGCGCGCGGCGGATCGCTGAATCGGGTGCTCGCGGGCAGGAAGATCCGGCCTGATGTGCTTGTGGACTGGGCTATACAGATCGCGCGCGGCATGAACTATCTGCACTCTGGTGCGCCCATCTCGCTCATACATCGTGACCTGAAAAGCTCCAACGGTAAGACACATTTATTTATTAATTCATATTTAATTACTTAATTAGTTTATTTTATTGACCACAAAAAGTGGAAAGTCCGTAATTTAACAGTAGAATCGTAGCATTTCTGTGTAAGAGAAATATCAGCAGTCCCATGCGTTACCCTCTATCGTTACCGTTGTTTATCGAACTGGCCCGTATTTTCTGTCTCTCTTATACTTCGTGTTACTGATTTTCCCTGTTACAACCTCTAGCCGGTGCCCGATAACTCCTTTGGAATCAAATTAAATATCAAACTCCCTACAAATAAAGATTATAAAAGAGTCTAATTCCCGAAAGTGCAATAATACTTATATTTACGTATCCGGCTCGAAGGACCAATATTTAAAAATAAAATAGCCTTGTTCGGGGAAAAACAGTAATACTCCTTGTATTTAAATATTGCTCCTTCGAACAGTATATAAGTTTGTTACATCGTATCGAGAAATGTATATATCTACGTCACCGGCTCGAAGGACCAATATTTAAAAATAAAAGTCTTGTTCAGGAAAACCAATCAAAATCCTTGTATTTAAATATTGGTTCTTCGAGCCGTATATAAGTTTTTGCTGCATCGTATCGAGAAATGTACGTACCCGGCTCGAAGGACCAATATTTGTATATAATATTCAGGAAAAAACTTAATTGTTTTAAATTATTTTGCGAAAACATACACTGTTCGGAATATTTTCATGATAGGTATTGTTTTATGTAATCATATTAAATTTATGATAATAATAAGTTGAACTCGATACTGGTAAGGGAGATGAATAAAAAGCAAATTTATGTACATGATTCTGAAATAAAACAGCAGAGAACTATCTTGAAAATGGAATGTCCAATAACGACTAAGCCATTTATAGTGTAGCTAGAGCTTAACGAGAGCCCGTTTCGATAAAATGTGAGTTTTGTAACTCCCCTTACAGTATAACAGAAAACTTTTATTATACGTTTCGAATATCGGCGACGTAAAAATTTATAGCTTTCCTATACTTCCAGAAACTTTTGTACAAAACCAAACATTACCATGAAACTTTTAGTGTCAAAAGTTATAAGTTGAAATTTAATAATAAAATGTTGCACGACATGAGAAAGCAATAAAATCGTATCAAACGAAACAGTTATCTTTTCACTTTTATGCCAAAATTATGAAACTGAAATTGAACCAGTGTTTCAGGGCCAGGCCTCACCTATATGCGCTCGGGTACCATATAAAGGCATCAATAATTTTGAATTTATAATTCCGTGAACTGTAGATAAGATTTATCAGCTGAGAACAGCATGGCAGATAAGATTTCTCGCTATGAATGATTGTAAAAGAAGTTGAAAAGAATGCAGCAACTCTACCTGCTGTTTTACTGATAAATGATAGATATGCCAAGGTCTGTTTGAACGCGTAACGTGCATTCATACGACACAACAGAACCCACATGAACCGGGATAAAATTCAGTTACGTCAAATCTACTAAATGGACATTTAAATCATAATATCACAAGGAAACCTTATTTTATTATAAATTTATTTTTAGTTGCAACCTTTCGAAATGTTTAGAAATATGACAGACATTTTTAAACTTCCTTATACAATATTTTTTTGATGTTATGTGTCTAGTAAAATATTTTTGTGATAAATTGGTTCTAGAAATAGCTTCTGTTGTCATAATAGAAATATTATTTATTTAATACCTGGATTATTTGATATATAATGATATCTCTGATGTCATTTTATTTTGATTATAATTACTGATCAAAGTTCGGTTAAAATAAATTATTGTATTATGTTGTTAATTAGTTACAACATAATATTTAATATTAAAAACACCTATTCAACCAGGGGCTTAAAACTGAAAAACATTTTCAAATTTTGAAAAAAAAAGTTTATTCCGTGATCAGTAAGTTTAGTACTATAATGTCCGATACTGTCATTCTAATATGTACCTCAATTTATGGTACAGAGATTGTATTACAAAATGGTGTAGTTCAGAAAAAAACAATAAAGCTCTTTGTATTCAAATATTGGTCCTTCGAGCCGGGTACGGAAATATAAACCATTACTCGATACAATTTAGTAAAAACTTATACAGGGTAATTATTTGAAGTCATAGTTAAATGGAAAACTCTGTATACATACGAATATGGTACATACATAAACAAAGATATATCAAATACATTTTATTTGAAGAGTTTTACTTCAAATAAAACTGAAAAAATAAAAAAGGACAGACCGATGAATCATCCTGTATTTGCGTATCCGGCTCGAAGGACCAATATTTGAATGAACAAAGATTGATTGTGTTTTCTGGGCAAGACCATTTTGTATTCAAACAAATTTAACAGTAGTTTATTTTGTGGCACAAATATAAAAATAAATTAAAGGTTTTAAGTGACTACAGAGCAGTGTGTGGCTTACAAATAGTTGTCAGAGTCTTACGAAAAGTAGTTTTTAGGTTGATCACTTACCAACACCACTCCTAACCGAAAATAATAAATAATTCATGCGTTTGTGATGAAATTCCCATTTGATTTGCATCACATTATCGCGGTAGATAGTTTTTGTTTTGCTCTCGCACCTACGTTAGAAATAAATGAATATCTAAATTAGTGTGCGCGATTTTCCTTTCGTTGCCAGTGTTTTGTTTACTTCCACTGGCAATTGTTTCTGGCTGGAGATTTTTCACGGTGCTTCTGTCGACCTTGTGCGGTTAAGATTCGAGTTCAACGACTTTTAAAAGAGTTGCGTACACACTCGGACATAACTGATAGATAGAAATGCTTCTTGAATACCGATTCTAGATGGATACTAGTTTTTTACCTTCTTTTACGAGTACTCACGGTGTGACACTGGAAAAATAGGAACTATGAATTATTTATTTCAAATCGTTCAACTTTTATGTGGTCTGTTTTTCATTATTTTTACAGTATTATATTATTCAACAAGAGTTTAACGATTACAAAAAAATTTACGGCACTCGATAAGTAATTATTCTTTTAAACTTTAGTAACCTATTTTATTTTTGATATTTATCTACTATATTTAAAGTTTAAACCCTGGTCACATTATTATTATAATTATGTCCCTGGGAAATTAGTAAAGTATAGTCATTTGTTTAACTAGACAAAAAAATAATAGATTTACTACCGCGGCTAGTTTTATAGACAAGGCGCAGCCGAGGCTATGAATCTAGCTTATAAGGAAAAGAAGAATTTCTAATTGATAGCTTCAAAACAGTCAATTTCTCGGTCAATTTCTTTCCAAGATGCAGAAGTATGAATGAATCCTCAAAGAATCCATGTGTGAACAGGGCTTTACCTAGCTCAGAAAGTTTTATTGGCCCAAAACCATAATACAAGAAGTTTTATAGGTCAACTAAGTTGAGTAATAATGGGAACAATCGCCTAATGAAAGTATTATGCGATAGTGGTAGATAAACACATGTTTCTTTTACTATTTATTTATTATTACGTCTGTTTGTAATTATTATTTAATTTTTAATAGTAATTACCTACAAATGTCATAATTACAATAATAAAACTCAACATAATAGAGATATAAAAAGTAAGATTCTATTCCAGCCAAGTGTGAAGGTCATTCTTCAATAGTTATGTTAATTTTACCGTATGTACAGCGTTCAATTTGTACGTAATAACCTCTGCATTAAATTATAGCTAAAATGTAACAGTACTTATAATATTTAGCACTCAGTTAAGTTTGTTTTTTCCATTTTATATTGCAACACTGTAATGGAGTTATTAATTATTTCTAAACTTATTGATTGGATTTCCGTTCTCACAGATGTTTTCTTTTCTCCATTATTTCCAAAGCCGTAGAGAATTGATTTTTTACTTTAATTAATTTAATGCTAAGTTGCAAAGTCTAATTTAAATTTCTATTTGCTGAATTTGTAAATATTTTTAACTGTTGGTTTAGTTCTAATTGCTTTTCCAAAAATAGGAGATACGTTACGAAATCAGAATTTTAATTAGTTTTATTCAAATGTAAACTTACGTTTAAGTTGATTTGTAATGCCACTATACTGTGGCATTTTAAAAACAGTTTCATAGTTCACGTCTCAATTTAAAATATTTGTTTAGTACTTGAAAACTAAAAATATTGTAGATTACACACAGTTTAAAATGGTAGCAGGAATATATTTTGCATAAACAGTAATTTTATACAAAATTTCGAAAATTGAAAGAAACATGGATATTAAATGATAGGTAAACGACATAATATAATATAACTACAATTTAACTGGGAATTATTGAAATAGATATGTGCATTAATTAAAATTAATACTTTGTGCATTAACATAAAAATATTTATCTTTAAGAGCCTATTGCATGGCAATAATACGCATTGAAAAACGAGTAATTTTTGTGAGGATCTCAATCTAATACTGTTATACGTATGATGTTGAATTGTTGTATGTAGATTAAGGAAGAATAATAAAAGTGCGGAATCTTCAAAATCTTTAATTAATGTAATTAGTTTGGCTTTAATAATTATGCGAAATTCGGCGAAAATTGTACAAGTTTAGATATAATTTATGGCAACTCTGTTGATAAAATTATAGTTTTATTGTTTTTCCGCCCTTTTTACATCATTTAATCTTTAAACTCAATGATAACTTTTATAGTTCATTCATGAGATCCTCACGAAATTCTAGTGTTTAATTTCTTTTTATCTCTAATTGTTGTCGGAACAATATATAGTTTGAATTTTTCAATTTAACAATGCTTTGTCGTTACTAATGTAAAATTTCAGATTTTTATTTTGAGCAATATAGCCAGAATCGTGAATTCTGATTCTTATTGCAGTCAAGAAGAATAGCCCCTTAAATAAATGTATAGAATCGGTATAGAATTTAAAATTGAGAAATATTTTATTTATAGTGTGCTCTCCTAAAAGCATGTATTTTTTAAATAAAATAAGATATTTTCGACAAAACATTAGGTACATGCACGAAGTATAATATAAACACAGGAGTGGACACTCTGTATCTTAACAATAGCGTAGATTCGTGGCATTTCTGTTTACCCTGTGCGAGAGAAAGATTTAAGACGTACAGTTGGGAAGATTACGATTTGAGTAAAATGCGGTTGGCAACATTACGGTTATGCATAACTACGATTTGACAAAAATACGTAGGTATTAGATAAATTCCGTGTTGAATTATTCCAGTTAGGTATAGTTGCGTTTTGGTTAAATTACGGTTTACCTGAAAACGATTTGACAATATAATATTAGTCGAAGTTGCGGTTTGGTCAAATTACGGCATGTGAAATTACAGTTTGTTTAGAATACAGTTGTGCTAAATTACGGTTTGACAAAATTCCAGTTGAACCAATGAGGTCTTGCACTGATTTTTTTATTGCGTTAATAGAAAGAATAATAAAAAACATAAGACCCGTATTTCGTGTTTTTAGCAAAATTTATCTCTATTATTGAAAAAATTAACTTTAAAAATAATTTTGTTCAAAATGCGGCTGAATTGCACCACTTCTCCCCTAGTCCAGTGACGTATGTTGGCCTGTTTTACTGCTACCCAATCAGAAAGTTGCAGACTTCGCAGCTGCGCAATAGAAACTGAAATGTCAAAACAACCATAGATCCTATTATGTATGGATTGATACCCAATGGTTAGAAAATTATAAAATTAAATTTTTAAATAAAAATAACAATTGAATAATAAAGATTTGATAAAATTGTATTAATTAATCGTACACTAGATTATCCAAGTGTATAATATAAACTTTATTCCATATTCAATTATTTCTGAAGTGATCTATCCATTAACATATAAGTTCTGTGAAATACCTACACTTTCTTGTTTTATGATTGGCTCTGCTTGGAATAGGCTTACGTACGTCACAATTTTGGCGACATTTCAAATGCATTCAACTTTGAAGCGTTTTTTCATAATATATAAACAAACATTTTAAAACTTAAATCATATCTAACGACTATTTAAAACTTGCTAATTCGAATTAAAGAAAAAACAAGATACTTTTTTTCTTTTGCAAGACCTCATTACAGTTTGACTAAAATACAGTTTGGCTTCATTATTTTTGATCAAACTAAGTTTTGACAAAACTATATTTGACTACATAAGCGGACGCCTCATAGAAATCTAATTTTCAATACCATGCAAGTATCCTATTAGAAACAAGATAATTTAGAGATAAACATCAGCTCTTTTGCGTTCTAGTGTCCACATTGTCACTATAATCCTCTAATCCAGCATACACAGACGTAAATACCATTGGACTTTCCTATAATGGATATGTGCATCCACATGACATATCTCTGCATTGATTCTCTCCTCTCTTAGATGTACTCTCCTCTGAGCTGGGTTACAAACCTGTTGTTTACCTACGGAGAGCTCAGATCGATGAAATAACCAAATGCTAAACTATCTGTTGCATAATTACGTCTGTGCGTTTGTGTGCACCAGTGCCGTAGGAGAGGACACTACAGACAGAATTTTTACCCCACTCAAAGCGAGTGATTTTGAAGAAAGTTGGTGTCTTCATTAAGGCGGTTCACTGCTAGTACTCTAAACACCAAAAATTGCTTGTTACTTTTCCTATTAAAATCAGCTCTAAATGAAAGATTTTTATGAAAACTAATATATCAATCGATAGATAAAAGTTTTCTCTATGCTTGCTTAATGGCAGATTTTTTATTTTTTACCAGCATTTTTTAAATTTAGTCCATTAAAAAATGTCATTTTTTATTACGGATATAAAATAGATTTGACTCAAATTTTTGAAAAACTGTCATTAGAGAAGCATAGTGTGATGAATTTTCTACCAAATTATTACAAAGTTTATACAATTATCTCAATATTTACCATAATTTTGATAAGATTACTAAAGTCATTATCACCCGAAAATACGACAGATACTCCTGAACTAATATAAGCTCCACCTCTATGAGACGTAGTACACTCCTATGTAAAAGAAAATTTAACGAGTCTAAAATGAATGACACAATAGGCTACTTTACCATAGTAGCAAATTCGTAATCCAGTCAATTATATTGAAACGAGACCTCAAAAATGAGTTATTGCCATGAAAAAAGTTTTTAAAAAGTTAATAGTTCTTTAAATATTTGAGATTTTACTTATAAATACATCTACGTCACAATAATGCGTTTTCACGTGTATTCTTACTTACAGTAATAAAGAAACTACCAAATTGTATTTTATATTTTGTAACATTTCGAACATTTGATTTGACATGGAGAACATTTTAATTCCAGCCCCATGGTTTGAGAAAATTGCAGCTATACATCTACGTCACACAAACTTTAAAAATTAATTACAGCTTTATTAAGAACAATTAAGACTTATCAGTACTCTCAATCGCTTTCAAATAACATGAAGTTTCAATAAAAACTTTAAAAAATGGTAAACTACTCTTTTGTAAAATGTGTTTACAATTATTACAATTTAACGACTGTCTGTTCGCTGTGCCTAGACTTGCGCAGCTACTGCCTCGGTGCACATTTGAGATATTAACTATTTGGGCCCCTTTTGAATAATCTGCTTCGCCGCTACTGCGCTTGATAGTGGCAGGCACGTAATGGCACCACTACCACTGCAAGAGCGATCCGGTTTGCGTAGAGGTCAGCTAGAACTCCGGGCAATTCTCTCAATTCAGCGCGAATTTATTCCGTAGTAGTGCGTAGCGTACAAGTCCCACGCACTCCATGCGTGTGTTTGTTTACTCTGTGAGGAGTTGCTATAGCAACCACGACGATGTTTATTTGTTTTGGATCTGATTATCATATTATCGCAGAGATTTACGATATGTTGTGGAAACCGCTCAACGGATTTGGGGGAGACTGTTTCACAAAGGGAACTTAAATTAATGGAAATGTATTTATCAGACTAAAAGGGCGATTCTTTTTAAACAAAATATGAATTCTTTGAGGATTCTTCCATGTTTCTGAATCCGAACAAAAATAGCAATAAATTAGAAATACTTCTTTTTCTGATTGAAGATTCAATTTAGAGCCACCGCTATTTGTTAGGAAATTCTTACAAGGATTATTTTTCTCAAAATTCTGGAGCAAGAAAAAATCCTTCTGTGAACAAGGCTTAAGAGGCCCGTCTACTATCTAAAATCCAGCATAAAATGTACTAACGTAGCGAGTGTTTTGTGGCCAATACAAGAAAATGGTAAAATTTTATTTCAACAAGGATTTAATAGAGAAAGAATGGATCTACAGATGTGCCTTTTTAAAATGTTTATAAAAAATTGTACATGAATATAAAAATTCCGAAAATTTTTAAAAAATTTCCTATTTATGCAAACTTTACACGGTTATATCTGATGATACAAATTAATCTGTAGATTTATTCTTTCTCTATTAAATGTTTATAAAAACATTATCTTAAAGTCAATAATAATGACAGTTTACTCGCAACGAAATAGTTATTTATGTTACAAGGACGAAAAATGCAAGTTCTCGTACGACCTAAGGAGTACGAGAGCTTTTTCGTCCGTGTATCATACACTATTTTTTATTCGATTGTAAGTGAGAACTTAAAATAACTAGAATATTAATATTTTATTATAAATTCTAAATTTTTGTTTAGTTTGCTAATTGTAGTTATCTGCGGAACAGACAAATGAAACAAAAAAGAACCAAAAATTATTCGACTGTGTCAGTTTGCTTAAAAAAACGCGTTTGCGTACGAAAAGTACTTCTCGGCCTAAGACGAAAAGTGGGTCACCTAGCAACGGCACAAATATTAATACTCTACCTAAAAGGTTAGCTTTTCGTCCGAATATCTTAACCAAAAAACGTCACTTTTTGACATAATCGAATAAAAATACTTATTACAGTATTTTTCAACTTCAAAATGACATTGCATAACTAGGATGCGACAAAGTACGAGTTTCGTGCTGGATTCAGGCAGCCCTAGTAGTGGGGAAAAGAGTAAAATCGAGAGTATTCTATGAATTCGGTAAAAACGTAGACGAGCCGCTTAATAGAAACAATTATTTTCACATATTTTTATTATAGTACATTAAAGTACAGTTGTTTATATTCTTGCACAATATGCACAAATTAAAAATAAGAAATAATCTAACAAAAATAGTTTTATAGTTATTTATGTAACAAATAGTTTTAGAGAATGAATCTATTAACTAGCGAGGCGCAAGCCGAGTAAGCCATCTAAAACTCAGTTTGTGTACGTGTTACATACAATTTTTTTTTAGTTAGTTAAATTTATTAATTAATAATTCTATTCGAATTTAATATCCAATCAAGTTAAAGACATTCAGCATAATATGTGGGATCTGAATCACTCAAAATATTTTTAAATGCGTATGTGGTATCTACAGTCGATAGTTTTATTTTTAGCTCCAATAGGTCTAGGTTGAATTTATAATGCCAAGGCACTCAAACGTAAAACAAAGTAAACATGTACTACGTAGTCCAACAGTTCTGTTTACAAATTTATGACAATTCAGTACAGTAAATATCAATTTACAACAGTAAACCAAACAACTTTATTTCCCATGTCACAAATTTTATACTCCGCTAAAAAACTGTAAAATATGCTCCGGTTCCCTGGTAGCGTGTTTTATAATCTAATATAAGGCATAACCATATTTCTGGATACAAATTGGCAGTAAAAGTGTCCCCTACTTAGAGTAATCATAACATATGCGTCTGGTTTGCACGTTTCCATGACGACGACCGTCAGGTGTTCGCCTGGCTTCAGTGCTTTTTCATCCGTGCTTATACGTCCGAAGACGACAATAGTGCACTTTCATCCGAAGATTATTAGGTAATCCCTTCGACCATACATAGGAATAGACAAATAACGCAAGCCTTTGTTGTGAAGCAAAGAACTAGCGTAGCGGTGTGAAGAGGAGTATGACCTGCAGACACCTTGAAGTGTTGCAGTTTGCCTATTTTCATTCTCTGTTTCTGTTCCATGACAACAAACCAGAAGTCAGCAATGTGCAACACTCTATCATGTCCTCACCTCCTTTGCCCGCCTATAGCTACTGCTCTCCGCTACCGTACTTCTTGCCTTCACAACATCGTATAGAGTAAAATTCAAATAGCTAGGACCCTGGACTGCGCGAGAAGGCAGAGCTTGTCATGTACTGTCCGTTTTACAAAAGCGGAGCTAGCGAGTATATGCTGCGCTGCACTTCACTTAATTTTCAAAGAAAACTAAAATATAACTCAATCACAATCAATTACAAAATTCGCAGGGTTACACGAAGCAAAACACTACGAATGTCAACATGAGAATAACAGATATTGAAGCTGATGTTCTGTAGAACAGACAGTAGCGTAGTTTCCTCTTGTTTATCGTCTATGCTTCTCTCTCTAAGACTAGAATTCGTACTTCGCGCAGGGTTCTAGCTATTTGAATTTTACTCTACTACAGCATTGAGTGTTATCTGTCTGTACCTATATATGGTCGAAGGATAATCCCAATCCCTTCTCTCTCTAGATCCATTCTTTCTCTGCTTAATGTTTATAAAAACATTATCCTGAAGTCAATAATAATCTGACAGTTTTCTCGTTACGAAAACACTTTTACAGTATTTTTCAACTTCAAAATAACATTGCATAGCTAGGATGCGGCAAAGTACGAGTTTTGGGTTGGTTTCAGGCAGCCATAGTAGTGGGGAAAAGAGTGGAATGAAATAAAAGTAAAATCGAGAGTACCTATTCTGGGTATTCGGTAAAAATGTAGACGAGCCACTTAATCTTCGATGGCAGATTTTTTATGTACTGTTTTCTTTTGTGTCTTTGGAAATAAATATCTATTATTATTATTATTAAAATGCATGATTTTCTTCTTCGGATGAAGAAGCACGACACCGTTCGGACTGCACCGCCGCCGCCTGTAAGCGAAGGCGAAAGTTTGTGTGTCGCTCGTGTTTTGTTATTGTAGGTCAGTTGACTGAGTGGAGGGGCGAAGCCCACGTGGGAATTGTCTCGCCACACTGGGCCCCCATGTGGGATCCCACAATTAATTTGGGAACAAATGGACACTAGACGCACATTATCTTTGGTATTTTGTTGGGGGAATATATAACACTGATCATAGTGAACGCTACACAAAGATTCTTAGAGGATTCTTTCATATTTCTGAATTATAGTTCCACTATTATATATTCCACTCTTTTCCCCACTACTAGGGCTGCCTGAAGCCAGCCCGAAACTCGTACTTTGCCGCATTCTAGCTATGCAATGTCATTTTGAAATTGAAAAATACTGTAAAAGTGTTTTCGTTGCGAGTAAACTGTCAGATTATTATTGATTTCAGGATAATGTTTTTATAAACGTTTAATAGAGAGAGAATGGATCTACAGATGTGCCTTTTTAAAATTTTAAAAATTAATTTCTATCATGAGATATAACCGAGTAAAGTTTGCATAAAATAGGATTTTATTGTGAATTTTTCGGAATTTTTATATTCATGTACAATTTTTTAATCAAAGTTTTAAAAAAGCACATCTGTAGATTCATTCTTTTTCTATTAAATTCTTATTGAAATACAATTTTACCATTCTTGTACTGGCCACAAAACACTCGCTACGTTAGTACATTTTATGCTGGATTTTAGGTAGTAGACGGGCCACTTAAAGACAATTCTTATTCTTAAATTTTGTGAACACAAACCCACCTTAAGATATAAAAAATAGTTCGTATATTTTATTCCAAATACGTCTGCGTTAGTCGGAAGTGTAGCATGATTTATGTAATATAAATTAATAATTTAATTGTCTATGTCTCGTAAAATAAATTATGTACACATAACCATGTGTAGCGGTTTTTTGATTAGAATATTAATAGTTTTAAATCGTCATAGAGCCACGACTATTATTGATTCACAACCAAACGTCGATGTATATTTAAAACCAAAACACATTTTCTTCTTACTCGACTCTTTGTTTCAATAAAGTTATTCATATCAAGTCTGAATATATTTAAAAACGTAAAAAATAAAAACAACGTGTAGAAGTGGAAAATACTATACAAGGAAATTAAATCAACTAATTGCGTTTTACTAGTTTATGTTTGAAGGAATGGCAGAACAAGTTTTTGTTGAGTTATTTATAATTTCAAACCTATTAAAAATCATGACGTTATTTTTAGAGTACGAAAAAAACAAGCTGATAAACAAGCAAATAACGTCTAATTAGTATTTCGTTGAAGGCGACAGGTATTCAATTGTGAAGCTGATAAAATGTCTTTTAGCTTAATTTATTGTCGGGCCTGTTCAAATATTTATTCTCTTATCTGTGTTCCTCGTTCGCAAACGTTATCGATTTACAACTCAACAAACAAAAAATACAAAAATTTAGTAATTTGGTTCTAGATCTACACGAAACCTTGGGAAATCCAATGCCGCAAACCGCGTTTCGATATCTGTTCAAAATTTTGAAATTTTTCACCTCAAAAATTAACTACCTATCCATATTCATAACTGCAATAACTGTTTCCGCACATAGTTTGTTAATACGCACCAAATTTTATTTCTTTAATATGCCATTAAATAAAAAGCTAACTTTAAAATAAAAAAGAGAACCTACAAAAACTCTACTTTACACTATACAGGCTGTTTCCTTTAAAACAACCAGACCTTTTTTGGCGAACTAATGACTAGAGAAAAATGTTATACACAAAAAATGACCAACAAAAGGGGCTTCATTTAATAGAAATAACAAACAAAAAATTCAACTAGTGGTTCTCGAACAGCAAAATAAAATTATACTTTTTAAAATGGTAAACTATATAAATTTTTAGTGCATCATGCCCATGTCACACCGGCGTGGCATGAAGCACGGTGCTCGATGTGGCATTTGTGCTTTGTTCAAAGCTGTCAAAAGGGTGTCACACCGGTATAGCAAAATGCCATACGAAAATTTGTATATTGCTATGTTCACTTCGTACTTTGAAGGTTTTTGAAAATTATTTTTATTTTTATTTTTATTTATTCATCAATTCTTTGTGTTAATTAAATCAATAAATTAGTTCATATATTGACAAAGGCTTAAAGTGTTATATTCTTATTATTTAATTACTTACTGTTATTATTTTGCCATCAATTTGTCATGCCGGTGTGACATGGGCATTAGATAGAGAATTTTTTTCTGATTTTTTTTAAAATTTTAGTGCAAATGTCAAATGCATCTCACTTATGGCCATTTGTACCGCTTCCAATTAAATTTTAAGTATCACTTAGGTAAATGAAAAATATCTAATCGAACTTATGACAGCAATGTTATTTTTACGTTTGACAATTTGATTTTGATTCGATATTGTTCATTTAAGTGGAAGCGGTGCAAATGGCCATTAACCTCATAGAAAATACAATATATTAAATAAATAGGTATGTCGGCCAAAAAATATAATACATACTGTGTGCGTTAGGTACTTGCACATCGCTCGGTTTTATTAAAGCACCCCGCTTCGCGTCGTAAAATAGGGGCGCCGCTATTTTCATCGAGTTGTTCCTCGATGAAACGAATGTATCTCATTTCAGACGTATCTTTTGTATTTGATTTCGCGCAAAACTTTGATGTATTTGTCACCGATGAAATAGAAATCCATCGCGGACGGGTGCGTTCTTTCGTTTCATCGAGGAGTTCCTCGATGCTCCTCGACCGGTGTGCCATAGGCATTATGATTTTTGATATATTTGCGTGTTTTAAATATCGATTTGTGATAAAAAAATAATAAATGAATTCTCTTTTCAGTACTACTAAGTGAAGCAATAGAAAACGACGACCTCCAGTTCAAAACCCTGAAGATAACCGACTTCGGTCTGGCGCGCGAGGTGTACAAGACAACGAGGATGTCGCAGGCAGGCACGTACGCCTGGATGGCGCCCGAGGTCATCAAGAACTCCACGTTCAGCAAGGCGAGCGACGTGTGGTCGTACGGCGTGCTGCTGTGGGAGCTGCTGACGGGGGAGACGCCCTACAAGGGCATCGACACCCTCGCCGTGGCCTACGGCGTCGCTGTCAACAAACTCACGCTGCCTATACCCAGCACCTGCCCGCAACCCTGGCGGGAACTCATGGAAGGTGAGAAGAAGTTATCTTAAACCTTCCTCAGGTTTCATACGATTTCATTCAGTTTACAAAACTTCCTACATTTATAATAATTATAAAATTAACACATCCATTAATTCACAATCAGAGCTGAGCAGTAGCTATAGTTGATTTCTTAACTAAACGGAGCAATCTGAAGTTGGAATGCTAAAACTGATCGTTTTTGATTGGCTGATGTAACACCAGTTTTAAACCACACATACTTTGTAACGTAAACAAACGAATGTTCTTCATCTTGTCTCGTCAGCTGTTGTCAGTGACTGTATCGAGTTTGCCCGCTGATAGGTCAAATTTAATTTTGCCGCCAAAAAAATCTAGTGATATGTTTCTCGTATTTACACAGTATAAATACGGCTCAGCGAGACTTCAGATTGCTCCGTTTAGTTAAGAAATCAACTATAGCTACTTTGATAGTTACTAGCTTAGCTACTTTTTATCTTAAAGTAGCTGTAACTTAGCTACTTTTTAAAATTGGTAGCTTTTAGCTGGTAGCTTATATTTTTTGAAAAGTAGCAGTAGCTTTTAGATTATGATGTAGCTAAGCTACTAAGAAAGTAGCTTAGCTACTAAAAAGTAGCTCAGCTACGAGAAAAATTGCTTAGCAACCGAAAAATTATTTTTTTTACCAGAAAGCAATAATAAATGGATAACATAGTCTTTAAATGAGCTGATAAATATGATATCGGAGTATTATTTGAAAAACAAAACTGTATATTTCAGTTTAATATATTAATCTTATATTTCATATTAGATGTACCTAGCGAAACATAAAATATGAACTTGATTAAAGAAATATTTTAATGGTATAATATGGTCAATTCACTTATCGCAATTTTATTTCATAAATTTACTATTCTTGTCATTGCACAATTAATTTAAAAATTTTATTCCAGAGTTAATAAGATATACATTATATAATCAACAATCCAATGGTTTCAAAAATATGCTTCTTGCGAAAAACTGCCCATTAAATTATGAATATGTACAAAATTGCGTTATACTTTTCAATTAAAAATTGGTATCTCAAAAGTGAATAGAAAATTTAGTAATTGTTGCAAATGTTAAGTTCACGGACATAAAACAGTAGATACATCATGTAGGTACCTCGTTTCCTATACAAGTTAGAAATAAATATTATAAAATTTGAACTATTTTTGTACAAAACAATAATATGTTTTTTTCATGTTGTGTTCATTCTTATGTCAGCTCGTCAGCTACAGTTATGTTGTTATCTTATAAACAATTTTTACAATAGTTATTTGAATAACAAGTTTTGAAAATATAGTTTTGTCGAACGCGAACGAAAATTGCAGCCCGAGCGAAGGGAGGGTTGCAATCGTTTAAGTTCGACAAAATATTTTCAATACGTGTTATACACACTATTTTTTCTACTCTTGCAAAACAAGGAAGTTAAAAAATACAAAAATAACCATTAATATTTTTAAATTGTGAAATATCAATGTTGTTCCGAAAACAATGAGCATTAAAAAAACAAAACTATGTTTCAAAGTGCCCAGAAGTGTGCAACAAAGTACTTGGCACTTTGCAACACAAACATGAACTTTCAGAAACAGGCGTAGAAAAAATAATATTATGGATTGTTTCTCACATTTTAAATTATCTATACTCGACTGAATTTTTTGTATGATAGCGGAACTAAACAAACAATCAATTTATTCGTGACTCTTAAATAATCAAACATTTCAAATCGCTCAAAGCAAATATATTAATAATCATTACGTTATCAATTTACTCATTGATTTACGTCATTTCAATTATCAAATACCAATTCTTCTAGCGTGCTGGGAATCCGACCCACACCGAAGGCCGGGGTTCGAAGTCATCCTCAACGCTCTTGACGATATTGTCCACTCGGCTTTTACACAAACCCCTCATGAGAGCTTCCACACCATGCAAGATGGCTGGCGACAAGAGATCGAGGAAGTCCTGTTGGATCTTCGCATGAAAGAGAAAGTAAGTGAAAGAGATGAACCCACAGAGTATAATATAAACACAGGAGTGGACACTCCGAATCTTAGCAATACTGTAGATTCGTGGCGTTTCTGTTTACCCTGTGCGATAGAGAAAGATCACTACTGGGCTTGTGAGTCCTGTTTTACATTATACTTTTTTCGACTAGATTCTAGTTCGAGATTCATCCGAGAAGTTCGTAGCCATTTCTAGTATAATGTAAATTCCCATACGAGTTCCGTTCGATTTCCATACTTTTTTCTAGTATAGAAATATACGCCTGGCGCTATTTTTCTATTCGAGAATCATAATAATAATAATAATAATTTATTTCTGTTGACACAAATACAATAGTGTATAGAAAAAGTCAGGTACAAAAAATTAAAAATATATAGATACAATTTTTATACAATAAGTACAATACAGTCCGAAGATATCAAGAATTTAGATACTCATTAACGTTATAAAAATTATTTTGTAACAGAAATAATTTTAAGTTATTTTTAAAAACATTAACATTTAAAGAAGATTTGATTGAATCAGGAAGCTTGTTAAATAAAACAGGGCCAAAACGTTCAAGACAATATTTTACCACATTTAATCTTGATTTAGAAATATAAAATTCCTTATTATGTCTTGTATTGTAGTTATGTTGATTAGAGACTAGAGAAAAGGAAGTTTTGTTTTTATAAACAAAGATACACATTTCTAAAATATAGATGTCTGTTAAAGTTAAAATATTAAGTTTTTTAAAAAGATTTCTACAAGAAGCGTTGTAATGAGCTCCTGTCAAACATCGAACAATTCTCTTTTGACATGTAAAAACATCCAGGCTCGCGTGTGAATAGTCCCAGAAACAAATACCATACCGTAGTCTGGATACTACATAAGCATGGTAAAACAGAAGGAGTTGATTCAAATTTAGATAGATACTAGATTTGTCTAAGCATGCGCAGTACAATCTGGAGTCAGTTTGACCAAACCTTTAAAAGTTTTGATATTTTGTTTTGATTTGTTCACGTTGACGTTTATGAGTTTTGTACTTGTACGTGTTATTCAAGTTGTGTTAATATTTTTGCCATTATAAATTCTATCCTCTAAATCTTAAGTTGTCACTTGTCAGAATAAGTAAGAATATTATTTATTATTTTGAAGTTGCTTAACTTAGACCATTTCGGAAAAAATCGAAGAGTTCCAATTGTATACGAATAGTTTGGAAATAAAGCATGAAAATCGAACGAATCTCAGATGAAAATCAAACAAGAAATCTAGCATGAATCTAGACGAAAAAAGTATAATGTAAAACAGGCTTTACAATCGTTACCATTTATCGTCATAGAATACATGGTCCGAGCTGGGCCGTATTATTTGTCTCTATCTAAACGGTAAACAGGAAGGACACACTTCATCCACTCTAGTGTCCACTCCTGTCATATGTTATGCTCGTGATCCAAGCGAATGTGCTCTGTAGCTCTGAATGTAATTATTTTGTTGTGCTATCAGGCTTGTCAATCGTTTGAAGAGGTATGTATAGTTTGTTGATAGACGCTTCGCTCTCATATTTAACAGAGGGTTTTACTGCTGATGTCAAAGCATATTTATACTACGTGGACAAACATTTTTAATACTTTGTCATAATAATGTTAAAACGCATCTCTTGCTATAAAATTGACTTTAGTTTACAAATCTATACAGGATGGTGGAGGTGAAATGCGAACATAGGGAAATATATGACAATGGAGTTATCATGCTAGGCATCTTGATATACGTGAAATAAGTACTGTCAATGTCAAAGTAGCTGTCATATTATTGAAATTTTTATTTTCTTTAAAATATTTTCTTTGCATAATAATGTACCTATGTGTACGAGCCGAACAAGAAAGTTTACATGCACTTTTAGATTTTATTATTATTTCTGTTATTGATTACTCTTTTTGCCACACAAATTCATATTACACATTATTTTGTGACACTACTACAAAATATATCAAGATACCTGGCATGAAAGTTCGATTGTCATGTATGTTCCCTATGTTCGCATTTCACCTCCACCAACCTGTATATGATCTCATATTTTGTTAAATAATTTCTAAAACTGGATGCCTACCTAAATCGTAAAAATTCAGTTAGAAAATTGAGCTACAAGAAAATTCTTGCCTAGAATCATAAAACACCAGAAAATTCAGAAACAAGAAGATGCGTAAATAGAAAATTCAAAGGAAAGAAATATACAAATCTAGAAAAAAGTGTTGGAATTTGTCCAGCGATTGTGAAACAATGGTTTCTAAAAATTTTTTCTCAACAATAAATTCGCTGTAGGCTTTTTAACCTATAACTGACCTTAACATCCCGAATACGCCGCTGTGCGCAGCTTGTGGAACTGTCATATAAGGGGCAACTGAAAGGGATGCACTATACTCGTCGATTTTCAAATTTTATAGCTCACACTCGAGCAAAACACGTGATTTTCCTAGATTTAAATATTCTTTTACATTAATTTTCTATGTCCACTGGTTTCTTGATATGAATTTTCGCTCGTTTTATGATTCTACGTAAGAATTATCTCTTCATTGAATTTTCTGGTTATAAAAATATTTTAAGACGATCCTCTACCGTGCCAAAAAACAGCCAAAAACATGGATTTCGCGCGCCACTCCAAAGCGTTTATTGTTTTGTTAAATATAATAATCTAAAGATATTGTTGAAGATAAAAGTACAATCTACAAAATGGTCGATGCAGAATTTTAAAATTTTGCTTTAAAATCGAAATATGTTAATTTGAATTTTTACAATTTTTGTTATTTTTTGAACACAAATATCTTCTATTTTAAAACGAATTTAAAAAATTTGATCGGTTGTTTCGCAGATCCAAGCTTTGTTGACAACATATTACAATTTTAAGTTAATTAACTTATAAATAAAAGCTGTACAGTGGCGCGCGAAAACCTCCTTTTTTAAAAATATTGCAGTTTTTTTACAAATATGGGTCTATAAATAATTTTTTTCCCTCAAACATAAATTACTTGTTATTATTATGTTTAACAATACAATAAAAGCTATACAATAGCGTGCGGAATCAATGTTTTTGACTGTTTACTGCCTTGTTTACACCTTAATGTTGAAGACGTTCCCGTACCAAGCATGTGATTAGTGTGTCCGCTTTCAGTCGTTGGCGCCACTATCGATTTTACGAGTAAAATCCTCTATTTATCTCATTCTTTTGGGCTTCAGTTGTTTGGGCATAACTGCTTAAATTTTTTAATGAACTAAACACTAACCATGTAAAAGAATAATTGTAAATTTGTCTTTTGTGCACTAGGAACTGCGATGTCGAGAAGAGGATTTAAACAGAGCTCAACTGCAACAGAGACAACATGAGGAACTGTTAAGGCAAAGGGAACAAGAACTGGCTGCTAGAGAAATAGACCTATTGGAACGCGAACTTTACTTCATGATTCGACAAAATACACCCACTCCGAACAAACGAAAGGGTATGTTACAAAAATTTACACAGTGTAAATACGGCTCAGCGGCACAACTTCAAGTTTGTCCGGTTAGTTATTAAATCTAGTATATTCAAAATTTTAACTTTCGTAGATATCATGATTAGATGAAACTCTGTTGATTGCTAATACAAATCTATTAAACGTAGAAAAATGACATAGAAAGAAGAAATCTGTGTTGCCGACAGGAGTGACGGTTTGTAATGCCTAGTGCACACGGAGAAACTTTTTGACATGTTTCCTGGAAAAAGTTTCCGGAAACTTCAAAGTTTTAACGGCGCCTATAAAAATGAGGCGTTTTCAGGAAACATTGTGAAGTGCAACTAACTTCTTATTTGTCATATCGTCAAATGTGACATGAGATCATAAACATATTTATTGTTTTAAAAAAAAATCTCCATTTTCTGGAAACTTTTTTCAGGAAACTTTGTGAAAAGTTTCCCCGTGTGCACTAGGCATACGCAACACAGCTTTAGATAACGCCCAATGCCGAAAGGGCTTAAGATGAAACATGACACTGAAATTAAATAAAAAACCCAATACCCTTCTTCAGTCCTAAATGCTCGGTTTTAGTCTAATTGAACCGAACTAAATAAACAACAAAATACCCTTCGTGAGTCCCACATACTCAGTTGTGGTTGATTGAACTGAACTAAATAAAGAACCTAATACCCTTCTTAAGTGAAATAAAATTATGTAACATTGTGTTTTATAATATGCCTGTATGTCTTGGCTTTTTACAAAAAGCCTAATTTTACAATCAGCGTACGACACCAATACCGATGACTCATAGAATATGAGGCTGTCATATCAAAATATGATTCTTTAATGCTTCTAAATCTTGGAAAAAAGAAATTCAATTAATTAGAAATTCTTCTTCTCTAAGAACCATTGAGTATTCAATTTAGCACCGCCGCTATTTGACAGATAATTCCCACTAGGAATATTCCTTTCCAAATTCAGAGGTATGAAAGAGTCATCAAAGAATCCTTGTGTGATCAGGGCATAAGAAGCAAGTCGCTTTTAATACTCACTCTTGGTTGTTAGTGTATATATAGTACGCCATAGAGACGATTTTTGCGCTGTTAAACTTTATACCTATGCTAATAACGGCGGAAATGTGTTAAATGACAAAATGTAGCTACATGTGAAAAAAAAATTGGCGTGGAAGGGTCTTAGAATTTTGACTTTTTCCCGAAAAAAATTACAAGTCCAAAAATCCCAAAAAAAAATTGGCGCGGGACGGTGTTAGGATTTTGACTTTTTCCGAAAATTTTTACAAGTCCAAAACCCGGTAGCCAAATGGAGTTATGAGCGTGTAATATTTATGTGTATATAATTTTGAATGCGAATTGATATGTTTTATAAATAATAGAATATTCTCGTACCTTTTGAAGGGAAGTTCTCTGCAGACCATATTTTATTTCTTACCATATCTTACCTTCAAACTCTCTTCCAATTCTTTCACTCAACACTTTTCCACAAAAATGTTATTTACCCCAAAATAATTATTACCCAACCTCCCTCCCCCCAAGTAGTATTTTATTTATTCAATATAAGAAGTATAACAGATACAAGACAAATTAATAAATAAAAGTATAGATAATAAATACAAATATTGCACATACTTTCTCGTGCGCGAAGATATCTGGAAGATAAAGTGCTGGACCTAAAACATACTCAACTAAATATTAATTTAATAGCGAAAATTTTGTAATCTTCGAAACCTGGAAACATAGATCACATTATAATTATTTATTTTTATGTTCCAATACGCATAGAATTATAGACAATTTTTATTTCAAAATAACGTAATTCCAAATTTATATAATTATAATATTACTCGACATTAATTGTTCGCCTGGCTGGGATTTTTATAACAACCAATGTCGATAATACTGTTGCATTTAATTTGTATCCAAGTTGGGGCCCTATCCATCCACCCTTTCAACAAAATAAATACCACAGTTTAAAGTATTATAAAATTTAAACACGAATTTAAAATAAATATCACATCATAATAAAAATTGTCTTTATTCTTTCCTATTTTAAGTAAAAGAATTTTTTGTCATTTATATTATAATAGGGATCTCAAAATAAATGAATTATTGCCTTAATTTTGAATACGAATTTTAAATATGATTTTAATATAAGAAACGGTTACCTTTTAAAATTCTTCTATATAAAAATACAAATCGCAAAACAGCCAAATTGTTTAACATAAACATTAATAGTTCGCCTGGCTGGGTTTATTTAAATAGAACTACCAATGTTAAAATTCTATACTTATTAATTTGTATATAAGATGTGCCCAAATCTTATCTACAAATTATTATGCATATTTAATTACTTGATTACATTTTAAATGCGAATTTGTATTTCAATACAATTTTTATTTGAACCTTTATGAAGATCTCTGCTACGGAAACTCAGCAAATTCGGTCATTCACATTTATACACTTTCCGGAAATATTTTATTAATTACATGCAAATTATTATCAAAAACTGTAGAACAATGTTTAAATTAATGTTTTATAACATATTTGAGTAATATTATATAGTTTTTAAATGATTTTTGATAATAATTAGATGCAACAATACGACCTCGACCGCACTTGACAATCAAAAACAAATGAATTACGACAAACATTGCAGCTGGTGACTGCTAGACTCAGCGGCCGTGTTTGTCATAATTCATTTGTTTTTGATTGTCAAAGTGGGTCGCGATCGTATTGTTGCATCTAATTATTATCAAAAATCACATAAAAACTATAAAATATTACTCAAATATGTTATAAAACATTGATTTAAACATTGTTCTAACGTTTTTGATAATAATTTTCATATAATTAATAAAATATTTGCAGAAAAGTGTATAAATTGGAATCGCCGAATTTGCTGAGTTTCCGTAGCAGAGATCTTCATAAAGGTTCAAATAAAAATTATATTTAAATACAAATTCGAATTTAAAATTTAATCAAGTAATAAAATATGCATAATAATTTGTAAATAAGATGATGGGCACATCTTGTATACAAAATTAATAAGTATAAAATTTTAATATTGGTAGTTAAAATAAACCCAGCCAGGCGAACAATTAATGTTTATGTTAAATATTTTGGCTGTTTTGCGATTTGTATTTTTATATACAAGTATTTCCAGAAAACATTTTACAAGGTAATCGTTGCTTATATTAAAATCATATTTAAAATTCGTATTCAAAATTAAGTTAATAATTCATTTATTTTAGGATTAATGTTATAATATAAATATCAAAAAATAGTTGTACTTAATGTAGAAAAGAATACAGACAATTTTTCTTATGATGTGATATTTATTTTAAATTCGTGTTTAAATTTTATAATACTTTAAACTGTGGTATTTATTTTGTTGAAAGGGTGGATGGATAGGGCCCCAACTTGGATACAAATTAAATGCAACAGTATTATCGACATTGGTTGTTATAAAAATCCCAGCCAGGCGAACAATTAATGTCGAGTAATATTATAATTATATAAATTTGGAATTACGTTATTTTGAAATAAAAATTGTCTATAATTCTATGCGTATTGGAACATACATCTAAATAATTATAATGTGATCTATGTTTCCAGGTTTAGAAGATTTTAAAATATATCCTTTTTTGTATTATAAAATTTTCGATATTAAATTAATATTTAGTTGAGTATGTTTTAGGTCCAGCACTTTATCTCCCAGATATGTTCGCGCACGTTTTATTTATTATAAATAGTAATTAATTAATATTTTTTGTATCTGTTATACTTCTTATATTGAATAAAAAATACTACTTGGGGGGAGGGTGGTTGGTTAATAATTATTTTGGGGTAAATAACTCTTTTATGGAAAAGATAATGAGTGTTGAGTGAAAGAATTAGAAGAGAGTTTCAAGGTAAGATATGGTAAGAAATAAAATATGGTCTGCAGAGAACATCCCTTCAAAAGGTACGAGAATATTCTATTATTTATAAAATATATCAATTCGCATTCAAAATTATATACACATAAATATTACACGTTCATAACTCCATTTGGCTATCGGGTTTTGGACTTGTAAAAATTTTCGGAAAATGTCAAAATCCTAACACCGTCCCGCGCAAATTTTTTTTGGGATTTTTGGACTTGTAATTTTTTTCGGGAAAAAGTCAAAATTCTAAGACCCTTCCACGCCAATTTTTTTTTCACATGTAGCTACATTTTGTCATTTCCGCCGCTATTAGCATAGGTATATACAGTTTAACAGCGCAAAAATCGTCTCTAAGTCGTACTATACACTAAGATCCAAAAGTGAGTATTAAAACACGACTTGCTTCTTATGCCCTGTTCACACAAGGATTCTTTCTTCCTGAATTTTGAAAGAAATAATCCTGGAAAGAAATATCTGTCTAATAGCGGCGGCGCTAAATTGAATCCTCAATGCGTCAATTCTATTCTTCGTCTGTAAAGAAATTTTGCTATCTATAAAACTTCATGAGCATTTTAGAAATTGCTGGATTGCTTTTACGTCATGTCCGATTTCCATGCATTAAAGGCTGAATTACTTTATACTTTCTTCGTTTAGATTCTAGTTCTAGATTCATCCGAGAAGTTCCTAGCCATTTCTAGTGTAATGTAAATCTAAAATTCCCATCCGAGTTCAACTTCCATACTTATTTATAGTATAGAAACATACGCAGCCCTCGGCATATAAACAACAGACTAACAACCATTTATTCAATTGATTTAGGTAAATTCAAGCGATCCCGACTGAAGCTGTTGAAGAAAGAGCCGGGCCAGAACATCAGCTCCCCCTCGGATTTCCGGCACACGATAACCGTGCAACACACGATCGACCCGAAGGCCCGCGCGGGGGTCATGTCCCCCCACAGCCCCCCAGGATCTCCGGCTATTCCTCGTCTGCGCGCCATCGCACGTAAGTTACTTCCCACTGTCGCCACCGTGGCGCTAGTGTTCACAGTTCGTCCAGTGCAGTCACAGTGAGCATGGAGTTCTTTCCTAGAGCATGAGTTTTGTTTTGTAGACGTAGACTTTCAAAATTTTGCCAAGCGAGTGTTTGTGATTTTAGTTTGAGTATTTTTATTTTTTATTATTTGGTTACGCGACGACAAATTTATTTCAGAACTGCCTCGGTTATTAAATTGAGTAGGGTTACTAGTAGTGCTGGGATACGATCCGGATTCGAATATTTAATCTCTTAGTATCCGGATACAGGATTCGGATAATAAAACTGAATTTCGGATCTGGATCTGGATAAGAAAATCGGATATAACTTCCACACAATGTAATATTGTACCTTTGCAAGCGATTTAGAATCGGATAAAAGAATTAAATTTTAAAACATAAAAATGTTTGTTGTAGATACATAACATATTTTCTATATATTGCGGCGGTTATAGGACAAATAATATCATCAACTATCTATTTTGTTATTAAAGTGTGAAAATTTGTTTCATGTTAATGTAGTTGTCGAAAAATATAAAAATACCTGGCTCTATTTTCTATTCGAAATTTGTATTAGATTTATCTACGCATGCTCAGTTCAGTGTGTAGTTAGTTTGACCAATCTTTGAAAGTTTTGGCTCGGAAAAAAATGATTTTCGAATGAATTTGAATATGAGCGATTCCAGTCATTTTTAATAAAACCGTAATTTTGTCTTTTCAATGAAAAACAGTTGTTAGATAATAATTATCGACTTCCGGTTTCCAACATTCGATTTCTTAGATAATTTTAAACATTTCGGGAGCGCTAGTTTAGTCACAATTTAAATATAATCTCTTAAGAAAAAATCTGACGTGGCCATCACACAACCTTCCGCCATATCTAGACTTTAAACAGAAATGTATACGTACAATCCGGTGCCCATTTAAAATATACAAATAAAAATCTCAAATATTCAAACACAGAAATTTGTATCACCTGAATAAAAAGATTCATTCACAGGAAAACTCTGCTGTGTTGAAGCCATCCTCCGTTCAATTACTACATTTAATATCTTACTTAGGACTTATATAGCGCTAGTATGCCAACTTGTCACCCGTCTCACCTGTCAATATTTTTTACGCAGAAACAAAAATCAACCGATCATGGATTACAAGATATCAACGTTTTATTTGATAAATTTATTTTTTAAATTTTACTGCAGTTCTTTAATGCTACCAGATAAAGACAATTTTTTTATAACGTAAGTTGCAAATAACTTTTCCTCTTATTCTTATTACAAATAAATACTATATTTTTCCAAATTTATATACAATTTTGACAATTAACCTTTTCAATCTTCAAAAAATATCACTTCCGATGAAGATATTTGTACCAAAATCTACGAAGCTCTTCCAATTTATATACAAATGTTAAATAAAAAATATCAAAATTCTCGGGTAATTCGTATTTGAGTTATGCGACTAACACCCGGCCTTGACCACACACACACACACACATACACACACACATACACACAGACATCATCGTGAAACTATCAAAAATGAGTTGTAAGGACCCTAATTCGTGCTCATCCACTAAAAATTCACCACCCGATTTTTTGCATGATTCCAATACCTTCCTTTACAGGTAAGCGGAAGGTAAAAATTTGTTAAATAGTATTTTTTGTGTTAATTGAACTGTCATTTCTGAACGAATTTAAATATTGATATGCGGTTTCCTGTATTCGATTTTTCAAATTATTAAATTATTGCGATATTTAAAGATATTTTCCTTAAGAAAACTTTCTTAAACGTAAACTAAATGCTTATGTAAACGTGGCTGTATTGTGTTATATCAGCTGTAGTTTCTGAACTTCTGAACGGATTAAAAAATTGACTTGAAATTTCTAGCATTGGATAGAAAAATCTTCAGGAATCAATCTGACACTCAATACTTTAGCACCACTTCTTTATGTAAGAGAATGGTTTAATTGACATGTAGGTATATCAATTTTCACATTTTTTACAAAATGCATAGTTTTTTACTAAAACTGCCGGAGTAATATTCCAATACAAAGATTCTATTTAAAAACATAAGATTCGTAAATCATCATGCTTATAAGTTCCGAAACCTAATATTTAATCTCAGACCAAGAAAGATTCAGATCTCTTTATGACTAGAATATAAATATCCAGAACTAGGTCCGACACTCTGATATCCGAATCCGATAACGGATAGAACCAGCTCTATGTAGATCTGCGTAACCCTAGTCAGACAGAGGTTTAGGTAGGTGGTTGCATTGCAGTGCCAGCGGATGGAGTGAAGGGCAAGACGTGGGGCCCCAGCACGTGCCACCAGCGAGAGCGCGGCCAGATCCCCTTGCGGCCCCCACTGGCGCCCCGACCAGGGGGCGTGTGGTCCAAGAGTGCGCCCAACCTGGACAAGGCGCGCGCCCTGTCCCGCCCGCCGCACGAGATAGGTAATCACACTAACACTAACAAACCCTCCATCACCGACGCCGCCGTTCAGTTCGTCAAGAGCAAGGTCAGTGCTCTCAGTCGAGGCAGTGGTGACGTGCACCGCCGCAGTCGCTCCATCGGCAACATCAGCGACCGGCACTACGACACTGTCTTCACCACTGACTCGTTTGTGATCGCGCGCGGTAAAGGCGCCTCTCTAGCTTCTCTTGCCCTCAATCACACCGCCGTTGAAACTCACAACAGCGATGATGACGAACAACAACTTCTGTTAGGCAATTAACTAACACACACCCTTCTTCTAATTCTTCCTTGCCGTTGTTATTTCTAACCGCAGTTATTCCTAAAGCCCTGCCACCACATGGATTCTTCGAGAATTCTTTCATGCTTCTTAATCCCGAAAAAAAAAAGAAATTCACTATTAATGAATATTAAAATTCAGAAACTTGAAAGAATCATCAAGGAATCCTTTTGTGAAGTTTGTAGACTCCAAACATTTCGGGTGTTTTCTAACAAATTTGAGACAAATTTGTTTGAATGCAGAGAATTTTTTAATAGTTTCATTTTCTTAAAAATGGGTTTTTTCAATTAAATATAGCAAATTACAATATATATGTTTTAAATATAAAAGGATCTTACTCCAAACTTTTGCAAAATAATAATAGTTATTAAGTGATAAGGATCGTAACATCAAGCATTATGGTACGAGTCATCAGACGAGGCGAAGCCGAATCTAATAACACATGTACCATAATGATTGGATACGAGTCGTATTGCATACAAAATTTTATCTGCTAGCGCAAATTAGTCAAAAAGTAAAATATATTATTCGGTAATGAACAAAAAAATTAAAATCTAAAAGAATCAGGTATGCAGTTTTTAAAACTTCTTTAGTAACGAGTTGTGTTTTATTTCATTATGGTCCTTGACCTATAATAAACGCTATTAAGGTCCTCAAATTGAGTCTCTGAGTGATTTTGTCAAATAAAATGAAACTAAAGATTCTATAACTTCGAGCTGTGAACGGTCAAATTAAATTCATCAAATCTATGTATAACAAATTTCGGGCTGTGAATGCGGCTTAAACGTAGTTGTTGCTAAACGCAGTTTGAGCTAAACCTAATTATTTCATCTCATAATCATTCCAAATCGTATTTTTTACTAAACGCAATTTTTACTAATCGTCCGTAGCGCTGGTGGAAATTGTTGAACTACCCACCAATGAGCTTAGTTCAGTTTCACTTAGATTTAACTGACTAAATGAACAACTCAATACCCTTCTTGAGTCCTACATACTTGGCCTTGGTAATAACGTAATAACTGATGAAGATTAACATTTTCAATTGTCCCTAGTACAACAATTTGCCACCAGCGCTACGGACGATGAGAAAAATTATTAGGAGTAGGAATCAGCGCGTATTTTGACAGATTTGCACAAACATAAAAATTAATTTTACGATTTTGTTAACTTGTTTCATACCTGTTGCCTACTAAATTTTAATTGAATTAAACATTTCCCCTACATTAAAAAAATAAGAAATATCTAATTTAAATTAACCGCATTGTCTATTGTCAAATCGTACTGCGCAGCAGTGTTGCTATTTCAATCAACACAATTACTTTGTATCTATCGTACTCGCTTTATCTAACCGGTAGTTCAGCAGGATATGTATATTACTGCGGTTTGAAATATTCTTAGGAATAACTACGGTTAGAAATAATAACGTTTAGGAAAAATGAAGCGCTCCCACCCTTATAAATACGGCGTGAATTCATTCCCAAGTATAACTTGCATTTATTTACATGTACAGGTATTTCTGAGGAAAACCTTCATCATATCACCTGTAAGTTCGTGATACTAGGAATTACAGTAAAACAGTAGTTCCTTTTTTACTTTATTACCATTTAATTTATCAATTTATTTTATCGTTGAACCACGACGTGCATGAATTCATTTTTGCAGATTTGATTTTTTGTTTTGTTTTTTCAGCTTAAGCAGTTTTTGAAATTTTATCCATAGCTGTAGAGTTTGATTATAAGTATGTAGTTTATTAGGTAGATTTAGCTGTTATTGGTTAAAAATGAGATGAATTTTATGAGTACTGATGCAGTTTTGAACCTGCTGTTCTAACTAATTCGTTCCATTGTAAAAAGACTTATATTTAAGCAAGCGTGTTCAAAGGTGCATCACTAATTCCTGTCCCTAAGGTGATGGTTACACAACATGTAAACATAATTATTTTCTAAATAAACATTTATATAATGTTTTTAAATAAACAGTATTTTATTTTGACATTTTTATTTTGCATGTTCCTGGGGTCTTGCATGTTTATCCTGTGTGCTTCATGTGTTGTGGTGTATATTAATCATTTTAACTCAGCTTTGTGTATTTATGTATTTGTGTATTTTATATAAATGTTTATATCAAATTGGTTAAATATTTCAGTAACAATTTAGTTAAATCTGCAGGGAGATTGGACTATTCTTCAATATGCTTTAATGCATGATTCAGTAAAAAATCTAAACTCTGCAGTCAATTGAACAAAACAAAAATTAAACTGTCACTGTTAAATTTACCACGCGATTAGAACTTGCAATTTGGGTATACAGTTGTGATTTAGGGTTGTTAAAAAAACCATCCGGCCTGTGGTTTTAACTGGTTTAAACCATAATTTTTTACATTTGTTTATAATAATGACATAAATATGTTACATTTAATAGCTGATTAAACTTTAGTTTGATCAAATATCGCGACAAATCGGACAAAAATGCAAGAATTATAAATCATCAAAATAGTATATTATATATTGAAGGACTAAAGTGCATGATTTAATCCTGAGGGTGAAGTTTATTTCACGAGCCGAAGGTGAGGGAAATAATTACCTGAGGGATTAAAGATACTTTAGTCCTGTGGTATATACGCTATTTTTTGGACTTCATCCTCAAATGAAAGCAAAATAGTTTAAAAGAATACACATTTTGCAATTTTGACAGTAAATTTTATGACAAATATTTATATTGTTACCATAGATACTCTGTAACAAATAGCACGTATTTACTTGACAACGGGAATAATTAATTCAGTTTTTTGACAACGGGATTAAATATGAAAAATAATCCCTTGGGATCAAATTAAGAACCTTAATCCCTAAAAATAAAGACTAAAGAAGAGTTTTAGTCCCGGAAGTGCAAAAACATAATAATAATGATTCTAGTAGATACTCGTTTGTCGGTTGATTTGTGTCGCTTCGCATCAGCATTATTCATTGATCTAATAATATTATTAGTTCAATGGAATTATTCAATTTAGAATCATTGTGGATTGAAGAACAATAGAAAATTTACCTACAATATTTAGTCATTATAGTATAAACTATACTACGTACTACTATCTAATACATACTTGATTCTATAAACGTATTATTATTTTTGATTATTTAAATGCTGATTTTCTTTAAAACATAATTATTTTTTTTAAATTTTTTGTAAATCTAGGCTGTGAGTAATAAAACATGTTTTTACAGCTAAGGTATATATTATATTTTTTATGAAATCGCAAAATTATATTAAATTTTTAATGTGCAATTTATTCTCGTCAGCGATCGAGTGCACAGGCTGCATTCTGGTTGGTTGAAAAATGCGGACCTAAAGTTGTACTTTTCACTACGATTTTGCGAAACTAAAGTAACTCATCATTGTACGATTTCTGTAACGTCTTTTAAAATGAATGGTCGGTTTAAAAAAAAATCTTGTAAAAACCAGGACGGTTTAAACCGGTTAAAAGCATAGTGGAATAAACCACTGACATACATATTAACTTAAATTCGTATGGCAAAGTTTTACTCTTTGCTAGAGTTAAGCCGTTTGAAGCATATTTGTGGATGACTCGGGAAACTTCGTTACAATTAAGATAACCGAACAATAATTTTCTTAGTCGGTATAGCTAGTCATACTCACAGATCTATAAATTGACAAATAGCTTATTGAGTAACGTATAGTCTATCTAGCGAATCAACCAATTTAGTGACAATGCACAACCATTGCGACGGAATCGGTTTATTCGTTGGCGACATTTCTCTTAAGTTTATATATCTGTGAACATACTGCTGATGTTTCGCTGTTTGCTGAAAGTGTTTCTTACCGCTTGGAGCTACTCGTAAATTTCACGAACGTAAACGAAAGCGATCCGAGTCATCCAAATTCTCTTTCAAATGGCTTCACTAGACTTCCAGTTAGTATATATTTCAGTGGATTGAACCGAACAACCCTTGTGACTAAATCAAATAGATGCAAGTTCAGTTAGTTTAAGTGTTTGTTGTCCTGTGTGGGTTGTATGTCGTGGGCTCGAGCGTATGTTTGGTTGATTAGATTACGTGGCTCCGGAGGACTGGGGACCCGAGTATCCGATCCCGGGGACCATCCGACCCACTGTGCCCATGCCCACACTTTACATCGCCGATGGTGAGAAAACCACAACAGAGAATAATAGTAAGATTCTGTGAAAATCTCTAGTTGCTACAGATCTATAAAATTGTAAATATTAAACAAAATCGCAATGGAATTTATATTAACATTTTTATATGTGATTTTGTTCAATATTTAAAGATTTACAAATTTGTAAAACTTACAGATTGGCACAGAATTCCACCATAATACAGAGTTGTGATTTGTAAACTTGTTACAGGATTTCGAGTCAAGCCTAAACTCAGCATCGTAGAGCTGGTGCTGTACAACATGGCCGCCATGTTAGCAGGAGTCGCCGCAGGATATGACGTTAGATTGTCCAACATCTCACCACTGCACCCCCGGCTACAACCAAATAGGTACTAAACACTTTAACGTTTGTATTCTACATTTTTCAAATCGTTTTCGAAATATATCGCTGCCATTTTGATTTAAAATGGCGGAATCATGTATTGTACACAAACATATACATATTTGTCATGCAACTTGAATATGGCAGCCTCACATATTATTAGTAAAGAGCGGAACAAATATAAAATTAAATTAGTACCAAACATAAAACAAACACTTAGGTATTTCAAGTCTTTACTTAAACAATAATACTAATTTTTTCTAGGCCGGAAAGCACAACAGACGTAGCTCCCTGGCGTCCAGCAATCCCGGACGCAAACCTCGACTACGAATTCTCAACATCTAGTGGCTACGCTCACAACACTTACCACGGTCCGACCCGTCACTACCGCCCTCTGCTAAACTCTCTGACAGGTTCACAGCTGATAGAAGAACAACGCCCTCTTCGCTTTACGGATTCACCTCAACATCATTCTAACATAGCGCCTAACCCTTCGCCGCGAAGAAAATCATCCTCAACGAGCAACGACGGGTCGGAACAACTCTACGCCCCCTACGACCGGGTCGGAACGATCTACATTCCCGGGGAATACCACGGCTGCGGCCAAAACGAAGGAAGCACGCATTGTTTGGGCTGCTGCATCCGCCCGGAAGGTTTCAGAGGGGCAGAAACTAATTTAGGGTTTAATTATGGCATGCCGGGTGAACAGTACACTGGGTATAGCTCGGAATACAGCGGTAGCGCGTTGTATACAACTGGATATTCAACTGATTATGCTTATGACAACCCTAGTAGTTTAAGTAGCGGGTCTAGAACCCCTCAAAGGTTACCTCCAACCCATCGAAGAACGCCGTCAAATGTTTCTAACGCCAGTTCAACAACAACTAGTTCGAACGTCAATCCTAGTTTTCGACTCGAAGATGAACCTTGTATATATTATCACCGCAGACCCGAGTACGATTACGGCATTGGATTTTCTAGACAAAATTCTCACGACTCGCAGAACCACGACCGACCTACGACCCTAGAAACTGGAGTGAAGTTGAGGTCTAGTTTAAAAAGAAATAATCATCATCAGATGAACAGTGGAGGGAATACGCCCACGAATCCTACGCCCCCTGACAGTTTGACGAGCGATGACAGTTCTTACGTTAGCGCCAAAGATAGCAATAGTTCGATGAGTCGGGTAAGGTTTTCTCCTGAAACTTTGACAGATATTTCGCCCGGGCAAAATCATGATACGACGATTTCTTTGCCGATACAGTCTAGGCGACCTAGGCAGCGGCCGCCGCTAACTCCTGAGTTGGAAAGAGAGTTTTTATCATAACGCTGATATTTTGATACTAGAGGTTTTTATTATTAATGCGGCTGAATAGTCCAGTCAATTAAGGATTTTACTTCTAAATCCACCAAACAGGTTCGATTTTGATAAACAGAAAAATGTTTCTTTACAAAAAATTTATATTTTCCTCGAAGGAAATCTATAATATACGTTTCGACTTAACCGAAGACTTTTTAAATTTATCTGATAGAAAAATGTTCGGAGTATCGAATGCTTCAAACTGGAATTCAATATTTTAATCTGTTAAGAAATTACAGTTGATTAAATAAAAAATATCTATATTTTTCTCGCAGAAAGTCTTAAAATTTTGGCTAAATCAGAGCTTCCAGAATATGCAAAATTATGTTACTTATAGAAAAATGTCCAAAAAACGAATTTTGGAAACAAGCAGTCGATATTTTTATCCATTTAGGAGTTACAGATGCCCCAGCGTAAATGTTTCTGATTTCAAATAATTTAATATAAGAAACATTTAAAAAATCGTCAACATCTGATCTGTTTGGTGGGTTAGAAGTTTGATGATTTGACTCGACTAGAAGTGTTTTTCATTCCAATCAGCATTTATTTTAATGAAATTACTTAATTTTAAAGATAGTTTTTTACTTTGTGCTCAATGAAAGATCGCGTGAGCACTACGATTCCATAGTGCCTGATTAACGCAAATGTAGATTAATATTCCACTGTAAAGAGATTTATATAACTGAGTGATAAAAATCCATGAATAGTCAGACATGTGCAATGTTTATTTAAATCTGAAAGATTTTATTTGTATTTAAAACGACAGCATTGACTTTATTGTGCATTATTTTACTAAGACAATGGTATTACAGAGTATTAATTTATTTATCGAATTGTATAAAGATTAAGTTGAGTTTTAGCAGAAAGTACATTCCGTTTCACAAGTTTCGCAGGCACACACATTGTAAGACTGTATATACATTCCTGATGACACAAAGAACTGCAATCGTATTTCGTATCGCAGTGCAGTGTTTGACTCTGCTTGTTAGTACCTCGTAAGAGTCTTTTCGTACCAAAAAGATGCACAAATGCAGTTTTATTTACTAGATAAATAAAAGCTTGCTTTTTCATATTTTTCTATATGGGCTCATAAGAGTTTCTGTACATAACGTAACTGCATAATGCACTGTAAAGGCTCACAGCTATGAAAATAAAAAACATAAATTTGTCTTATGACTCGTGTTCACAGCTTCCAAAATAAAACACGTACTATACGTAATTAAGCAAGCAATCCTTCTCCTTAAAACTATTTTTTAATGAATAATTTCACAAAGACATAATTTTTTTCCTAATCCCTCTGATTGACAGATGCTTATGCTCGTGTAAAATATATGATATTTGTATATCCCTGTGATTATGACTTATATTTGAGGCTGCTATGAACAGTTCCATAAGAATCAATTTGTTAGACTTTTATTTTTGTGTAATTTTATGTTTATTTTCATAGCTGCGAATGAACCTTAATGATATCAGAGACGTATTAAGTAAAAAAGACAATTTTGGCGACTTCTGCTAAGCAATTCGTCTCTAAAGTATTAATATGGTCAAATTTGAAGTAATGTGCACATAATTTTGTATGAAATTAATTGCTCATAAGGTATGTGACTTAATAATGATGTATATTAAAATTAATTATTAACAAAGTGCTGATAATCGCCTGCTACCTTAAATTCATCACGTCAACACGTTTTTAATGAAATTGTACATTTTTTGTGAACATCGTAATACTAACAATCACAACTACAGTATTCATTGATATATATTGTAAATATACTGAATATAATTATATAAATATTTAGGTAGGACTAGTGTAATTACAATACGTGGCTTCCAGAGAAGGGAATATCATGTTTAAATTATTTATTATTAATATTATTGTACGATACATTCCAAATTAATTAGTTTATATCACATGTGAATCGATAAATACTCATTTACTGTGTGAATGAACTGTATAACAAACTGAATATAATTTTTCAAAACTCATTGGTCAACCAACAGAGCCTTTGAATCGCAATCCTTCATTTTATTTCATTTTTATTTATAACTCTAACAGAAATTAAAGTAGATTTAGTCTATATTCTAATTTGACCACTTTTATAACAAACTGAATATAATTTTTCAAAACTCATTGGTCAACCAACAGAGCCTTTGAATCGCAATCCTTCATTTTATTTCATTTTTATTTATAACTCTAACAGAAATTAAAGTAGATTTAGTCTATATTCTAATTTGACCACTTTTATAAGGTGATTCAAGTTAGGCTTCCTGATGAAAAGAAAACGATATTTGAGGATTCTTTCAAGCTACTAAATCCTGGAAAAAAAATTTACTGTTTTGGAGCTATCAATGAATTAGAAATTCTTCTTTTCTAAGACTAATAATTGATGATTCGATTTAGCCGCTATTTGACAGGCAATTCTCACCATGATTACTTTTTTCAGGATTAAGAACTATGAAAGAATTCTCAAAGAATCCATGTGTGATCAGGGCTGAAATATTATAAAGCCTGTATTTTGACATCAATTGATTTATATAAATCTAATTTAAAAGTGGATGTTCAAAATTTATATGGGATATATTTTATTTTTCAGATTATGAAGTAATCACATTTGTGAGGACGGTATTGAATTAGGAAAATTCTGTCAAATCCAGTAATAAATTTACAATTTCGAAAATTTCCTCCGTGCCCAACAAGAACTGAGTAGACGAAGTAGAAAAACAAAATTAAATTTCCCTCAACGAGAACGTCTTTACCGTTAGTTAGTTCGCCTTTTGGGCGGCAGATGGCACTAGGGTAAGCATTGGCAATTGTTTCTATTTTATCAATCAATGATGTGTGTCTACTACGGAGGTTGTCATAGAAACCGTAGTACTCGCGTTTGCGTCACAGTCGAAATTGATGACGCAATCACGTCTCGTACCTTTAAACTTCAAAGTCGTTCACCCCTTGCCTCTCTGCCCCACAGCGAGATGAATTAGATTTGATATGCTAGCCGACCTATATTTTATTACATCTATGACGTTGTAAAGTATTAATTTTATCCCGACATCGCGGTATAAATAATGATGACATTAATATGGATTATGATATTCATTTTGTGCTGTAATAAATATTGTTTTTCATATTATAACAACAAAAACGTTGTAAATAAACCACGATCGAGTCAGGTACACATTCCATTTTAACTGCGCAAATTCTTCCCTTTTAACAACCATGAGAAGGTTGACGGCTGATAACCACACACCCGGTAAAATTTACAGGGTGTTTCATAACTTCATAAAAAAAATTAAATGGCAGATTTTTTCAAAATTCGCAAAAAATCACTCTAAACAACGACACATTTTTAGAGCCACTGTTTTAGTTAGTATTTTTAATAATAATTAAATTTAATAAACCTAAAATTAATTCAAAAGTAATCACTTACCTAAAATGTCGTATAGGTAAATAAACAAATTAATTAAACGGTAATTAAAATTATTTTGGCTGATGGAGTGTCATAATGACAACATTATAAGCCTCAGTTTGAGAACCATAATAGCGTTCATTATAGGCCGAGGACTATAATGAATCCAGTATGGTATATTGAAATAACAGACAAAAAGTTTCAAAAACAGCATACCTACCTGTTTTTTTAAGATTTAATTTTTTTTGTTCAATACCAAATAATTGATTTTACTTTTTGACTAATTTATGCCAGAGTAGATAAAATTTTGTAAGCAATACGGATCGTAACGAGTCATTATGGTACTAGTCGTGAAGATTATTAGACAAGGCGAAGCCGAGTTTGATGGTACGCATCGTGTTATCCAACTCGGCTTCGCCTCGTCTGATAATATTCATGACTAGTACCATAATGATTGACGTTACGATCCTTATAATATATATCTGCTATTTAATTTTTTAAGAGATGGCCGGGCTTAGGAATTTAAATTGGTAAACAAAATTAATCGAACGGACATAGACAGAAACCGCTTCACTACTTTGAAATAGTGTATAAAGAAGTCGTCCAACTCGGTTTTTCTCTTGACTCAGTTGCCGTCAGTCAAGTAATAAATTGGCGAACTTTGACTCAGCTCTGTGTAGAATATAGGCACATTCTTTCTCTCCCTTACCCCTCGGCCAACTCTGGCTGCACGGACAGTAATAGATATCTAAATTATTAAACGAGAGTTTAGCAACTTATAGTAAATAAATTTTACTACACATGAACCATATCCCATTTTCGTAATCAAACGAATAAATAATATAATAAATAATAATATATATTTTATCTACGACTACAATACTAAATAATTCATTCATTTTATATGATATATTTTTTAGAGTTATTATACAGGGTGTTTCTATACCTCTGCACGAATCTGTAATAGATTATATAATTTGATATGCTGATTATAGATAAAAAAAGATTTTTTTCAAGAATTGCAAAAATAAGGGTAGTGAAAATTTTAGTGTCTCTTGTTTAAAAATCGATTTAACTGTGTATTTATTAATTATTATTACATAACAATTTTATTGCACCTCCGGGACTAAAACTGTTCTTTAGTCTTTATTTTTAGGGACTAAGGTTCTTAATTTGATCCCAAGGGATTATTTTCCATATTTAATCCCGTTGTCAAGGAATTGAATTAATTAATCCCGTTGTCAAGTAAATACGTGCTATTTGTATCTATGGTAACAATATAAATATTTGTCATAAAATTTACAGTCAAAATTATTACAAAATGTGTATTCTTTTAAACTATTTTGTATTCGTTTGAGGATGAAGTGCAAAAAATAGCGTATATACCACAGGACTAAAGTACCTTTAATCCCTCAGGTGATTATTTCCCTCACCTTCGGCTCGTGAAATAAACTTCACCCTCAGGATTAAATCATGCACTTTAGTCCCTCAATATATAATATACTATTTTTATCTATAATCAATATATCAAATTATATATTGAAGTTTCGTGCAGAGGTATAGAAACACCCTGTATAGCGTGAAGTATATTTTGAAAATAATACTATATTTATTTATTTAGTTGTTTATCCATTTTTACATTTTAAAGCTCATAACTGGATTGTACCTTCAAATCGTGAACGAATACGTTTCATTAGCAAGACTTGTTCATTTTAGTTCGTAGCGTCTATACAATGTATTTAGATTAGTAGTGCTTCAAATGTGATAAAAAGTGCATGTTTAAGGTGATTTCCATGAGAATAATTGTAAAAATAATGTGTTTATTGTTGAAATAACTGTTTTTGTGTTTCCTGACTGCTTCAAATCTTCTTACAGACATTTTCTTCACTTCAATGGCCAGAGAAAGCAGAGATGTCAACAGAGAAAGAGGTAGGAAATAGACCAACATTTCTACAAGTCATTTATTGAAAAGATTGTTTTACATTATTATCGTGAAGAATTAAAAATGTGTATATTATTGTATCGCTATATCAGACGTGATTGTGAAGAGCAGTTTGTGGAAAATAATAATGTTAATAATTTATTGCTCAATACGGTGATGATAGGCATTTTATCTTTATTAATTATAAAACATTTGGTAATAACGCTCATATCTTCCAAACAATTTATATTAACGTCATAAATTGTTTCGGATTATTAGAATTAGGTAACAATAGAAAAATAATTTACAAATTTCTAGAAAGAGTTAAATCTAGTCCTATGTATCTATTTAACAGTATAGTTTAACATTACGGAAGAAATATTTATTTATTTAATTGAAATGTATTATTTTGGTCCTCTATCGTTACTGCAGCAGCTAGCAATGCAAAATTTACTAACGTAATTTTAATTAAACTATCAGAATACAGGGTGATCCACAACGCATGCATATACAATACTTTGCATAGTTAAAAATTAAGTAATATAATAAATTTCACATAGAAATAGTCGCCCAAACTTCAAACTGTTTTATTAAAATACCTATTTCGAGTAGGTACTATAATAGTTAAAATATGTTATCAAACTCGGCTTTGCCTCGTCTGATAATCTTCACGACTAGTACCATAATGATTGGCTACGATCCGTATTGCATACAAAATTTTATCTGCTTTGTAAATTAGTCAAAAAGTAAAATAAATTATTTGGTATTGAACTAAAAAATAATTTCGTAAGTAACGAGTTGTGTTTCATTTCATTATGGTACTGAGGACCATACTGGGTTCATTATGTTCCTTGACCAATAATGAACGCTATTATGGTCCTCAAATTGAGGATTATAATGTCGGCATTATAACACGGCCGTTGAAAAAATTATGCACGAAATTGTAAATCACTCTGCATATTGAAGAATATTTTAATCCAATTACAACAGAACTCCAAGTCAATAATGTTTTTATTAGTAATTGGTATAACGTTTATAAAATATAAGAAACTTACATGCTAAATAGCAGGGTGAAAATGAATTATTTATTAGGTATTTTAAAAACATTTTTTAATCTTAAAATGTAAATCTGAACAATTTTGTTTACTTTATTTTCAGAAACGCATTATACCAATACTAATATTGCCTCTTCGTTATTGTGATAAGTAATAATTTGTATATTTAAAGTCAATTCTCTTTTTTCAACCAAATTGTAGGACAATACTTATAATAAATGATTTCATCAAGGATTTTATAATAACAAAATAAATTTTTTAAATTAATTAATTTCCAACAGTGCAAGAGATTAATATAAATTTAAAATTACGTACGTTTTCACAATGGGCTACTTGCATGATTTTTTTTATTGAATATTTTTGAAGAAGAGATAAAAACTTGGGACCCGTATTTTTTATTAACAAGCCCAAAAATAATTAATGAAAATGTGGTGTGACGTAGAAAGTCTCCATATGTTCAATGCAAAATAGTGACGTCACAGTAAAATTTCTTTCTCAATTTACTAAAAAACATAATTTTTTTAAAATAAAATTTGTATTTTTACCAATGTTTTAGACCTAACATTATGTTCATAGTGTTAAAAATCTAATTTTCAGTACCATGCAAGTACTCCATTCAAGAATGAAAGAAAAATGATTTTAGGAACAATTAACACATTGAATATTATTATTGCCTTATAATAAAAATTAATCGTGTACACAAAATAAGTATAGGGCCCTACAATTAATTCGATTTGAAACGTATACTTTCATTCACTTTATAATAAAAGACTTTGTTTAACCATAAAATAAAATTTCAGAAAAAGTATCACTTGCATTTCTAAATTATAATTACGAACCAAAACTATGACTGCTTCTATAATAATTAATTAGTTAAAAATCGTCGAACGACCTATCCACTCTTCTATCGATTCCTCCTCGGCTACGTTACGTCTTGGCATCTTGTGCAGGCCTAGTGCTCCTGGCCCCACCCACCACTGCGCCCCATCGATCCGCGGTGGCGTCACAACAGCCCCTCGTGCTCCGCCCCCGGGGGCCCAGTCTGTCTGGACACGTCTCGGGACTAGGTGGTGACGATGGGACCCATCAGTTGTAATAAAGGGGGTTCATTCTAACCTAGAATGAGATATGTCATTTAAAGTGCGAGAAACAATGCCACAAAGATTGCTACTTGCGTGATGTTTTTTTATTAAGAGGAATCCCCACTAGTTTTGAAGATCCATTTAACGAATGAAGCGATGCCGTCACAAACCATTGTTACCCATTGTGACGACATCGGTTGATTCGATGAATGAACCGTATTTAGCCATTTTCTACTACAAAAGGGGTTTCGTTGGGCACATGAAATTACCACTAATTTTAAATATTTTGAAACAATTTTTTATTTAAATGAAAGATTAAAGTCTAGGCTATGTCCGCTTAGTGTCACTTTTTTAATTTTTACTTTAGTTTTTTAATATTTTATCTTCAAATTTCTTGAAATTATACTAACTTTGGAGCTTAAAAAATACATGTAAAAATTTAAATTAAAAAAAAATGGCACTAGACAGACCTAGAGACATCTTTTATCTTTAAATTTAAAAAAAGAGCAAACAAATCGGACCAAAATTAAAGTCAATTTCATGGGCCCAACGAGAACATATTTTTGCTTAATTTTGTAGGGGTGGGCATTCCTCTTAAGGAGCTCGTTTATTTTTTTTCGAATTACTGGAATACTCTCGATATTACTTTTTTTCTATTTCACTGTTTTCCCACTACTACGGCTGCCCGAAACCAGTCCGAAACTCGTACTTTACCGCATCCTAGCTATGCAATGTCGTTTTGAAGTTGAAAAATACTGTAAACATGGCTCCAGTAGTCCCATAATAACTTCTGTATTTTTTAATTTATTCGAAAAAGGAAGCTTAGCTGCATGCTTCTTGCTTTTTAAATTTTTCTTGCCATTTATAGTGACCGAAAAAAATCATATCAAATAATGACAAAAAACGTCATTTTTAAATATTTTTACTTCAAATTCCTAGGCCAAAGACAAAAAATAAAAATATAGAAGCATTAAGACATCCTTTATTAATACACTCATATGTAAAAGCATCATATATTTCAATTATAATTAAAGTAAACGTGGGAGGCGTACACCTCTGTAACGCTGGAAAAGCCAACAAGAATTCTTACAAGATTCTTTCAGATTTCTGAATCTTGGAAAAAAGAAATTCTGTGATTTGGAGCTATGAATGAATTAGAAATTATTCTTTTCCAAGGCTCATTGAAGATTCAATTTAGCGGCATTGCTATATGACGGGCAATTCTCACCATTATAATTTTTCTCAAAATTTAGAAGCATAAAAGAATCTTCAAAGAATCCTTGTGTGCAAGGCTTTTATGTGACGTCAATACAAACCGGGAATAATAACGGATACCTGGATACTGGCACCGTATGCCTCATTTAAAATTAAACTAAATTAATTTTCTAAACTTTTAAAATTAAAGTAACTGGACTGTACTGTTCACAATAATTTATTGTGGAAGCTAATTTATAAATTATTTATACCACTTAATTATTCGATAAAAATGTAAGTAGGTATTTTAAGAATTGAGATTTGCGAATCCAAATGGCAAAAATCCAAATCAAATACATATTTTTATTGGAATTCGTTAGAAATAAATAACTCGTTGACATTTACAGTAGCCGGAAATTAAAAAACGAGAATAAAACTGTAAAATATTGCAGAAAAAATGCCAAATCTATTATTGCCATGTATGTCGTTAAATTTTAACTTTCTTTCCTATAAATTATGTCGTGCGAATAATCTAAACTTTAATCTTTACATAGTAACACAGAATGCCAATTATTATAAAAGTTAAATTTTAGTAGGAAATTTTTTTAAACGGGTAAAAAATTTCCATTGACATTGAAACTTTTTGCGCGTTAATTGTTCCTGCAAAGGTATGTTTGAACTATTTAAAAATATCGGCATTTCAAAGGTCATCTGATAATAAAACTAAAAAATTGGCATCGTTTTCTAAACTTCCTGCTCCAAACCATTCAATGTCAGTTGTCAAAAACAAAACATCTGAACATCAAAGTTAAACAAAACAACCTAAAATTCTAATAATACTAGCAATTACAATTCGTCTAGTTGGCTATGCTGAAACAAATGCCCTGCAACAGTGGCGTTCGTAGAATTTTCACGGGGTGAAAAAGTAAAATGTGCTGCCTTTAAATTTAAAGTTACATTTTTGTGGGGGATCAAACGCTGAATATACAAATTGTATCTCAAAAATAAAATGGGTACGGGTTTCATTTCAAATAATATCTTTAAGGCCCATCTCTTGCTATCAAATGCAAAGCAAAAAAGCATGTTACAATAAATCATTTTGTGACTTTGGTTTTGATGTCGATGACCTCATATTTTACAATGATGTACTTATAGGTTGTGCTTACATGTCTATAGAATGAAATTTTAAAAAATCTTGCCGTATTTTGTTAAATAATTTCTAAAAATTACTAAAAATGCGAGTTTTATATAAATTATTACTGTCAATGGGTTAACTGTTTAAAAAAATCTCTCTATACCCGTCTTCCGACTAATGTATATTATCGATTTCAAAAGAAAATTTATATTTTTGTGCATTAATCAACGTATAATATTCTCACTCACACGATATCAATCACTTTCCTCGCTCATTATGTAATATACTATTTATTAAATAAAAAATCTGATGTGGCCAGCACACGACCTCCCGCCTTAACAATGTAATTTATGTGAATTTGGTTTTAGTTAGGCTTTCTTAAATTATAATTTTGCAATAAGTTAACAAACTTTTTGAAAATAATTTTATAGTCCTTAGTTCTTTAATTATCTCTTTATAGATACAAATTTAACTTTATTATTACCTTATTACATTTTATGTTCAGTTAATAATATTTACATTTCTTTTAAAATGGTGCCACAAACATTTTAGAAATTGTGTATACGTCTGTTTATCTGTCACATTGACATTTTCATTTTTGTTTTTAATTTTTTTCCTATATTGTGATTTACAAATCGTGGTAGGTAAAATTATATATCTTTGAAAAATAGTTTACCTTTATTGGTAAGAGATATAGAAAAGATGTTAATAAATATTGTAAAATATAATTTGTTCTTTCAAATGCCGTATGACAAATTGTAACTATCGCAGAATTTCCGCAAAAAATGTTAGAATGCCACTTCCGTTCAAGGTATTTGTACCAAAATCGTAGCGTTCTTCCAATTAGTATACAAATGTAAAATATCAAAATTTGTGGTTAATTCTTATTTGAGTTATCACACCTCCAGAAATCCGGCCTTTACCACATACATACACACACTCAAACACACACATACAGACGTTCTAATTCGTGCTCATCCACTACCCGATTTTTTGCATGATTCCAATACCTCCCTTACAGGTAAGCGGGAGATTAAAGTCAATTTTTTTGCCCCTTTTTACCCTTCAGGGTACGCCACTGCTTGTGATTTTCATTTCACGTGCTTCACTTGTCATTACGTAATTCTACGCGACAATATTTGAAAACAGAATCAAAATTAGCGACAAAATTAGCGATTTGGCTTAGCGCGTAGGTTTATTACACGACCATAGTTAGTAGCGGGCACCGTCACTTGTTTGATGACGCTACGCGACGCCGACGTCGGTCCTTGGCGCCGTACAGACGCCTTAAGACGCCGTTATACTCATGTTGCAATAATGCATTGTGTTTGCTTACCTGGTGTCGTAATGGTTATGGCTCTATTGTCTGCGCTTTGGCGATGGTTAAATGGCGCATTTTATGGCAGAAATAGAGGCGGTGTTTTTTGTTTGCGAATTTGAATAGATGTAGAATTTTTATGGCAAGGTATATTATGTTTATTACAGTGTTAATATTATTTATGGAAGAAAAATATTGGAAAGTAATAGTTACAAACTGTAATAAGTTTTAAAAATCTGATGTGGCCAGCACAAGATCTCTCGCTACTTACTTTATTGTTTTTACTTATTATATAAATATATTAATATATAGTTACTACTACTCACAAATATATTTTAGTCATTTTATTTAAACTGCAGATATGTAAACGATATTTTACTATTGTCACTGTCATGTCATAATCATTTATATTTACGTAGTAACAATTTTAGACGATCATGGAGTACAAGATACCGAAATACTAAATTATAAGTAGGTATATACTTTAATTATTCTTAAATGATACCCAGATACAAAATAATTTATAAAATACCGATTGTAGGTAATGCAATGGTAATACTAATGGGTGCATGTCACTGGGCCAAATTGCCGTAATGTCAAATACCCGCTGTGTCCAATTACCGCAATGTCAAATTGCCACTGTGCCAAAACGCATCCCCACCACTTACATACTTGTAATAACGTATGTCGAGAGACTACTGCAAATTTATTTCGACACAGAGGCAATTTGACTCAGTGGCAATTTGACTCAGCGGCAATCCAACACAACAGCAATATTTAGACATACTGGCAATCGGGCATAGCGACAATTGGACATAACAGGAGCATTTTGACATACACTAACAAAGCTAACAAAACCGTAATAGAGCCCCACAAACTCGGTTTTGGTATTTACTACACTAACAAAGCTAACAAAACCGTACTAGAGCCCCACAAACTCGGTTTTGGTCGCTATGCCCGATTGCCAGCATTATGGACCTCAAATTGAGGCTTATAATGTTGTCATTATGACACGCCATCCAGAGATAAAGATAAAATTAGCCATATTGTCAACCTGTAGTCATTTGAAAACAATAGTATTTTCTGCACCTAGGGAGGGAAGCGTGCTATTACTTCCGCGGGAAAAGCGGCGGCCCGAGCGAGGGCGCCGACTTCGCCCAAGGGAGGTATAGCCTTCCCGCCCGTGGGACACACAATATTTTACGTCACGAGGGTCTCGAAATCACCTTTCTGATAGCGGGAGGAAAGCACTGTTTTCCTCCCGCTCGGGAAGAACCCACTTACTTTCCTCCCGCGCGGGAGGGAAAACTCGCTTCCCTCCCTCCATTAGCAAGAGGAAAACACTGCTTTCCTCCCCCGAGTGACGTAAAAATATTTAAACAACACTAAGATGTAAATGTGTGATCTTGGTCTATATTTTGAAACACGTGCGGCAATATTTTTATCCCATTCACAGTAATTTTGGCCATGACCGGATATGAACTTGAACCGTTTCAGTAAAACATAAATCTTAATAACTAAAAGAGAAAATTCTTATATTCTAACACAAAAATATGTTAGCCGCATAAAACTATAAATCATTTAAAAATATCTCGCTAAAAATCTTTTGAAATTTCAGAGCACATTTCAAGAAAACATTAAAAGTTTCTACCATTGATCTCGGGCCAATACTTTCCATTAGGCTTGCGTAACGGTTACTGTTTTAAATTTGCGACCTTAGGCATAATTTGGATAATTTATAAGTGTACAATCATCTCAGTATATTTTTATACTCTTAATACAATCAACGGACAAAGCTGAAGCACTTGAAATTATTTCCAAGTCCTTGACATGTAAAATTAAACATCAAAAACAGAATTAATTATTGACAACTAACTCTAGGACAGTGTATTTGTAGTAAATATTTACCAAAATAATAAACTTGATTTATAAATAGAACATTCGATAAGGTGAACAGTGTAAATAAATTGTAGTGCAAATAATATTAGAAATAATAACACGTCTGGTTTTGATATTTTTAACTCAATTGGTATGCAGAAATGCGAATTATAATTTTTAATTTTATTTTATTTATATTCGCAGCGTCACTTTTATTCTATTTATAAAACAACTTTTTGTTTAATTTTATTTACATATAATAGTATTAAATATACAATCACTATATTTTAATAGTATATTATTTAACGAGCACATAATGTAGACTATAATTCAAGAGGATGAAAGTTTATGCACGAGCTGCAGGCGAGTGTATAATCATCCGAGTGAATTATAGCCATTATGTGCGAGGCAAATACGACGTTTTATCTACAACTTTTTCAATAAAACATTTCTTTACAAATTTTTATTCATTAAAATATTAATCTAACCTCAGATTTTGGTGTGATGACAGAATGAATAATGAACTCGTAATGCAATAGTGTTGAATTATTAATTCATAATACAATAGTGTGTATTATGAAGGGATTTATCTTACTACATAGTTACCTACATAATAAATATGTTATTCAATGGTCGGTCTAGATGATAGTTATTTATGTTACAAGTGGGATAAGAGTATTATTATTTATTACAGCAGTCGAATGTGAAGAATTGTACAACGAGGTCGTAGACCGAGTCGTGTAATCACATGAGTGCTGAAATATGCTTTAGCCCACATGTGATAAGTATATAAAATTTTGTTGCTCAAAATTATTCAAAATTGATATTTTTGTTTAAACGTCAAATTTGAAATTTAAAAATTATATATTTTGACAATTGATTGATGTCAGTTTCCACAATTTTATTTTCAATTCAAAGCAACATGGTACATACAATTTGTTTCTAAATCAGGACAACCCAACCTGTCAGTTTTATGTACAAACAAATTCTTAATTTGTAAGTTTATACGTGATATGTATTTATTATTCGTTTATACATTATTTATCGGACAGTACTTCATAATTGATTTAATCCAAGAATAGGTATAGACAAATATATTATTATAAATGCGAGAAGTATGACAAAAGCACATCACAATAATTATTACTTCACTAATGAGGTAATATAACAAATTACCTCACTCAAATGATAAAAATAATATGATTATTATATCACTGGCGTGGATAATAACATAAATATCATTACACATTTATTTTATTTATTTTATTCAAGATAGGAAAAATCTAAACTAAGAAAATATAAGGCCAATATTTTACATAAATTAAATGTTTTCTATAACAAATTTGCATTTGTTTTTATAAACTTAAAGTTTAATTAATTCACAATTGTTTATTGAAAAAGAAATGAAAGTGAACGTTCTGTTATCGTTTTTTTCATTTGTTGAAGAATAAATCGATGTTTTTTTATTTCATTTGTAATTTAATGTTGTATTGCACGATACAGTTAAAATGTGTAAACAACAGTTTCATTGTTTAGTTAAAATATAAAAAACTTAACAACTAAGATAAATATTTATAAAGAAATAACTGTACAAAATAATTTTCAAAGTGTACTCTGAAGATAAAAAGAATTGTCCTTCACCTTCCTTGTTTCAAGTGCGTCAATGTGTCCTTAATAAAAAAATAATACCGCATTAAAAATTAACTTATCAACCAATCACTTTGCCAATAATCGAATTTGATAAATTGAATATAATCTCCAAATTTAATAATCGTCATGACGCAGTTCGTAGAACAAATGGATAATTAATTTAATTTTGTTTTATCCAGAAATTACATTAAATTAAATATTTAATTGGGGCAGAAGGTTCTAAATTTGGATTTGTTTTTTCTTGTCTCATGGTTAAATATTTATCTAGTGTGGTTAGAACAAACCAGAACAAGTGAATAACTGATTAGATTCACCTATTTTTAGTCCCTAAGGGCAACAACTTATTGACGAAAATATCAATAACAATACACATTATTACTTCTACATTTCATGATCCTTGTTACATTTTTTCATACATCTATAAAGTCCTGTTCACACAACCCACTTGACATGAATCGTCCATGGGATGTTTAAAAAATCTTATTCTTGCACTTTAAGTTAATCTATCCACTTTAAGTGATATTACGTTAGTCTATCATCCTAGCCACATCCTGAGTACGATCAAAAATTACATACTCAATACAAACATCTCAGAGAATTACATGGGACACATAATTGGGATATTATTACCAAATTACTAACATTGGGATGTTACATAGATAATATGTCACTATAAGGGCGGAAATTATCAAGCTCTAGGACCTCTAGGATATTAATAAAAATGTTAGTAAACAAATATATAGGAAGCAACAAGCCGGGATGTTCACATTCTTGAAATGTTCTGGGGATTCTTTCATTGTTACTGAAATTTGAAAAAATTATCAGGGCCCCTATTCTGTAACTTTTAGCAACTCTACATGTTATTAAAAAAATTTCAAAAGCAAGAAGCCTGCAGCTATCCTTCCTTTTTCGAATAATTTTTGTTTTACTTAATTTCTTTAAAAAATACAGAAGTTATTATGGGAATACTGGAGCCATGTTTTCAGTATGTTTCAACTTCAAAATGACATTGCATAGCTAGTATGAGGCAAAGTACGAGTTTCGGGCTGGGTTCGGGCAGCCGTAATAGTAGGGAAGAGAGTGAAATAGAAAAAAAGTAATATCGAGAGTATTCTAGGAATTCGTAAAAAAGGTAGACGAGCTCCTTAAGTTACAGAATAAAGGTCAGGTGGGAATTGCTTGTGAAATAGCGACGCCGCTAATTTGAATCTTCAATGAGTCTCGGAAAAGAAGAATTTATAATTCATTGGTAGCTTCAAAACAGTGAAATTCTTTTAACCAGGATGCAAAAACATGAAAGAATCCTCAAAGAATCCAGGTGTGAACATGGCTAACGTTGGGTGTGGCAGCCTCACATATTTTAATCGAATGCAACACACGCCAAGTTAATATTATTCGTAGCATCGTCTGCAAAGCTGCAGAAGAATCTAAAAATAGTCAGTCCCATTGCAGTAGGCCTTGAAATCATTTGATATTTAAACTTGATATAAATGCGACGCTACAGAACATATTCAAAATGCAAAAGAAAAACGACGAACGAGTAAAAATACAAATACTACACCGCGAATGGAAAAATTAAGTGTTGTATGACTAGACGCAGACAAAAAATGTAAACAAACATTTTTACTCGCCACAGACGTCACTGCATTTGCATCTGAATGAGCTCATTAAAATATAGTAGATAGAATCTTCGTAAAGAATCAAATACAAAATAAAATAATAAAAATCTGCTGTGGACACCACAGTATTTCTCCTGCTATAAGTTTTAATAAGATGCTTTCATAAAGGCTTTAATTTTATGCTTCATTCGGCAAAATTTAAACAAATTTTGAAATATCTTGGGTGGTGCCAAAGTGATAGTTGTCAATGTCTAAGCGACAGCTATCAATGTCAACGTGACAGCAGTCATTTAGTTCCGTTTAAAATTAGAGTTTTTAACTGCATTTATTATAAGTTATAGACATAACACGAGCAATATGTAAATTAAATTAAATAATACTAATGAAAGTGCAAATGTTTACAATATTTTCATCAATTCAAATAGGTACCTATTAAAAAAAAATTAATTCAGTTGGTACCACTGTTTGTATAAAGCTCATTAACGAACTTGAAACTAACTTTTTTGTAAAAAGCTTATATATAAAATTTCAGTCGAAAATTCGTACGCGTTCTGTTCGTGCTTCAGACCGACAGACAGACTGACAAACAGACCTACTTTTTTAAAATTATGTTTTTTGGGTTTAGTAGGGTCTAAAACGTACCTATAGATTGAAGATTTATCAAAATCTCGAACATTCAAAATATCCTGATTACAATACTTCTAGGTAGAAGTGAAGAAGGAATATATTTTTTTTTATACAAGGCTGTTTATTAAAAATGAAATTTTTTCATACAAGGGAAATTACCTACATAATATTTTACCCTAGAAATTAAAGTAAATAATAAATTTAAAAAATTTAACAAAATAAATGTTTTATTTTACCATTTAAATAACAAACTGTCAATTCCCAAAAGACCTCTCTTGGCTACGCCTATGTATGAACGTAAGGTTGCATAAATTTTATTCCTGCAAAGTGTTAAAATTTTACAGTAGAAGTAACTGTACATCTAACTGTAAACAAATATGAACTAAATAAATAATATAAGTGTGTGTATATCACATGTATATAGATACATTTCACGTTTTTTATACCAAATTTACAGGTCTTATAATTCATCAGGTACCACTGTCAATTCACAGGTACTCGCGGTTTTGTGAAAATTTTAAAAATTCCTTATTATGTCCAGTTGCACCAGTAAAATAATTATCAAACTTAAATATAAAATGGTACATTTATAATTATAATAACTGACAAATTATTTGATTCTAATTATTTGTATTTTGAACATAGGACAAAATTTAGAAATTAGTATTTTTGTGGTTCCTAATTATTTCATTTTTCTTACAGACGTTTTCATCACTTCAAAAGCCAGAGAAAGTAGAGAACTCAAATGAAAAAGGTAGGAAACAATAAATTTTACAAGTATTTATTAAAAATTTTATTTCATTTCTTATACACAGGAAAAATATGTTATTGAAAAATGTTTAATATTATTTTATGATTTATTATTCGTAAAAAAATTATTTTTAAAATATTCTATAAAATATTAGCAATAAAAAATGAATTATAACTCCAATATACTTCAAGTATATGATTAGTCAACCTTGTGCTTATCAATTCAACTTATGAAGCAACAACAAATACAAACTATTGTTGAACACACGAAACAATTTAAAAAATTGTTATAATTTCATACTTCATGATGTCAGTAATACACAATTGTTTGACTTACGTACGTTGCAATTGTGCAATCAAAATCAAATTTAGATAAATATACTATTATTAACTCACGGGCAAGGTCGATTGTTTAAAAAATAAGATCAAATTATCCCAGGAAATGATATAGATCTGTATTGACGCGAAATATAATTTCAAGATAAATAATTTGACGCTTATGCGTAGAACATTAATCATCATTGTCTAGTCTCAAGTATTAACGATTTTTTTGCAAACAAAATATTGCGGGAATAGATTAAGCATTATTAAATGTGCTACTTGTTTTCAGATTAAATCTAAATTATTTTCGAGTTAAAAGTGATTCTTTGGTCACATATGGATTCTTTGAGGATTCTTACATGCTTCTGGGTCCTGGAAAAATTCACTGTTTTGAAGCTATGAATTAGAAATTCTTTTTTTCTAGACTCATTGAAGATTCAATTTAGCGGCACAGGCGATTGGCACCATGATTATTTTTCTCAGGATTCAGATCAAAGAGTCCTCAAAGAATCCTTGTGTGAACACTGAACACTAAGTTCTTTTGGTACAAATATTACATAATTCTAATTGTTTTTAAAATTGCAACAAAAAATTGCGTAATGTTTTAAATTTAAAAATGTCTTGACAATAAATCTAAATTAATTTCGAGTTCATATATGGATTCTTTGAGAATTCTTGCATGCTTCTGAGTTCTGGCAAAAATTAACTGTTTCTTTGTCACTTGTCAGTAAATTAAAAAATTTTTTTTCAAGACTCATTGAAGATTCAATTTAGCGACACAACTTTTTGACAGACAATTCTCACCATGATTCTTTTTCTCAGGATTCAATAGCATGAAAGAATCCTCAAAGAATCTCTGTGGGAACAAGGCTTGCATTTACAAAATTTGTGAAGTCTGTCATATGGCAATGTGTACTTGCGTTCACAACAGCAAATTTCAGTGATGTGAACGCAAGTACACATTGCCATATAACAGACTTCGCATATTTCTCCAAATTTCGTCCTGTGAATGCGGATTTTTGGTACAATATTATACAAATTTAATTCTATTCTTTTATCTATAAACAAATTTTTAAATTATGACGTACCTACCTATCTTTAAAAATATCTACGTAGATATCTATTGGATTTACATATTTTAGCGTTACCAGGACAGAAGCTACTCATATTATCATATTTTTTCTAATCAATTTTGCACTGAATAGTTAATTTTCTTGTTTATATTGCGAGTAAATTTTTCCGCAAATTATTCCATCGTCACGCCGGCAATAATTGGTTTTAATTCTTAGTTGTCGCATCTCACTTGTCACAGACATGTAAACAAACAAGGAAAGCCCAGAAACAATTGACGAATTGATACATTCATGAAATTCAGTGGCGTAATAGCTGAATAAATATTTACGAACAAACAGTGAATCAGAGAACACAGCTATATATTGTACTTCAATTTCAATCAAAGAAAAGATTTAATTTTGTCGAATGACGTCGAGAGATCCGATGGTCGAAGTGGGCTACGTGCTGAGAAACAAGTGCGAAGCGGTGATTACATAGGCGTAGAATAATCGCGGACAAAAGGGGCCCAACTCTTTTTTTTAATTGAATGTCTCAAAAACTAACCTCGATACTAAATTGCGTTTTGCGACATTGTTTCTCGCACTTTAATTGTCTTATAACCAAATTTATAAAATTTTAGACTAAAAGAAAGCGTTTGTTTTTTCCCTCGAACTCAAAGTTTGTGTCACGAGCGAAGCGAGCGAGGCAGTCGGGCGAGAGAGGAAAATGAGATTTCCTCTCGTGTTTGGCACAATATTAAATAATAAAAAGAAACATACAACCAAAACTTACAACTGTCATCTGTCAAAATTACGTTTAGAAACAAACAATGAAATGTTTCACTGCAGCCAATATGCCAAATTAAATCTAGGTTGTAAAATTGTGAAATATTGTAGAATAAGAAAGTATAAGATATAATTATAAAATAATAGTTTACAGTAGAATTTTCACTTATAATATCACTGTGCATTAATTCTATCCGGATTTTTTTAAAATTGCTTTCCAACAACGTCTTAATTAGCTCGAGTGGTACACGAGAGCTAATTACGTAGTTGGAATGCACGATAAAAAATTTCCTGGATATGAATTAATGCAGGAGTGCATATTCGGTAAGAAAATTGCAATAAGACCGCCGCTCTATTTTTTAATTCTTATTAAAATAGAAACTTGAAATATTTACTAAATTTGTATTTCACTTAATAAATATGTATTATTTACCTTATTAATTGCTTATTTATACTCGAAATAACAATTTAACCAATTTTTAATTTAATATCAAAGTGACAGATGACGGTAAAGTTTCCGCTTATTAATTTTTTGCTACTAATAAAAAATTTCTGCTAAATTTATATATAACCATGGTTACTATTATAATAATAAATTCTTCCATTGGCTGTTATTTTTTGTTATGCGATTTTCAGGGGTAATACCATAAGAGATGATAATTTTTTGAGAATTGTTTTGTCGTTTCCACGGCAATTTATTTCTAACAATTTCACGACACAAAACATCATCTATCAATTTCCCGAAACGAAGTTGAGGGGAATTGTCAGATGATGTTTTGTGGAGTGAAATTGCAATAAGTTGCCGTGGAATAGACAAAAATTCTCTCAAAAAATTATTATCTCGAATGGTATTTAGGAAGAATATTTTTCTTCTTAAAAATACTACCAAAACGACTCATTTTGCTAAACATTTTTGACGTTTCATGTGACAAATTAATTAATTTTTTGTTACTAACGTAACAAAATAAAACCTAATCTACAAAATTATGTTGTCAGATACATCATTTTACATTTTCAATTCTATTGGTTGCATTACGTCATTTGACGTCATCATTACGCAATATGATTGGTTAAACCATCTGTCAAAAAATATTCAATAAAATAATAAAACTTAAAATGGTAACACTGCTTACTGTCCTCTCTAGAGAGGGAAAACTTGCTTTCCTCGCTATTTCGCGAGAAGAAAATTGCATTTTCTGCGCATATCGTAAAAAAATATTGTTCTGGCTTCGCCTCTGCAGTATCTAATTCCTCTCAACGCATCCATGGTATTGCGCACCATTCCAATCATTTCAATCTTTGGTCGAATGACGTTCTCCTACGTCACATCTGTCACTTCGGATTCACAGTTGAAATTACGTTTAAATTAACCCCTCGTGAACGGAGGTCGCTCCGTCAATCCAGTTCCATCCGAATCACTTCAATTGTTCCACAATTGTTATTGACGCCAGCTCGTTACTCACTTAGCGATGCGATGATGTTTTTCGCACCGTGATTCGTTTGTTTTATTAACGCTACAGTGGTAATTTCACTGATTGAGCTGAATGGGTAAATGTTTGCCAAGCGAAAGATTGCAAATTTAGAGAAAGTTCTGCATTATGAAAGTTTGGTTTTTGTGTTAATGTTTTTGTTATTATGATGCAATCTAATGTAAACAAATGTTTGACACGGTTTTATGATACGTTCACACTAAGAAAATTCAATAAAAAAAAAATGCACCGAATCAGACGAGGTGGGGATTCAAAAGAAATGGCCTATAAATGGCTATGGCACTATGACTAAGATCTACATTATGTTGCCATAAACAAAAAATTTTCATATATAATACCATTAGTGACTATGATTTTTTGGTAATTTTTGCCGTCTGGTCACGACTGCTTGTTTACCAAAAAATCATAGTCACGTATGGTATTCGGCTTGACAATTTCTCGAATTAATTAATTTATTTAAAAAAAAGTCATGTATTTTTAAAACAATCATCAACTGACATAATATCTAAGCAACGCTTCGCGGCAATTTTCACTAGTGAAAATTGTCACTGTAGTTCGTCTGTAATTGGTACAATTCAGCAAAATACTGTGTTTTGATTGGATGAAAAACTATGAGTGGAATTGTCATGTAAAAATATTCGTTTTTGTCCTAATGCCCTGTTCACACGAGGAAAGTTTCACTAAAAAGGTTCTTGAAAGTACAACAAATGCTAGGAGCTGTCATAAATGAAAACTGTCAATGCCGTTCATACGGAGAATGTAATTATTTTTATTAGATATATTTAAGATCACTAGTTTTAATATATTTTAAAAAAATAATTAGTTTCTTCCACGGTTTCCCCGTATGACCGCTATTGACAGCTTGAAGCAATTGTTTAACTTTCAAAAAACTGTTTAGTAAAAACTTTCCTCGTTTGAACAGGGCATTAGGACTAAAACATAGTTAGAAATTTTTAGTAAATTGAGAAATTTTATTGGAAAGAGTTAAATAGTACAAAATTCAAATAATCTGGATCAAAAACAAATAAACTTATAAATTTTTCACATTTTGCAATTCGCAACTTTGAGGCTTCCTCCCAGTTGACATGAATCGTCCATGGGATGTTATATCTTATTCTCGTACTTTATGGGATATTACGTACGTCTAGCCACATCCTGAGCACGATAAAAAATTGCATACTCAATTCAAACATCTCAAAGAGAGTTACATGTCATAAATAATTGGGATATTATTACCAAATAATTAACTTGGGATGTTACATAGATAATGTTACTAAGGGCAGACGTTGAGACGTTAGTAAACGCTAGGAGATTAACAGGATGATATAGCAAGTAACAAAGCAGGGTGTTCACAGTCTTAAAATGTTCTGGAGATTTTATTTTGTCAAGTGGGATATCAACAAAAACTGATATTTTTAGTAACCTCTTTGATTTTCTGGTGTGATAAAAGAAGCTTTTTTGCACTTCCGGGACTAAAACTCTAAGACTAAGGTTCTTAATTTGATCCCAAGGGATTATTTCTCATATTTAATCCCGTTGTCAAGGAATTGAATTAATTAATCCCGTTGTCAAGTAAATACGTGCTATTTGTTGCAGAGTATCTATGGTAACAATATAAATATTTGTCATAAAATTTACTGTCAAAATTACAAAATGTGTACTCTTTTAAACTATTTTGCATTCGTTTGAGGATGAAGTGCAAAAAATAGCGTATATACCATAGGACTAAAGTACCTTTAATCCCTCAGGTGATTATTTCCCTCACCTTCGGCTCGTGAAATAAACTTCACCCTCAGGATTAAATCATGCACTTTAGTCCCTCAATATATAATATACTATTGTATGTCAATGTCTATGCGGGTTTGACATAATTCCCAAGTACATATTATAAATCAGATTGTTGGCAAGATTTTGTGAACATTTCCCCATTTTTACTCTTTGTGCGTAGTTTATTGTTGCACCGAAGGACGGATAAAACTTTCCGAAAACTGATTGAGTCCTCGACCTGCCCTCGTCCTATATTTTCGCAGCCAAGAGTCGAAACCGTATCTATTACAGGATTACGAGATCCTAGTCACGTAGATGTACCCCTTACGTTTTCACTGAAAATTGCAAAGTTCAAATGCGTGTTCCTTTATTGCTTGAAGAAGAAAATGTTCTGTCTTGTTAAAGAAAATCTTCCAATTAAAGTGCAGGAGAACAAACATTCTTTCAATTTAATTGGAAATCTGAAAATCCTTTTGTTGAACATGAACACAGAGAGTCAAGCGTGACAGTTGACATTTTTTGAAAAAAGTTTTATGTTGTTTATTTAAGATTGCAATGTTCGAGATTATATTTAAACTTAAGAGGCCTGTCTACCTCCTAAAATCCAGCACAAAACGTAGGTACTAACGTAGCGAGTGTATTGTGGCCAGTACAAGAATGGTAAAAAATATTCAACAAGGATTATATACTTAAAGGAACAATTAATTTAAAATTTTAATAAAAAATTTGTACATGTTTATAAAAATTCCGAAAAGTTTATATACAAATTTCCAATTCATGCAAACTTTACACGGTTATATCTTCTGATACAAATCTATTTTTAAAATTTTAAAAATGCACATCTGTAGATCCATTCTTTCTCTATTAAATGTTTAGAAAAACATTACTCTGAAGTCATTACTAAGCTAACAGTTTACTCGCAACGAAAACACTTTTTTAGGTGGCTATTGCATAAATAGTTGTTTTACGTATCCTTTGCCAGCCGTAAAGTAACATTTTTTGACATCTGTCAAAATGACTACTTTACGGCCGCATTTACTTCACGGCCGCATTTACTTTACGGCCGCTAAATAACAAATTTATTAAATTTTAATTCTTAAATATATTTAGAAGTAACTACCTACAACTTAGTTAACCTAAACTATATAAATAAAATTATTTATGAACTAAGAAACTTTTTTTGACATAAAATTATATATTTTTTTAAACCCACCTAAAAAATGTTGTGTGCACCTCGGCTTAAAAGTGTTTTTAGCCTCACCTGAATTGCTGGCCTCGGCCTACGCCTCGGCTGCAAACTTCAGATTCGGCCAAAAAAGATCACTTTTACAGCCTTGATACACAAATAACTATTTTCGTACTGTACTGGTACTTTCAGTAGTTTCTGAACACTACAGAAGAAATTGTGTAACATTTAAAGAAAAAATATTTCCTTAAATGAAACAAGATAATAATACAAAGTAGTAAATAACAATTATCAGATTAACACCCATACGTCATTATCCCACATATTGGGGTCAAAATAGTGCGTGTGTTCTGTTAGCGCTACTATCTCAGTCTCTTTAAATGTGCTCTGTCTGCACGTATACAATTATAATTATACGAATCTCGTTTTAGTTCGCATGTTCTGTTTATCTACTACGTCACATTTAAAGTCATTGAAGTGCAGATGACAGCGGAACATGTGTTTACCTTTCAATGCCTCGACATGGATAAATATTCAATATTGTTTTAGATTGTGTAAATGGACTAACACTGAAAACTATGTTTATAAATAATTTTATCTGACGTTTATTATTATTATTATTATTACAAAATCTACCCAACAGGCTTAAGCCCAATAATATAGGATAGATCAGTGGCGCACCCAGGATTGCATCTTGGGGGGGGCTAAGAATAATATTTTTATGAAACCTGTAGTACGGCACAAGAAAGAAATGCGCCGCAGGCAAATTTTTTTAGAGTTCAAGGTCAAACACCTTTATATTGAAAGTTTCATTTTTTTAAAGATAAACAGTTGCACGTTTTACTCTCTTTCTTGTGCACACACATTGTTTTTTGAGCAGAGTCATGTCAGTTATATAGAAAAATTGAATTTAAGTAGGCGTGCATATTCTATACATGCTAAATAATTATGAATATGTTCCAATAACATATATTTTAATTTTAGTTCATATTTAATGTATCAGTTTTTTCTTTCATCTTTTTAGTTTCACTCCCAAGTGCATCGTTGTTTAAGTTCAAAATTTTAACACAAAGTTCGCATTCTTATTAAAATATCTCAATAATCTTATACATTAATGATAATCATAAAAAAGGCGATTATTTTTAGTCTTCAGTAAACTTAAATAATCTTACATAATAGTTAAAACGTTTAATGAAAAAATTTGAAAAAATTCCAGTCGTCTGGGGAGTGCTCAAGCCCCACGAGCCCCCCCCCCCTTGAGTGCGCCCCTGGGATAGATGACACAAAGTTTAAACACAAAATAAAATAAACTCAGTAAAGACAGTTTAGACGAGATCTTTCCACAGTAGTTTATAGTTATGAGTTGTCATGTTTTGTGGTGTGAAATTGCAATAAGTTGCCGACAAAAATTAAAGAGTATATACTGTACGACGTGCTGATTATGAAACAAAAAGAATTTTTTTAAATTCGTAAAAAAATTGCGTCGTATTTCAAGCAAACATTTTTTGCCACTGGTCGGTAGTTAATATAATAATTTTTTCAAATCTTCTACAATGAAAGTAATTGTTTACATAATATCTAATACTAATAAAAATGGCAAATTATCAAATATACTATCAAAACAGTGATACTTAAAATGTACACACGTCAAGTAAACTATCTTAAGGCGGTTGCGCAGTCAAATTATAGGTTTTGCTGAACGCTCTGTATTACTTTAATAAACAAAGATTTAAATTATATATCTGAATAAATAAATTGAACACTTTTTGAATTATGTATTCCAGAAAATTAAATTTAAAATGGATCAACACCAGCCGTTAAAATAGCGAAAAACAACATGCAGTTTTTCCCATAAAATTGGGTTAAACAATAAGATTTTTTAAACAAATAAGACGTTTTCGAAAAGCTTGAAGTTGTCCTCTTTTTGCTCTAATGCCACTTTTTTAAATTTTTATGTAGGATTGTATTAAAATACACATGAAATATTCACAAAATTGGACATGTTTAGCCATGCACATAAAAAAATTGAAGAAAAAACTAAAAAAACTGGCATTAGAGGAAAGAGGGAGCATCCTTAAACTTTTCAAAAATATCTTAGTTAATTCGAAAATTTCAATTCTTACTTCAATTTTAATGGGAAAACTAAACATACTTTTCACCATTTTAACGGCTACAAGCCAACCAACTTAAGAGTGTCGTTTACCTAAATGACCAAAACATGCTTCGCACAAGTTTGTGATTTATTTAACTACAAACCACGTAATAATAAAAAAAAATCGCTTTTACCAGACCATTTTTTCATGTCTGATTTATCGAAGACATGCTTTATGAAACAAAATGTGTTTATTTAAACAAGATACTTGGTTTGCCAATACCATTGGTAACTTGTGCGAAGCATGTTTTGGTCATTTAGGTAAACGACACTCTTAACTTTGCGAATTTTAAAAAAATTCTTTTTGTTTCATGTACAGTATACCCTTTAATTTATTGTTGTGGAACACCTGTATACGTATTTCTATTATAATACTAATATGAACGTTCAATTTTGCATTTATTATAAATGTTGTAAATATAAATAAATAAACCCATATTAAATAATATATTGCTGAAAAATTGCTTGATTATGCAAAATAAATTGCACACACGCGAATTTTTTTCGATATCAGTTCAACATTTTATAATAGTAATCAACATAAATTTTTGCATCTGCATCTAAAAATACCAACATGGAAACAACTTTCAGATATGGAACATTTCCTGTCCAGCTTATATTTATTTACATATTCACTCATACAGAATATAAAACAACACCAAAATGGTGATGAAATTATATCGGTTATTACATTATATAGATAAATAATCTTATCTATATGCATAACTAATTTTTCCCAGCATAGGTCAAGAATTAAATAAACCAATGTTGTTTATTTTCAGAAGCTAATGACTCAAAGAGATTTATTATTAATAAAGATAAGTTTGAACCAATTTGTGCTCATTATAGTCGTTATAATTTAGATTCTGTATACAAACAAATTAGACAAAATTAGATGGAATTTCCTTAAGAAATAATGATGACAAGGAACGCTGTTATTATAAATTAATTAAGATCAAAATATGAATTAATTGACACGGAATATTGCGATTATAAAACGGAAGAAATATTTTTCGCGGAAATACTGGGCTTGTGTTTTCATTATTGTGACACTTTCTTTTCCATAATTTTATTTCAAATACTACATATTTACTTAATTAATTTTAAAAAATCTTATATACTTTTTACCTCTCGCCACTCATATCTGTAAGAGAGGTATTGTAATCATGCTAAAATTTCGATAGTGAGTTTTCAATGGATAAGCACGTTTTGAGGTCCCTAGAACACGATTTTGATAATTTCGCGATGATGTTTGTCTGTGTGTGTGTCTGTCTGTCTGTCTGTCTGTCTGTGTGTGTGTGTGTGTGTGTGTGTGTGTGTGTGTGTGTGTGTGTGTGTGTGTGTGTGTGTGTGTGTGTGTGTGTGTGTGTGTGTGTGTGTGTGTGTGTGTGTGTGTGTGTGTGTGTGTGTGTGTGTGTGTGTGTGTGTGTGTGTGTGTGTGTGTGTGTGTGTGTGTGTGTGTGTGTGTGTGTGTGTGTGTGTGTGTGTGTGTGTGTGTGTGTGTGTGTGTGTGTGTGTGTGTGTGTGTGTGTGTGTGTGTGTGTGTGTGTGTGTGTGTGTGTGTGTGTGTGTGTGTGTGTGTGTGTGTGTGTGTGTGTGTGTGTGTGTGTGTGTGTGTGTGTGTGTGTGTGTGTGTGTGTGTGTGTGTGTGTGTGTGTGTGTGTGTGTGTGTGTGTGTGTGTGTGTGTGTGTGTGTGTGTGTGTGTGTGTGTGTGTGTGTGTGTGTGTGTGTGTGTGTGTGTGTGTGTGTGTGTGTGTGTGTGTGTGTGTGTGTGTGTGTGTGTGTGTGTGTGTGTGTGTGTGTGTGTGTGTGTGTGTGTGTGTGTGTGTGTGTGTGTGTGTGTGTGTGTGTGTGTGTGTGTGTGTGTGTGTGTGTGTGTGTGTGTGTGTGTGTGTGTGTGTGTGTGTGTGTGTGTGTGTGTGTGTGTGTGTGTGTGTGTGTGTGTGTGTGTGTGTGTGTGTGTGTGTGTGTGTGTGTGTGTGTGTGTGTGTGTGTGTGTGTGTGTGTGTGTGTGTGTGTGTGTGTGTGTGTGTGTGTGTGTGTGTGTGTGTGTGTGTGTGTGTGTGTGTGTGTGTGTGTGTGTGTGTGTGTGTGTGTGTGTGTGTGTCTGTGTGTGTGTGTGTCAGTATGGATGTTGGAGGTACGATAACTCAAATACCACTGAATACAAAAATTTGAAATTTTGTATACAATATTCTGACACCCTAGATTAGATCTGATTAGATTTTGGTGTTGATCGTGCAACCGGAAGTGGTAGTTTCTTGAAGATCTGAAGAGTTTTTCTGGAATATTCTCAAAATTTATGAATTAATAGGAATTTTTTTAATAACATTGTATACTAAATGTTACTATCTACAATATGTATTCAAAACGTTGTTTCTATCTAGCACCATTTTCCAATTACAAAAAGTTAAAAATTCTACAAATTTGTTACAATTTTGATTTATCTGCCTACCTATGGAAACAAAAAATAAAATATTTGAGTGTTAATGTCATATGATTTTTTGACTTTTTGGCAAATTGAAATGGAAAATATGAAATGTCATTTAGTATTTATAAGGTCATAATAAACTTTAATAATATTATAAAAACTACAATTCCCGAATTCCCTTCTAGTACAATGGTATATTTGTGAGTAAGTACTTTCATACACACTTAGTAAAATAGTAGAGTATATGGCGAGACGTCATGTGTTGGCCACATCGGAGTTTTTCTTTTTGGTACCTAACAATTTCAAATATCCGTCAGTTAGCAGTTGATAACCGCACACACAGATAAAAATGCGATCAATTTGTTACTTGAATTGTTATGGTTTAAATTATTTATGAGGTCTAATTTAAAAAATCTAATGCCTAAATTAACAATAATATAATAGTGGACATAAAACAAATTTTTATTAATATTGTGTTATAATTACAGAAGTACCTTTTAAAAATATTAAAGTTATAAGACTGTCTGATAATTATCTTTAAAATCAAAATAACAATATTAGCATCATTAATCAAATAATTATCAAACATGTATCGATCACGATCAGTGATTACAAATAACACTCCAGATGTATTTTATAATTAATTTTCGTAAAAACTACATTACACACAATACTCATTATTATATAAAGTGATAAATTTTTATCTTATAATCTCAAGAATGCTACTTCTAGTACAAGATAAAATCTTGACAAACACTCACATGATTATTTCAAACTTTTTGCGCTAATTTCTTCGACATTCTGCATTTCCTACTCGAAACCGGAAGTCAACATCTGACAGCTCGCGTATGTCATGTTTATATTGCTGTCATGTCATATCTAACGAGCTCTCTAAACAAACTAATAAAATAGATGCATGAACTATGATCAGGAACTAAGTAAGTATTCGCTGCATTTAGCCTTCACAAACGGTAAGATGGGATAGTAATAAAATTAATTTACTATTTATAGTAAACTGTTCCTTCCTAGGAAAGTAATTAGCTATTTGTAGAGTAATAATAACTGTTCTAGACACATAAAACACTACAAACAGTTAGTGTTAATCGATATTGAATATTTCACACAATGTTACTTCAAACATTATTACCTACTCATCTACTGAACTACTCGTACGTATATTTTTGTTTGCCTTAAAATCTCCTCAAATTTTCGAAGCCCAGATGTGGTCTGTTTATCTGATATAGTATTACGTTCGGTCTATAAAATTATATTTTTCTATGATCGTTATTAAAAATAGGATTTTTAGTCTTTACTTGATTAGTTGAAAGTGAACAATTCCAACCAATGCTTCTTTGCAGACCGTTGCTAATAGCAACGGTCTGAAAATATTTTCAGACTGCTAGTTATGAAAATTTGTTCCAGTAATCATAAAAATTTATTAGGATTTGGTTAAATTTGTACTAATATTTCAATTTTTAATTAAAATTATTTCCAAATGTCAAGTTTATTTACATTTAAGTTTGTTGTATTGTTTTCCTATGTTCGATTATATTATCGAACAGGTCGTATCGAAGTGTTAATTTTTGTTTCACCTTTTAGTAGACGTGTGTTGTTTTCTGGCATTTGAAATTTTGTTCCTGTCATTAAGTATTTCGGGATAAATTGCATTATTCCATTAAAATGGACAAACACGATATTAAAAGTGATTTATTCACATAAATGCTGTATCTGATATAATTTAATTTAAATAGAATTTATATTCTTGTTATTGAAAATTTTGTATCACTTTTTCCATAATCATGGTATATTTGTTTCTTCGTAAAATAAAATTATGACAGTGACAGTTGACATCAAAATATATTTATGACATGACTCTCTGGAAAGTGTCTATCGAATGTTCGTGAAATTTCCGAACTCGTCAACATTCTCATTCACACGATATCATTGACTTTCCTCGCTCATTTCTCATTCGTGTGTGCGGTTACCAGCCGTTTGCTCACTCTTGGTTGTTAATGGAGAGTACACCACAGGAGTACCTGACTGGATTCGAACCTGAGTTGTCAGAACCACAATCGCTCATATACCACATTTGTGTTTAGAAGATCATATCCATATGTTTCCAATTTCCAATATAAAACTAGAAATAAATCATGCATCCATGCATCTGTCGTGATAGGAAGCACTATTATTTTCTATTTTGTTATAAATACAGCTATAAATCTTACTTTCGTTTAGTTTTTACTTGTAAGTTTCCAGTCATTCGTTTTTTATGCACCAATTCAGCGGAATTCGTCCGAGGAATGCGATTTGGAACTTTCCGTTCGCGAATTTCGATCCTCCAGTATTTTTCCCGCTATTTTTAGAGACAAATTATACACCCAAATATTTGTATTCGATCGGATTTAACCGGTTTATTTATAATGTCGTTGAACTACTAATCCACAAAATATTTAGCGCTAATTTAAAAAATCTGCTGTGGCCACCACACGACCTCTCGCCTAATTCTGCTTATTCTACTAATCTAATAAATAGTTTTACTTACATTTTAATAGTTTCATGTTCATGTAATATGTAAATGATAATGTAAACCAAGATGCAAGCAAAAGATGTCAACTGTACTGTCACTGTCATAATAATTCAAATTTTATGTAGAAACAAATTTCATATCATGGACAACAAGATAGAATATTAATTGTACTTTATTTTATTGTTAAATACTTGCAGATTCAGCAATTTGTATTTATAATTAACTGTACACATAGATAATCACAATTTCTTTTATTTTTAATTGCAAAAATTGTTATAAATAAACAATGTACCGATATATTTAAGGAAAACTTTTCCAAACTTCTAAAAGTACTACTTCCGGTTTGCAGATTTCTACCAAAATGTTATCCGGTGTTAAGATACTTATCAAAACCTTAAATAAGAAATTTGGTTATAAACGGTTTGATACTTTTTAAGTTATCGTGGACGAAAAATCCTCGGTTCATACAAACACACAAACACACAAACACACACACACACAGACATCATCGTGAAAATAGTAAATTCGTATTCTAGAGACCCTGAAACGTGCTTATCCACCAAAAACTCATACTCGAAAATTTTGACCCATTACAATACCTCTCTTATAGAATATGAGGCGAGAGGTAAAAATATTTGACATGACATTTGATGTAACTAATGGAATCTAAACTTCTGGTTAGGAAATAAATTAGCAAATTAATGTAAAATAAAAACATCTGGTTAAATATCAAATGTCAACTTTTGCACGTGTTGAAAATTACAAAACTATTGCAATGTTGTTGAATTTTTACCTTCCGCTTACCTGTAAAGGAAGGTATTGGAATCATGTAAAAAATCGGGTAGTGCGTTTTTAGTGGATGAGCACGAATTAGGGTCCTTACAACTCATTTTTGATAGTTTCACGATGATGTCTGTATGTATGTGTGTGTGTGTGTATGTGTGTGGGTATGTATGAATGTATGTGGTCAAGGGTGTTAGTCGCATAACTCAAATACGAATTACCCAAAAATTTTGATATTTGGTATTTAACATTTGTATATAAATTGGAAGAGCTCATTAGATTTTGGTACAAATATATTTATCGGAAGTAATATTTTTTGAAGATTGAAAAGGTTAATTGTCAAAATTGTATATAAATTTGGATAAATATAGTATATATTTGTAATAAGAATAAGAGGAAAAGTTATTTGCAACTTACGTTATAAAAAAATTGTCTTTACCTGGTAGCATTAAAGAACTGCAGTAAAATTTTAAAAAATAATTAATAAAACATTGAAATCTTGTAATCCATGTTCGGTTGATTTTTGTTTCTGCGTAAAAAATATTGACAGGTGAGACGGGTGACAAGTTGGCATACTAGTACCATATAAGTCATAAGTAAAATATTAAATGTAGTAATTTGAACGGAGGATGACTTCAAACAGAAGAGTTTTCCTGTGAATGAATCTTTTTATTCAGGTGATGCAAATTTCTGTGTTTGAATATTTTAGATTTTTATTTGTATATTTTAAATGGGCACCGGATTGTACCTACGTATACATTTATGTTTATAAGTCTAGATATGGCGGAAGGTTGTGTGATGTCCACGTCAGATTTTTTTTTTAATATTAAATTTAAAAGTTCGTGCAAAAGCTGAACAAACTAATGCAATTAAAAGTAAAAGCTGAAAGCATATAAAAAGAGGCGTGAACAATTTATTTAATTAATTAAATTTGCATAGTACATTTATTGATCCTTTAATAACTGTAGTTGTGTTAAAGTTTACCTCGATTTACCTTATGTAACGTCAGATGAAAAATATGTAACGAGTTTCATATTGTGAATGCATTTTTCATCTTTATGGAAAAGGACGAACATTTTTCATATTTGCATTCCAAGATTAAAGAACCATTTCTCCTACGAATATAGACGTATATTTACTGCCGTTTACGTCATCCCGTCGTTTTCAAATTAAATTCACTTCCTTCCATATTGCATTCTACCCTTTAGATAGATTATTTTTATGTTTTATGTTATGATCTTGATTGATAAAACTAGAAATGAAAAAGCTTTCTACATTAATACATTAAAATTTATAAATAGACAACGGAAAAAACAAAAAATTTTCCATATATGAGACACTTAAGATGTACGTCTACCCTAAATTTTACAGTGTTACAGAGGTGTACGCCTTCCAAGTTTACTTTAGTTATAATTGAAATATATGATGCTTTTACATATGAGTGTATTAACAACGGATGTCTTAATGCTTCTATATTTTTATTTTTTGTCTTTGGCCTAGGAATTTGAAGTAAAAAAAATTAAAAATGACGTTTTTTCTGTCATTATTTGATATGATTTTTTTCGGTCACTAAATGGCAAGAAAAATGTAAAAAGCAAGAAGCTTCCTTTTTCGAATAAATTTTGTTTTACTTAATTTCTTTAAAAAATACAGAAGTTATTATCGAAATACTGGAGCCATGTTTACGTATTTTTCAACTTCAAAATGACATTGCATAGCTAGGCTGCGGGAAAGTACGAGTTTCGGGCTGGTTTCGGGCAGCCGTAATAGGGGGGAAGAGAGTGAAATAGAAAGAAAAGTAATATCGAGAGTATTCTAGGAGTTCGAAAAATAGGTAGACAAGCCCCTTAAGTAATAAGTATTTCCTGTGTAATTGAAACTTTTTTAACACAAAAGCGGTGCCAATTCAGTGATATTTAAAACTCAAATATCAAAATGTCACTTGCACCATATTTTTCCATTTATTTTAAGAAGTAGCAGTAACGTAAAAATAATAACCATGAATTTACAGATAAAGGTACTTCTTGCAATATTTAAAATAATCGGTCTATTTATAACTTCTTTGGTGATTCTTTCATGCTTCTGAAATTTGAGAAAACGAATCAAGGTGAGAATTGCCTGTCAATTAGCGACGCTGCCAAATTGAACCTTCATGAACCTTGGGAAAGAAGAATTTCTAATTCATTGATATAGTTTTTAAAACAGTGGATTTTTTCAGGATTCAGTGCGTGAAAAAGTCCTCAAAGAATCCTTGTATGAACAAAGGCTTTAAAATTTTAGTTTAGACAGTTTATTTTTCTTTGGAAAAAAATATACGAATGTAGCAAGTGACATTTCAGTTTTTAATTAAGTGCAGATATCTACTAATGAAACGTAATTACAGTAAACGAATGCCCTATTCACACAAAAATCCTTTGATGATTCTTTCATGTTGCTGAATCTTGAAAAGAAATTAACAGTTTTGAAGCTATCAACGAATTAAAAATTCTTTCTTTCCAAAACTCATTGAAAGTTCAATTTAGCAGCGTTGTTATTCCACCGTGATTCTTTTTCTCAAAATTCAGTAGCATATGAAATAATCCTCAAAGAATCCATGAAGATTTAAGGTTCTTATTGCAAAATTCAAAATAATGTCACATTTTAAATTTTGAACAGAACAAATGAACTTATAATGCAAATAAATTAAAAGAGCATCAAAGTAATAAATCGAGCTTAATGACTTTAATGTTCTGTTCACACCAAGATTCTTTGAGGATTCTTTTATGCTTCTAATCTTGTAAAGAATCATTGCTTTGAAGCTATCAATGAATTAGAAATTCTTCTTTTCTAAGACTCATTGAAAGTTCAATTTAGCAGCGGTTCTATTCCACCGTGATTCTTTTTCTCAAAATTCAGTAGCATATGAAAGAATCCTCAAAGAATCCATGAAGAATGAAGGTTCTTATTGCAAAATTGAAAATAATGTCACTTTTTAAATTTTAAACAACAAATAAATTAAAAGAGCATCAAAGTAATAAATCGAGCATAATGTCGTTAATGTCCTGCACACACAGATTCTTTGAGGATTCTTTCATGCTTTTAATCCTGTAAAGAATAATTGCTGTGAAGCTATCAATGAATTAGAAATTCTTCCTTTCTAAGAGTCATTGAAGATTCAATTTAGCGGCGTTGCTATTCCACCGTGATTCTTTTTCTCAAAATTCAGTAGCTTATGAAATAATCCTCAAAGAATCCATGAAGATTTAAGGTTCTTATTGCAAAATTCAAAATAATGTCACTTTAAATTTTAAACAACAAATAAATTAAAAGAGCATCAAAGTAATAAATCGAGCAGATTCTTTGAGGATTCTTTTAGCTTCTAATCCTATAAAGAATCATTGCTTTGAAGCTATCAATAAATTAGAAATTCTTATTTCCAAGACTCATTGAAGCTATTTGACAGGCGATTCTCACCATATGATTCTTTTCTTAAAATATAAGAATCATGAAAGAATTCTTGCGTGAACAGGGTCTATTAGAAATGACAAAACAAACTTCATAATTCGGTAAAACTACAAATTATCGACAAAACTACCTCACCTTAATCTTCATGTCTTCTTCTTCTTCTATCAGACTCTCCATCCCGCTCTAATCATGCTTGAAGAAGCTAATCGTAGACTCAGCGGCAAACTCAAACTCGTACAGCAAGAACACAAAGAGGGCGAACACAACCAGCAAACAAACGAAGCAAACGCAGGGAAAAATTGACATTTGGCTGTCGCGAAAAGCCACCCAACACTGGCCTGGCGGCTAAAGCATTTCACGTTTCACCCCAGGTATTCGCCCCGCGCCGTATCATGCCACATGCGACCGAGTATCACAGTGAACTTCACACGAATTGGGAAACAAGGTAATGAAAGTAGGCGTGCGACCCCTGCAGATTAACTGTGAATTTTCATGCGTTTCATGATTTCGTGATTTGGTGACCGTTTTTTCGGAGCAATGCGCGGCATTGAAATGAAATTAAATGAATTGAGTTTGTATCAGTGGATCTTAGATTCAGATAAAGGAAATTAAATAGCTGTTATGGAAGTAATATATTATATTTAATAAAGTAGCTAACTTGGAGAATTCAGTCAATTTATTAAAATACAATTACACGCCATTGTTTCGCCTTCAATTAAGACCTCTTCACTTGACAAAATAACATCCCGGCACCTTACTTGCTGTATTTTGCCCCCATATTTACCAATTCCTATTTACCACCGTCCCTTTTTTACCACCGTAATTCTTTTACCAATCCATTTTTTACCAACATTATACTTTTACCAATCCATTTTTACCACGTCCCTTTTTACCACTAATTCTTTTTTACCACCAACGTATTTACCAACGTATTCTTTTACCAATCCATTTTTACCACCGTCCCTATTTTTACCACTAATTCTTTTTACCACCAACATATTTACCAACGTGTTTTTAACCAATCCATTTTTACCACCGTCTCTTTTTTAAGAAAGCTAACAAAACCGTACTAAAGCCCCACAAACTCGGTTTTGGTATTTACTACACTAACAAAGCTAACAAAACCGAACTAGAGCCCCACAAACTCGGTTTTTGTTTTTACTAAAAAGTATGGTGGTAAAAGTTGTAATGGTAAAAACGGAGTGGTAAAAATGTATTAGTGGTAAAACGAAATAGCGGTAAAAAGTATAGTGGTACAAATGCAGAGGTAAAAGTTGAAGTGGTAAAAAATTGAGTGGTAAAAAATAGGTTAACGGTAAAACAGGATACCGGTAAAAAAGAATGGTGGTAAAAATGCTGTGGTAAAAGTTGGAGTGGTAAAAATAGAATGTCCGTCCTTAATAACATTTTATCTATGTAACATCCCAATATCACTAATAGGGGTTTCCAAGCCTACGGCTTTTAAAGAAATACTTAATGGGTATCAATTTTCAGCTTATATAAGTTAAAGGAAAGTGACAATAATTGTTAATTTTAATAGATTTATTACTTTTTTATCGAAATGAAAATGTAACTCTTTTGAAACGTGCGTTAAAATGCGCCACGTGTGACGTAGACAACATTGAAACCAAACCGTGAGCAGATTTGTTCGTGTAAGATCGTTTTTTGTCGTTTTGACTACGGAATGGACGACGAACCTGTATTGTCAGCGCGGTGAACGTATGTTCTTAGAGCCGATGACGTCGCACCGTCACACATGGCATCGTTTTTCGCGGTACCTATCTTTTTAAACTTTATGAAATTTTGTCTGGCTTATTAGCAACTTTTTGGCAAAAAGAAAAAATACGGGTCTAATATTTCAATGTATAGATTAACATATAAAAAAAAATCGTGGCAACCCCCATTAAGTCTTCTTCAGGACTTCAGGGTGCTAAATGAATTGAATTTATATCGGAGGAAACTTAGATTGAGATAAAGGAAATTAAATAACTGTTATAGAAGTCAATACAAAGGATGATTCACAACTTCGTGCATTTTAATGGCACTCCTGTGTTTATATTAGGCCATGTTGGCACGAAGATTCTTTGAAAATTCTACCAAGATTCTGAATCCTGGAAAAGAAGAAGTTTTCTTCTTTCTATTGGAAATTACCTGTTAAATTGCGGTGCCGCTAAATTGCATCTTCAATGAGGCTTGGAAAAGAAGAATTTATAATTTATTGATAGCTTCTCAAAACCATTAATTTTTTTTTCAAAATTCTTAAAATTTCTTCTTTTCCAGGATTCAGAATCTTTGTAGAATCCCCGTGCGAACATATTTCATGTACTCTTGGAACAAAAATAATTATTTTTATTTCATACTGTGTTGCATTTGCTTCTATGAGATTGATTTCAGTCACTGTAATTTAATTTTTGTTTTAATTTTTGTATTGAGACCAAGACGACCTGATTGTATTTAGAAAAGATATATAAAGAATGGGTGCAAACTTTGGTCCAAAAATGCAACACAAGTATGAAATAAAACGTTGTACGTCATTCGTCCGGTAGAGGATTTTCACGGTACTCGTTTCGAAATTCCTAACTCGGCTCCTTCGTCGCCTCGTTCGAAAACATCTTACTCGTACCGTAAAAACTCATCTACCGGACTTATAACTTAAATAACTATTAAATTCGTAAATTTATGGACAGTTTTCGCAATATGAACATTTTTTAACCACTGGATTTTAGATTGTATAATAGTTATCTGATTATGAACTATGAATGGAATAATATTAAATTTTAATTAGTGCAATAGCAAGAATAGTAAATGAAAACAGTACCCAAAACTGTTTGATAAAAAAAAACCTGAAAACTAAAATTGCAAATTTTGAAAAAATTCTTTCAGTTCCGTGATAAGTGAGTAGAGCACTATATTCCATTAAAATATACACACGAAGTTGTGAATCATCCTATATACATAATAGTTCATGTCGTTTACTCAATTCATATAATGACATAATGTTGAGTCATCGCCGTATAGATTTTTAATTTGTTGCCCAACTTTTATTCATACACTGGATTTATAAATAAAAATAAAATATATTACGGCGAGATAGCACAGAAGTAGAGTGCTTCAGCTTTGGTTACTGAGGTCCTTGCTTTGAATCCTGGTCAGGTCATGTAATTTTTGACCACAGGATTAATAGTATATTATATATTGAGGGACTAAAGTGCATGATTTAATCCTGAGGGTGAAGTTTATTGCACGAGCCGAAGGTGAGGGAAATAATCACCTGAGGGATTAAAGGTACTTTAGTCCTGTGGTATATACGCTATTTTTTGCACTTCATCCTCAAACGAATGCAAAATAGTTTAAAAGAATACACATTTTGTAATTTTGACAGTAAATTTTATGAAAAATATTTATATTGTTACCATAGATACTCTGTAACAAATAGCACGTATTTACTTGACAACGGGATTAATTAATTAAATTCCTTGACAACGGGATTAAATATGAAAAATTATTCCTTTGGGATCAAATTTAGAACCTTAGTCTTTAAAAATAAAGACTAAAGAAGAGTTTTAGTCCCGGAAGTGCAAAAAGTATATTTAATCTCTCAGGTGATTATTTTCCTCGCCTTCGGCTCGTGAAATAAACTTCACCCTCAGGATTAAATCATGCACTTTAGTCCTTTAATATAAATATAATTATACCATTTTATCAACCCATGGACAATTTTTGTCAAGTGTGTAAGCTCTATCATGGAATAAAAATATATAACCACTTGTCCCTTTTTAATGGCGAAATTCAGCTACATATTGGGACTTGTACACTTAAGGGTCTCCTCCGTAACAAAATATTGCGTGTTTAGAGGTGTAGCAGTTTCTGCTTTACTCATTGCATATTAAAAATTTGAAGGAAAAACAGGTACTAGATTTTTGTGAAAGAATGAATCTAGGATTATGCCCAGTTAGAATTCTGAAAAAATCTTTGAAATCCATATACAAAATTAATGAAAAAGTATGTTTTAAACAATTTTTACTTGCTTTTTCTTATTATTAAGAGATTTATTAGAAAATGTAACTCGGCATAATCCTAGTTGCATTCTTCGTCTGTAAATAAATTTATGAAATTTAGTTTTATCTATAAAACTTTGTGAGCATTGTAGAAATTGCTAGACTGCTTTTCCGTATTTTAGCGAGCGTTTCTATCTATTAACATAGGACAAACGCGGTGTTGAGCTACGTGGAGACGATACCCTTAAGTAAATTTCTTAGTTTTAAATTAGTATCAAACTTTTAATCTCATCATTCCAATTTCGAAGTGCGAAGGTGTCACCAATTATATTAATTTTTTAACCACAAGTCACGGAAATCATAATTAATCCGACTTTTCCGAACCACAGTATTGACGCTGATGTTCTTTCGCCATTTACATTAGTAATAGGTAATAAAACAATAAAAACCATAATGTTGCAAATAAAAATTCATTTTTACAAATTTTCAAGAATCCGATCATATCGCAATATTATGAAACGTGCTTCATGATTCAAACTCATAACTTTTTTATTATTTTCCTTGAACCCATCAACAAATTAGCTCCTAAAATCAACATAAAAGTACAAAGTACACGTAATGTTCTATGGTAATTTTCCATCATGATATGGAAAATTATAAATACATTATACATAGCAATTAAAAATCGATGCTTATATTAAGTCAATTGGGTATTTATAAATCGAGTTATTGGTTACACAACAAACTACCAGTTGGAGCTAGGGACGGACAGGCCGTCGGGAAATCGGAAAATTTTCGATTAATACGAATTTAACATTAAACACAGTCCAATTATTCATCTACGGCACATATTTTTCTAATAGGTTCAAATTTATTTTTTACCCATCCCCCAAAATTTGAACACTCTTCCATAATTAAAAAAAAACTAAATATTTTTCAAAAATTACAATATTTCTGTTAATACCTTAGCAGTGCAAGAAAACTCGGGCTGGGGTGTGTTCTATAGCACTTAAGGGGCTCGTCTACCTATTTTTCTAATTCCTAAAATACCCTCAATATTAATTTTTTTCTAATACCTTAGCAGTGCAAGAAAACTCGGGCTGTGTTCGATAGCACTTAAGGGGCTCGTCTACCTATTTTTCTAATTTCTAAAATACCCTCGATATTAATTTTTTTCTAATTCACTCTCTTCCCCACTACTACGGCTGCCCGAACCCAGCCCGAAACTCGTACTTTGCCGCATCCTATGCAATGTCATTTTGGTTCCCATAATAACTTCTGTATTTTTTAAAGAAATTAGGTAAAACAAAAATTATTCGAAAAAGGAAATTTAGCTGCAGGCTTCTTGCTTTTTAAATTTTTCTTTCCATTTATAATGACCGAAAAAAATCATATCAAATCGTATCAAATAATTACAAAAAACGTCATTTTTAAATATTTGTTACTTCAAATTCCTAGGCCAAAGACAAAAAATAAAAAACTAGAGGCATTAAGACATCCTTTGTTAATACACTCATATGTAAAAGCATCATATATTTCAATTATAACTAAAGTAAATGTGGGAGGCGTACACCTCTGTAACGCTGTCAAATTTTAAGGTAGACGAACCTTAGTCCAGCATAAAAGGTACTAACGTAGCGAGTGTTTTGTGGCCAGTACAAGAATGGTAAAATTGTATTTCCACAAGGATTATATACTTAAAGGATCAATTAACAGTTGTGCATTTCTATAATTTCAATAAAAAAATTGTACACGATTATAAAAATTCCGAAAACTTCATAAATCCAATTTATGCAAACTTTACACAGTTATATCTCACGATAGAAATTTATTTTTTAAATTTTAAGAAGGTACATCTGTAGATCCATTATTTCTCTATTAAATGTTTATAAAAACATTATCCTGAAGTCAATAATAAACTGACAGTTTACCCGCAACGAAAACGCTTTTACAGTATACTTCAAAATGACATTACATAGCTAGGATGCGGCTAAGTACGTGTTTCGGAATGGTTACAGGCAGCCGTAGTAGTGGGGAAAAGAGTGGAATAGAAAAAAAACGTAAAATCGAGAGTATTCGGAAAAAACGTAGACGGGCCACTTAAGATGATTCTCTACCCATAGTAGGAAACAATCTAAAACATTGATTCCGCACGCTATTCTATAGCGAACAAATAATTTATGTTTGAGGGGAAAAATAATTTTGGCATCCATATTTGTAAAAAAGAAGGTTTTTCACCACTGTACAGCTTTTATTTATAAGTGAATTAACTTCAAATTTTAATATGTTGTCACCAAAGCTTGGATGTCCGAAATAACCAATCGAATTTTTTTAATTCGTTTTAAAATAGAAGATATTTGCGTTCAAAAATAACAAAAATGGTCAAAATACAAATTGACATATTTCGATTTGAAAACAATATTTTAAAATTCTGCATCTTGCATTTTGTAGATTGTACATCTTCAACAATATTTTAAAATTATTATATTATGTGAAGTGAGCGAAATTCATGTTTTGGCTGTTTTCTGGCGCGGTAGAGGACCGTCTCAATGGTTTAATATTATGATCTGATGGGCCAGTCCGGCACTGGTGAGAGGTATTCGATTCGCAGTCAGTGTGCGCTATATTTAAACATGCAGAATTAATCATTGTTTTATCGTTTATGAGATCCAGTACTTTTCCATGCTTAGCGCAGCGTCGTACGCTGAAAACTTGACGCATCAGGAAGGAATGTTTCCTTGAACCATTGTTATACTTCTCTAAGTTTGCAAAAACTCCGCGGTATTTTTAGATTACATGCATTATTTCTCCTTGCTAAACATCTTCTTTGGTGTAGGTACCATCCATTATGATTATGAGTACTCGTGATTTGACAAACTATAATATTTTGTAGAACTATTGCCCGGCGACTTTTAAATGTTTTTTAAAGCCCTGATTACACAAGGATTCTTTGAAGATTCTTTCATGCTTCAAAATTTAGAAAAAAATTAATTCTAGTGAGAATTACCTTGCAGTGCCGTTAAATTGAATCTCCAATGAGTCTTGGGAAAAGAAGAATTTATAATTTATTGGTTGCTTCAAAACCGTGAATTTATTATTTACAAGATTCAGAATCTTGAAAGAATCTTCAACGAATCCTTGTCTGAACTTAAAGCTTTATGAAATAATAAGTCCTGTTTACACATTAATTTTTTGAGGATTCTTTACGTTTTTGAATCCTGGAAAAAATTTACTGGTTTGCAGCTATATGCATTAATTAGAAATTCTTCTTTTCCGAGACTCATTAAGATTCAATTTTCCTCATGATTTAGAAGCATGAAAGATGCCTCAAAGAATGAAACCCTGTTTGCACATGGATTCTTTGAGGATTATTTTATATGCTTCTGAGTCCTGAAAAAAATTACAGGTTCGCACTATAAATGAGTTTAAAATTATTTTTTCTCAAGACTAGGTAACAATATTGAAGATTCAATATAGAAGGATTTAGAAGCATGAAAGATTCCTCAACGAAACTTTGTGTGCTCTGTTCACACATGGATTCTTTGAGGATTCTTTTATGTTTCTGAATCCTGTAAAAAAGTCATTACTTTGCAATTATATGAATGAAATACAAATTCTTCTTTATGAAGACTCATTGAAGATTCCCACCATGACTATTTTTCTCAGGATTAAAGACTATAAAAGAATTCTAAAAGAATCCATGTGTAAACAGAGCTTTATGCAGTACTTTTTACTTTATACCCTAGTCCATTAAATTATTCAGTAAATTTAGTTTATAAAGCCCTTGATACATAAAAAATTGTTCTAATTTATTTTGTGCGGATAGCTGAGTGCGTTATGTGATCGACTGTGGTTTTGACAACTCAGGTTCAAATCAATATATTTTATGCCAAATTGGGTAAAAGGCGTGATAGATTTTTTGTGCGTGCCTGAAGGGAAAAATAAATGTACGCCACTGCAAAATCGTTTATTAATGGTTATTCAATATTTCTACAAAGTATTCAAAGGAAAGGATCGAAAATTACTTGAAAGCCTTCATATTATACGATAATTTCTTTAAAGAGCATTTTATAAACCTATTTAAATTTGCTGCTTTTATTTGCTTTATATAACGAGTACAAAAGATCACAAACACATTTTAATTTGTTTGAAACCTTTTAATCCTTCAGGACTAAAACGTAATCATTTTGTACAGTTATAACAAATTTAAATAATATTAATCTGCTAATAAGGAAATATAGTTTACATAGGAAATAGTTTTATTTAAACTAATGTACTAATGCAATTTCCTTAATTCGTCTGTCTACTAGATTAATATACCACTTTGTTTATTTAAATGACATTCTGTACAGGAAGAATATACACGTAAAAAGCACTTTACACGCATACACCTCATCGACACATGGTTGCACATTTTAACAAAAACAAATTTTTATATGGTAGATAAGGGATAAAACTTCGTTCTATTAGTGCCATTTTTTCTGTTTTGTACCGAAGTTTTAGTTTATAAAATAAAGAATACTACAAATATTCAAATTTTTTTACGTCTAATTTTCTCGAAATCAGAAAGTTTTTTCTAAAAAATAACACTACCCCAACGTAGATTATTAAACTACATGATTCAAGTTTAAAATATCATGTTCTGCGAAATATAAAGAAAAATCTGTAGGTGCTTCTAAACGCCTGCAAGCGGTTGAAAGTAAGTAATTTCTACCGTTGAACATGCTGAAAAAAAATTTGCACTAATAGAACGAAGTTTTATCCCTTATCTACCATATAAAAATTTGTTTTTGTTAAAATGTGCAACCATGTGTCGATGAGGTATATAAGTGTAAAATGCTTTAACGTGTAAAGAATGCTCTTAATACGTCTGTGTGTACGTTTATCTCAATGTTTTACCTCAGATAATTCACTAACTAGCAACAGAAACATTCCAAACATTCAACAATAGTTTGGCTAACTGTTTTAATGCTTTTATGAATGAATAATGTAAGAGGTAAGGTTTATTTAGATTATAACATGCAAATTTATGGTAAGAAGGTAAAAGTACGTTGTAATTTTTAAATTTATACGCGGGTAAGCCTTATAACGTGGGTATGCTATTCTTAGACTAAGATAATTATTCTTATCGTGGAACTAGAATGGAAACCTACTTAATTATATTGTAATCAACAATAATTATTATGATTAATTTGCACACTACTCTACTAATTCGCAGGATGTGGGGTATTTTGTAATAATAAATTACTTAATACTTTACAGCACTTGTTTTCTTGCTGTACTGTAGCAGTAATATTTAAATAAATATTGCGTGTATTTATTATAATATTAATTTTCGGGGTAAATTTTCGATACTGCATCAAAATTTTGAACAAAAATTATAGAACAATAATTAATATAAAAAATAACCATATTAGACTATATTATTTTAAGTAATATGGGTATTTAATAATGATATACCTAATGAAACAGATATTTATTAGGAAATGTAACGTTCCACAAAACTAGTTCATTTCTTCGGCTATAAGCATTTATTTAAAATCTTGCTATATCGTAATAGTTATTTATATACAGGGTGTAACCCAACCTGTGTAAAAAAATTTAAGGGTGTATAGTATTGGACGCATTGATCATGAATCGAAAAGAATTTTGTTCAAATTCTCAAATTAAAAATGGGTTTAAGCAAATGAGACATTCTGTAAGTACCGACAAATTTTTTCCTGTTTGTAAAATTATTATTACATTCATGTAATTACGCTAATAAATACTGCATAACTCCTGTATAAAGTAAGCCATAAACAAAATACAATTTTATCGTTTTGACAGGGAATATAAAGGAAGGTAACTTTTAGCAAGTGATAAAACCTTATTTACCTTTTTCTTAGCAACCAAACACAATAAGCAAAACACTAAAATGTCATTTGCTTCATATTTCTAATATTTTTCAGTGAAATGATTAAATTTTGGGAATATTTGTGAAGAAGAACCAAAGGAGTCGTTAAATTATCTCGTTGAATTACAGTCGAGCATTTTATTTCAACCGAATAAATTTTTATTTGACATCTCAACCTTGTCATCTCACAGCAATTTGACTCGAAAAATTGATTTAAAATATTAAACAATTTTTTTTTTCAAATTTCTAAGCAACAAGGTTTCAATACAAACAGGAATTTATCCAACGAAATAAAGTGCTCTTGTGTAATTACAGTTGATAATTTTTTCTGTTAAATCAAAAATTATTAATTAATATGTGGCGGGCACAATGGACGACAATAAAAAGTATAAATTCATTAGTTAGCATGTTGAAATTTAAAGCATTATTTTTTGTAATATGTAGGTAATAGATTAAAAACTCTATCAGAAGGTAGAAGTACAGGAATAAAACAGTAACAGTAAAAGTAAAATTGATTTCTTAATTTAAAAAAAAACTGTGCATACATACCTACAATACCTACAATAAATTGCAAGACCACATTTTTGTTTTATTAACTTTATTGCACTTTCTCCTTTAGTACGTACCTTCGAGCATATACTGACTAGAGGCCGCCTTACGGCGTTTGTTGTGATCGGAAGATATGCGGTAGGGGAGATTAGCGGGGTCGGAAGCCGTGATGTATTGAGGGATGCGTAATTTCTTAGTATTATTCCACAAAGTAAAATAATACTCACACAACCTCATTAAACTTTTCACAAAGTAAACGCAGAACTTAGGGTTATAGTAAAATGACATGTGTGACAAGAAGTAACAAAGAATAACAGCAAAACGCTGCCCGCAATACCCCATGACTTCCAGCCCCGCAAGTCCCCCCTACTGCATATCTTCCGATCACTACAAGCTATGCATTGGTATAGGGAATTACTTCTCTAGTCAGTATATGCTCGAAGGTACGTACCATTACCAATACATTATTTAGTCTTAACTGTACACACAACCTTAATTAATCCATTGCTACCGTTACTTCAATCCTCAATCCACCTACTCCCCATCAGGACCGCGGGTCAGTATCCTTTCTAACACCAACATAACCACGGGTTGTCCTATCCCAGATCTTTCGCTTTCACTCACATCAATGTGACTGCAGTGTGCGTGAGGTGAACGACCTGCGGAGTCGTGTGTGCCTAGTGCAGTGACCTTGGCTCCTGTTCTTCCTCAACATTCACCTTCAAGTGACCTCTAGGTGACGGGAGGCGTGCGCGTGTGAAGTGAAGCAGGCGCCGTGAGGCCTTGTGGTAGTAGATGGTGCCCAAACTTTAGAGGTTAGGTCATAGAAGGATTAGAATTATCTTGTCGGTGGTTTAATTCTTATCCAGCCTTAAGACGATCCTCTACCGTGTCAGAAAACAGCCAAAAACATGGATTTCACGCGCCACTCCACAGCGTTTATTGTTTTGTTAAATATAATAATCTTAAGATATTGTTGAAGATAAAAGTACAATCTACAAAATGCAAGATGCAGAATTTTAAAATTTTGCTTTAAAATCGAAATATGTTAATTTGAATTTTGACAATTTTTGTTATTTTTTTAACACAAATATCTTCTATTTTAAAACGAATTTAAAAAATTTGATCGGTTGTTTCGCAGATCTAAGCTTTGTTGACAACATATTACAATTTGAAGTTAATTAACTTATAAATAAAAGCTGTACAGTGGCGCGCAAAAACCTCCTTTTTTAAAAATATTGCAGTTTTTTTACAAATATGGGTCTATAAATTATTTTTTCCCCTCAAACATAAATTACTTGTTATTATTATGTTTAACAAAACAATAAACGCTGTAGAATAGCGTGCGAAATCAATGTTTTTGACTGTTTCCTGCCATGGGTAGAGGATCACCTTAAGGGTATCGACTCCACGTAGCTCAACACCGCGTTTGTCCAATGTTAATGCATAGAAACGCTCGCTAAAATACGTAAAAGCAATCTAGCAATTTTTAAAATGTGTTATAGATAGAGCTAAATTTCATAAATGTATTTACAGACGAAGAATGCAACTAGGTTTATGCCGAGTTACATTTTCTAATAAATCTCTTAATCATAAGATAAGGCATGTAAAGAATTGCTTAAAACACACTTTTTCATTAATTATTTATATGGATTCCAAAGATTTTTACAGAATTCTGACTAGGCATAATCCTAGATTAATTCTTTTACAAGCATCTAGTACCTGTTTTTCCTTCAAATTTCTAATATGCTACCTACACCTCTAAACACGTAATATTTTGTTACGGAGACGAGACCCTTAAGGGGGTTTTATCGCTCAGCGCTGCTAGCTCACAAATCCCAGTTATTTCAGGTACCTGTGCTGACAGCCTATGTTTTATGAGCACGTGTTGTCCCTATTTATCTAATTGCTATGTTTCGCTCCATTCTTGTTTAGAAAATACTCAATGATTGTCTAGCGCGCATGCAATTTTTAAATTTATTTAACAAATTACTCGACTACTATTTGGAAATTTTATATAATAATGTGATACAAACATTTAAATTTAGAGTTACGAAGAGTTTTTCTCAAAATTATGATTATTTAATTGTTTATAAATAATAATAACATAAATAACAATTTAAAAAATTCGACATTGTAGCTAGTTTTTCACTGCCTTTGTTTTTATACGGTTTTTTTTTAGATTAGGTGTTAAGTTTCTATATTTTGTTTAGTTAAATTTGGATCAGCCGATGTTTACGTTAGTCTGTGCATTTCTTCAGATCAGCGTTTTATTCTTACCCAAAGATATCTAATACAATACAACATAACAGTTTGAGTGTAATGAAATGTGAAGCAGTCACACCCTAGTTCCTAGTTACCTTGCCTAGTTCAATAAAACGCGTAATATGTAGGTACTTAAACTTCTATTTTAAAATTAACTGCTACGAGCAACGAGTAATAAAATTTTCATTAAAATTTTGGGAAGTAATTAGCATTTTAACATTACGTAATTTTGTAATAATGGACAATAAAGATTATGAGACAGACAAATACTTTGTTCCTTCTAAATTTAGCAGCAATTTTTGTTTTATTCATCAACTAATTACTTATAAATGAAAGAACGAAAATTCTCACATAATTAATTCCTTATTCCTACTAACCTACAAAATTACAAATTTCTTACCACATTTTACATATCTTTATTAAATTAAATATTAGGCTGTCACTTCCAAGTTGGGTATAAAACATGATGACTATAATTAAATTATTATTTATTAATTGACAAATTATATAAAAAACAATTTTAGATACAGCATAGTTTGCACAATGAGAAACAGTACAAAATTTCAACAGTTTGAGAACCGCTGCGTAGAAAGAGACAACCTCTTTGAACTCCGTGACGTCATATCTGCGGAAAGAAGGCGTCGGTTAAAAACTGACCAGTGTAACTAAAATTCTGCAGATGCCTTTTAAGTGATGTTTTCTATGACTAAATTAAGGCGAAGGCATTTAAATGTATCAAGAAATAAACATGCCGTGGTTTTACTTCACCGTTTTAAGGCTCTACACTTGTTGAACCCAATATTGCTGCAATAGAATCAGAATTCACGATTCTGACTATATTGCTCAAAATCTTAAATTTACCATAAGTAATTACGAAGCATTATTTGATCGAAAAATTCATACAATACATTGGTACAACAATTAGAGAAAATAAGAATTAATTTACGCATTTTAATATTACAAATTATGGCCTTATTATTGCATATTTATTAATTCAGTTTTAAATAGTCGATTCCTTGCATTGTTCGTGAGAGTGCTAAAAAAATATTTGTCAAGAAAATTACACATCTGACGAAAAAAATAGTAAAAAATCGGCCAAATTGACTATTTTTACTAATTAATTACTAAAATACCATTAAATATTTCAAAAATATAATTTCTTAGCACCCTAGAGTCATCTTTTAACTATCTATGTGTAAAAAATGAACAGTGTAGATGTACTAACAAGAGCTCAGTTTGCAATATAGCAAGGTTCCTTTTTACCTTCCGCTTACCTGTAAAGGAAGGTATTGGAATCATGCAAAAAATCGGGTAGTGAGTTTTTAGTGGATGAGCACGAATTAGGGTCCTTACAATTCATTTTTGATAGTTTCACGATGATGTCTGTATGTATGTGTGTGTATGTGGTCAGGGCCGAATTTCTGTCAGTCGGATAACTCAAATACGAATTACCCAAAAATTTTGATATTTGGTATTTAACATTTGTATATAAATTGGAAGAACCCATTAGATTTTGGTACAAATATCTTCACCGGAAGTGATATTTTTTGAAGATTGAAAAGATTAATTGTCAAAAATTTATATAAATTTGGATAAATATAGTATTTATTTGTAATAAGAATAAGAGGCAAAGTTATTTGCAACTTACGTTATAAAAAAATTGTCTTTATCTTGTAGCATCAAAGAACTGCAGTAAAATTTAAAAAATAAATTTATCAAATAAAACGTTGAAATCTTGTAATCCATGTTCGACTGAATTTTGTTTCTGTGTAAAAAATATTGACAGGTGAGATGAGTGACAAGTTGACATACTAGTGCTATATGTCATAAGTAAGTAAGTAAGATATTGATATGTAGTAATTGAACGGAGGATGGCTTCAGCACAGAAGAGTTGTCCTGTGAATGAATCTTTTGATTCAGATGATGCAAATTTCTGTGTTTCAATATTTTAGATTTTTATTTGTATATTTTAAATGGGTACCGGATTGTACGTATACATTTCTGTTTAAAGTCTAGAAGGTTGTGTGATGGCCACCTCAGATTTTTCACTATGTTTTTGGCACAAGTGTGGCGCCTTAAATAAAGTTGTGCGCTTTTAAAACGCGGCGGAAAGCGTGAATCACGAGAAATTGAAATGATTATAAACACATTTGTATGTCAGAGACATTCAAATAGATTGCACTATTTAGAGCATGAAGAGAAGAGAAATTTTTTAGGAGAATTTATGTAAATTGTTTTATAATACAACGATAACATATCCAAATCGGGCTGTTGCTGTTTGTGACTTTATTCAATGCCACTTATTTATAAATTTATTTATCTCAATTATGATAAATTTAGAAAACATTATATATTTAACCAGCAAACTACGTCAGACATTCTTATTTTAACTAACACACCTCCAACGTCATTCCTACTAGACGTAATACTTTTGCTCTTTTTACCCTGTTCACAGATGGATTCTTTGAGGATTCTTTCATGCTTCTAAATGCACTTTTTACCTTCCGCCATACCTGTAAAGGAAGGTATTGGAATCATGTTAAAAATCGGGTAGTTAGTTTTTAGCAAATGAGCACGAATTAGGGTCCTTACAATTCATTTTTGATAGTTTCACAATGATGTCTGTATGTATGTATATGTGTGTGTATAAATGTGGTCAAGGCCGGGGTGTAGGTCAGATAACTCAAATACGAATTACCGAAAAATTTTGATATTTGGTATTTAACATTTGTATATAATTTGGGAGAGCTGATTAGATTTTGGTACAAATATCTTCACCGGAAGTGATATTTTTTGAAGATGGAAAAGATTAATTGTCAAGAATTTCTATAAATTTGGATAAATATAGTAGGTATTTATTTGTAATAAGAATAAGGGGAAAAGATATTTGCAACTTACGTTATAAAAAATTGTCTTTATCTGGTAGCATTAAAGAACTGTAGTAAAATTTAAAAAATAAATTTATCAAATAAAACGTTGAAATTTTGTAATCCATGTTCGTTGATTTTTGTTTTTGTTTAAAAAATATTGACAGGTGAGACGAGTGGCACGTTGGCATACTAACGCCTATAAAGTCATAAGATATTAGAATGTAGTAATTGAATGGAGGATGGCTACAACACGGAAGAGTTTTCCTGTGAATGAATCTTTTGATTCAGATGATACTAATTTCTGTGTTTGAATATTTTAGATTTTTATTTGTATATTTTAAATGACACCGCATTGTAAGTATACATTTATGTTTATAAGTCTAGATATGGCGTGAGGTTGTGTGCTGGCCACATCAGAATTTTTGAAGTTTTTCAAGACTCATTGAAGATTCAATTCAGCGGCGCCACTATTTGACAGGCAATTTTCACCAGAATTTTTTTAATTCAAAAGCTTGAAAGAATCTTCGAAGAATCGTTGTATTAATCTGAATAGTTACAGAATTGAAGTAAACATATTAATGGACGAAAAGCGTAATTGATTTCTGATAAAGGTTATGAAATGCGCAAAACAATCTACAATAACTTTGGATAAAAACTTATACTACTATTTATAGAACATTGTTCTTGCAGACCGCAGACGATAAGGCATAAAGGAGTGGTTTACTAGTTACGTTACTTCTACAACTAGTAATTATTTTCTTCAATACCGATTCTAACCTTGCAAAATTGATTCGCAAAATAAGCAATTTTTTCCTACTGTATATAATTTTGTATTTTTAGGCTGATGATGGGTACAGTTTGCACCCGAAACGTTCCATGTTTTTATAATTTTAACAAATAATAAAGATGTCCACATAATAAAGGGTTCCTAAGACCTTCCTACACCTACTGAAATTATATTGAACCCTTCAATTTATCTCTCTCATTACTGTATGTAAAGGACCAACCTTTATAATGGATGTATCCGGTTACTTATTCTGTATTCTGTAAAGTTGAACTATAGGCATTTCTATCTTACGGTTCATAATGACACAGCATACAAATAATTATACAGGATGTTCCACAACTTCATACTGAGCATGAATCAATAATTATTTGTTCAATTAGAGAGGACAGAGCTTCATTTTCCCACTCGAGACTCGAGCTCGAAGTTTGTGTCACGAGCGAAGCGAGCGAGAGTCAAAAAAAGCTTTTCTCTCGTGTTAGACAACATTTTTTTCACAATATATTTAAAAACATTGTAAATGTAGACGAAACACATTACTAAGAAGTAAGGTTATAACTTCCGTCTGTCAGAATAACGTTTAAAAACAATGAAATGTTTTATTGCAGCTGCAGTCATATACCAAATTAAATTTAAGTTGTAAAATTGTAAAAATAAAAAAAATTACTTACAATTTTGAAAATATTTCTTCGTAAAATAACACAGTTATGGTAACTGCATACTTTCCTCTCTAGAGAGGGAAAACTTACTCTCCTCATTATTTCACAAGACGAAAAATTGTGTTTTCTGCGCATGTCGTAAAAATTTGTGTACAAGGCTGTAAAAGTTATATTTTTTGGCCGAATCTGAAGTTTGTAGCCGAGGCGTAGGCCGAGGCCAGCAATTCAGGTGAGGCTAAAAACACTTTTAAGCCAAGGTGCACACAACATTTTTTAGGTGGCTATCACAAAAATATATAATTATATGTCAAAAAAGTTATATAAATAATTTTATTTATATAATTAAGGCTAACTAAGTTGTAGATAATTACTTCTAAATATATTTACCAAATAAAATTAAATAAATTTGTTATTTAGCGGCCGTAAAGTAAATGCGGCCGTGAAGTAAAACCGGCCGTGAAGTAAAAGTAGTCAATTTGACAGATGTCAAAAAATGTGACACTTTACGGCTGTCAAAGGATACGTAAAACAACTATTTATGCAATAGCCACCTAAAAAATACTTTTTTAAATTCCCAAAATAAATTGCACTTTAAATGAGGTAGGTAAGGTAGTTTTAGTACCGCTGGCTGATGTTATGAAACAATCTGTATAAATGTACTGGTAGCTTCATATACTGTGACACCGTGAATCATATATAATTTACCGTGTGTGCGGTTACCAGTTACCATCCACCAATTCTTAAAAATAAAAGGTAGATGATCCCTCTTACAATAAATTAATATAATTTTTCTACGTGGTATACTTTTTTCCGATGGTAACCTTGCAGATATGAATCAACATTTCCCGCAGTGTATTAGTATTAATTACATCTGTCATGCAAGAGTGTCATAATACGCATTTTGCTTCCTGCAACTTTGATTTTTAGTAGAGCGTTTTTTTACTCGTTTTTGCTCATGACACCACGTGATCAGCAAATACCAGCCGTGCCAAACTTACCGTAACTCTCAAGGCCGCCTGAAAAGAATAAAAAAGATGATTCACTTATTCATACCTGTGGACCTAATTTCGCAATATGTGTGCTGATTTCGTGAAGTTGCGAAATTTGAAATATTTTTAAACTTAAAATAAAATAAAAAGGAAGATTTTTGGAGAAGCAGTCAATTTATAAAATCCAATAAAACACCAAAATTCGACTGCAATTCAGTCTTCATTACTTTTTTTAAGAAGTTACTAAATTTACTGTTTCTTACTGGGGTACCAAATTGGATAATTTTAAGAGGCCCGTCTATCTCAAAATCCAGCATAACGTAGCGAGTGTTTTGTGGCCAGTACAAGAATGATAAAATTTTATATCAACAAGGATTTAATAGAGAAAGAATTGATCTACAGATGTGCCTTTTTAAAATTTTGATTACAAAATTGTACATGATTATAAAAATTCCGAAAAATTAAATTCATTTTATGTAAACTTTAGAAGAAGATATAAACGATGTGTCACTATTTTGACACTGTCACTGTTCACCTGGACAGCTAACAAGGTTATCCACCTACCCTGTCCAGCTAACATATTTTTTAGTTAAATATAATCGGTAAATTATCATTATACAAAATTTTAGCTTTGCTGGTTTCACTTGAAAATCTTTTATTTTTTGCAAGTTCTACAGCCTCTTAAAATCTTGAGCCACGCTTTCGGACCAGCTAACACTGCAATTCTTAATTAGTTATTATAGAACTAATTATATTACAAAAATCATCTTTGCTGTAATGATCCGGTCAAATACTCCCGGACTATAAAATTGAAAGAATATTTTAATCGCTTTTTTCTGCAAACTAATGAAATATTGATACCACTTTCTGATGAAAAATATTATTGTTGTCACCAACAAACAGCGTACTTCGATTGTTACGAAAAGTTCATATTTCAAGCTTAACTAATTTTAAAATAGAAAGAGTAACTATTTTCTACACTTTCATTTTGATGACAAATCCAATTTGTAAAATTACTTACTTCGTCTTTATGAACTTGTTTTGAGTTCCCGAAAATATTTTTAGCAGCAATAATTTAAATTTAGCCTTTTACTTACGCCTGCAATTTGTAAAATCTTCACAAACACGTTTAAGGTGCTGCGCCAAATTTAAGTTTTACGTTCTAAAAATACCACAAACCACGTGCGTTTAAAACAGTAAACTAAAAAAATTCCACAATGAAAAAACTATAAAACTGTTTCGCGAATGATTTATGACGTTGTGCGATAAAGTTTATTGCTAATATAACATAGTAGTTGCATAATGAGTTACTATAATAAAATAATCAGTCGGATAGCTGAATGCGTCCACACAAGGATTCTTTGAAGATTCTTTCATGCTTCTTAATCCTGAAAAAAATAATCTTGATGAGAATTTCCTGTCAAATAGAGGCGCCGAAAATTTGAATCTTCATTGAGTCCTGAAAAAGAAGAATTTCTAATTCATAAATTCAGTGATATTTCTTTTTTCTAAAGATTCAGAAGCGAAAGAATAGAATCCATGTGTGAACCTGTAAGTCTCCACTAACAACCATGACTGAGTTGATTGCTTGTAAAACTCAGAGGGAATAATAGCCATTATAGTTATAGCGAGTTGTATACTGAACTTTATCTACGACTAATTTATTATGTATAAGATTTTAATAAAATAAATACTAATACGCAAAAATTTTGACATTTCCAAATGTCAATTCTCTGTCACCATAGTTACATCATTATGCAATATTTCTAAAAATAATTTGCACAGAGAAATTGATTCAGGCAAACTAATTTTTTGATTGATGCAAAGGAGGCAATAATGACTATATTATTCCCTGGTATTATTCCCATGTGGGATTAATATAACCTCTTCGATCCTAGGAATTTTTCTTGTGAAAAAATTTGTTTCTCTTTAGATTGCTTAACTAATTTAAGGCGCTACACTTGTAAATCCAGAAGATTAACAATTTGAACGATTCTGGCTGTATTATAAAAAATTTCAAATTGAAAAACATGAAGAATCATGACTCATTAGTGAATCAATAAATGCAAATTATTAATTGCTGTGACATCAATTAGCAAAACTTGGAGCTAATTTTTATCATTTAATAATCCATATTATACGTTGATTAAGGTACAAAAATAAAAAATTACTTAATTAAAGACGGGTATAGAGAGATTTTTTTAAACAGTTAACCCATTGACTGTAATAATTTATGTAAAACTCGCATTTTTAGTAATTTTTAGAAATGATTTAACAAAATACGGCAAGGTTTTTTGTAAATATCATTCTATAGCCATGTAAGCACAACCTATAAGTACATCATTGTAAAATATGAGGTCATCGTTTTCAAAACCAAAGCCACAAAATGATTTATTGTAACATGCTTTTTGCTTTGCATTTGACAGCAAGAGATGGGCCTTAAACTGTAATATTTTGACATTCGTGAAATAATCAAGCAAATGAATTTGGTAAAATGATTCATAATTCCTTGGTTCGTTATTTAAATCTGTCAATTTTGACACTCTCTTGTCCGTTATTATGCAAAAACTCTTCGTTATTTTACAAATAAATTCATGGCTCTACTTATACTATTACTCATGACAAAACAACTATACTTCCTGAACTTCATAACAGAAGCGTTTATTTATTTATGTTGGCTTTAGGTCCTGGCGAATCCAAAAATACATAACCAGGCGAAATCCCATAAATTCCAGAGCTAATTTTACAATTTGCAGTTTACTCGTCCATCAGATTATTTATCAACTACTAGATAGATTGATAGATTTATCGATTAGACAAGAATTTTAACGATAATATTTGGATTAGAAATACCCCACCTGTGGGATGGATTTTTTCTTGAATGAATTTTTTTAAACTTTTAAATATTTAATTTAGTAAGTAGATTTATAGGTTTTGTAAACAAATATTGATCTAATTCGAAGAAAATTGAGGAAGTGGTTAAGATCAGCAGACTTGGCATGGATCCTAAATTTGAATGTCCGAATCAATCTTTGTCAAATATTTTTCTCTTGATCTTGATCCTCGTTGCCTCTTTTCTCGTCTATATTCACACTCTATTTGAAAATTAGAACATCACGTGAGTCTACGACTCGAATAGAAACCGTTTATAACGAGAGAAACCCATTGAGATAATTTAAAAAAACTTATTTTATTTTTTGTTTTTGATGGTAACCAACCTACAAGATTAACTCCCATATTACAGAATGGTAGATGTTATTATAGTGGAATCCAACCACTCGGACCAAGTGGTATTATTGTCGGTTGTGCTGGGAATCGAACTGGGGACCGCAAGAATGCTAGGCGGACGCTAAGTTAACCACTAAAAATGAAACAGAATATTTGACAAAAACCATTATACCTACTTTTAGATAATAGATATGTTATAGTATATTATATATTGAGGGACTAAAGTGCATGATTTAATCCTGAGGGTGAAGTTTATTAATTAATCACCTGAGGGATTAAAGATACTTTAGTCCTGTGGTATATACGCTATTTTTTGCACTTCATCCTCAAATGAAAGCAAAATAGTTTAAAAGAATACACATTTTGCAATTTTGACAGTAAATTTTATGACATATATTTATATTGTTACCATAGATACTCTGTAACAAGTAGCACGTATTTACTTGACAACGGGAATAATTAATTCAGTTTCTTGACAACGGTATTAAATATGAAAAATAATCCCTTGGGATCAAATTAAGAACCTTAGTCCCTAAAAATAAAGACTAAAGAAGAGTTTTAGTCCCGGAAGTTCAAAAAGTATTTTAGTTCTTAAGCTGCTACCATCATTTATTCTGTAATTATTTAAAGAGAGCTTTTAATATTTTGTCACGTGCCTTTAATATAAATATAATTCATATTTATTTGACAATAAGTAAAATTAAATCTTAAAAAATCTGTTGTCAATATAGAAGTGAAACAAATAAATAAAAATAAGAAAGCTTGCAAAATAGTTGAGGTATCTATGAATAAAAGAACATCACAACATCCGACCACCTGCTACGTCGCAACTGACGATCGTCGCATAGCAATCTAACCATCTAACCCCATAGCCATAACTTACAATATTTCCTCTCTTACTGCGCATAGAGCACCAAGACATAAGAAACAGAAACTACGTTCCACCCCATTGTAGTTCGTCGATATCGCGTCGCCTTGACCGAGATTTGGCGTGTGAATTAAGCGTAAATGTTGAGCTGCGCGTGCGCAAAGGCTGCTGGCTTCTGCGCAGGGGTCAGTGCGCACCGACGCACTACTTCCGGTGACTCTACGTGGATTTCCGCACGTACTGCAAGAGGAAGGGTTACGACAATCATAACAATAACAATGAGGGTATTGTAACTACGTTGTAGTCAGGAATGAAAATTGTTACTTTATTCAATTAATAAATACATTTAACGAGAGTTTAACGACTCGCAGGCGAGTGTCGTAATCATTCGAATTAGTAATAATCGTATTATAACGTAGAAAAAATCTGCTGTGGCCACCACACGACCTCTCGCCTAACTCTGCTTATTCTACTAATCTAATAAATAGTTTTACTTACATTTTAATAGTTTCATATTTATGTAAGTAATATGTAAACGATAATGTAAACCAAGATCCAAGCAAAAGATGTCAACTGTACTGTCACTGTCATAATCATTCAAATTTTATGTAGAAACAAATATCATATCATGGACAACAAGATACTGGAATTTCAAAAAAATAGAATATTAATTGTACTTTATTTTATTGTTAAATACTACCATATTCAGCAAATTGTATTTATAATTATCTGTACCCATAGATAATTATATTTTCTTTTATTTTTAATTGCAAAAATTGTCATAAATAAATAATGTACCAATATATTTAAGGAAAACTTTATCAAGTTTCAAAAAGTACTACTTCCGGTTTGCGGATTTCTACCAAAATGTTATCCGTTCTTAAGATACTTATTAAAACCTTAAATATGAAATTTGGTTATTAAAGGTTTGATACTTTTTCAGTTATCGTGGACGAAAAATCATCACATACGTCCATACGCACACACACACACACACAGACATCATCGTGAAAATATTAAATTCGTATTCTAGAGATCCTAAAACGTGCTTATCCACCAAAAACTCATACTCGAAAATTTTGACCCATTACAATACCTCTCTTATAGAATATGAGGCGAGAGGTAAAAAATGGTAAAATAAACTGTATCTTGGCTGTTGAAATTTGGATGTTAGAACGTCACCCAGACAAAAGTTGTATAGATTTTGTTATTATTCGGCTACGTTTTAGCCTTCATCAGGACAAAAAAAATGGTTCAGGGCGTAACATAATCAAGTTCTCAGTGACCAGTTGACAATACCTTGAATTTTATTTAACGTGAAACATGGAATCTTTCATATCCATGGTTACGAATTTGACAGCAATGTATTAGAACGTTTCATTTAAAATAGAACATAGGCTGTCATTGTCAAGTAAATATTACCTGTCAATTAGGGTTTTGTTGTTGAAAATAAGGTATACAAATGAAAAAAAGTTGCAAATGATACGTTGGTATAATGCAGATGTTAGCCTCACACAAGTAGAGGTATCTGATTTATTTCGTGTATTTTTAGAATTTGTTATTGTATTCTGAAAAAACATCTATTAAATGTTTATATTTCTTGCAACTTTTTTCATTTCTAAAATGATTAGAAATACATACATATTTCATTTGCTATGTTCTATTTTAAATGAAACGCTCTAATACATTGCTGTCAAATTCGTAACCATGGATATGAAAGATCCCATGTTTCACGTTAAATAAAACTCACGGTATATAAACCAGACTAGAATGACTGAGGTCGCTGTAGAAGTAATATCCAGAAAGAAATAAATAAAAGAATGATTCGTTTTATGGTGGGTTTATGCAGCAATTATAAAATAATAAACTAAAAAGTTGAATAACCAACTATTGATGATAGTTTAAGTTGTTAATTTAGTTGCATAAACGATTATATACGCAACAATTTTTCAATTTAATTTCATAATGTAATTTCTTTAGTTTTCTGCATAAACCTACCATTAATCTTTACTCTCCTGATTGTATTGAAATTATACTCTATTATTATATTGAATAAATAATGTATTTTATAAAGTAAATATAATTTACAGTTTACTGTTTATTTTTTAAGGTACTTAATAACAGAACTCCTAGGATATTATTACCTTCTTATCTAATTACCTTACTTAATTACTTTCACGGGGCTTATCACAAGTTCAAACAGTTTATTTTATTTTTGATATTTATTTACGTACCATTTGTCTCAAGAATCAGAAGCATGAAAGAATCCTCAAAGAATCCATGTGCGAACCCAAAGATATTAAATTGATCAAAAATAAGTCGAGTAATTTTTAAAGTTACTTATCTACATTAATTTAAAACAATTACAATTATTATCTAAAACAAAAACCTATTATTTTTGTGTGGAAGTACCTTTATGTAATTATATCCTGCTGAATAAATAATAGTATATTATTTAACGAACACATAATGTAGGCATATAATCATCCGAGTGAATTATAGCCATTATAATCGAGGCAAATACGATGTTTCATCTACGACTTTTTAAATAAAATATGTCTTTACAAATTTTTATTTATTAAATATGAACCTAACATTACATTTTGGTGTGATGACAGATGAGAGTTGTGTTTAATAATGGGCTTATAATACAATACAGTTACCTACATAATGGATGTATTATTCTATTATTTAATGGTCGTAGATAAAAAAGTTTTAATTCAGTGACACTCAGTATAGGTATATCTACTTTTAAAAATGCACAGAATTTCTGTTTCAAAACAGACTTAATAATAGCACAGAATGTTTATTTATATCGATAGATAAAGCAGATTGTTGACATTTAGTGTTAAGAAATTCCCTGTCTAACAATTCAGCATCTGCATCTCTGAATTTAGTAACAGTTCTAAAAACAGATCATATATAGTACTAAAAAAAATCCAATGTCAAGGATATAAAACTAGCTCGAATCTTAGTGACAATAACAGATCATCCATAAGGCAATTGGGCAACGATTTTATATTTAAACGAAATGCAAATGCACTGGTCAATTCGTTCTAAATTCAGATGATTTAGAACCTCGTACTAAATATACCAATGCCAAGGATTCTAAACTACTAAATTTAGTTTAGGAGAAACTAATCCAACGTTAGAATAATTGAGCACCGAGAAAATATTTATTTTCTATACGACTTTTAGAATATTATCATTCTTACATCATTTTCAATTATGAAATGGTTACATTCTGTCACTTGATACGGAATGGATTCATTCCGTCACTAGTGATGGAATGAAATATGGAGGGTCATAATAATTTAACTGTATTCATTGTTTTTGGTTGATGGAGAGCTTTAGGATACGTTTAGATTTATTAATTTATTAATTTTATGTAGAATATTATTTTATAAATACTTATATTTTTATTCTCTCAAACTTTCCACTCGAACTGAATATACTTCATTCTACACTTGTTGCAGAAAATACTATTTTGCACTTCCGGAACTAAAACTCTTCTTTAGTCTTTATTTTTAGGGACTAAGGTTCTTAATTTGATCCCCAATGGATTATTTTACATATTTAATCCCGTTGTCAAGGAATTGAATTAATTAATCCCGTTGTCAAGTAAATACGTGCTATTTGTTACAGAGTAACAATATAAATATTTGTCATAAAGTTTACTGTCGAAATTGCAAAATATGTATTCTTTTAAACTATTTTGTATTCGTTTGAGGATGAAGTGCAAAAAATAGCGTATATACCACAGGACTAAAGTACCTTTAATCCCTCAGGTGATTATTTCCCTCACCTTCGACTCGTGAAATAAACTTTACCCTCAGAATTAAATCATGCACTATAGTCCTTTAATATATAAGTACACATAATTATATTTCATCTCATGGTTGTTAGTAAATCAAGAACTTTATTAACTAGTGCAAAAATCTTCAATACCTGTACTATCCAATGCCATTGCTCTTGTTTGGGTTTTAAACCGTGTAAAGGGTAAATGATAACAAAATTTTGTGAAAAATAAATGCTAGTAATTTTAGTATTAACTGGTGTTAACTGAATTGCAATATCAAGTTCGATTTATAAATTTAATCAAAACAAAAGTGATATCGTATCATAATACAATATTGAGGTCAAGTGATGAATTTTCACTTAGTAGTAAAAGTTATAAATAAAATTTGGCGCCATAGATTTTATCTATTGCTTTATTTTAAGCTCTTTTATTTTATGTTAACTTGTTAATGACTATTGCTTCTATGCTGCTTGTAGTTTCTATTACATTTTTTTTAACAGAATTATTATATAATTATAAGTATTTCCTTGGTATTTTTTGCATTTTTTAATTCATAAGTAAACCAACTTTCATTTTATATACTTATTATCCCACTCATCTGTGCTGGTAATAATTTAAATAATTATTATGAGAAAATTAAAATTCAACATTAGGATGTAATTAATAACTGGCTACCTAAAGCCCTGTTCACACATGGATTCTTTGTGAATTCTTTCATCTTCTAAATCCTGACAAAAGGTATTTACTGTTTTGAAGCAATCAATAAATTAGAAATTATTCTTTTCCAAGACTCATTGAAGATTTAATTTATCTGCGTCGCTATTTGACAGGCAATTCTTTTTCTCATGATTCAGAAGCATGAAAGAATCCTCAAAGAATCCACGAATTTCAGGGTGATTCTTTACTCAACTTACTGACCATGGAACAAAAATAATTTTTTTATAATTCGTAAATTTAAAGACAGTTTTCACAAGAAGCACATTTTTGAAACCACTGGATTGTTGATTGTATAATGGATAATCTGATTAACTATGAATGGAAAAAAATAAATTTTAATTATTGTACAATGGCTAGAATAGTGAATTTATGAAATTCAATTTGAAAACTGTTTGGTTAAAAAACCTGAAAACTAAAATTGCGAATTTTGAAAAAAATTCTTTCAGTTCCTTGATGAGTCAGTTGATCACTATACAGGGTGTCACTCAACCTGTGTAAGAAAATTTTAAGGGTGTATAATATTGGACGCATTGATCATGAATCATGAATCAGCCTGTATATAATTTATCTTTGACTATTATTTTATTATTAAGGGGCTATACTTCTTGAGTGCAATAAGAATCAGAATTCACGATTCTGGCTATATTGCTCAAAATAAAAATCTGAAATTTTACATTAGTAACGACAAAGCATTGTTGAATTGAAAAATTCAAACTATATATTGTTCCGACAACAATTAGAGATAAAAAGAAACTAAACACTAAAATTTCGTGAGGATCTCATGAATGAACTATAAAAGTTATCATTGAGTTTCAAGATAAAATGAATAGAACATAGATGTAGAAAGGGCGGAAAAACAATAAAACTATAATTTTATCAACAGAATTGCCATAAATTATATCTAAACTTGTACAATTTTCGCCGAATTTCGGATAATTATTAAAGCCAAACTAATTACATTAATTAAATATTTTGAAGATTCCGCACTTTTAGTATTCTTCCTTAATCTACATACAAAAATTCAACATCATACGTATAACAGTATTAGATTGAGATCCTCACAAAAATTACTCGTTTTTCAATGCGTATTATTGCCATGCAATAGGCTCTTAATACATCCATTATTTATTTGTTTTCTGTCTAGTAATCATACTTATAAATTATTTCATATTGATCAATAAAAAATTACTCAACTTATTCAACAAGTTCGATGTTTCCTAGATATACTAAAAAAAATTCTCTTCCTAAGGTTTTTTTAGTTTTTAATTTCATATATGAAAATTGTGTATGGAAAACAATTCTTAAATAAATATTAATTAATAAACGTTTTGAATTGAATGCTGCAAAATAGATTTGTTATTCAATGGTTTCCGCTACAATTAACTGGGTTTTGTTAATCAAACATGGAAATTTCCATTCATCGAAAAATTGTGCAATTTACCATGATTCATAACAACAACTCTACCGTGTCAATCTAAACAAGTAAGGCGACAAAATGACAATGCATAATTTACATTTTTCTAATAACAAATTCAAATTATTGATTTCTCTTTTTATTGCGCTTTCTTGAAATCGTGTCGAATGCAATAAACATCAAAATCTATATCTATCATTTTGAAACACAATGATGCAAGGAAGATTTATATTTTGCATTTACGTCAAAATTTGCGTGTAAATATGTTATTTAAAAGTTTATGATTTATCGGTAGCGGGTAACTTTATTATAAATAGAAATTGAACTCTTATCCAAAAGTTTTATTTAAATAATTAGATCGTCGGATGATGGATAAGGGAATAAATAAAACAATCCACTCCTAATAGCAAACGTTTCGAATCATATTGACTCTTCCTCATTGCTCTACAAAAAACAGGAAACATATTCTTACAAATTTACAACAAAATTGATTAAAGCTGACAAATATAGCGTAAATTAAACTAGTTACAGTTACTGTTCTATTTATTGTAACTAGTTTAATTTACGCTATATTTGTCAGCTTTAATCAATTTTGTTGTAAATTTGTAAGAATATGTTTCCTGTTTTTTGTAGAGCACTGAGGAAGAGTCAATATGATTCGAAACGTTTGCTATTAATAGTGGATTATTTTATTTATTCCCTTATCCATCATCCGACGATCTAATTATTTAAATTTATTATAAATCTTATGCAAACATAAATTAATATATTAATTTTTCTGAATAATGGGATAATGTTTTTGTAAACATTTAATAGAGAAAGAATGGATCTACAGATGTACCTTTTTAAAATTTTAAGAATTAATTTGTTTCATGAGATATAACTGTGTAAAGTTTGCATAAAATAGGAACTTTTCGAAATTTTTATATTCATGTACAATTTTTTAATCCAAATTTTAAAAAGGCACATCTGTAGATCCATTCTTTCTCTATTAAATCTTTGTTAAAATAAATACCATTCTTGTATTGGTCACAAAACACTCGCTACGTTAGTTCATTTTATGCTTGATTTTATGGAGTATAGACGGGCCTCTTCAGTTGAACCTATAATTTGTGTATCTCCTTATATTGATGAAACAAGTAATTTTCTAGACTTAGATTAGCTTCTTCCTGTTTGCATAATATGCCCAATCTAAATAAATTTCTAGATTTGCCTTTTCCTGTGAATGAATATTTACTGCAGTATTTTGTTATGTAATAAATTATCTAGATTTGAGTTTTCTTGTGTACGCATTTTCTTGTGTATGAATATTCTAGAATTTTATTTTCTGGCGTCTAGATTATTTGTTTCAAAAAATGTATTACGGTCCTGACTAGTGGTGTTCCCTTTATTTGAACAAAATTCTTAAATTGCCAGGATTCCCGTTTCAAAACAGTTAAAATAAATTCAAAGGTCCAGACTTTAAACTTTGATTACTCGCCATAAATTTTTACCTGGCTCTTGCAAATTTTCATAACATCTTTCCCAGAAATTTAAATCCCCTTTAAAATCTTTAAACTCGTCTTTAAATCTGTCTGCAGGTCATTACTAATATCCAATACAAAACATCTCTTTACGACGTTTATTTTCAAAACAAAAAGAATAATATTTTGAGAGTGGTCCAAGGAAAACCTACGTTTGCAAAATTCTTGGCTTGTTAGCCAAATTTCGGATAAGTGACAATATATCTGGACAAAATTAGAATACTCTGGCGCCCAGACAGTCAGCGATTGTAAAAATTAACACCAGTTTGCCGCCAAAATTGACACACCCTCGGAGAAAATAATAGGGTAGCAAATTATCAATCCAGTCAATTATATTGAAAGGAGACCTCAAAAATTAGTTACTGCCATGAAAAAAGTTTTCAAAAAGTTAATAGTTCTTTAAATATTTGAGATTTTACGTATCGATACATCTACGTCACAGGAATGCGTTCTCTCTAGGCGTAGAAAAATATTTTTTGTCACCCTGTATGCAAAGTAACCTTTTTCGTGACTGTTTTGCGTGGCCCATTTCTTAACTATGCGGAAATACGTGCGCAAAGTAAGCGTGCGGAAAAAATTCACTCAAAAGGTTACTGCGTGCAGGCATGAGAAAAAATATCGTGCCCAACTTTTTAAGGCCCGAATGTAGCAATAGGGAACGCGTTCTCGTAGAGGGATTAAAATTGGTACTAAATTTGAACGTATCATCACAAACAAGGGTTCATTTGAAAGATAAAAGTTCAATCTAGATCCGTCTAGTGTTGAAATTTGCAAATTTTGTTGATATACTGAGTAACAGTAACAGTTATGTGAAGTTAGGCAAGTTATGACAAGTTTATGGCTTTGTAAAATTGAAACAAAAAATAAAACTAAAATTTCAAATTTTCAAGCGGATGTGGAGTTCATCTTTATTTTTAAATGGAAAAAAAAATTAAATCGATCCGACCAAAATTAGTCTCAATTTCATTCCCCATTCAAAAGCATGTTTTTGCTGCGCGCAACTTCACTACATTAGGCTCTTAAGGGTATCGTCTCCACGTAGCTCAACACCGCGTTTGTCCTATGTTAATGCATAGAAACGCTCGCTAAAAATACGGAAAAGCAGTCTAGCAATTTCTACAATGCTCATGAAGTTTTATAGATAAAGCTAAATTTAATAATTTTATTTACAGACGAAGAATGCAACTAGGATTATGCCGAGTTACATTTTCTAATTAATCTCTTAATAAGAAGAAAAATCATGTAAAAAATTGCTTAAAACACACTTTTTCATTAATTTTGTATATGGATTTCAAAGATTTTTTTCAGAATTCTAACTGGGCATAATCCTAGATTAATTCTTTCACAAAATTCTAGTACCTGTTTTTTCTTCAAATTTTTAATATGCAATGAGTAAAGCAGAAACTGCTACACCTCTAAACAAGCAATATTTTGTTACGGAGACGAGACCCTTAAGTAATAGACTTCTTATTTCACTAAATTGCGTTAGGTTAGGAACTTCATTATTTCACGCAATGGTATGCTTTGTTTTTATTTAATAAAGAGTATGTGCATTTTGTTAAAAAATAGGTATAGACCACTGTAAATAAAATTTAATACAAAATGGTTTTGGCTTACAATCGCATATTTTACACAGTTTAAATAAAAATAACTCAAATAAAAATGTAGTTTGTCTTTAAATGTCAAAATTTCATAATTCAAAAAATTGCACTTATCAAATGAAACATGTATGCAACACGTAAAGAATCTGTTACACCTTATGTGTTTACAGAACTCGAATACACCTCGAAACTTAGGTACCTACAGTGCCGGATTAACCCATGGGCATTATGGGCAGCTGCCCAGGGCCCCGACGTTCAGGGGCCTCGGAAGAACAAAACTAATTTTAATATAACAATAAAATTATTTCAATTAGTTTTAACTTCTTCCCAATTTATGAACTCAATAGTATTTTTTCATGGATTAATAGACGAAACGATAGAGTTCAAATTGTGCAAAAAACTAGGCATTATTAAATTTTTTTCATAAAAACCTCTTGAATCAGTATTTTAATAAATAGAAGCCAGAAAATGTTTTGATAAGTACGAGGAATATTTTCGATGTCCCGATATTGGTAAGAGTTATTTTTATTATGACGATTTATTATGTACCCAAGGGCGGCGATTTAACGGGGCTCATGTACCTATACAAGTCTATTTAATGGGTGCACTTCACCCATGCAAATTAAATCTGAAAACAGATTTATATTCAATGTAATGAAAAATTACTAAGGCATATAAAATCATATAATAATTTTTTAATTTTGTTTTATTTTAAGTCATGACACAAAATTTTATGCGATTCCTCGAGACTCGATCTTAGAGATGTAACTGGTATTTTTCATGTTAAAAATTTAAATTTTAAGATACCTATACTTAACCTTAAATTAAACAAAATTTCGCCTGCGGCGCATTTCTTTCATTTTTTATAATTACCCTCTCTGAATATGTCACAGGGATTTGCCCTTAAGCCACGCAAAAAATAATTAAATCGCCGCCCCTATTTATAGTAGGTACTTTTTATTTTGTTACCAAATGTATATAATGTTATTTATATATTTTTTTATTTTACATTTTATTTATGTTTTAATAACAAAAATAATTCCTGCAAAAAACGAATAACCTAAACTAGGAGAGGAGGGCCCCAAAATCATTACTGCCCAGGGCCATAAATCATTAATCCGGCTCTGGGTACCTAGATTTCCTTACTTGTTAAATATAAATAGTTTAGTGATCGAAATTTTGTTCTCGCATTCATTATTTCTATTTAATTCTAATAGTTATATTTAAGAAACAAAACTTAATGTGACCTATATATTCTGAAACCTGTAAATAACTTTTTATCAAAACTTGCAATTTATTTTGTCTTTATTGCAATCGTTATTGTTCTGGTCAAGTACTCAATAAAAATATGAAGATAAAAGCAAACCTAATAAAAATATATCCCACGTTAAATTTTAGAAACAAGTAAATAAAATCAGTATCAAAGAAATCTTGTTCCAAAAAGGAAACGTATCTTTTTGATGGATGATCAATTTAACAGTATTTCTTCGGATTGTTTCTCTGTTTATAAAAAATCCGTTAAAAGCTGACAGTTGTCAGAAGATAAGATTGCGGAAAGGTTTTATTAATACCACGATTTCAAATCAAACCACAAAGTTTGATATTTCGAGTGCGACGGAAAACTCGATCGAAACTTAAGCAGACGGGAAATGCAGGAGACACCGATGGAAATTTCCACGCGTAAATTCACCAGGCATGCGCAAATATTTCCGTACACATAGTCGAGTCGCCCAAGAGAATATTATAGTAGTGATTCATATTCATTATTCAGTATTCAGTGATGTTTAGAAACAACGCAACAACTAATCCAGGTCAAATATCAAAAATGCACTCAAACGTCAGATCTTGGGAGATCATACAGGCTGTACCATAAAGCTAGATTCAGACCTATCCAATTATAAGTATAAGTGGCTAACTTAACCAACCAGCGCTCAAGGTTCGCACTTATAATTGAAATTGGAACTTTGTGGAAGTGCTGGTGGGTTAATTTAGCACTTTTACTTATAACTGGATAGGTCTGAATCTAACTTAACTGTACATACATATCTTTCACGAATATTACCTATTTGGGTGTGGCAGACTCACATTGTGAGTTTTCGGTAGATATTATATTTGATGTGTGTGCGGTTACAAGCTGTCAACTCCCGGGTACTCATGGTTATTAGTGCAGAGCACATCACAGGGGAGATTTTTGTGCATTTAAACTAGAATATGTAAAGAGTATTTATTATTATATGCAGTTTGATATATTGGTACGGAAAAATACCTCAAATAAATTTTAAAATATTTAATCTAATTCTAAAAAACCAGGCAGAAATTATTTGAAGTTCTTGAATAACCGGAACAGGAACGAAAACCGGAAAGAATCGATGCTATTTTAATGAGCCCGGAACCAAATCCGAACCGTTAGAAATATTTTTTATACCGATTAAGCATTAATTAAATATTGTTTCGTTAAAATGCTACAAAATTTGTAGGAAAAATTTTGTATTTTCTTTGGTTTGGTATAATTTAGTTTGATTTAAAGAAATGTTTTACCTTTTTAGTCCAAAATTGGGACGAATATTTTAATTCATTGATTTTTATCTAATAAAGCAATGAACCAATATCGGAACTTGAATCTTTTGAAAACCGATTACAGGAACAAAACCGAAACATCTATAGAACAGTGAACCGTTATTTTATGCGGTTAACAATAAATTATTTATTTAGTTATTTTAAAAAAATTCTTTTTGAATTTCACACTAGATTCGCATTATTATTATGAGTATTAAAAATAAATTCAAACAACACCTAAATAGAATGAGATTCATTTACTCAATATGCAACGTAATAAATGATGTTATTAGAAATTATGTTAAAATACATATCAATCCATTAGCACGAAAAATTTAAAGGCTTCAAATGTATATCAGTTTTTTTTAATAACGTCAATAATAATCAAGATATTAACATTTTTATTGACGTTATTAAAAAAAATTTATAAATGTCAATATTTTGATGTTAGCGATTTTTTTTAAAATTCAATAAATTTGAGATCAAGCACTGCCAGAAGTTTCCAATGAAATTTTACGTAGTTATTTGAAGCTCTACATTGAAATTAATTTTTTGGATTTTTGAAAAAATTATTTTTTGCATATCAAGCTGTATATAATTGTATGTATACTTACTTAAAGTTATGATACACCTGTAGAAAACAGAAAAGGAAGTTCAAATGAAACAAATGGATAAATGTTTAGCAGTTTATATATTTAAAAATGTATCAGATAACAAACTTAATATTAATACTACATATTTTATACATCGATATTTTGATCTTAAGCGTTTTACAATTTATACAGGGTGCTGTAGGCCCCAGAAAGCAAAGCTTCTGTCACTACTGTAGTCTTCATATAAAATACAACTATATTTGCAATATTATTCTACACAATATTATTGATATTATAAGTGTTAACTGGAATGTAAGACGATTTTACATTCAATCGTCAATAAATTTAATTACAGTTCTATAACAGAACAATTTATTCAATAATTTAATAGCATTTGACTAAATTCAAATAGGATTTCGTTAGGCTGAACTCAGCAGTCTTGTTTAATAAATAAGAGTTAAAGGCGCGCATTAAACGCGTTGTAATAAGGTTACAGAGATACCACATAATTATCACAGTAGTCCATCCAATGCGTGGACATCATCGCCGTCGTGTTAGCAGCTGAAGGGGGCGGCGGGTGCAGCTTTAGGTGGCACGGCGACAGGTTGGGACCGAACCTGGGTCGCCGGACTTCATGACGCTGTCGCATTGTCAGCAGTCGCAGACGTCGAGTCCTTGTGCCTGAGCGACCTCTTCAGCTTGTCAACCAACCTGTTATGGAACTTGTTCAAGCTTGACTGCGAGCTAGACTTGGGTGGTGACGACGAAGTCGACTTGCTGGGCGACTGGAGGCTCGTTTGTGACGTACGGCTGCTTGCACGAGAGTACTGCCTGGATGACATGTTCACAGGGACGCTCCGGTGGGCTGGTGAACCAACCATGAAGTCTGAACCCGGAGAAGTCGACAGACTCGGCCCTTCTGACTTGCACTCGGACACCTTGCGGGACCGGCACATCTGCGGGTTGGAACACTCGGAACTTCGGCGAGAACGGTTTGACTTGTAGATGTCCCAGTCGTTTTTCACCACAGGCATCATGAAAGCCATCTTCACTTGTTGTTCCGGAAACTTCGATACAATGACAATTTACACAACACTGTTTGACTACAACAGTTAACAATTTTATTGTTATTGTTGTTTAACTTTTTGTTTAACTAGGAAAATTTGCTAGACAGATGTCAACACCATACAACACGTGTGTTTGTTGTAGAATGAAGCGCGGTCATGTACGAATTCTTATATATCTAGAAAGCTAGTCTGCGCTCTTTGATCTGATTGGTCAGATTCTTACTAGCTAGAGGTGGAAGGGACAGGTCAACCGACCTCGTGGAAAATCCTTTACTGATTCTATAGACATCTAGTGTTTAATTAATAAATACATTCTACAACCAGTAAAGGTTCCTGCAAATCCATTCCTTGGTTATTATATTATAAAAAACAAAACAACAACTGCATTCTCATTCTGCGTTTGTTTTTTTGTGTTTAAAAACAAAACAACATCTATAATTTGCGCTTATTTGTTGTCTCTAAAAACCGTTTATAGCCTATCTTACCGAGTTACCATCACCGTGAAGCTAGTTTATCTGATAAACGATAGTTAGCAGCACTTGGACAGGGAGATACAAATTTATTTTTGACATACCGGTAAATTTGCTTTTCTGTGAATTTGACAAAATGTTATATTGAATCCACTACAAGTAGTATATTTTTTCGCTAGCTAAAGCCATGGCAAGATGTAAATATGTAGGTGGATACAGACAAGCAAGATGTAAAATTTAGCCTCATTAAATAAATATATTCTACAACCAATAGTGGTTCCCACAAATCCATTCCTTATTTAAATAAACAATAATTATGTAAAACAAGATAACTCTGCATTGTCTGCTGCATTCTGCGTTTATCTTTTGTTTTTAAAACCGTTGATAATCTTTTTTTCTAAAGCAGAAATACAGCTGCCTATCTTAACCGAGTTACCGTCACATTCTTCCACAGATAATAGTTTCTATAAATGCATTCTTTATTAAAATAAACAATAATTATGTAAAACAAAACAACATCTAGATTCTGCGTGTGTCTTTTATTTATAAAACCGTTGATAGTCATTTTTGTTTCTAAAGCAGAATTACAGCTGCCTATCTTACCGAGTTATCATCTGAATGACGTTTCAATTTGCCGTCATTTTTCGTTGCTCATAACCTAAGTTTCTGATCTTCAAAATATTCAACTCATTCTTAGATAAATTGTTATTTCTACATCATAAAATTGCAAAGTAGACACAATGTCTGCCTTAAGTAACGTTGTTGCTTTGTACAAACAATTGAAATCAGAATGGAGTTCTTCTAAACGCAATTTACCGAAATGTGGAACACTTTTAGTAGATTTGAAGGTTCGTATTTGTTGTAAAATATATTTGACCAAATTTTATGTAAAATTCTTCAACTAGGTTGGCTTGACGAATCTTATGTTCCTTCCTACATCAAATACTGCTGCTTCCCAACAGGAATTGTTAATTGCTAGAGATGTGCTAGAAACTGGAGCGCAGTGGAGTATCGAAACAAAGGATATTCCATCATTTGAGCGCTATATGTCTCAATTGAAGTGTTATTATTTTGATTATAATTCCCAGTTGCCGGAATCTGCTTTTAAATATCAGTTACTGGGTTTAAATTTGCTGTTTTTATTGTCACAAAACCGCGTAGCTGAGTTTCACACCGAGTTAGAATTACTGCCGTCAGATCGTATTCAAAGTGACGTTTATATTAGACATCCTCTGTCCCTGGAACAATATCTCATTGAAGGAAGTTACAATAAGGTATAAAATTAGATAAAAATTGATTGGATCAAATTATCATTACAATATTTTTATAGATCTTCCTAGCAAAAGGCAATGTACCAGCCCAAAACTACAATTTCTTTATGGATATTTTGCTGGATACAATCAGAGGCGAAATAGCAGTCTGTTTAGAAAAAGCGTACGAAAAAATTTCATTGAACGAAGCAGCTAGGATGCTGTACTTGCCAAACTTGCAAAGTATTCGAGAATATGGAGCTAAGAGAAATTGGAAACTTGGGAAAGATAATTTCTTCCACTTTGCACCTGAAATTAAGAAAACTGATGACCCTATTCCATCAGTCGAACTCGCCGAACAGACTTTATTGTACGCTAGAGAATTAGAAATGATTGTTTAAGTACTGAGTAATAATAATTTTGTACTGTATTTTTTTGATTGTGTCCGTAATAATAAAAATTAATTTAAATTAATTACGTACCTATTTATTTTTAGGACTACTCGTATTTATACGCCTCACTTTTAAGGCCTAGGCCGCAAAACTTAAAAGTAAAATAAAAAAAACATTCATTACCGTAATTTTACATCCTTAAACGACTTGGTAGTAAAAAAACATGCTTGTATTTTAATGTTTCACCAGAGATAAGTTTGGTTTCACATAAATAACTACTTGATCATCAACTTATATTTTATTTACAATTTTGTAAAAATAAATTTCACATATTTCATTTACTGTTTAGTTGTACAGTCGAAGTTCTTCCACTGGTCAGAAAACTGAAAAACTCTAGATTTTTGTTGATCGAATTTTTCTATCCTTGGTTTCCGCCATTTGCTGTGATCTAAATCTAAAATTCCTCCGATTATTTCAGCTGCAAAATACTTCGGAAAATATCTTTGATCTTCTATAACATGAGCGAACCCTTCATTCATTCCAAAAGATACAAAGAAATATGGCAAACCTTTTGGTACAGCTCTTCTCACATCTTTCCCTGCCAAGTTAATTAATTTTTTATTTGTAGTCCACTCAGTTTCGCACTCATCAATTGCTTTTTTAAAATAAATTGGAGCCAAATCTCCCGTTTCTTTAGGAACCGGTACACAATTTATAAACATATGACTATAAGAATGTGAATTAAAAACTGTTTCATAAAAAATAATGTCTTGGTCATCAGCTAAGAACATATTAGTTAAGGCTTTACGGAAATCTGTAATTTCTGACCACTCATTTTCGTCCAATTGTGTAGAACAAGAAACGTGTCGCGTTGGAATTAATAAACAATGTCCTTCTGTTAAAGGTTCATAAGGAGGCAAACTTAAATAAACAGTTTCTCCCAAAGAAACCATTAAATGTTTGTCCATACAAGAAGTTTGCAAACACTGTTTGCAATTATTTAACGATTCAGTCATCCGTTGATGCTCGGCTATGGCTCTATCCTTTTCTTTCTGAAGATTCTTTTCAGAAGACTTTTCATTACGAATTTTATCAACAAACAAGTCATCCATGTCGTCCATTTTCGAGATTTTAGAAGTTAGTTTTACAAACTCTGCATCTTGTTGAGAAGTATTGAACTTTTCATTCTCGAACATTTGTTTCAGAGAATATTTTTCGTCGTCTGGGTAATACTTTTGTCGTTTTCCAGCATCGTGCGTTTCAACTTTGTTTTTGCGTTTGTGACTGTCTTTTGTTTCCGGCGCGTTTAGTGGTTTGGAGTAGCCTTTGGAATCTGTGCGATATAATATCACACTCTCGTCGGTATTTTCAACAGGATGATTTTTACGGTGTTCTCTAGCTTGTTCTAGTTTTTGTTTAAGTTCGGCTACTTTTGCTGTTTGTCCTAAAATTTCTGCTTTTACAATTTTTGCTCCGATATCATTCATTTCTTTGTCGGTTAAATATAGAGATGTTTCTGGTACTGATTCTATTTTTTCTTTTGTTTCAGACGTTCTTGAGGGCTCAGCATATTTTGAAGAAGAAAATTCGGAAGATTTAGAAGAAGATGGTTCGGATTCTCGATGCGTTGATCTTTGTGGAGATTTTTTTCGCCAACTAGGCCGCGAAGATTTGGATTTATATGATGATGAGTAAGTTTGTTCCTCATTGTTTGGTTTCATGAATTTAGTTTTAGTTTGTAGCAGTGACGGCATACCATCACCCCCTGCTTTCCAGTAGGGGTTTAATTCTCGACTACTTTTTCCTGGATCATATATTGCGGCTTCTTTTTCTTTTTGTCTCGTTATTTCTCGTTCTTTTCGACGATCTGTGGATGCTGAAGTTGCAAATAAGGTAGGGAGTGACATCCATTCTTCTCGATCTTTTTCTGCTGTCTTTTCTTTAAGTTCTTCTTTCACAGAACTTGTTGATGTTGATGATTCTTTTTCAACCCATTCATCATTTGAACCGGAGCTTGGTGATGAACTGCTTCTTCTTCTAGATTTTTTATGTTTTTTACTCTTCTTTGATTTCTTTTCTTTTTTTCCCTGAAAAATAGTTGCATTGATAACTTATTTATTAATTTATTACAATAATAAAATACATGCCATTTTTTCCAAATTTGTCAAGCTGTCAAAAAATGTAAACTTTGACAACTTTGATATTGAAGCAGTGTTGCCAACTGTACCTTGAAAACTTATAGTGCAGATGGTAAAAAATTATGGTATTTTTCAAAATATTATTCATTTTAATATGGCTATATTTTTACAGTACCAAATGCACCTACGCCAGAATCGGCCCCTACCCCTACGCCCGAATCGGCCCTAATGATACGATAGAAAAATTTGTACAAATACTATAATTATAGTACAAAATACAGTTGGCAACACTGCTTTTGAGGTTTGACGTTTGACGCAACTTAAAAATGTTATTTTTTACTTCAAAAATATAATTAAATATAAAAAGAACAATATAACAAACTCATAAAAATAAAATTATGATTAACGAATTGCTGGAAAAGCTCTATAAATAAAAAAAATATTTTTGAGTATCTGTGGTGTTGACGTACGCAACTCGTACCGCAAATTTGTAGGTAGTAGTGTTATGATGATAAATATGGCTGATCAAGTAAATGACAGCTCACAAATTTTATCAAAATTACAAAAGACAAACTTAGAAAATAAGCTTAGTAAAGAAAATCGTAACTTAAATTGTGATAATGAGTTAGAAAAATGGGGTTTTCCCATGACAGAAGTGTACAAACTGGCCGTAAGCTTTTACAAAGGTATGTATAGGTTAGAAAATATAAGAGGTGTTTGTTTATCACGCCTCCAACTCATCAAAAGATATTTTTAGGATGGCCATCAACATCAGAAAATATAATTCTAGAATATTTATACACAGAAAAATGCAAGCACAAGAAGATTCAAATCCAGAAAATGTATACGAAATAAAATTCCTGCATTAAAATATTCATTCATTCTAGAATTTTAGATTCGGCATAAATACAAACATAGGAAGATGCAAATCCAGAAAACTAGTTTGTTTATTCAACACAAGGGGATAAATTGAGTTGAACTGTACTAAATGAACAACCCAGTACCATACTTGAGTTCCACATACACGGTTTTGATTATAACAAACTAGTTTTCTAGATCTAGATTTGTATTTTCCTGTGAAAGAATCTTTTACTGCAGGATTTTGTTATGTAACAAATTTTCTTGTGTATGCATTTTCCTGTGTATGAATATTCCAGAATTTTATTTTCTGATGTTGAACCCATTTCCATATTTTTATAGCCACTTTGCTCTTATTGTATAGTGTAATAATTACTTGTAGAAAAAGAAGGAAAGGCCATTCAGCTAAGCTATGAGGATAAATTACAATTAGTAGCGTTTTCTCAGCAAATTGGTCATGGCCCTTTTGCTAGTGTTGTTACAAAACTGCCCCCTTTAGGAGCCTTCGACGTTGTAGGCCGAGATCGAAGGTTAGCATGGGAACGATTAGGAAATTTATCAGCGGACCAAGCACGCTCTGGTTTTGTAGAATTATTAAATAGACGCTGTGCTCTGTTGGCACCGCATATAGAGGCTCATAGACGAGAAAAGGAAGAAAAAACTCGTTTAGCGTAAGTTTAAATACTCTATAAACACATAGGGGTAATTTAGTACACTTGGGGTAATAAGATACATACAAAATTAATACACAAGATAGTATTGTGTCTGTAGCCCTGATTTTTTTCCTGGTGCACACTTTACCTGAGAGTCTTTATTTAAAAAATCACCTCACTACTCACTGTTATCAAAAAGTAACGGTAAAAAAATGTTATTTTTTTGTATCTTATTACCCCGAATTCCACACCCAAAAAACATAAGAGATAAAGAAGGATATAAATAATCGGGGATGCAGTCAAATGATAATTATTTACTAAAAAACCGACGTTTCGACACAGATTTGTGTTTTCATCAGGATAAATTAGTAGCTAAGAAATGATGTAAATTAAATTACATGATAATACTACAAAAACAATTTTATCTCTACAGATATCTTTGTAGAGTGGTCAATAGTTAATAAATTTGCATGTTTCTTGAAAAATAACGGTGGAGACAAACTCAAAAACTGTACAAAGTTAGTCTACGTTTCGGTTACGTTTTTAGCTTTCTTCAGGACAAATGAAAAGTTTTTGACACTATATGTAATTTTTCATTTATCCTGATCCTGAAGAAGGCTAAAAACGTAGCCGAAACGTCAACTTTATGATAAATAACAAAATCTTTTACTTTTGTGACTGGTGTACCCATTATTTCGACCTTCCAACATCAAAATTTCAACAGTCAAAATTCAACATAATATATTATGATTTATAAAGTCTTCTTTGTAGTAAGGCAGAACAAGAACGTAAATTAATTGAATTAGAAGAACAGAAAAGAAAAGAAGAAGAAGAACAGCGACTTCAAGAACAGCTAGAAAAAGAAGAAGCAATCAAACGACAAATCCAACAAGCTCTCAACGAACAGACCTACGACCAGTTTCGATCTTACGCCGAGCAGCAATTTCCCGGCGAACCAGAACGTCAAGGAAGTTTAGTTCGCCAGCTACAAGAACAGCACTATTTCCAGTACATGCAGCAGCTTCAGGCTTCGCCACAATCTGAGCCAATTCATGAACCTTCTACCAAGGCAGAAGAAGCTCCCTCTACGCCTACAGGTGATCAAAGTCCAAGTCCGGCCAGCTTATGGACCAGGTCGGACATTCAAGCTTTTAAACAAGCCGTGGCTCAAGCTGAAGGCGACGGCGTAGTTAGAGTAGGCCATGGGGAAACTGTCACTGTCAGAGTTCCTACGCATAGAGAAGGATCGAGATTGTTTTGGGAGTTCGCTACAGATCACTACGATATTGGTATGGATGGATTTTTATTATTATAAATTATAATTTTGTGTGTTTCCATGTCACACAATTTTACTCCGAAACAGTCAAATTGGGTGGGGAGAGGAGGCCGCAGTGAAGTTACTGGCGAGTTGTCAGTTTAAAATTTAAATAGATATTACCTCAATTATCTCTATTATTATTTATGATCTTTATTTACGTGCTTTATATTATATTTTAATTAATTTTGACTTTTTGACATAATAATAACATGTTATGAATTTATTTTTGCGAGTCTAAAACGTCACAATAATTTTAAAACTATCTAGTACACAAATGAATAAATCTTTATTTAAAAATGATGTTCATGTTAAAATAATAGTTTCAATCGGTAATATTGAATAAAGAAACTTATTATAATATACAAGTTTAATTGAATTTTTATTCATATGTTTCTAACTTCAGATTATGTGGCTCCCTCATTCCTCCAAGTTAGTCAAAAAGTGTGACATAGTCAACAATCGAGTGTCATCTCCTGTCTTTATTATACTTCGTGTTATAAATACAAGAGTGGACACTCCGTATCTTAGCAATTCTGTGAATTCGTGGATTTCTGTTTACCCTGTGCAAGAGGGAAAGATCACTACTGGGCCGTGCGTAACCATCGTTACCGTTGTTGCATGCTCCGAGCTGGCCCATATTTTCTGTCTCTTTCTAAAAGGTAAACAGAAAGGTCACACTTCATCTGCCTTACTGTCCACTCCTGTCATATGTTATACTACTAGTAATATAGTATTATTTTTGTGAAGGTTTCGGCGTGTATTTCGAATGGGGAGTCCCAAGCACTGACCAAGTTTCAGTGCACGTATCGGAAAGCGAAGACGATGACGACGAAATGGACGACGAGGGCTTAGACGAAGAAGGAATTTCCCCTGCAGATATTGAAGCAGCCCCTGGTTTAATGTCTCGACCACTTTTAAGCGAAATCGTTCCGGTATTTCGGCGCGATTGCCAGAACGAAGTGTACGCAGGAAGTCACTTATACCCAGGTCAAGGCGTTTATCTTCTGAAATTCGATAATTCTTACTCGCTTTGGCGGTCCAAAACGCTTTATTACCGCGTTTACTATACGCATTGAGGCAAAGTAACGTTGTTACCTCTGTATTACAGCGCATTCATGAAATTTGACAAGTCTGTCATATGGCGTTCACAACACCAAATTTCAGTGATGTGAACGCAAGGCTTCACAAATTTCACCAAATGCGGCTTTGAAAATTTTGATCAAATGGGTCGGGATTTTTGCAGCTGGCTCAGACTATGTTTCCATAACTGTCTTTGATTTCATAAAAGTTATATTTTAATACATTTTCTTATTTTATTTTATGAAATCGAATGTAGTTTTACGTTTTATTTGAACTAATTATGAATGAATGTTATTGAGATCCTAGCAAAGTAAACTAGTAGGAAATATATTTATATTTTTAAGTTGTATTTTTGTTATAGTATTATTTTTATTTATTTTTGTTATGCTGATGAAAATGTAGGATCTAATCTATGTTTGGGATGTGCAATTGAAAATCATTTATGTACATTAGGTATGGAAAATGTGATTTTATTTAAAAATATGCTATATAAAATTTATATTTTATTTTATGAATACAAAAGATACATTTCAGTTTTAATATATATGTGATGTTATTGGCATCGCATTATTTGTTCGTTTCAATGGCAGTGAATCATAAGAATGCCCTGTTCACGCAGTGATTCTTTGAAGATTCATTCATGCTTCTGAATTTGGAGAAATAGCCTGGCTTGAATTAAATTGTATCGAAGAATTTCTAATTCATTGATAGATTCAAAACAATGAATTTCTTTTTTCCAGAATTTAGCAGCATCAAAGAATCCTTGTGTGAACAGGGCTTTAGGTACAACTTACCTAATTATAAACTAACTTACACTACATTTTAGAAGGCTGATATTTCAATCTCTTAGTGAGCAAACATACAACAAATGAGATTATCAAATCGATAATACAACAAATTTTAATGGCAAAAAACAGTCTCAAAACTCTTATAAAAATACAGATTAAAATATCAACATTAACAAGATCTGACAAGCTCCATACTTATTTGTTCGACAACGATTTGATCTTTTTCATAATAAAGGAATCGTTGAAAGTCGAATTTTTCACAGGACTGAGAGTTAATCTTCTTCGTAAGCCGGGTCTGATTTCCTTTACACGAGGCGTTTTCTCTGGGGTTTTATTCCTGGAAGGTTCCAAAATGTTGGACTTATTGCAATCAACAGGTGACCACGTCGCTGGAATAACCCGAGGACCTCTTTGCTGGATGATCATTTCGTCTGGAGAAGATCTCTTCGGTGTTATCTGGTTCTCCAAGGGATTCACATTAGGTAATTGGGAAATTTCACCCAGAACTGTTCCTCTTCTAAGTCCATTTTGTTCTGGTGTGTGTATTTCCATCCTATACGTTAAAATAACCAAAAAAAATTGTTACCAAATAAAGTGGCTTTTAATATCTACTTACGTTTGGTATTTTCATCAATCTGCTTTGTTTTGTGCACTTATATTCGAAGGATGTGATAAGCTTTTAAAAAATATACTTTCCACTCATAATAAGAGAAAATAAACGTTAGCTTTGATAATCAGTTAGGCGGGATCCTGACCGTTTCCCGCTAACGGCTGCACTGCAAGGCGCCAACCGCCAACGAACGATGTGTTTTTGTTTACTACCGCTTGACAGAAAACAGCTGACGGTGACGTTGGCAATTGTTTAACATATGATTATGAAAGACATTTTTTTACCTCTCACCTCATTTTCTTGAATGGGTCAAAATTTTCGATTGTGAGTTTCAGGGTATCTAGAATACAAATTTATTATTTTCACTTCTGTGTGTGAGCGTATGGTCGTATGTGACGATTTTTCGTCAACGTAACTCAAAAAGTATCAAGCCTTTGATAACCAAATTTTATATTTAAGATTTTAATACAGAGCTTAACATCGGATAATATTTTGGTATTTATGACAATTAAAAATAAAAGATAGTATAATTATATATCGGTACATGTAATTTTAAATTTGCTGAATCTTTTAGTATTTCAGAATAAATTAAAGTACAATATTCTAGTTTTTTGAAATTCTAGTATCTTGCAGTCCATGATCATATAAAATTTGTTTCTACAAAATTATCGTTTACATATTACATGAAACTATTAAATTTGGTATGTAAATAATTATTTATTTGATTAATGAGCAGAATTGGGTGAGAGGTCATGTACTGTGGCCACATCAGATTCTTTTTATAATAAAAGTACTTACTACAACGTTTGTACGAAAAATTTAATAATACATGGACAAATATTTGGCTAAATATGTAAAACATAAATGATAATTTTTATTTTATACCGTTATAATACATAATAAAATAAATATAATAACTGTTTTGTAGAAAACAGATACAACTATAGCATTTAAACATAATTTCAAAGTATATACAAGAATGATTATAAGATAAAATATTTCATATGTTTCCAATTTCTTCTTCATCACCTCCGATTGCTTTCCAGAAAGCAGCAACAACTTGTTCAGCACAATGACGTCTTTCTCTCAAAGACATAGACTGAACACTTTCTTTAACCGAATGTAGACGTTGAAACAAATCACCAAATTCAAGTTGGTCATCATCTAACATTAAATTATCCAGCATATTATCTATATTGGAACTATTTTCAGGATCAATTTGTTCGTTCTCCACATTGTTATATTCGTTCATTTTGTTCTTCATAACCATATTAGACCACATGTGTGTTTCTAATGCTTCTATAACTCTTTCGACTCCTTTTGTTTCTTTTATAATTTCTTCTTCTGCAGGAATATCCTCTTCGGTGTTACCTGGGTTCAGTTCTATTAGTTCAAAACCGTTTTCTATGCACCAAGCAATAGCTTTGCGCTTTGAAATTTTTGAATTTGAGTTGAAAACATCTGCTACTAATATTTTTATGTCTGGCTGGTGATGATTTACAAACGTTTGCCATTGTTTTAAGTCGATGAGACCCGACTCTTTATTACTATCAAAGTGAATAACAATTGCTTCAACGTTATCTTGTAGTTGTACTGCGTCTTCATTTGTTTTCAATGCTTGTATATTTACTGTCGCTGTATAATACTTTGTATCAATATTCCATTTATAACAGGATTCCAGTGTATCATTAGCTTTACTTATTGGAGTACATGTTGCTAACATATTTATTATTGTTACTGGTTCTACATTACTACAACTAACAATAACAATATTTGGATTTGTTTCCATCATGATATTATTTGACTAATCAAAATTTGACAGAAACTAACTATGATGAATATAGCTGTAGTGTCATTTTCCATATGAAAACAGGTGAACAAATAAATACACTACACTAGTCAAATAAATTTAGGGAAGTGTGGTTTTCTAGTTGCCTAGCCAATAGCGTCAACCGGCGAGCTACATTGGTATCATTGGTATACTCAAGGTATACTCACGGATAAAAGTTATAAGTAATATTGGCTTTGAATCTTTGGAAATTAAAATAATTGATGGTGTATGTGTATTTTATTCAGTGTATTTATCATTGATATTACTATAACTACGTAATACGTAATTAATGTACGGATGCACCCTACCTATTTTGGATCTAAACTTTGAGAGCTCATATCTCGAAAACTAAAAGACATATCAAAGCGCGGTTTGCGGCATTGGATTCCTCGTAATTTACTTAGTATAATCATTTTAATTATCACCTTAAATAGTACCTACTCAAAGCTGATACTTTAAATATATATTTTAAGAGGTATGAACTGTAGTTTCATATTTGTAGCTCTTTTGGCAAAATATCTACGAATTTTTAAATAGTTTATTGAAGAATTGTTCACCTTATTAATTTTGCAAAGAAAGTATTTTTTTAATTCAATGCTAAAATTCCTTGTTTAAACCATGAGTACTCCTGAGTTGACGGCTAGTAATCGCACATACGGTAAATATTATATTTTGTTCTTTATGTTAATTAACAATATATTCCTGACTACAACGTGTTTTGCTCATGTATAAATGTTCTTAATAATGAAATTCCGATGACGTAGAACAATAACCTTGAGTGGTGGAGAAGCACACTGGTCGCAGTCTGCTGTTTGATCTTTGTTCTGTACAATTTACATGAATTTAATTGATTTTTCTTATTGTCACAGATGATTTTGGTCGTGAAAACTTCATCAGTATCAACATCAACAGATCAAGAAAATTTCTGGAGTGTTTGGACATCTTCTGCAATCGTTTGAAGACCTGGTGCATCTTAAGACTTAGAACATCAAAAGCAGATCAATTATTTGGACATCATATACAGATCCCGATGGACTCTCAAGTTTCAACCCTCGGAAGACTTCTGCAGCTGTTGAGATCATGTGAGGGATAAAAATTAGCTATTTATCACTTGTATTAATTAGCTATTTTTGTATTATCAATGTTTGTCAAACTATGATATGATAGAATTTTGTTATAATTAAATACAATAATTAAAATAGCTAGTTAAATAATGTGTGTTGGTTATACATAATTAATTTATGTTATAAGGGCCGTAACGACAATCATTATGGTACTAGTAGTGCAGATCATCAGACGAGGCGAAGCCGAGTGAATAACACGCCGTGTACCATAATGATTGTCGTTACGATCCGTATTGCAAAAAAATTTTATCTACTGGACTAAATTAGTCAAACAGAAAAGTACATTATTTGGTATTGAACAAAAATATGCTATTTTTGAAATTTTCTTACTCGCTTCGTTAGTAACGGAGTTGCTTGCTATTTCATTATGGTACTGAGTACCATAATTCATTATGGTCCTTGGCCTATAATAAACGTTTTTATGGTCCTCAAATTGAGACTTACAATGCTGTCATTATTATGACACGGTATCGGACAAATGTATCATTTGCACAAGTGGTTTACATTATTTTTTTTTTAAATACCTTTTATTGATTCACATCTTAAAGATACAATATAAAGGCGTATAGTTTTTAGGCTTCTTTAAGTTTAAATTGCATTTTTCTCAAGATGATTACATTACAGCACACGACCTCTCTCCTAATTCTGCTCTATCTACTAATCTATTTAATTATTACTTTCCTTTATAATTAACTATTTTCATGTAAACCACATATATAAACTAAAGATGCAGAAAATGTCGCAATACCGTCAATTCACATTTGCAAACACTTAGAAAAAATTTGGTTAACTTCATTTTTTAGAAAACAATTAATTACCGATGTTTTACTAATCTGATTGAACTAAAACTTTATAGACACCTTCTTTAATGTTTGAAGAACGTTAATCTATAATTTGGTGCACTTTTGATGGGCCATTTTCGAGAAAATAATTCATAATCGTGAGCATGAATTTGACAGGATCGAAAAAAAAATCGGCGTGGAGGTCCCTTAGAGAGAACACTTTTTAAAAATTTCAATAAAGGCGAGAATCGCCTGGCAGCCCGTTATTTAGCCGAATGAATTGAACTTTATAGATTTTGAGAACGAGTTTTGATTTATTTCATAAAAATTAAGATTCCACGTACCTTTTGAAGGGAAGTCCTGCGCAGACTATTATTTTATGTGTTACTATACTTTACCTTATTCATTTTCTTCACATAATAATCACTTTTCACACACATTTAACACGTTATTGTAATAACCCAGCCCCCAATAGTAATTTTTAGTCAATATACAATATAAAATGTTATAAAATACAATAAAAGATATATAATTTGACAAATAAATCAGTGTAGATCCATATTCAGCTCCTAAAAACGAACATTTTCATAAGATAATAAATACAATAATGTTTTTAAACATACCTTTCTCAAATTCTTCTTTATTTGAAATAACAAACAATTTTTACTTAAAATCGCGAAATAACCAAATATTTTATTAGAAATTATTACAATTTATAAAATCGACATTTATTGTCCGCCTGGCTGGGATTTTATAGAACAATAATGCCGCTCATTCTACAGCATTAATTAAATAAATACATAATTTGTTACTATATATATTTTTTATATTTAACACAATTAGATTCCTTGCATGTTTCTATTTTAGAAATAATGTTTTTCTAAATTTTTAATTGAATGCACTTTATTAAAAATATCGATTTTTATTTAATATAATTGGATTCCTCAGTCGTAATACTATTAGTAATCACATTTTCAAACATTTCAAGCTGCTATTTTAACCAGATGACAATTTTTTGTATGTATTCTTGTAGTTTAACTTATCTTTAACAACTTCCCTCCCACATAACTTCGTCTCGTATTTAAAATTTGCGTATCCGCTTATCAAAAATCAAAACTGCGTTCCTAAATTACATTCTCTAATATTAGGTTATACTCTACACTTCAAAACTAAGCGGCTGTTGAGAAATCCGTCTTCTATCATGTGAAAGCATTGTGAAATACGTTGCAAACGTGAAATTTCCAGTACACAACTATCTAAACTCTACACCGTTTAAAACTTGATAAAAACTTGGGAACGTAGCCAGAGTAAGAGTAGTTCTTACTTTATTCAAAAGAGGGCAGAAATCACGGTTTGATTTCACGATTTATGAACAAATTATTGATTTTTTTCAACGCCATATTGAGGTTGTGTAATTTTTGATGGAATGCAATGATACTCACGCCATTGCATGTTCGTAGTTTGTTCTTTATATTTAAATAACCAGTGGCTTAATTTCAAGTGATAAATAAGAAATTGTGAGTATCCTAGACAGAAAATAATGTTGGTTTGCGACTAAATGATCAATAAGTTGTAAACTTATTAATTTGCTGTTAATGGACTTCATGATCAGTTCATGCCAGCCGAGGCCATCGCTTCAAGTATTAATAAGTGATTTATTTACAGGTAAACGCTGTTATGTGTAGAAATGGGACAATTTCAAAGAAAATACTCGTAACTACCTGAAATTCAGGGTGTCTAACATCATCTTTGAAGAAAATGAGGATCTTAAACATGAGATTACATAATGAGAATATTTATTTCTACAGCTAAGGTAAGCAGTCTTTCTTTTATTATTTATTTACGCTAATTGCACATTCGTTCGTGATGTAATAATTTCTGGCAAACGTACATATTGATTTGCGATGCATTTGAAATGTTTGCAGTTGTGTAATAACGAAAATATTTATTTTGTTACAGATTACAAAATCCTGAAAATTTAGCACGAGGTGCTCTGCCCCCGAATATGGAAGGTAAGATATGCTTCAGATATTACTATTTACATTTTTAACTCAAAATTTCATATTGAACATGATTTATTTCATGTTATTGAATACTTATGTAATTCTACAAACCAATTTGTAACTTAATTATTCTGTTTACTGTTTAAACTTTACAAGGTTGAATCAATATATAAAATTATAATAGTTATTATTATTATAATATAATAGTTGTTGGTGAAAAATAACCCACAAGTGTAATATTTGTGCAGATATTCCTGTATAAAATAATTTTTATTTAGTAATAATTATCAAATGTAAATAAATGATTTGTTGTTCCTAGGCATTTGAGCATATCATTTGCAAGAAGGAATATGAATGTGAACAACTGAACAATGACTTCAGCAGTCTTCGAAGGACATAGAAGAATATTCTGCACCTGACATCAACGACAAGAGACTTCACTGGAGAACAACTTCAACATTCATCTGCAGCAGCCTTCGGGAAACATCAACCAACAATCAACTTGGAATCAACATCTTCAGATCTTCAAGCAATCATGTAAGCATTTTTCATCATCATTCCTCTGACATTTCTATATTAAGAACCACACTTTCAATGTATAACAGTCGTAGCTCAATGAGTGATTCTCAAGCCATGGATACTCTTGTTTTATATTTGTGATTATAGAGTAGATATTTTCACATTTATAATTAAAATGGCTGCTACAATCTGTTCAGCTGCCATTATTTTTAAATACTTTATGATTTATTTGTTAATAATCTTAGAATAGCCGTGAAAATTTGTAGTCAGGGGTAAAATTTCCTGGGGATGCCGATTCTGAGCTCAAACATTATCCTACTTTACTGTTGGGCCCCATAATACGCTTCTGTCTTTCCCTAGAGGTAGTACATATGAGGCATTTCGTTGTTATATTATTTATTTTATTATTTATCGTAGAAAATTCGTGAAAATTTTGTTACTGGCATAAAATTGTCTGAGAGCTGATTTTGTCCTTTAAATATTAGTTATATTATTTATTTTATTATTTATCGTAGAAAATTCGTGAAAATTTTGTTACTGGCATAAAATTGTCTGAGAGCTGATTTTGTCCTTTAAATATTATGCTGTCTCTACTGGTGCCCCTTATTGCAATGGTAGCACGAAAGAGACATGTAATTGTCGTAGAAAATTCGCGAAAATGTGGTTCTTGGGGTAAAATTGCCTGAGGAAATTATTTCGCCTTGAAAATTATCCATCGCTATAGGATATTTATAAAGATGTGTTTTCTGAAGAACACATTAGTCATTATGTTATTTTTTACTAACTTATTATTTAAATGTGCGGAGAGCACAGCACAGTGAAGATTTTTTGATATGTAGTGCAGGTTTATATGAATCTAAATGTTTGTTATTGTTTCAGATTAATTTGGACTTCATGTACAAAGTTTGAAGATTCTTTGGTTTGAAATTCTAATGAATGAATCTTCTTCAGCTGGTGTACTTCTAAAAATGTCTCGTTCCCCAGTTTAACACGTAAGTTTTTAATTTTTACTTTGTGTTTTCCATTTGGAACATGATGCTTTTACTCATCTGGAGTGTGGCAGCCTCACAGATTACTGTGAACATCAGTATAGATACTACAGATCAAAAAGTGACTGCATGCTTTCACTCAATTTAAGTGTGGCAGCCTCACTTATGTGAGTCATCGGTTTAGGTATATGGTTTACCGTGTGTGCGGTTGCCAGTCTCACTCACTCATGACTGTGGAGAGTACACTGCAGGAGAGATGTTAACTGAAATGTGTACCTGCCTGGATTTGAAACTGAAACAAAACACATGGTTCAGACGTAAAATGAAATCGTTTTTGTTGTATAAAGGTTTAAATAAAAATCAAGATACAAATATAATGTACTGTATCTTCTATTTATTGAAATCAGCAATACATTTTACACAATCTCAATTAAAATCAGCAGTCGAAACTTTATGGAACCGAATAAAATAAACAATTTGAAACATCGTCCTATACAAGGACAATTGGGTTTTTTTCTCTAGAAAAATATGTTTATGACTTGTAGATACTATGACACAACGAATTGAAACAGTTGTACAAATAAAGATGGAGTTACACGGGGGTAAAGTCTTTTGTAGTAATTAGAGCAAACAATAACATTATTTACCAGCTGCATACTTTATTCTCTAAATTATATTTAAAATTAGGTGAACTTAAAATGTATCTTTAATATATTTTAAGTAAAGTATACAGCTGGCAAATATTTTTATTGTTTCCTCTAATTGCTATAAACGACTTTACCCCTATGTAACTCCACCTTTATTTTTAAAACTGTTTCAATTCGTTGCGGCATACTTTTCTGGAGAAAAAAATCACAAATATTCTACAGTCTATGTCATAATTCTTTGATTGCCCTTCATAGAAAAATTTTTCAAAACAAATATATTTATTCAGTTCCAAAAAGTTTCGACTATTGATTTGATTTGAGATTGTGTAAAATGTATTGCAGTTTTCAATAAATATAAGATACAGTACATTATACTTATATTTTGATTTTATTTAAACTTTTGTACAATAAAAAACGACTGGGCTCGTATATACAGTAGATCAAATTATTAATATATTTTACAAGTCACTTAAATAAGAGTATTATTGGCATTTACTTGGTTAAATAGATGTTTAGCTTATTGTTCTTATTTAATATGGGTGTGACAGCATGAACTGTGCGATAAATGTTACTAATATATTTGTGTTTTCTAGGTATTCGAGGATGAATAGAGGACGTGTACAAGTGCAGTTATCAGCAGTTAACGCACTCATGACTGTTTGTGGTGAGTACACTACAGGCCAGATTTTTGTGCAGTAAATTGAAATTGGATCTGAAACTGAACAGTCAGAACCACTTTCGGTCATTAGCACATTCAGCTATGCATCCAATTTAAACTATTTTATTTCAATTTCAGTATTGAATCTTAAAACATTACATTTATTTATTATTATTCAACAGGTTTAGAACCCAATTACAGAATAATATTACAACATTGCAAATGTACATGGACTAAATATAGTGAACAAAATAGAAATACAAATACAGATCTAAATAAATCGAGATAAAATCGAGGAAACAAAGTCAAACAAATATAATAATATTAATTTCATACATAATCTATCATGCTTTTCACCCAATTAGGGTACGGCAGCCTCACATATTGTGAGTTATCGGAATAGATATATATTTTTAGCGTGTGTGCGGTTACCAGCCATCAACTGTTGGATACTTCCTGTATAAAATAATTCATTTATTATAAATATTTAATATTTTTAGGATAAGCAAACACTGTTTATCAAATGTAAATAAATGATTTGTGGTTCCTAGGTATTCGATGTGAACAAGCCAAGCAGTTTTCGAAGGACATGGATGAATATTCTGCACATGACATCAACCACGAGATTCGTCGAGGGATTACACTGAACAACTTCAACATCCATCGTGGGACTTTCTGCAGGCGACATCAACTCCAGCAGCCTTCCAGAGACTTAGTGATAAGTGAATTATCAAAGATAGTTTTGCCAGTCCTTTCCTTTTGCGTGAATCATTCTTTAACTTGAAATAATACTTTACATAAATAATAAAGGCTTGTAATCTTCTATCTTTGATAATAATGTTGAGATTTGAATTAAATGACCATATGAATATGATCTCAACAATTAATTTTAACTTAGGTAATACTTTGCAAGGAGTAAACCACATCGTCTTTACTTTACTTTAGTAGTACTTTGGTAGTACAGATTAAGGGATCAACAGAATTTTGATGAAACTAGTGACATTATTATTTATTTTAAAATAATTTTAATTGGGGTGATAGCTTTGCCTTTGGTTGTTTTGTTTGTCATGTTCTTGGGTTTCAAGTTAAAATCAATTGCGGTCAATATTAAACTTAAATAGGAAATGTCGCTAGTGAAAATAAATGTGGTTTACTCCTTGTTCAATGGTCCTTTTTCAACGAACAAAATAAAAAAAGAGATGCATTTGAAACTACAAATAAAATTGAAGAATTTAATGTGACAATACAAAAATAAAGAACAAGAAGTGATGAATAAATTCGTTGTTGCCAGATACTTAACATTAAATTGCGAACATAATGATGAAAATTTGAGCAGAATTAATTTTTTATAAGTTGAAAGTTGTAGACTTTTGAATAATAACAAATGAATTAATTTGAAGTAACTGGTAGCTTCGAAACAGCAGAGAGCATGCATCTCTTTCTTTAATGAATTATGTACAGGACCATTTAGACTTAGGAAATTTTGGTAGGTGAAATAACTTACAGTGACATTAAATATTTCGGTTCGCGAATTATTCTTTTGCAATTCGGTGTGGCATTGAATTGAATTTGAAATTGGGATTAGTATAGCTTGGATGAATTGAGTCACTAGAATGCAAAACTGAATCCATCCCGGCAATCCTGAGCATGAAGGTGGTGATGGACCGTGGAAAGTCTTTCCCTGGCTGTCTATTGCGTACTAAGCACTCATCCGGGGATCGGCAAGAAATCCCACTATATTTGCACAAGAACAACAATCATCGGTTGTTCTTGGGGTTAGAATCACAAAGCGCGCGCGTTAAATGTTAAATATTGGGTGGAGATGGATTAGGGCAATGTCACTAGTATTTCACCTATCATATATTTTAAACTTATAATATAAAATATCAAAGATACTTCAGTATATCCTCGGCAAAGGTTTTTATGAGCAGAAAAATCAGTCATTGCCATTAATAAAATTGATTATTCATTTATAACTTTTATCTTTGAATCAAAATATACAAAACATGAGTTATGTATCTTATATGGGTACAGTTACAAGCCGTCAACTCATGTAATAACAGTTGGAAATAAAATTCAATTGTCATGTAAAATGTAACTAATAATTTATTGTATTTCTTACAGGGCAAGTCATTTCAATATTTTATGTTGTAATAAAATTACAAAAACTTGTATTGTATTTGAATATTTCATTTGTAAATGTGTTGATGTTTGAGAGAAATGATTCTGTGAGCGAATGAGTTTTTGTGAAATAGTTAGTGTGCGTTTGCGTGAACGTTCTGCGAATTAGTGGATTAAAATGATTGAAGGTTAATTGCGAGTGCAAATGATTTTGAGTGAACGAAGCGATTGAAGTGTGCCAACCCATTTTGGGAAATGGCACATTTATGTGTGTTTTAAAGAGAATGTGTGCGGTTGAGATGAGCTTTTGTTTGGACGTCCGGTGAATATGTTGGTTGGAATGACTGATCATGTATTAGAAATGTAAATGATTTGAGTGGAAAGAATAAAAGAGCTTGAATGAAAAGGATAATAATTGTGGATGACGGGGAAGAAATGTGTCGGGAAAGGAATGCTTGTTGAGTTTAAATGTGTGACAAGATTTGTGCCACCCCCCAACTTGGTAAATGGCGCGATATTATTGCATGTAATATGTATGAAAGTATATATTTCTCTATGTATTTGTCTTGTATATAAAAAGTAAGAAAAATGAACAGTTTTTATTTATTTTCCTCATGTTTCCTTTTAAAATCAGTAAATATGCAGTATTGTTGCATGAATTATTTAAATGAAATGTAGTTTTTTTAAAATAAATAAATAATTTAGTCAGAATAGAAAATTTGCTTTATTATATTTAATAAACAACTTATCGTTGTCCTACGTCCCGTTATATAGCGTTTAATTTAATTTTTTAGGGGTGAAATCACTCAAAACGAGACATCTCTTGGAATATTTTTGAGCAGTGGCCTAGAAAGTGTCGTTCAACCCTTATTTTTCAAGTTATATGCGTTTTAAAATTTTCCTAGCGTAGTTGCAATTTTGTATTTATATATAAATATATCAAAAGGGTAAGTAATTATGTAATTCTGAGGGTAGATTCAGAATCAGCGAGTCCTAATTAGGGGTATTCGATATAAACAATCCATGAAATCAACGTATTTTGAGTCGATTTTGGTGAAATTTTGCTGACATTAAATAATTATTATCTCGTAAACTAAAGGGCTAAGGGCAAAAAGTTAAATACAAAGGGTGCGTAACTTTTCATTCTCTATCTGCCTGTCTGTAGATACGGCCGTTTTGGCCGATTTTTAATTATTTTTTTGATCTCCCACCATTCATGTTATCCTGATACAAACTTGGTGATTTTTGTTCGATTCAAATCTGAAGTCGAGTGAGGGTGGAAATTTAAAAACACGATTACGTAAAAACTAAGGGTTGGGGAGTGATTTACGGGTCATATTCGTACTCTACGCGTTGAAATACACCAGTATGCATATTGCCACCCCTAAAAGTTAATTAGCACCGGAGATATTCAACCCTTATTTGTATCTTCGGTTCTAAGGGTCGTATCGAAAAAATCTACATTGCATTCGATAGGGGATGAAAAACTGAGTATCTTTTACATTTAACTTTTTCCTCTACGACCCTTAGTTTAAGGGTTAATGACTATATTTAGACGACTTTTTCACCACTTTGATTGCTCATAACCCTTAAACTAAGGGTCGTAGAGGAAAAAGTTAAATGTAAAAGATACTCAGTTTTTCATCCCCTATCGAATGCAATGTAGATTTTTTCGATACGACCCTTAGAACCGAAGATACAAATAAGGGTTGAATATCTCCGGTGCTAATTAACTTTTAGGGGTGGCAATATGCATACTGGTGTATTTCAACGCGTAGAGTACGAATATGACCCGTAAATCACTCCCCAACCCTTAGTTTTTACGTAATCGTGTTTTTAAATTTCCACCCTCACTCGACTTCAGATTTGAATCGAACAAAAATCACCAAGTTTGTATCAGGATAACATGAATGGTGGGAGATCAAAAAAATAATTAAAAATCGGCCAAAACGGCCGTATCTACAGACAGGCAGATAGAGAATGAAAAGTTACGCACCCTTTGTATTTAACTTTTTGCCCTTAGCCCTTTAGTTTACGAGATAATAATTATTTAATGTCAGCAAAATTTCACCAAAATCGACTCAAAATACGTTGATTTCATGGATTGTTTATATCGAATACCCCTAATTAGGACTCGCTGATTCTGAATCTACCCTCAGAATTACATAATTACTTACCCTTTTGATATATTTATATATAAATACAAAATTGCAACTACGCTAGGAAAATTTTAAAACGCATATAACTTGAAAAATAAGGGTTGATCGACACTTTCTAGGCCACTGCTCAAAAATATTCCAAGAGATGTCTCGTTTTGAGTGATTTCACCCCTAAAAAATTAAATTAAACGCTATATAACGGGACGTAGGACAACGATAAGTTGTTTATTAAATATAATAAAGCAAATTTTCTATTCTGACTAAATTATTTATTTATTTTAAAAAAACTACATTTCATTTAAATAATTCATGCAACAATACTGCATATTTACTGATTTTAAAAGGAAACATGAGGAAAATAAATAAAAACTGTTCATTTTTCTTACTTTTTATATACAAGACAAATACATAGAGAAATATATACTTTCATACATATTACATGCAATAATATCGCGCCATTTACCAAGTTGGGGGGTGGCACAAATCTTGTCACACATTTAAACTCAACAAGCATTCCTTTCCCGACACATTTCTTCCCCGTCATCCACAATTATTATCCTTTTCATTCAAGCTCTTTTATTCTTTCCACTCAAATCATTTACATTTCTAATACATGATCAGTCATTCCAACCAACATATTCACCGGACGTCCAAACAAAAGCTCATCTCAACCGCACACATTCTCTTTAAAACACACATAAATGTGCCACTTCAATCGCTTCGTTCACTCAAAATCATTTGCACTCGCAATTAACCTTCAATCATTTTAATCCACTAATTCGCAGAACGTTCACGCAAACGCACACTAACTATTTCACAAAAACTCATTCGCTCACAGAATCATTTCTCTCAAACATCAACACATTTACAAATGAAATATTCAAATACAATACAAGTTTTTGTAATTTTATTACAACATAAAATATTGAAATGACTTGCCCTGTAAGAAATACAATAAATTATTAGTTACATTTTACATGACAATTGAATTTTATTTCCAACTGTTATTACATGAGTTGACGGCTTGTAACTGTACCCATATAAGATACATAACTCATGTTTTGTATATTTTGATTCAAAGATAAAAGTTATAAATGAATAATCAATTTTATTAATGGCAATGACTGATTTTTCTGCTCATAAAAACCTTTGCCGAGGATATACTGAAGTATCTTTGATATTTTATATTATAAGTTTAAAATATATGATAGGTGAAATACTAGTGACATTGCCCTAATCCATCTCCACCCAATATTTAACATTTAACACGCGCGCTTTGTGATTCTAACCCCAAGAACAACCGATGATTGTTGTTCTTGTGCAAATATAGTGGGATTTCTTGCCGATCCCCGGATGAGTGCTTAGTACGCAATAGACAGCCAGGGAAAGACTTTCCACGGTCCATCACCACCTTCATGCTCAGGATTGCCGGGATGGATTCAGTTTTGCATTCTAGTGACTCAATTCATCCAAGCTATACTAATCCCAATTTCAAATTCAATTCAATGCCACACCGAATTGCAAAAGAATAATTCGCGAACCGAAATATTTAATGTCACTGTAAGTTATTTCACCTACCAAAATTTCCTAAGTCTAAATGGTCCTGTACATAATTCATTAAAGAAAGAGATGCATGCTCTCTGCTGTTTCGAAGCTACCAGTTACTTCAAATTAATTCATTTGTTATTATTCAAAAGTCTACAACTTTCAACTTATAAAAAATTAATTCTGCTCAAATTTTCATCATTATGTTCGCAATTTAATGTTAAGTATCTGGCAACAACGAATTTATTCATCACTTCTTGTTCTTTATTTTTGTATTGTCACATTAAATTCTTCAATTTTATTTGTAGTTTCAAATGCATCTCTTTTTTTATTTTGTTCGTTGAAAAAGGACCATTGAACAAGGAGTAAACCACATTTATTTTCACTAGCGACATTTCCTATTTAAGTTTAATATTGACCGCAATTGATTTTAACTTGAAACCCAAGAACATGACAAACAAAACAACCAAAGGCAAAGCTATCACCCCAATTAAAATTATTTTAAAATAAATAATAATGTCACTAGTTTCATCAAAATTCTGTTGATCCCTTAATCTGTACTACCAAAGTACTACTAAAGTAAAGTAAAGACGATGTGGTTTACTCCTTGCAAAGTATTACCTAAGTTAAAATTAATTGTTGAGATCATATTCATATGGTCATTTAATTCAAATCTCAACATTATTATCAAAGATAGAAGATTACAAGCCTTTATTATTTATGTAAAGTATTATTTCAAGTTAAAGAATGATTCACGCAAAAGGAAAGGACTGGCAAAACTATCTTTGATAATTCACTTATCACTAAGTCTCTGGAAGGCTGCTGGAGTTGATGTCGCCTGCAGAAAGTCCCACGATGGATGTTGAAGTTGTTCAGTGTAATCCCTCGACGAATCTCGTGGTTGATGTCATGTGCAGAATATTCATCCATGTCCTTCGAAAACTGCTTGGCTTGTTCACATCGAATACCTAGGAACCACAAATCATTTATTTACATTTGATAAACAGTGTTTGCTTATCCTAAAAATATTAAATATTTATAATAAATGAATTATTTTATACAGGAAGTATCCAACAGTTGATGGCTGGTAACCGCACACACGCTAAAAATATATATCTATTCCGATAACTCACAATATGTGAGGCTGCCGTACCCTAATTGGGTGAAAAGCATGATAGATTATGTATGAAATTAATATTATTATATTTGTTTGACTTTGTTTCCTCGATTTTATCTCGATTTATTTAGATCTGTATTTGTATTTCTATTTTGTTCACTATATTTAGTCCATGTACATTTGCAATGTTGTAATATTATTCTGTAATTGGGTTCTAAACCTGTTGAATAATAATAAATAAATGTAATGTTTTAAGATTCAATACTGAAATTGAAATAAAATAGTTTAAATTGGATGCATAGCTGAATGTGCTAATGACCGAAAGTGGTTCTGACTGTTCAGTTTCAGATCCAATTTCAATTTACTGCACAAAAATCTGGCCTGTAGTGTACTCACCACAAACAGTCATGAGTGCGTTAACTGCTGATAACTGCACTTGTACACGTCCTCTATTCATCCTCGAATACCTAGAAAACACAAATATATTAGTAACATTTATCGCACAGTTCATGCTGTCACACCCATATTAAATAAGAACAATAAGCTAAACATCTATTTAACCAAGTAAATGCCAATAATACTCTTATTTAAGTGACTTGTAAAATATATTAATAATTTGATCTACTGTATATACGAGCCCAGTCGTTTTTTATTGTACAAAAGTTTAAATAAAATCAAAATATAAGTATAATGTACTGTATCTTATATTTATTGAAAACTGCAATACATTTTACACAATCTCAAATCAAATCAATAGTCGAAACTTTTTGGAACTGAATAAATATATTTGTTTTGAAAAATTTTTCTATGAAGGGCAATCAAAGAATTATGACATAGACTGTAGAATATTTGTGATTTTTTTCTCCAGAAAAGTATGCCGCAACGAATTGAAACAGTTTTAAAAATAAAGGTGGAGTTACATAGGGGTAAAGTCGTTTATAGCAATTAGAGGAAACAATAAAAATATTTGCCAGCTGTATACTTTACTTAAAATATATTAAAGATACATTTTAAGTTCACCTAATTTTAAATATAATTTAGAGAATAAAGTATGCAGCTGGTAAATAATGTTATTGTTTGCTCTAATTACTACAAAAGACTTTACCCCCGTGTAACTCCATCTTTATTTGTACAACTGTTTCAATTCGTTGTGTCATAGTATCTACAAGTCATAAACATATTTTTCTAGAGAAAAAAACCCAATTGTCCTTGTATAGGACGATGTTTCAAATTGTTTATTTTATTCGGTTCCATAAAGTTTCGACTGCTGATTTTAATTGAGATTGTGTAAAATGTATTGCTGATTTCAATAAATAGAAGATACAGTACATTATATTTGTATCTTGATTTTTATTTAAACCTTTATACAACAAAAACGATTTCATTTTACGTCTGAACCATGTGTTTTGTTTCAGTTTCAAATCCAGGCAGGTACACATTTCAGTTAACATCTCTCCTGCAGTGTACTCTCCACAGTCATGAGTGAGTGAGACTGGCAACCGCACACACGGTAAACCATATACCTAAACCGATGACTCACATAAGTGAGGCTGCCACACTTAAATTGAGTGAAAGCATGCAGTCACTTTTTGATCTGTAGTATCTATACTGATGTTCACAGTAATCTGTGAGGCTGCCACACTCCAGATGAGTAAAAGCATCATGTTCCAAATGGAAAACACAAAGTAAAAATTAAAAACTTACGTGTTAAACTGGGGAACGAGACATTTTTAGAAGTACACCAGCTGAAGAAGATTCATTCATTAGAATTTCAAACCAAAGAATCTTCAAACTTTGTACATGAAGTCCAAATTAATCTGAAACAATAACAAACATTTAGATTCATATAAACCTGCACTACATATCAAAAAATCTTCACTGTGCTGTGCTCTCCGCACATTTAAATAATAAGTTAGTAAAAAATAACATAATGACTAATGTGTTCTTCAGAAAACACATCTTTATAAATATCCTATAGCGATGGATAATTTTCAAGGCGAAATAATTTCCTCAGGCAATTTTACCCCAAGAACCACATTTTCGCGAATTTTCTACGACAATTACATGTCTCTTTCGTGCTACCATTGCAATAAGGGGCACCAGTAGAGACAGCATAATATTTAAAGGACAAAATCAGCTCTCAGACAATTTTATGCCAGTAACAAAATTTTCACGAATTTTCTACGATAAATAATAAAATAAATAATATAACTAATATTTAAAGGACAAAATCAGCTCTCAGACAATTTTATGCCAGTAACAAAATTTTCACGAATTTTCTACGATAAATAATAAAATAAATAATATAACAACGAAATGCCTCATATGTACTACCTCTAGGGAAAGACAGAAGCGTATTATGGGGCCCAACAGTAAAGTAGGATAATGTTTGAGCTCAGAATCGGCATCCCCAGGAAATTTTACCCCTGACTACAAATTTTCACGGCTATTCTAAGATTATTAACAAATAAATCATAAAGTATTTAAAAATAATGGCAGCTGAACAGATTGTAGCAGCCATTTTAATTATAAATGTGAAAATATCTACTCTATAATCACAAATATAAAACAAGAGTATCCATGGCTTGAGAATCACTCATTGAGCTACGACTGTTATACATTGAAAGTGTGGTTCTTAATATAGAAATGTCAGAGGAATGATGATGAAAAATGCTTACATGATTGCTTGAAGATCTGAAGATGTTGATTCCAAGTTGATTGTTGGTTGATGTTTCCCGAAGGCTGCTGCAGATGAATGTTGAAGTTGTTCTCCAGTGAAGTCTCTTGTCGTTGATGTCAGGTGCAGAATATTCTTCTATGTCCTTCGAAGACTGCTGAAGTCATTGTTCAGTTGTTCACATTCATATTCCTTCTTGCAAATGATATGCTCAAATGCCTAGGAACAACAAATCATTTATTTACATTTGATAATTATTACTAAATAAAAATTATTTTATACAGGAATATCTGCACAAATATTACACTTGTGGGTTATTTTTCACCAACAACTATTATATTATAATAATAATAACTATTATAATTTTATATATTGATTCAACCTTGTAAAGTTTAAACAGTAAACAGAATAATTAAGTTACAAATTGGTTTGTAGAATTACATAAGTATTCAATAACATGAAATAAATCATGTTCAATATGAAATTTTGAGTTAAAAATGTAAATAGTAATATCTGAAGCATATCTTACCTTCCATATTCGGGGGCAGAGCACCTCGTGCTAAATTTTCAGGATTTTGTAATCTGTAACAAAATAAATATTTTCGTTATTACACAACTGCAAACATTTCAAATGCATCGCAAATCAATATGTACGTTTGCCAGAAATTATTACATCACGAACGAATGTGCAATTAGCGTAAATAAATAATAAAAGAAAGACTGCTTACCTTAGCTGTAGAAATAAATATTCTCATTATGTAATCTCATGTTTAAGATCCTCATTTTCTTCAAAGATGATGTTAGACACCCTGAATTTCAGGTAGTTACGAGTATTTTCTTTGAAATTGTCCCATTTCTACACATAACAGCGTTTACCTGTAAATAAATCACTTATTAATACTTGAAGCGATGGCCTCGGCTGGCATGAACTGATCATGAAGTCCATTAACAGCAAATTAATAAGTTTACAACTTATTGATCATTTAGTCGCAAACCAACATTATTTTCTGTCTAGGATACTCACAATTTCTTATTTATCACTTGAAATTAAGCCACTGGTTATTTAAATATAAAGAACAAACTACGAACATGCAATGGCGTGAGTATCATTGCATTCCATCAAAAATTACACAACCTCAATATGGCGTTGAAAAAAATCAATAATTTGTTCATAAATCGTGAAATCAAACCGTGATTTCTGCCCTCTTTTGAATAAAGTAAGAACTACTCTTACTCTGGCTACGTTCCCAAGTTTTTATCAAGTTTTAAACGGTGTAGAGTTTAGATAGTTGTGTACTGGAAATTTCACGTTTGCAACGTATTTCACAATGCTTTCACATGATAGAAGACGGATTTCTCAACAGCCGCTTAGTTTTGAAGTGTAGAGTATAACCTAATATTAGAGAATGTAATTTAGGAACGCAGTTTTGATTTTTGATAAGCAGATACGCAAATTTTAAATACGAGACGAAGTTATGTGGGAGGGAAATTTAAATTATTATAAAGAAAGGTGAAACTACAAGAATACATACAAAAAATTGTCATCTGGTTCAAATAGCAGCTTGAAATGTTTGAAAATGTGATTACTAATAGTATTACGACTGAGGAATCCAATTATATTAAATAAAAATCGATATTTTTAATAAAGTGCATTCAATTAAAAATTTAGAAAAACATAATTTCTAAAACAGAAACATGCAAGGAATCTAATTGTGTTAAATATAAAAAATATATATAGTAACAAATTATGTATTTACCAAGTACCAAGATCTTTCAGGAACTGTTGAATATATTTCTATAGCTATATAAGAAATTAATAATGCACATAATTTAAAATTTAAACTAAAAGTATACCTATTTTGTTTATAAAGATAAAATAGGTGTGAAACGGATAAATATATATATAGTGGCTTAACACTCCCGTGGGAGTAGCGCCGCTTCTCACGAAGCTTTCTAGATCCTTTTATCGGAGGGGATCAGTCTCCATATTCTCTTGCTCTATTTACCCATTCATCTTGGTGCAGTCAGAATCTCAATCCGTGCGACGATCTGTGGTTTCAATCACAGCGGCAGCGGAGATATTCTTTGTGCAACCAGGACTACATTTAAGGTGAACAAGTGGATAGCTTGTAACACCCGAGTGTGATTGAATGCCAGACCTTGGGCATTTTTTTATTTTTACGACAAATCACACATTGTCGCCCGACGGAGACTCGAACCATCGATCTCACATTGACTGACGTCACAGCACGTTAGCCGGCCTAGCCAGCTAACACACTGGACCATGCTGTCGGGTGAAACGGATAAATACTGTTTATAATTCAACGAATTTTTGTTTATAGATATCACACGTATTAATAATTTATTCAATTATTATTATTATATTTTATATAAATGTAATTAATCCTAACTAATATTATTCTATAACACAAATCATAACATTCCATGTGATAATTCAATATTTCTATACACAAAAATGAGTTTATATATAATTTAATACTCATTTTGATTAGTTTATTATGAAAATTCTGTTTTCACAAGCATTATTCAACAAAAGATGATAACCATGATATTTGACAATGTATATTGTAAATATGTGACATTACTTTAGTAATTCAGGCTAATTGGGATTGGTACTGTTTCTAGTAAGATTCAATACTAGAAAATAGATTGTAAGGTTGTTTCACACATAAAATGCATCATGACTACTTCTTTACAAGATTTCTACCAGTTTTAATCACATATTAATGGTCAACTTTTGATTATGCATAGAATATGATATGATTTTAACGATATAAGCTTAATATTGTATTTTCACTCTAGTCTATGGTTGTATATTAGAAGAACACGGTGAAAAAATTATACCCTTATGCTATATTGTCTCAAAATGCAATGGGGAACCATTTTAATTTTTGTAACGCACGCTATTTCCCAATTTACAAAAATATTACAAATAACCAAAAATATATTTTGTATATTTATTCTATAAACTAAAAGGAGTCTATGTTTTTGTTGTGGTACTAATTGGTATCATTTTGAACCTATAAAATTGATAAACCATTTTACTTCTGGAGAATATTAATAACTTATACTGATTTAAGAAATAGTTTATTAACTTTACAGGATCTGGGAATAATATTCGGGTGCAATTTATTGGTATATAATAAATTATTTGTTCTAAATCTGTTGGTCTATTTTGAACTTCGCAACGAATAAATCATTAAATTAAAACAAAGTTCTGTTCCTACATGGATACTTTCATAATCCTGGTTAGAATTGCTTGTCAAATAGCAACGGCGCTAAATTAGTCTTGGAAAAAAGAATTTCTAATTTATTCATAGCAAACGGTAAATTCAGAATCATGAAAGAATCCTTGTGTGAACAAGACTTAAAGAGTCGTTGCGCTACTTCATATAAATAACCTTTTACGAAAGATTATCTGAATAACAACCATAAAAAACAACAACCTGCCAAATATCAAAGTAAAATAAATAAAAATTGAATTATCAAAATAGTATATTATGATGCAAGTGTGTAAGTAAACTTTTAAAGTACATTCGACAGATTTTTACGACGCTAGTGCTTAAAAGCACTTATACACTTATACGCTATTTTTATTATACCTGCATCCTATTTGTAAAATAGAGCTGGTAAACAGCATTTTGAATCATTTTACAAAGTAGTCTGGGTGTTTTAACCAGATATTATGATGCGTGTAATAAAAATGTAATTTTGTGATAAAAATAAAAAAACGAAAATAAATACCTTGTTATTTAGATAATCTAACGTCTAAAATAGACCTGGAGGTCGGTAATCCACAGAGTCATCTCCAGCAGGCGCACAAAGATGCGGTGAACATGTTACTCGTGCACCGGCTCCACAAATGCACTCCAGACAGTTCCCAGTCGCATGCGGAAGCATTTCTCCAATCTTGTAAGATGTACCTACAAAAAATATAATCAATACTCAAATTCATCAAAAAATTCAGATAACTAGAGAGTTGCAATATAATATCGTGCCCGATTTTACCCCTTGCCAGAAATGACTTTTTATATTAATTCAAGTCTTGCCGCCAAGAAAATGTTACATCCGGGGTATTTCAAACATGACGTCATTTTAAACAAGTGTTTTAATTATGTACTAAGGACTTATTTTACTACTTCTGGTACTTGATGTACATAATAAGAAGCATTCAAAGACATTATAAGCACTTACGGGAGTAAAACTACTTTTTAGTCTTTATTTTTAAGGACTACGGTTCTTAATTTGATCCTAGGGGATTAATTTTCATAGTTTTAATCTCGTTGTCAAGGAATTGAATTAATTAATACCGTTATCAAGTAAATACGTACTATTTGTTACAGAGTATCTATGGTAAAATATAAATATTTGGCATAAAGTTTACTGTCAAAATTACAAAATGTGTATTCTTTTAAACTAGTATTATGCATTCCTATGAGAGTGATGTGCAAAAAATAGCGTATATACCACAGGACTAAAGTAGGTACCTTTAATCCCTCAGGTGCTTATTTCACTCACCATAGGCTCGTGAAATAAACTACACCATCAGGATTAAATCATGCACTTTACTCCTCTAATATAAACTATTTGTTGAAGCCAAGACTTGAATTAATATAAAAAGCCATTTCTGGCATGGGGTAAAATCAGGCACGATTTTATATACGGCTCTCTAGCTAATATACTAGGTGGCACAAAAGTAATCTTTCCATCGGATGATGCTTTCATTTTTGCAGCTGGCGTCTCATGTCATTGCGACTTTAACATTAATGAAGTAAACAGATATTCAAATTTTCCACTTTCAATCACTGAACGATCAAATTTAGTTAGAGGTATTCAAAATTTTTAAACGTAAACATAAATCTAAACCTTAAAACTGAAAGCTTATGTGAATGAGGTTTTGTGCCTGGAAATCGGCTGATTACTTTTGGGCCACCTTGTATTACTTTACGTACCCATGACAACACAAACGCTGGGTTCTGTGGTGCCCGTAGTTCTGTCAGTTCCTAAACTATTCTGAGTCGTTTCTTCAACAAAAGTCGTGTCCGTAGGGTCTTCAGATGTGGAAGAATTGTCATAAGTGCTCCAGGTGTCTTCTAGGTCACTTGATGTTAACGTTGAAGACGTTTCTGTGACTGAACGGTGTGTCTGGGTGCTTGAAGACGTCGGGTGAACCGTGGGTAGCTTCATCGGAAGGTTTAGATGCTCTAAGTGGTTGTCCAGGCCATTTGCTGCAAGAAAACATATTATAAACTGTTTAAATCATGTGTGAAGATTGAAAATAACTCATAAAATAATAGTGTTTATACACAAGGTATTTAGGGAAAGATATATTACATTAGTTCTTATATAATTTGGTTTTATTTCTGCTTAAAGATTACAAAAAATACCCTAATTTGTACAAATAATTTGACGATCTCTAAGTAAAGCCGCATTCACAGTCCGAAATTAAAGTAATAAAGTAAAATAAACAGCTGATTTGTTCTACGACTCAAATTTCGATGAACATTTAAATGAATTTCTTTAAGTTGCAGTGATATGAATTACACCAAATTTCGGACTGTGAATGCGGCTTAAAGCCATGAATACTACTAAATACTAGTGTTAAAGCCATACACTTTATAAAACGTAATTATGTACACAGTGGAACATGTTTAGCACATTGTTGACAGTCTTATGCCCTCCTCACTCAAGGATTCTTTCACATCCTTCTAAATTTTGAAGAAAATAATCTTGGTGAGAATCAAATACCGGCGCCGCTAAAATCTTCAATGAGTCTCGGAAAAGAAGAATTTCTAATTCATTGAAGCCTCATTCATATATTTAAGCATTTATTTTTAAGATTTACATTTATGTTAACGTTTAAGAAAGTTTAAATACATATAACTAAATATGAGCATTCACAGTGCTTGAGAACACTGTGAATGTTCGTATTTAGTTACATGAATTTAAAGATTCAGTCCCACAAGCATTTAGTTTTAAGGTTTACATTTATGTTTACGTTAAGAAAGTTTGTATACATCTAACTAAATATGAGCGTTCACAGCGCTTGCAAGTGGGAACTGTGAATGTTCGTATTTATTTATATGAATTTAAACTTTCTTAAATGTAAACCACAAAATTAAATGCGTATGTGAATGAGGCCCAAAATTTCTTAACGTTAAATAAGGCTTAATCATATAATTAAATACAAGCATTCACACGTGTCACTTTTAAGCACTGTGAACGTTCGTAAGTATTCAAACTAAACGTAAACATATATGAACAGTGAAAGAATTTACATAGAATCCGTGTGTTAACAGGGCTTTACACTACAAATAATGATATGTATAGTTCTTCTAAACTAGAGCATACAGAACTACAGACTTGGAACAATGTACTAAATATTTTTAAACACAAACTAACCCAAACTACGAAAAACAAACCGGATTTCCTACCAAATTTGCAAGAAATGAATCAGAATATTATCTAATGACTTTTATTAGGTGTCATTGATGTTATCCAATCTGCAAATTTGTTGAAATCCCCCAAGGATGAGAATAAAACGCTGGACAGCCCTGATCGCAGAAACGCGCTGATCTGCGAAGAAATGCACAGGTGGAAGTAAGATTTCCCATCTTGAGTCCCACATACTCTAATTGAACTGAACTAAGAAATATAAAAGAGAGTGAAGATAACTAAGACGGATCATTCCCTTATTTATTCCTTCCTGGAAACTTTTATAAATAATCTTCACTGGATTTCCAACTTTATCATAAATAAAGAAACTATACTCTTTTCATCATCAGTGCATTTGTTTGCAGATCAGAGCGTTTCAGCGGTCAAAGTTGCTGAGAGTTTCATCCTCAAACTAAGTGTCATCTACTCCACAACCAAAACTCTCTGTGTTAGAAGAAGGAAGGATGATAAGACATTAAATAAAAGGTAAAAATGTTTCACCGCATGGGCTGAAGGGCCTCCGGTCCTTGCAGGGGCCGTCGGACTCCGGGGGGCACTCTTGCCACCAGCAGAACATCTCCCCATCTCTCTCCCCAAGAACTTAACACTGCGCTAAACTGACGAGGGCCTGACAGAGGATCCACAAAGCACCAAAGTTTACTTGGACTGCAGAATAGTTTGATCATAGTTTAGATTTCGTACCTTTGAATTGTAACATAATGAATTTCCGTGTGTTCCACATGTATTTCATGTTATATTTATCTACGATCATTGAATACATGCATTATGTAAGGTAAATACACTATTGTATTATGAATAGATTATTCAACACAATTGTCATTTGTCAGCACTGCAAAATGTGAGGTTAGATCAACATTTTAATGAATACAAATTTGTAAAGAAATGTTTATTTAAAAAGCCGTATTTGACTCGCAAATAATGGCAATAATTAATAGCTATCATTATAAACTCATTGCATAATATACCTACAAAATTATGAGATTCACAGCTTATTATTTTTACAAACGAAAGTTTAACTTGGATTGCCGAATAGTTTGCTGGTAGTTTGAATGCGTACCTTTTTTTCCAAGACATATCAATTTAGCAGCGCCGGTAAATGATAGGCGATTCTCACCAGGGCAATAAAAGAATCTTCAAAGAATCCTTGTGTGAACAGGGCATAATGTAACGTAATGAATTGCTGGGTGTTCCACTTGTATTATCATCTTATATTTATAAAATTCACAGCTTATTATTGTTATTGTTACCAACGATAGTTTAACTTTGGGCTGCTAAATAGTTTGCTTGTAGTTTAGACTGCGTACCTTTAGAATGTAACATAATAAATTTCCATCTGTTCCACGTATATTTCACATAATATTCACTGATCACTGTTTATTATTGTTTACAAACCAGCCATTTTATCACCTGTGTTCTGTTCAACAACTTCAACAAGCTAAATGACGCCATTTTCAAACGGAACATGTAATTCTGCAGAATTTTATACAAAAAATAAAATAAGCTTTTGGCAAAAATAAATATATCGTTAATTGCGTAAAATTACGCTGATTAAGAATCCGCAAACGGATTTTAATTTGCATCAACTGTTTACGAAAAATAAATTTTTCTATATTATTTTCTGCAGTATGACTTGTTGTTCCATCTCGTTCTATTCTCTTTCTAACACTCACCCATTTTGATTGGTCGAGTGACATCACTGGATCGTGAAATGATTGGTTCAGTGACATCGCTGGATCATGAAATGATTGGCTGATTAATTAAAGAAGCGTGGCAAATTTGAACGGTTTTAACTACAATGTAAAACAAATACGACGATACTAAATTTTTGATTTTGGTAGTTGAAGCTAAATAATCGATTAAAAACTAATGGAATTTACATAAACTAACTAAATTTAGATGACACATAAGTTTTTTTCTCGTGGAAAATGCTTCAGACAGTCAAAAAATGTATTTAAAGTTGGCGAGCTCGATAGGTGATTATAAAGTGGAACTTGTAATCGTAATATTGGTTACAACAGGGGCCCTACATTAATTAAAATTGATATCTGGGGAGTGTATCCATAGATTTACAACATATTAACATTAACAGGGTACTCTGTGTACTTTAAAGGGTAAGTACTCTAGCAGTTTTATAAGAAAATATTAATTTCTGACTTAATTATAGGGCCCACCGTTTTGAAAATGTGGCTTCTGTTACAAAAACATACGAGGAATCGAATGGTGTCCAGTTCAGATTGCTGTCTTTAACCGTTTTTGAAATGCAGCATAATCAAGTCAAGAATTTAACCTAAAAAATTAACCTGTTTTACAAAATAATTAATTCTGATTAAAATATGGAGCCCAGCATTTTGAAAATATGGTTTATAGTAGAAAAAAGTGCGAGGAATGATGCTACACTCAGATCCGTGTCTTTCACCGTTCACGAAATACAGCCCATTATAATAAAAATGTGGTGTCAAATATTGTTCTTTTTAAGTAAATAATTTTCTAGCTAAATTTAGGTCCCTACAATTTATGTCACACCTGAAAGTGTGTTTAATGTTAACTTATTCGTTGTCTTATCTTATTTCGTGTACTATTTCCGGCTTACAAGAATTTTTAAATAAAATTAGCTCTAACTTGATGTAAGATCTTAATGTACCAATTTGTGTTCGGCAGCAAAACTTTGGAGTTGTTAATGCGTTTAAGAAAAGTATCTGTAGCACAGCAAGGTGCTGGAAGATTTTATTACACCGAGATCGTAAGATAGAGAGAGAAAGAATGCTTTAACAATTTAGTATCGAATGATCCCAAGCAGAAACACAATTTTCACGGGTCCGTTATTTTAGTTGGAATAACACCTTAAATCAACTTTAAAATGTATGTAACTTTAAAATGTCTTACATCTCATTAAGTTTTCGTTTGAGAACGAGCCACAAGAATCAATAATCTTTGGTAAGAGTGGGCAAAAAATCTATTTCACTTCATCAGTGTTCTATCACATTTGAATATTGATACTTTAAATCGTTCTACAGGACTGGAAATGTTTTTGAAGCTGAAGATTAATTTTAAAGCGAAAAACACACCAGTTTTAACCTACGGCAATTTTATATAAATACCTTTGTAACGTACTACGTTAATTAATTACACAACTAGTGTTTTATTTATACATATATTTCAATTAAATAGTATTACAATCTGAATATAATTTTACGTTTGACATCTATCAAAAATACCTCTTCTTCTTCTTCTGTCATAGTTGCCAACCTAACAACTTTACATCTTCACTACCTTACATCCCCTTTGTTTTCATGTACATTCTAACATATGACAATTTTTACAAATGATGCTAAGTTATAAATTTAACTTTACAGGCTTTTTAATTTCCCTGCCGTAACGGGAAGTAGTTCCTTCTATTTCATTTGTTTCTTTATCTTCTATGATTGGTTCTTGTACTATGTTTTGATTTAATGCTTCCTCCGTTTCTCTTCTCTCTGCATGTTTGATGAACCACGAATTTCTTCTATACTTGTTTCCATCCTTTGATTGTAAAATATATGATCTTGGTTCGTCTGTTGGTTCTACGATTTTTGCTTGTAACCATTCACCTTTTTTCTTTCTGTACAAGACTTCTTCGTTTGGATCAAATTTTTGTTCGGAAACTTTGTTTCTGTCTGCGTAATATTTTTCCTGTGATTTACATTTATCTAAATTTTCTGTAACTTTCTTTATTAATTCTGGTTTTAATAATTTATCATTCATAGATAATAAATTTTTCGTGCGTCTGCCCATTAACCTCTGCGCCGGAGAACCTAAGGGACCTCTTGGTGTATTTCGGTGGTGCAGAAGAGCTAATTGAAGATCTGATTTATCTTCTGAGCATTTTTTTATTAACGTTTTCGCTTCTCTTACATATCTTTCTGCTAGTCCGTTGGATCTAGGAAATTCTGGACTAGATAAACGATGTTTAAATTTCCATTCATTTGTAAATTTTTTAAACTCTTCACTGGTGTACTGACGTCCGTTATCTGTTAATAAACTGTCAGGTATGCCGTGAGTTGCAAACCAATTTTTCATGACTTTTATTACTTCCTGACTGGTTATATTTTTAAGTTTCTCGAATGCAAAATAACCCGAATATGCATCAGCGATGATGATGTAGTGTTCGTCACTGATTTGGAATAAATCTGATGCTACAGTAGACCATGGTCTATCAGGAGCTCTTTGTATGTTTATTACTTCCATGGGTTTGTCTCTTTGAAATTTTTGACAAGTTTTACAAACTTTTACATACTCCAAAATATCTTTACTCATAGTAGGCCAAAATACATGGTCTCTTGCTAAACTCAGTGTACCGTTGATACCTTTGTGACTCAAATGACAATTTTTTATTACTTCAACTGTCATTGATTTTGGTATAAATGATCTATTATTTTTAAATATTATATTGTCGTAGCACGATAATTGTTCTCTATACGACCAATATTTTTGTAAATTTATCGGAACATCCTTAATTTGGTTTGGCCATCCCTTGATTATTTGTTCTTTTAGTAACTTTAATTCTGTGTTATTTTCTGTCTCTTCTTTAAGTTGTTTCAATTTTTGTTGTGAAAATGGTACAATGACATGTATTTCAAGCTTGCTTTCATCTTCAGTTTGACTTTCTAACTCGCAATCTCGACTAAGTGTGTCAGCTACATACAACTCAATTCCTTTTTTATACTTTACTTTAGGATTGTATGTCATCACTTCTAACATCATTCTTTGTAGCCTTGCCGGAATTTCGTGAATGTTTTTCTTAAAAATAATTTCCAATGGCTTATGATCGGATTCCACTTCCAATTCTTTGTTACCCCACACATACTCATGAAATTTCTTGCAGCCAATTACTATAGCTAACATTTCTTTTTCTATTTGGCTGTAATTTTGTTGACTTCGAGTTAGCGCTTTAGCACTGAATGCTATTGGTCTATCTTTTTGTAACAAAACTGCACCTACTGCCTTGCTACTGGCATCCACTGATAGTACAACCTTTTCTTTTGGATTAAAATAACTTAAAGTTGGTAATGTTTTCATTTGTTCAATAAGCCTACTGAACGCTTCTTGTTGTAGTTTTTCCCAGTGCCATTCTACGTTTTTCAGTAGTAACTGTCTAAGAGGTTCTGTTAATTCTGAATAACCTTTTATGAACTTGGAAAGATAAGTTGCCATACCTAATAGTCGTTGCAACTCTTTCACATTAGTTGGAGCTTTTAATTTCGACAATGTTTCAACCTTTTCCGGATCTGCATTAATACCTTTGTTTGTCAATATATGTCCTAAAAACTTCACCTCGTTTTTTACGAATTGGCACTTGTTTTCATTTAGTTTTAAACCAGCTGCTTTCAGCCTTTCTATTAGCTTCTTTGTTATTACACTTAATTGTTCTTTATCTTTTGCATGAATTAATATATCGTCCATTGAGCACTCTACTCCTGGTAAATTTTCTATCATTTTGCTCATGATTTGTTGGAAGATTTCTGGAGCTGATGCTAACCCAAATGGAAGTCGCTTGCATCTATATCTTCCCCATGGCGTTGCGAATGTTAGATATTTAGACGTTCTTTCAGTCACTTGGATTTGCCAAAATCCTTTCTTGCAATCAAGTATCGTGAACCAATTTGATCCGTTGATATTTGCTGCAATTTCCTCTACCGTTTTGAGTGGAAAGTGTCTTCTCTTCAGTATTGCATTTATACTTGATGGATCAATACAGATGCGTATTTTCCCATTTTGCCTTACTATTACCATAGGAGATACCACTGGCGTCGGTTCTTGCACAGGCTCGATTACGTCTAGCTTAACCATCCTGTCAATTTCTTCCTTCACTTGATCTCTTATTGCATACGGTATTCTTCTAGGCGGGTGTATTACTAATTTAGGATTATCTATCAAGTCTATATCATATATGAATCCTTTTAAACAACCCATTCCCTCAAACATTTCTCTGTCTATCGATTGAACTCTTTGTATTAAACCTAACCTCACACATGCATCTTTTCCTAATATTGGTTTCACTTTCTCGTTTACTATTAGAAAAGTGATATTTTCAGTTTTATCTTTAATTTTCATCTGTACGGTACTTTCACCCTTGACTTCTAGTTCATGATTGGAAAATGAAATTAGTTTCCTCGTTTTAGATTTGTTTATTGTTAATCTCGCTTTTCTGGCTATTTCTTCTGAGATTACATTGCACTGCGCTCCAGAATCAAGTTTGAATTCAACTTTGACATCTTGCGACAAGCTTAGGATTTCTTGCCAGTCTGTATTGTCTGTATTTTTATTTTCAACTGCTGAAACATACAGAGTATTGACAATCATATCGCTGTTACTTTCTTCATTGTTTTCCTGTTTTACACATAAATTTACTGACTTTTGTTTGCAACATTTTGCGAAATGCCCTAATTTTTTACATTTGTTGCATTTCTTGTTATATGCTGGACAGCTTCTCTTCGCGTGCATAGTATTGCACCTAGTACACTTGAAGGTCTCTTCATCATTTCTGTTTTGATGTTTTTTGACATATTTCTTGATTGCATCAACTTGTGGTTCAATTTTTGTTCTCATTTCTTGTATCTGCTTCTTAGCTAGCTCGCTGGCTTTGCAAATGCTTATGGTCTTCTCTAATGTTAATTTATCCTCTGCCAACAATCTCTCTCTTACTGTATCGTTATTAATTCCTACGACTATTCGGTCGCATATTAAACTATCTGTTAGTTTACCGAAGTCACAATTTTTGCTTTTATTTTTAAGTCTGGTTATAAAATCGTCGAACGTTTCCGAATCTTTCTGTTCTATTTTGTTGAAGATATATCGTTCGAACGTCACATTAATTCTAGGTACAAAGTACTCTTCAAATTTCTTTTTTATGATTTCGACTTGCTCTAGCTCGTTTGTCTTTAAATTAAATGTATTAAATATTGTAGCTGCTTCTTGACCTATAACCGTCATGAATGTCGCTACCTGCACTGGTGGGTCTTTTTTCTTAATATTAGCAGCAATTTCGTACCACTGGTACTGTTGACTCCACTTTCTCCATTCTTCGGCCATATTTTTGTCGTTGCTAATTTCTAGCGGTTTGGGTGGTTTTAAACCCATTACACTGTCTTCTGGCATTTTTCTCAGTTGGTTTCGGCACCATGTAACGTACTACGTTAATTAATTACACAACTAGTGTTTTATTTATACATATATTTCAATTAAATAGTATTACAATCTGAATATAATTTTACGTTTGACATCTATCAAAAATACCTCTTCTTCTTCTTCTGTCATAGTTGCCAACCTAACAACTTTACATCTTCACTACCTTACAACCTTCAACATTGGAACCACCTATACCTACACCTATTATATTACTTTTGAATAGGTAATTCCAAGAAAACAGACCTGTATATATTTCATTTTAAATTGATCTTTAATATAATTCGTTTTATATTCAAGTATGTTTTTATTATTAAATGAACTCTTCTCTCAAAACCTCAAAAGAATGCCACCGTTGCATTTCTGTAATTGTATTACTTATGTTTACATATTAAAATCCTTTGTATTCTTTTTCATTGTAGAAGTTTTTTGTTACATTTTATCAAATAATCCCTCATTGTATTGTTATTCAAATTTCCGAGATAAATATATTTTTGATTTACATATTTTTGAAGCATATTTTTTGCTGGAGAGCCTGTATACAGGTGAGTCACAACTTCGTGCATATATTTTAATGGCATACAGAACTCATCTCACTTATCACGATTTACTATTCTCGCCATTGCACAATAAATAAAAATTTAATTATATTCATTCATAGTTAATCAGATATCTATTATACAAATAAAAATCCAGTGCATCTTGCGAAAACTGTATGTAAAGGATTTGTGGCAATCATGAAAATAAGAAGCAAAAAAGTCTAAATGAATCAGAGAAAACTATGTTGTTTTTATTGTACGACAAACAAAAATAGTCGCTGATATCCGCTAATTTAAGGTAAACAAAGTATTTAAACCTCTTTGAGTCTTATTTTGTAAAAAGATTGTTACATCACTTTGAAGTAGAAATAACAAAGGTGCAAAATAATTTACGTTTTACGGGTCTCCGTAATTTTCAAATTTTCCGCGGCCATGATTATTGCGTTATTCCATTGTTTTTGATAACAAGAATATGTCATGTGAATATTGTAGCTGCTTATTATTGTAAATATCGCTTAGAAACCATGAAATATTAGTGAAAAGTAGTGTAAATCGTTAGATAAACCAATATTCTAACGTTTTTAATAAAAAATTTCATGTGATACGCAAATTATTTGTACATAAATGTGTATGTGTTTCCAGGCAAATTGGCGACCATCTTCAGAAATGGTAGTAAACAAGAATTTGTGTTTAAATCAATTTGTATTATTAGTAGGTGAGAAATATCTCTCTAGAAAGGAAGTATACAGACAATTTTTATTGTAGTTTAATATAATTCGACCCAAAATTTAGTTAGTATAACTATGGTATTATTTTTATATCAAGAATGGATTGGGCTCCATTCTTGATATTTAATTAATGCTGTAGAATAATCGGCATTATTGTTCTATAAAATCCCAGCCAGGCGGACAAATAATGTCGATTTAATAAATTGTAATAATTTCTAATAAAATATTTGGTTATTTCGCGATTTTAAGTAAAAATTGTTTGTCATTTCAAATTAAGAAGAATTTAAGAAATGTATGTTTAAAAACATTATTGTATTTATTTTCTTATGAAAAAGTTATTTTTTAGGAGCTGAATATGGATCTACACTGATTTATTTCTCAAATTATATATCTTTTATTGTATATTTATAACATTTTATATTGTATGTTGAATAAAAATTACTATTGGGGGCTGGGTTATTACAATAATGTGTTAAATGTGTGTGAAAAGTGATAATTATGTGAAGAAAATGAATAAGGTAAGATATAATTTCCCTTCAAAAGGTACGTGGAACCTTCATTTTTATGAAATAAATCAAAAATCGTTTTCAAAATTCATAAGGTTCAATTCATATGGCTAAATAACGGGTTGCCAGGCGATTTTCGCCCTTATTGAAATTTTTAAAAAGTGTTCTCTCTAAGGGCCCTCCACGCCAATTTTTTTTTCGATTCTGTCAAATTCGTGCTCACGTTTATGAATTATTTTCTCAAAAATGACGCATCCAAAGTGCACCAAATTATAGACAAACGTTCTTTATACATTAAAGAAGGTGTCTATAAAGTTCCAATACGATCAGATCAGTAAAACATCGATAATTAATTGTTTTCGAAAAAGTGAACTTAACCAAAAATTTTCTAAGTGTTAGGAAATGAGAATTGGCAGATAGCTGTTTTTAAAGGTGGGAATTGATTATTTTAATGTTGTTTTGTGAAAATAATTGTTGCTAATGCCTCTGAATTGCAAAACAGCACGAAATACTGTAGGTACTTGGTTTTCGTTTTGAGCGTTTTCAGTATCTCAGAGTGTTTACATTACAATTAATGTTCTTATCGGTTTCTCGGAAATCAATTCTATTGAATGCACATCAATAATGCATGACCGGAACTTCTGGAGTTCGAAGAAAGGTCTTAGACAATTTTTTATACTGTTGAAATGGTGTTAACAAATGTTTGCACACTTAGAGTAACAAAAAATAAGAAACTTCGTTGCTAAATTTATATTATAAACTATACAGGCTGATTCACAACCTCGTGCATATATTTTAATGGCATATTCAACTATGACAATGGAGAAGTAGCACTGGTTTGTTGATTGTATAATGGATATCTGATTAACTATGAATAGAATAAAATTAAATTTTATTTAATTGTGCAATGGCAAGAATAGTAATTACATTTGAAAACAGTGGCCCAAAACTGTTTGATTTAAAAACTTGGAAACTAAAATTGCGATTTTTGAAAAAATCTTTCAGTTCCGTGACAAGTGAATTGAGCACTTAAGAGGCTCTTTCCACTCTTTTCCCCACTACTAGAGCTACCTGAAACCAGCCCGAAACTCGTACTTTGCCGCATCCTATAGCTATGCAGTCATATTGAAGTTGAAAAATACTGTAAAAGTGTTTTCGTTGCGAGTAAACTGTCAGATTATTATTGACTTCAGGATAATGTTTTTATAAATATTTAATAGAGAAAGAATGGATCTACAGATGTGCCTTTTTAAAATTTTAAAAATTAATTTCTATCATGAGATATAATTAAATGAGATATATATTAAATAGGGCGGTTTGCGCCATAAAAACCACATTATTGTCTTACAATTTATTATACATTTGTTATCAATTAAATATTAAATCGTATTTTAGATACATTTTGTATATATCTAAGTAAATATGAGCATTCACAGTGCTTGAAATAGTGTGAATGTTAGTATTTAATTATCGTATATAAATTTAGTTTTACGGTTTTCATTTATGTTTACGTTTAAGAAAGGTTAAATTCATCTTATTAAATACGAGCATCCACAGTGCTTAAAAGTGGGAACTGTGAATGTTCATATTTGGTTATATGAATTTAAACTGTCTTAAACGTATGCTTACATGATGGCTTGAAGATCTGAAGATGTTGATTACAAGTTGACTGTTGAAGTTGATGTTTTCCGAAGTCTGCTCAGATGAATGTTGAAGTTGTTGTCCAGTGAAATCTCTCGTTGTTGGTGTCAGGTGCAGAATATTCTTCTACGTCCTTCGAAGACTTCTAAAGTCATTGTCAAGTTGCCAGTCCACTTGTTCACATATTATATGCTCGAACACCTAGAAACCACAAATCATTTATTTACATTTAATAATTATTAAATATATTTCATTTATAGTTAATCAGATATCTATTATACAACCAATAATCTAGTGCTTTTTGCGAAAACTGTCCTTAAATTTAAGATATAAGTTGAGAACTAAATGTACGAAGTTGTGAATTATCCTGTATAAAGGATTTGTGGCAAAGGTGGGAATTGATTATTTTAATGTTGTTTTGTGAAAATAATTGTTTCTAATGCCGCTGAATTGCAAAACAGCACGAAATACTGCACTTTGGTTTTCGTTTTGAGCGTTTTCAGTATTTCAGAGTGTTTACATTACAATTAATGTTCTTATCGGTTTCTCGGCAATCAATTCTATTGAATGCACATCAATAATGCATGACCGGAACTTCTGGAGTTCGAAGAAAGGTCTTAGAGAACTTTTTACACTGTTGAAATGGTGTTAACAAATGTTTGCACACTTAGAGTGACAAAAAATAAGAAACTTGGTTGCTAAATTTATATTATAAACTATACAGGCTGCTTCACAACTTAGTGCATATATTTTAATGCCATATTCAACTATGAAGAAGCACTCTGGATTGTTGATTGTATTATGGATATCTGATTAACTATGATTTATATCAAATAGATTTTTTTTGGATTTTTTATATTCATGTAGAATTTTTTAATCAAAATTTTAAAAAGGCACATCTGTAGATTCATTCTTTCTCTATTAAATCTTTGTTGAATTACAATTTTACCATTCTTGTACTAGCCGCAAAACACTCGCTACGTTAGTACATTGATTCCCGGAAATTTCATCGCGGGAAAATTCATCGCGGAAAGTTAATCGCGGAAAGTTAATCGCAGGAAAATTCATCGCGGGGAAAATTCATCGCGAGGTAAATTAATCGCAGGAAAGTTCATCGCGGGAAAGTTCATCGCGGGGTAAATTCATCGCGAGGTAAATTCATCGCGGGCAAGTTCATCGCGGGAAAGTTCATCGCGGGGAAAATTCATCGCGAGGTAAATTAATCGCGGGAAAGTTAATCGCGGACAAGTTCATCGCGGAGAAAATTCATCGCGAGGTAAATTAATCGCGGGAAAGATCATCGCGAAATAAATTCATCGCGAGGTAACTTAATTACGTAAAAGTTCATCGCGATGATAATTAATCGCCAAAAAATTAATTTCAGACATATTCATGATCTGTAAATTCTTCTTTGCAGACAAATAAATCACAATGTTGCGTGTTATTAACAACAGTTGCATAAGCGCAGAAGTGCACATTTGAAAAGCACGATGGTTTTAGGGATTGTAGGTACGACAGTTTTTCTACAATATTTTTTGAATTTTTTAAAACTAGAAAATATTTCTGCCTAACATTTTTCTGAACTTAACCCCATCATACTCGAAGAGTATTTTTAACAAGATTTTTTGAATTTTTTAAAACTAGAAAATATTCTTGTCTAACATCATACTCGAGGAGTATTTTTATCAAGGTTTTTTGAATTTTTCAAAACTAGAAAATATTCTTGCCTAACATTTTTCTGAACATAACCCCAACATACTCGAAGAGTAGGTATTTTTAACAAGATTTTTTGAATTTTTTAAAACTAGAAAATATTTTTGCCTAACATTTTTCTGAACTTAACTTACTCGAAGAGTAAATGCCACACCACCGAAAACCACAGCGTATAAAAACCATAACCACACGTCCGAAAAACCACAGCGTATAAAAGTTCCCGCACCACAATGTCCAGCTACCCATATACCAATTTTCACACTTCGATTTGCACATTTGTACCCAAACTAATCAATACTAACAAAACCTTAATTGAGTCCAACAGATCTCCGTTTTTTTAAAATAAACTAATCAATACTAACAAAACCCTAATTGAGTCCAACAGAACTCCGTTTTTTTTAAAATAAACTAATCAATACCAACAAAACCCTAATTGAGTTCAACAGAACTCCGTTTTAAAAAAAATAAACTAATCAATACTAACAAAACCCTAATTGAGTCCAACAGAACTCCGTTTTTTTGACATAAACTAATCAATACTAACAAATCCCTAATTGAGTCCAACAGAACTCCGTTTTTTTGACATAAACTAATCAATACTAACAAAACCCTAATTGAGTCCAACAGAACTCCGTTTTTTGACATAAACTAATCAATACTAACAAAACCCTAATTGAGTCCAACAGAACTCCGTTTTTTTGACATAAACTAATCAATACTAACAAAACCCTAATTGAGTCCAACAGAACTTTGTTACACCAGTTGGGTATACCTGAGGCCTGAGGTATTAAATATATTCAAGTGTTATTGAGTTTCTATATCTTTCTTCGAAATTTGCAGTATTACACTTTTGTTTCTTAGCTATTGATGTTGTGAACGAATGGTAAATGACTTTTTAATCCTATTATAGAAATTGTAAGCCAAAGAACACCTGCAAACGTTAGAATTTTATGAACTTTCTTCAAGTGCAGTTTGTAAGGGAAAATACTAAATTTCATATTATAAAATAATTCGTGATCAATAAGGATTAACATAACACAACATACCATTCCACATTACTACAATAAATATATTCGCGATGAATTTTCTCCGCGATGAACTTTCTCGCGATTAATTTACCTTGCGATGAATTTTCCCCGCGATGAATTTTCCCCGCGATGAACATTCCCGCGATGAACTTTCTCGCGATTAATTTACCTCGCGATGAATTTTCCCCGCGATGAACTTTCCCGCGATTAACTTGCCCGCGATGAATTTACCTCGCGATGAATTTACCCCGCGATGAACTTTACCGCGATGAACTTTCCTGCGATTAATTTACCTCGCGATGAATTTTCCCCGCGATGAATTTTCCTGCGATTAACTTTCCGCGATGAACTTTCCGCGATGAATTTTCCTGCGATGAATTGTCTGGACACGTAGTACATTTTATGCTGGATTTAAAATTATGTACTAAGTTGTTCTTCGTCAAACAAAAATTATTTCTGATTAAACTAGAGCCCTCAAAATTATAAAAATGTTTTCTGGAGCACAAAAGTCCATGGAATTGAAGTCTGCATATAGTTGCTTCAAATCCATCTGTAGATAATGTAGTCCAATGATTTCTGTATATATTTTGTCTTACAAAAGCAAACATATAGAGTTTAATGAATCAGAGAAAACTATGTTGTTTTTATTGTACGACAAACAAAAATAGTCTGTGAAATCCGCTAATTTAAGGTAAATGAAGTATTTAAACCTCTTTGAGTCTTATATTTTGTAAAAAGATTACTACATCACTTTGAAGTAGAAATAACAAAGGTGCAAAAATATTTAATTACAATTAGGGCTGTAATACTGTTGTATGTAACCTTAATTATAATAATTAACTATTTTTAGTAATAATTGGAAATAATTCATGTGAAATAGCAAGTTTTCTCCGTTGCATTTATGTCTTACGAGTCACGGCAATTTTCAAAATACCGCGGCAATGATTGTTGCGATGTTGCGTTATTCCATTGTTTTTGATGACAAGAATATGTCATGTGAATATTGTAGCTGCTTATTATTGTAAATAACGCTTAGAAACCATGAAATATTAGTGAAAAGTAGTGTAAATCGTTAGATAAACCAATATTCTAACGTTTTTAATAAAAAATTTCATGTGATACGCAAATTATTTGTACATAAATGTGTATGTGTTTCCAGGCAAATTGGCGACCATCTTCAGAAATGGTAGTAAACAAGAATTTGTGTTTAAATCAATTTGTATTATTAGTAGGTGAGAAATATCTCTCTAGAAAGGAAGTATACAGACAATTTAATATAATTCGACCCAAAATTTGGTTAGTAATAAACTATGGTATTATTTTTATATCAAGAATGGATTGGGCTCCATTCTTGATATTTAATTAATGCTGTAGAATAATCGGCATTATTGTTCTATAAAATCCCAGCCAGGCGGACAAATAATGTCGATTTAATAAATTGTAATAATTTCTAATAAAATATTTGGTTATTTCGCGATTTTAAGTAAAAATTGTTTGTCATTTCAAATTAAGAAGAATTTAAGAAAGGTATGTTTAAAAACATTATTGTATTTATTTTCTTATGAAAAAGTTATTTTTTAGGAGCTGAATATGGATCTACACTGATTTATTTCTCAAATTATATATCTTTTATTGTATATTTATAACATTTTATATTGTATGTTGAATAAAAATTACTATTGGGGGCTGGGTTATTACAATAATGTGTTAAATGTGTGAAAAGTGATAATTATGTGAAGAAAATGAATAAGGTAAGATATAATTTCCCTTCAAAAGGTACGTGGAACCTTCATTTTTATGAAATAAATCAAAAATCGTTTTCAAAATTCATAAGGTTCAATTCATATGGCTAAATAACGGGTTGCCAGGCGATTTTCGCCCTTATTGAAATTTTTAAAAAGTGTTCTCTCTAAGGGCCCTCCACGCCAATTTTTTTTTCGATTCTGTCAAATTCGTGCTCACGTTTATGAATTATTTTCTCAAAAATGACGCATCCAAAGTGCACCAAATTATAGACAAACGTTCTTTATACATTAAAGAAGGTGTCTATAAAGTTCCAATACGATCAGATCAGTAAAACATCGATAATTAATTGTTTTCGAAAAAGTGAACTTAACCAAAAATTTTCTAAGTGTTAGGAAATGAGAATTGGCAGATAGCTGTTTTTAAAGGTGGGAATTGATTATTTTAATGTTGTTTTGTGAAAATAATTGTTGCTAATGCCTCTGAATTGCAAAACAGCACGAAATACTGTAGGTACTTGGTTTTCGTTTTGAGCGTTTTCAGTATCTCAGAGTGTTTACATTACAATTAATGTTCTTATCGCTTTCTCGGAAATCAATTCTATTGAATGCACATCAATAATGCATGACCGGAACTTCTGGAGTTCGAAGAAAGGTCTTAGACAATTTTTTATACTGTTGAAATGGTGTTAACAAATGTTTGCACACTTAGAGTAACAAAAAATAAGAAACTTCGTTGCTAAATTTATATTATAAACTATACAGGCTGATTCACAACCTCGTGCATATATTTTAATGGCATATTCAACTATGACAATGGAGAAGTAGCACTGGTTTGTTGATTGTATAATGGATATCTGATTAACTATGAATAGAATAAAATTAAATTTTATTTAATTGTGCAATGGCAAGAATAGTAATTACATTTGAAAACAGTGGCCCAAAACTGTTTGATTTAAAAACTTGGAAACTAAAATTGCGATTTTTGAAAAAATCTTTCAGTTCCGTGACAAGTGAATTGAGCACTTAAGAGGCTCTTTCCACTCTTTTCCCCACTACTAGAGCTACCTGAAACCAGCCCGAAACTCGTACTTTGCCGCATCCTATAGCTATGCAGTCATATTGAAGTTGAAAAATACTGTAAAAGTGTTTTCGTTGCGAGTAAACTGTCAGATTATTATTGACTTCAGGATAATGTTTTTATAAATATTTAATAGAGAAAGAATGGATCTACAGATGTGCCTTTTTAAAATTTTAAAAATTAATTTCTATCATGAGATATAATTAAATGAGATATATATTAAATAGGGCGGTTTGCGCCATAAAAACCACATTATTGTCTTACAATTTATTATACATTTGTTATCAATTAAATATTAAATCGTATTTTAGATACATTTTGTATATATCTAAGTAAATATGAGCATTCACAGTGCTTGAAATAGTGTGAATGTTAGTATTTAATTATCGTATATAAATTTAGTTTTACGGTTTTCATTTATGTTTACGTTTAAGAAAGGTTAAATTCATCTTATTAAATACGAGCATCCACAGTGCTTAAAAGTGGGAACTGTGAATGTTCATATTTGGTTATATGAATTTAAACTGTCTTAAACGTATGCTTACATGATGGCTTGAAGATCTGAAGATGTTGATTACAAGTTGACTGTTGAAGTTGATGTTTTCCGAAGTCTGCTCAGATGAATGTTGAAGTTGTTGTCCAGTGAAATCTCTCGTTGTTGGTGTCAGGTGCAGAATATTCTTCTACGTCCTTCGAAGACTTCTAAAGTCATTGTCAAGTTGCCAGTCCACTTGTTCACATATTATATGCTCGAACACCTAGAAACCACAAATCATTTATTTACATTTAATAATTATTAAATATATTTCATTTATAGTTAATCAGATATCTATTATACAACCAATAATCTAGTGCTTTTTGCGAAAACTGTCCTTAAATTTAAGATATAAGTTGAGAACTAAATGTACGAAGTTGTGAATTATCCTGTATAAAGGATTTGTGGCAAAGGTGGGAATTGATTATTTTAATGTTGTTTTGTGAAAATAATTGTTTCTAATGCCGCTGAATTGCAAAACAGCACGAAATACTGCACTTTGGTTTTCGTTTTGAGCGTTTTCAGTATTTCAGAGTGTTTACATTACAATTAATGTTCTTATCGGTTTCTCGGCAATCAATTCTATTGAATGCACATCAATAATGCATGACCGGAACTTCTGGAGTTCGAAGAAAGGTCTTAGAGAACTTTTTACACTGTTGAAATGGTGTTAACAAATGTTTGCACACTTAGAGTGACAAAAAATAAGAAACTTGGTTGCTAAATTTATATTATAAACTATACAGGCTGCTTCACAACTTAGTGCATATATTTTAATGCCATATTCAACTATGAAGAAGCACTCTGGATTGTTGATTGTATTATGGATATCTGATTAACTATGATTTATATCAAATAGATTTTTTTTGGATTTTTTATATTCATGTAGAATTTTTTAATCAAAATTTTAAAAAGGCACATCTGTAGATTCATTCTTTCTCTATTAAATCTTTGTTGAATTACAATTTTACCATTCTTGTACTAGCCGCAAAACACTCGCTACGTTAGTACATTTTATGCTGGATTTAAAATTATGTACTAAGTTGTTCTTCGTCAAACAAAAATTATTTCTGATTAAACTAGAGCCCTCAAAATTATAAAAATGTTTTCTGGAGCACAAAAGTCCATGGAATTGAAGTCTGCATATAGTTGCTTCAAATCCATCTGTAGATAATGTAGTCCAATGATTTCTGTATATATTTTGTCTTACAAAAGCAAACATATAGAGTTTAATGAATCAGAGAAAACTATGTTGTTTTTATTGTACGACAAACAAAAATAGTCTGTGAAATCCGCTAATTTAAGGTAAATGAAGTATTTAAACCTCTTTGAGTCTTATATTTTGTAAAAAGATTACTACATCACTTTGAAGTAGAAATAACAAAGGTGCAAAAATATTTAATTACAATTAGGGCTGTAATACTGTTGTATGTAACCTTAATTATAATAATTAACTATTTTTAGTAATAATTGGAAATAATTCATGTGAAATAGCAAGTTTTCTCCGTTGCATTTATGTCTTACGAGTCACGGCAATTTTCAAAATACCGCGGCAATGATTGTTGCGATGTTGCGTTATTCCATTGTTTTTGATGACAAGAATATGTCATGTGAATATTGTAGCTGCTTATTATTGTAAATAACGCTTAGAAACCATGAAATATTAGTGAAAAGTAGTGTAAATCGTTAGATAAACCAATATTCTAACGTTTTTAATAAAAAATTTCATGTGATACGCAAATTATTTGTACATAAATGTGTATGTGTTTCCAGGCAAATTGGCGACCATCTTCAGAAATGGTAGTAAACAAGAATTTGTGTTTAAATCAATTTGTATTATTAGTAGGTGAGAAATATCTCTCTAGAAAGGAAGTATACAGACAATTTAATATAATTCGACCCAAAATTTGGTTAGTAATAAACTATGGTATTATTTTTATATCAAGAATGAATTGGGCTCCATTCTTGATATTTAATTAATGCTGTAGAATAATCGGCATTATTGTTCTATAAAATCCCAGCCAGGCGGACAAATAATGTCGATTTAATAAATTGTAATAATTTCTAATAAAATATTTGGTTATTTCGCGATTTTAAGTAAAAATTGTTTGTCATTTCAAATTAAGAAGAATTTAAGAAAGGTATGTTTAAAAACATTATTGTATTTATTTTCTTATGAAAAAGTTATTTTTTAGGAGCTGAATATGGATCTACACTGATTTATTTCTCAAATTATATATCTTTTATTGTATATTTATAACATTTTATATTGTATGTTGAATAAAAATTACTATTGGGGGCTGGGTTATTACAATAATGTGTTAAATGTGTGTGAAAAGTGATAATTATGTGAAGAAAATGAATAAGGTAAGATATAATTTCCCTTCAAAAGGTACGTGGAACCTTCATTTTTATGAAATAAATCAAAAATCGTTTTCAAAATTCATAAGGTTCAATTCATATGGCTAAATAACGGGTTGCCAGGCGATTTTCGCCCTTATTGAAATTTTTAAAAAGTGTTCTCTCTAAGGGCCCTCTACGCCAATTTTTTTTTCGATTCTGTCAAATTCGTGCTCACGTTTATGAATTATTTTCTCAAAAATGACGCATCCAAAGTGCACCAAATTATAGACAAACGTTCTTTATACATTAAAGAAGGTGTCTATAAAGTTCCAATACGATCAGATCAGTAAAACATCGATAATTAATTGTTTTCGAAAAAGTGAACTTAACCAAAATTTTTCTAAGTGTTAGGAAATGAGAATTGGCAGATAGCTGTTTTTAAAGGTGGGAATTGATTATTTTAATGTTGTTTTGTGAAAATAATTGTTGCTAATGCCTCTGAATTGCAAAACAGCACGAAATACTGTAGGTACTTGGTTTTCGTTTTGAGCGTTTTCAGTATCTCAGAGTGTTTACATTACAATTAATGTTCTTATCGGTTTCTTGGAAATCAATTCTATTGAATGCACATCAATAATGCATGACCGGAACTTCTGGAGTTCGAAGAAAGGTCTTAGACAATTTTTTATACTGTTGAAATGGTGTTAACAAATGTTTGCACACTTAGAGTAACAAAAAATAAGAAACTTCGTTGCTAAATTTATATTATAAACTATACAGGCTGATTCACAACCTCGTGCATATATTTTAATGGCATATTCAACTATGACAATGGAGAAGTAGCACTGGTTTGTTGATTGTATAATGGATATCTGATTAACTATGAATAGAATAAAATTAAATTTTATTTAATTGTGCAATGGCAAGAATAGTAATTACATTTGAAAACAGTGGCCCAAAACTGTTTGATTTAAAAACTTGGAAACTAAAATTGCGATTTTTGAAAAAATCTTTCAGTTCCGTGACAAGTGAATTGAGCACTTAAGAGGCTCTTTCCACTCTTTTCCCCACTACTAGAGCTACCTGAAACCAGCCCGAAACTCGTACTTTGCCGCATCCTATAGCTATGCAGTCATATTGAAGTTGAAAAATACTGTAAAAGTGTTTTCGTTGCGAGTAAACTGTCAGATTATTATTGACTTCAGGATAATGTTTTTATAAACATTTAATAGAGAAAGAATGGATCTACAGATGTGCCTTTTTAAAATTTTAAAAATTAATTTCTATCATGAGATATAATTAAATGAGATATATATTAAATAGGGCGGTTTGCGCCATAAAAACCACATTATTGTCTTACAATTTATTATACATTTGTTATCAATTAAATATTAAATCGTATTTTAGATACATTTTGTATATATCTAAGTAAATATGAGCATTCACAGTGCTTGAAATAGTGTGAATGTTAGTATTTAATTATCGTATATAAATTTAGTTTTACGGTTTAAATTTATGTTTACGTTTAAGAAAGGTTAAATTCATCTTATTAAATACGAGCATCCACAGTGCTTAAAAGTAGGAACTGTGAATGTTCATATTTGGTTATATGAATTTAAACTGTCTTAAACGTATGCTTACATGATGGCTTGAAGATCTGAAGATGTTGATTACAAGTTGACTGTTGAAGTTGATGTTTTCCGAAGTCTGCTCAGATGAATGTTGAAGTTGTTGTCCAGTGAAATCTCTCGTTGTTGGTGTCAGGTGCAGAATATTCTTCTACGTCCTTCGAAGACTTCTAAAGTCATTGTCAAGTTGCCAGTCCACTTGTTCACATATTATATGCTCGAACACCTAGAAACCACAAATCATTTATTTACATTTAATAATTATTAAATATATTTCATTTATAGTTAATCAGATATCTATTATACAACCAATAATCTAGTGCTTTTTGCGAAAACTGTCCTTAAATTTAAGATATAAGTTGAGAACTAAATGTACGAAGTTGTGAATTATCCTGTATAAAGGATTTGTGGCAAAGGTGGGAATTGATTATTTTAATGTTGTTTTGTGAAAATAATTGTTTCTAATGCCGCTGAATTGCAAAACAGCACGAAATACTGCACTTTGGTTTTCGTTTTGAGCGTTTTCAGTATTTCAGAGTGTTTACATTACAATTAATGTTCTTATCGGTTTCTCGGCAATCAATTCTATTGAATGCACATCAATAATGCATGACCGGAACTTCTGGAGTTCGAAGAAAGGTCTTAGAGAACTTTTTACACTGTTGAAATGGTGTTAACAAATGTTTGCACACTTAGAGTGACAAAAAATAAGAAACTTGGTTGCTAAATTTATATTATAAACTATACAGGCTGCTTCACAACTTAGTGCATATATTTTAATGCCATATTCAACTATGAAGAAGCACTCTGGATTGTTGATTGTATTATGGATATCTGATTAACTATGATTTATATCAAATAGATTTTTTTTGAATTTTTTGGATTTTTTATATTCATGTAGAATTTTTTAATCAAAATTTTAAAAAGGCACATCTGTAGATTCATTCTTTCTCTATTAAATCTTTGTTGAATTACAATTTTACCATTCTTGTACTAGCCGCAAAACACTCGCTACGTTAGTACATTTTATGCTGGATTTAAAATTATGTACTAAGTTGTTCTTCGTCAAACAAAAATTATTTCTGATTAAACTAGAGCCCTCAAAATTATAAAAATGTTTTCTGGAGCACAAAAGTCCATGGAATTGAAGTCTGCATATAGTTGCTTCAAATCCATCTGTAGATAATGTAGTCCAATGATTTCTGTATATATTTTGTCTTACAAAAGCAAACATATAGAGTTTAATGAATCAGAGAAAACTATGTTGTTTTTATTGTACGACAAACAAAAATAGTCTGTGAAATCCGCTAATTTAAGGTAAATGAAGTATTTAAACCTCTTTGAGTCTTATATTTTGTAAAAAGATTACTACATCACTTTGAAGTAGAAATAACAAAGGTGCAAAAATATTTAATTACAATTAGGGCTGTAATACTGTTGTATGTAACCTTAATTATAATAATTAACTATTTTTAGTAATAATTGGAAATAATTCATGTGAAATAGCAAGTTTTCTCCGTTGCATTTATGTCTTACGAGTCACGGCAATTTTCAAAATACCGCGGCAATGATTGTTGCGATGTTGCGTTATTCCATTGTTTTTGATGACAAGAATATGTCATGTGAATATTGTAGCTGCTTATTATTGTAAATAACGCTTAGAAACCATGAAATATTAGTGAAAAGTAGTGTAAATCGTTAGATAAACCAATATTCTAACGTTTTTAATAAAAAATTTCATGTGATACGCAAATTATTTGTACATAAATGTGTATGTGTTTCCAGGCAAATTGGCGACCATCTTCAGAAATGGTAGTAAACAAGAATTTGTGTTTAAATCAATTTGTATTATTAGTAGGTGAGAAATATCTCTCTAGAAAGGAAGTATACAGACAATTTAATATAATTCGACCCAAAATTTGGTTAGTAATAAACTATGGTATTATTTTTATATCAAGAATGAATTGGGCTCCATTCTTGATATTTAATTAATGCTGTAGAATAATCGGCATTATTGTTCTATAAAATCCCAGCCAGGCGGACAAATAATGTCGATTTAATAAATTGTAATAATTTCTAATAAAATATTTGGTTATTTCGCGATTTTAAGTAAAAATTGTTTGTCATTTCAAATTAAGAAGAATTTAAGAAAGGTATGTTTAAAAACATTATTGTATTTATTTTCTTATGAAAAAGTTATTTTTTAGGAGCTGAATATGGATCTACACTGATTTATTTCTCAAATTATATATCTTTTATTGTATATTTATAACATTTTATATTGTATGTTGAATAAAAATTACTATTGGGGGCTGGGTTATTACAATAATGTGTTAAATGTGTGTGAAAAGTGATAATTATGTGAAGAAAATGAATAAGGTAAGATATAATTTCCCTTCAAAAGGTACGTGGAACCTTCATTTTTATGAAATAAATCAAAAATCGTTTTCAAAATTCATAAGGTTCAATTCATATGGCTAAATAACGGGTTGCCAGGCGATTTTCGCCCTTATTGAAATTTTTAAAAAGTGTTCTCTCTAAGGGCCCTCCACGCCAATTTTTTTTTCGATTCTGTCAAATTCGTGCTCACGTTTATGAATTATTTTCTCAAAAATGACGCATCCAAAGTGCACCAAATTATAGACAAACGTTCTTTATACATTAAAGAAGGTGTCTATAAAGTTCCAATACGATCAGATCAGTAAAACATCGATAATTAATTGTTTTCGAAAAAGTGAACTTAACCAAAATTTTTCTAAGTGTTAGGAAATGAGAATTGGCAGATAGCTGTTTTTAAAGGTGGGAATTGATTATTTTAATGTTGTTTTGTGAAAATAATTGTTGCTAATGCCTCTGAATTGCAAAACAGCACGAAATACTGTAGGTACTTGGTTTTCGTTTTGAGCGTTTTCAGTATCTCAGAGTGTTTACATTACAATTAATGTTCTTATCGCTTTCTCGGAAATCAATTCTATTGAATGCACATCAATAATGCATGACCGGAACTTCTGGAGTTCGAAGAAAGGTCTTAGACAATTTTTTATACTGTTGAAATGGTGTTAACAAATGTTTGCACACTTAGAGTAACAAAAAATAAGAAACTTCGTTGCTAAATTTATATTATAAACTATACAGGCTGATTCACAACCTCGTGCATATATTTTAATGGCATATTCAACTATGACAATGGAGAAGTAGCACTGGTTTGTTGATTGTATAATGGATATCTGATTAACTATGAATAGAATAAAATTAAATTTTATTTAATTGTGCAATGGCAAGAATAGTAATTACATTTGAAAACAGTGGCCCAAAACTGTTTGATTTAAAAACTTGGAAACTAAAATTGCGATTTTTGAAAAAATCTTTCAGTTCCGTGACAAGTGAATTGAGCACTTAAGAGGCTCTTTCCACTCTTTTCCCCACTACTAGAGCTACCTGAAACCAGCCCGAAACTCGTACTTTGCCGCATCCTATAGCTATGCAGTCATATTGAAGTTGAAAAATACTGTAAAAGTGTTTTCGTTGCGAGTAAACTGTCAGATTATTATTGACTTCAGGATAATGTTTTTATAAACATTTAATAGAGAAAGAATGGATCTACAGATGTGCCTTTTTAAAATTTTAAAAATTAATTTCTATCATGAGATATAATTAAATGAGATATATATTAAATAGGGCGGTTTGCGCCATAAAAACCACATTATTGTCTTACAATTTATTATACATTTGTTATCAATTAAATATTAAATCGTATTTTAGATACATTTTGTATATATCTAAGTAAATATGAGCATTCACAGTGCTTGAAATAGTGTGAATGTTAGTATTTAATTATCGTATATAAATTTAGTTTTACGGTTTAAATTTATGTTTACGTTTAAGAAAGGTTAAATTCATCTTATTAAATACGAGCATCCACAGTGCTTAAAAGTAGGAACTGTGAATGTTCATATTTGGTTATATGAATTTAAACTGTCTTAAACGTATGCTTACATGATGGCTTGAAGATCTGAAGATGTTGATTACAAGTTGACTGTTGAAGTTGATGTTTTCCGAAGTCTGCTCAGATGAATGTTGAAGTTGTTGTCCAGTGAAATCTCTCGTTGTTGGTGTCAGGTGCAGAATATTCTTCTACGTCCTTCGAAGACTTCTAAAGTCATTGTCAAGTTGCCAGTCCACTTGTTCACATATTATATGCTCGAACACCTAGAAACCACAAATCATTTATTTACATTTAATAATTATTAAATATATTTCATTTATAGTTAATCAGATATCTATTATACAACCAATAATCTAGTGCTTTTTGCGAAAACTGTCCTTAAATTTAAGATATAAGTTGAGAACTAAATGTACGAAGTTGTGAATTATCCTGTATAAAGGATTTGTGGCAAAGGTGGGAATTGATTATTTTAATGTTGTTTTGTGAAAATAATTGTTTCTAATGCCGCTGAATTGCAAAACAGCACGAAATACTGCACTTTGGTTTTCGTTTTGAGCGTTTTCAGTATTTCAGAGTGTTTACATTACAATTAATGTTCTTATCGGTTTCTCGGCAATCAATTCTATTGAATGCACATCAATAATGCATGACCGGAACTTCTGGAGTTCGAAGAAAGGTCTTAGAGAACTTTTTACACTGTTGAAATGGTGTTAACAAATGTTTGCACACTTAGAGTGACAAAAAATAAGAAACTTGGTTGCTAAATTTATATTATAAACTATACAGGCTGCTTCACAACTTAGTGCATATATTTTAATGCCATATTCAACTATGAAGAAGCACTCTGGATTGTTGATTGTATTATGGATATCTGATTAACTATGATTTATATCAAATAGATTTTTTTTGGATTTTTTATATTCATGTAGAATTTTTTAATCAAAATTTTAAAAAGGCACATCTGTAGATTCATTCTTTCTCTATTAAATCTTTGTTGAATTACAATTTTACCATTCTTGTACTAGCCGCAAAACACTCGCTACGTTAGTACATTTTATGCTGGATTTAAAATTATGTACTAAGTTGTTCTTCGTCAAACAAAAATTATTTCTGATTAAACTAGAGCCCTCAAAATTATAAAAATGTTTTCTGGAGCACAAAAGTCCATGGAATTGAAGTCTGCATATAGTTGCTTCAAATCCATCTGTAGATAATGTAGTCCAATGATTTCTGTATATATTTTGTCTTACAAAAGCAAACATATAGAGTTTAATGAATCAGAGAAAACTATGTTGTTTTTATTGTACGACAAACAAAAATAGTCTGTGAAATCCGCTAATTTAAGGTAAATGAAGTATTTAAACCTCTTTGAGTCTTATATTTTGTAAAAAGATTACTACATCACTTTGAAGTAGAAATAACAAAGGTGCAAAAATATTTAATTACAATTAGGGCTGTAATACTGTTGTATGTAACCTTAATTATAATAATTAACTATTTTTAGTAATAATTGGAAATAATTCATGTGAAATAGCAAGTTTTCTCCGTTGCATTTATGTCTTACGAGTCACGGCAATTTTCAAAATACCGCGGCAATGATTGTTGCGATGTTGCGTTATTCCATTGTTTTTGATGACAAGAATATGTCATGTGAATATTGTAGCTGCTTATTATTGTAAATAACGCTTAGAAACCATGAAATATTAGTGAAAAGTAGTGTAAATCGTTAGATAAACCAATATTCTAACGTTTTTAATAAAAAATTTCATGTGATACGCAAATTATTTGTACATAAATGTGTATGTGTTTCCAGGCAAATTGGCGACCATCTTCAGAAATGGTAGTAAACAAGAATTTGTGTTTAAATCAATTTGTATTATTAGTAGGTGAGAAATATCTCTCTAGAAAGGAAGTATACAGACAATTTAATATAATTCGACCCAAAATTTGGTTAGTAATAAACTATGGTATTATTTTTATATCAAGAATGAATTGGGCTCCATTCTTGATATTTAATTAATGCTGTAGAATAATCGGCATTATTGTTCTATAAAATCCCAGCCAGGCGGACAAATAATGTCGATTTAATAAATTGTAATAATTTCTAATAAAATATTTGGTTATTTCGCGATTTTAAGTAAAAATTGTTTGTCATTTCAAATTAAGAAGAATTTAAGAAAGGTATGTTTAAAAACATTATTGTATTTATTTTCTTATGAAAAAGTTATTTTTTAGGAGCTGAATATGGATCTACACTGATTTATTTCTCAAATTATATATCTTTTATTGTATATTTATAACATTTTATATTGTATGTTGAATAAAAATTACTATTGGGGGCTGGGTTATTACAATAATGTGTTAAATGTGTGTGAAAAGTGATAATTATGTGAAGAAAATGAATAAGGTAAGATATAATTTCCCTTCAAAAGGTACGTGGAACCTTCATTTTTATGAAATAAATCAAAAATCGTTTTCAAAATTCATAAGGTTCAATTCATATGGCTAAATAACGGGTTGCCAGGCGATTTTCGCCCTTATTGAAATTTTTAAAAAGTGTTCTCTCTAAGGGCCCTCCACGCCAATTTTTTTTTCGATTCTGTCAAATTCGTGCTCACGTTTATGAATTATTTTCTCAAAAATGACGCATCCAAAGTGCACCAAATTATAGACAAACGTTCTTTATACATTAAAGAAGGTGTCTATAAAGTTCCAATACGATCAGATCAGTAAAACATCGATAATTAATTGTTTTCGAAAAAGTGAACTTAACCAAAAATTTTCTAAGTGTTAGGAAATGAGAATTGGCAGATAGCTGTTTTTAAAGGTGGGAATTGATTATTTTAATGTTGTTTTGTGAAAATAATTGTTGCTAATGCCTCTGAATTGCAAAACAGCACGAAATACTGTAGGTACTTGGTTTTCGTTTTGAGCGTTTTCAGTATCTCAGAGTGTTTACATTACAATTAATGTTCTTATCGGTTTCTCGGAAATCAATTCTATTGAATGCACATCAATAATGCATGACCGGAACTTCTGGAGTTCGAAGAAAGGTCTTAGACAATTTTTTATACTGTTGAAATGGTGTTAACAAATGTTTGCACACTTAGAGTAACAAAAAATAAGAAACTTCGTTGCTAAATTTATATTATAAACTATACAGGCTGATTCACAACCTCGTGCATATATTTTAATGGCATATTCAACTATGACAATGGAGAAGTAGCACTGGTTTGTTGATTGTATAATGGATATCTGATTAACTATGAATAGAATAAAATTAAATTTTATTTAATTGTGCAATGGCAAGAATAGTAATTACATTTGAAAACAGTGGCCCAAAACTGTTTGATTTAAAAACTTGGAAACTAAAATTGCGATTTTTGAAAAAATCTTTCAGTTCCGTGACAAGTGAATTGAGCACTTAAGAGGCTCTTTCCACTCTTTTCCCCACTACTAGAGCTACCTGAAACCAGCCCGAAACTCGTACTTTGCCGCATCCTATAGCTATGCAGTCATATTGAAGTTGAAAAATACTGTAAAAGTGTTTTCGTTGCGAGTAAACTGTCAGATTATTATTGACTTCAGGATAATGTTTTTATAAACATTTAATAGAGAAAGAATGGATCTACAGATGTGCCTTTTTAAAATTTTAAAAATTAATTTCTATCATGAGATATAATTAAATGAGATATATATTAAATAGGGCGGTTTGCGCCATAAAAACCACATTATTGTCTTACAATTTATTATACATTTGTTATCAATTAAATATTAAATCGTATTTTAGATACATTTTGTATATATCTAAGTAAATATGAGCATTCACAGTGCTTGAAATAGTGTGAATGTTAGTATTTAATTATCGTATATAAATTTAGTTTTACGGTTTTCATTTATGTTTACGTTTAAGAAAGGTTAAATTCATCTTATTAAATACGAGCATCCACAGTGCTTAAAAGTGGGAACTGTGAATGTTCATATTTGGTTATATGAATTTAAACTGTCTTAAACGTATGCTTACATGATGGCTTGAAGATCTGAAGATGTTGATTACAAGTTGACTGTTGAAGTTGATGTTTTCCGAAGACTGCTCAGATGAATGTTGAAGTTGTTGTCCAGGGAAATCTCTCGTCGTTGATGTCAGGTGCAGAATTTTTTTCTACGTCCTTCGAAGACTTCTAAAGTCATTGTCAAGTTGCCAGTTCATTTGTTCACATCTACATAATATGATATGCTCGAATACCTAGAAACCACAAATCATTTATTTACATTTGATAATTACTAAATAAATATTATTTTATACAGGAATATCTGCACAAATATTAAACCTGTGGGTTATTTTTCACCAACAACTACGACTATGAGTGAATCTAAAATAACTATTATATTTTGATTCAACCTTGTAACAGTAAACAGATTAATTAAGTTCCAAATTGGTTTGTAGAATTACATAATTATTCAATAACATGAAATAAATCATGTTCAATATGAAATTTTGAGTTAAAAATGTAAATAGTAATATCAGAAACAACTTACCTTCCATGTTCGGGGGCAGAGCACCTCGTGCTGCATTTTCAGGATGATGAAATGGTAATTGGCTGCTAATCTGTAACAAAATAAATATTTTCGTTATTACACAACTGCAAACATTTAAAATGCATCGCAAATCAATATGTACGTTTGCCAGAAATTATTACATCACGAACGAATGTTAATGTGCAATTAGCGTAAATAAATAATAAAAGAAAGACTGCTTACCTTAACTGTAGAAATAAATATTCTCATTATGTAATCTCATGTTTAAGATCATCATTTTCTTCAAAGATGATGTTAGAGACCCAGAATTTGTAGGTAATTCGAGTATTTTCTTTGAAATTGTCTCTTTTCTATATATAACAGCGTTTACCTGTAAATAAATCACTTATTTTAATACTTGAAGCGATGACCTCGGCTGGCATGAACTGATCATGGCATCCATTAACAGCAAATTAATAAGTTTACAACAACTTGTGGATCATTTTGTCGCAAACCAACATTATTTTTTGTCTAGGATACTCACATTTCTTATTTATCACTTGAAATTAAGCCACTTGTTATTTAAATACAAAGAACAAACTACGAACATGCAATGGCGTCAGTTTCATTACATTGCATTAAAAATTGCACAACCAATATGGCGTTGAAAAAAATCAATAATTTGTTCATAAATCGTGAAATCAAACCGTGATTTCTGCCCTCTTTTGAATAAAGTAAGAACTACCTGGCTACGTTCCCAAGTTTTTATTAAGTTTTAAACGGTGTAGAGTTTAGATAGTTGTGTACTGAAAATTTCACGTTTGCAACGTATTTCACAATGCTTTCACATGATAGAAGACGGATTTCTCAACAGCCGCTTAGTTTTGAAGTGTAGAGTATAACCTAATATTAGAGAATGTAATTTAGGAACGCAGCTTTGATTTTTGACAAGCGGATACGCAAATTTTAAATACGAGACGAAGTTATGTGGGAGAGAAAATTTAAATTATTAAACTACAAGAATACATACAAAAAATTGTCATCTGGTTAAAATAGCAGCTTGAAATGTTTGAAAATGTGATTATTAATAGTATTACGACTGAGGAATCCAATTATATTAAATAAAAATCGATATTTTTAATAAATAAGTGCATTCAATTAAAAATTTAGAAAAACATTATTTCTAAAACAGAAACAAGCAAGGAATCTAATTGTGTTAAATATAAAAAATCTGCTGTGGCCACCACACGACCTCTCGCCTAATTCTGCTTATTCTACTAATCTAATAAATAGTTTTACTTACCATTTTAATAGTTTCATGTTCATGTAATATGTAAACGATAATGTAAACCAATATGCAAGCAAAAGATGTCAACTGTCACTGTCATAATAATTCAAATTTTATGTAGAAACAAATTTCATATCATGGACAACAAGATACTGGAATTTCAAGAAAATAGAATATTAATTGTACTTTATTTTATTGTTAAATACTTCCAGATTCAGCAATTTGTATTTATAATTAACTGTACATATAGATAATCACAATTTCTTTTATTTTTAATTGCAAAAGTTGTCATAAATATATAATGTACCAATATATTTAAGGAAAACTTTTCTTCTACTTCTAAAAGTACTACTACCGGTTTGCGGATTTCTACCAAAATCTTATCCGGTATTAAGATACTTATTAAAACCTGAAATATGAAATTTGGTTATAAACGGTTCGATACTTTTTAAGTTATCGTGGACGAAAAATCGTCAGTCCATACAAACACACAAACAAACACACACACAGACATCATCGTGAAAATAGTAAATTCGTATTCTAGAGACCCTGAAACGTGCTTATCCACCAAAAACTCGTACTCGAAAATTTTGACCCATTACAATACCTCTCTTATAGAATATGAGGCGAGAGGTAAAAACAAAAATATCTGCTGTGGCCACCACACGACCTCTCGCCTAATTCTGCTTATTCTACTAATCTAATAAATAGTTTTACTTACATTTTAATAGTTTCATGTTCATGTAATATGTAAACGATAATGTAAACCAATATGCAAGCAAAAGATGTCAACTGTACTGTCACTGAAACAAATTTCATATCATGGACAACAAGATACTGGAATTTCAAAAAAATAGAATATTAATTGTACTTTATTTTATTGTTAAATACTTCCAGATTCAGCAATTTGTATTTATAAATAACTGTACACATAGATAATCACAATTTCTTTTATTTTTAATTGCAAAAATTGTCATAAATAAATAATGTACCAATATATTTAAGGAAAACTTTTCCAAACTTCTAAAAGTACTACTTCCGGTTTGCGGATTTCTACCAAAATCTTATCCGGTAGTAAGATACTTATTAAAACCTTACATATGAAATTTGGTTATAAACGGTTTGATACTTTTTAAGTTATCGTGGACGAAAAATCGTCGGTTCATACAAACACACACACACACACACACACAGACATCATCGTGAAAATAGTAAATTCGTATTCTAGAGACCCTGAAACGTGCTTATCCACCAAAAACTCATACTCGAAAATTTTGACCCATTACAATACCTCTCTTATAGAATATGAGGCGAGAGGTAAAAATATATATAGTAACAAATTATTTATTTACCAAGTACCAAGATCTTTCAGGAACTGTTGAATATATTTCTATAGCTATATAAGAAATTAATAATGCACATAATTTAAAATTTAAACTAAAAGTATACCTATTTTGTTTATAAAGATAAAGTAGGTGTGAAACGGATAAATACTGTTTATAATTCAACGAATTTTTGTATATAGAATTAATAATTTGTTCAATTATTATTATATTTTATATAAATGTAATTAATCCTAACTAATTGGGATTGGTACTGTTTCTAGTAAGATTAAATACTAGAAAATAGATTGTAAGGTTGTTTCACACATAAAATGCATCATGACTACTTCTTTACAAGATTTCTACCAGTTTTAATCACATATTAAAGGTCAACTTTTGATTATGCATAGAATATGATATGATTTTAACGATATAAGCTTAATATTGTATTTTCACTCTAGTCTATGGTTGTATATTAGAAGAACACGATGCAAAAATTATACCCTTATGCTATATTGTCTCAAAATGCAATGGGAAACCATTTAAATTTTTGTAACGCACGCTATTTCCCCATTTACAAAAATATTACAAATAACCAAAAATATATTTTGTATATTTATTCTATAAACTAAAAGGAGTCTATGTTTTTGTTGTGGTATTAATTGGTATCATTTTGAACCTATAAAATTGATAAACCATTTTACTTCTGGAGAATATTAATAACTTATACTGATTTAAGAAATAGTTTATTAACTTTACAGGATCTGGGAATAATATTCGGGTGCAATTTATTGGAATATAATAAATTATTTGTTCTAAATCTGTTGGTCTATTTTGAACTTCGCAACGAATAAATCATTAAATTAAAACAAAGTTCTGACCTATATGGATTCTTTCATAATCCTGGTTAGAATTGCTTGTCAAATAGCAACGGCGCTAAATTAAACCTTCAATAAGTCTTGGAAAAAAGAATTTCTAATTTATTCATAGCAAACGGTGAATTCAGAATCATGAAAGAATCCTTGTGTGAACAAGACTTAAAGAGTCATTGCGCTACTTCATATAAATAACCTTCTACGAAAGATTATCTGAATAACAACCATAAAAAACAACAAACTGCCAAATATCAAAGTAAAATAAATAAAAATTGAATTATCAAAATATTATGATGCAAGTGTATAAGTAAACTTTTAAAGTACATTCGACGGATTTTACGACACTAGTGCTTTAAAAGCACTTATACACTTGTATCATACGCTATTTTTATTACACCTGCATCCTATTTGCAAAATAGAGCTGGTAAACAGCATTTTGAATCATTTTATAAAGTAGTCTGCGTTTTTTAAACAGATATGCGTGTAATAAAAATGTAATTCTGTGATAAAAATAAAAACAAAAATAAATACCTTCTTATTTAGATAATCTAACGTTTGCTACACTCTTTAGGCTAAGAGAAAGGCTCAATTTCGGTGATGACGTCTAAAATGGACCTGGAGGTCGATAATCCACAGAGTTATCTCCAGGAGGCGCACACAGATGCGGTGAACATGTTACTCGTGCACCAGCTTCACAAATGCACTCCAGACAGTTCCCAGTCGCATGCGGAAGCATTTCTCCAATCTTATAAGATGTACCTACAAAAAAATACAATCAATACTCAAATTCATCAAAAAAATTCATATAGCTAGAGAGCCGTAATATAATATCGTGCCCGAAATGACTTTTTATATTAATTCAAGTCTTGCCTCCAAGAAAATGTTACATCCGGGGTATTTCAAACAGGACGCCATTTTAAACAAGTGTTTTAATTATGTACTAAGGACTTATTTTACTACTTCTGGTACTTGATGTACATAATAAGAAGCATTCAAAGAAATTATTTGCACTTTCGGGAGTAAGACTCTTTTTTACCTTCCGCTTACCTGTAAAGGAAGGTATTGGAATCATGCAAAAAATCGGGTTGTGAGTTTTAAGTGGATGAGCACGAATTAGGGTCCTTATAACTCATTTTTGATATTTTCTCGATGATGTCTGTATGTACAGTTTATTTTTTTGGTGGTAGGCTTCACGTCATCATTCACATTCGTACGAATCAAATCAACAGTAGTGGGAGAAAATTTGGGCGTCACGTTTCTGTTCGGCCATACAGATGAAGCGATGTTGCTCTATCGCATTTTATGTCTTTAGTGAGAAAGAGATGCAGTTATTAGACAAACGTTGAATTTTAAGATAAGTAGGGTAGGCACGTGTAGGACGAATACAGCAGATATGATGTTCGTTAATTCTTAGTTCGGAAAATAATGACGTGAAGCCTACCACAAGAAAAATAAACTGTATGTGTGTGTGTGTGTGTGTGCGTGTGTGTGTGTGTGTGTGTGTGTGTGTGTGTGTGTGTGTGTGTGTGTGTGTGTGTGTGTGTGTGTGTGTGTGTGTGTGTGTGTGTGCGTGTGTGTGTGGTCCGGGCCGATGCCGGATGTCGCATAACTCAAATACGAATTACCCAAAAATTTTGATATTTAGTATTTTACAATTGTATACGAATAGGAAGAGCTCATTAGATTTTGGTACAAATATCTTCACCGGAAGTGATATTTTTTGAAGATTGAAAAAGATAATTGTCAAAAATTTATATAAATTTGGATAAATATAGTATTTATTTGTAATAAGAATAAGAAGCAAAGTTATTTGCAACTCACGTTATAAAAAAATTGTCTTTATCTGGTAGCATTAAAGAACTGCAGTAAAATTTAAAAAATAAATTTATCAGATAAAACGTTGAAATCTTGTGATCGATGTTCGGTTGATTTTTGTTTCTGCGTAAAAAATATTGACAGGTGAGACGGGTGACAAGTTGACATAACTAGCGCCATATAAGTCATAAGTCAGATATTAAATGTAGTAATTGAACGGAGGATGGCTTCAACACAGAAGAGTTTTCGTGTGAATGAATCTTTTGATTCAGGTGATACTAATTTCTTTGTTTGAATATTTTAGATTTTTATTTTTATTTTAAATGGGCACCGGATTGTACGTATACATTTCTGTTTAAAGTGTAGATATGGCGGAAGGTTGTGTGATGGCCACGTCAGATTTTTACTCTTTACTTTTCAGGACTAGGGTTCTTAATTTGATCCTAGGGGATTAATTTTCATATTTAATCCCGTTGTCAAGGAATTGAATAAATACGTACCTATTTGTTACAGAGTATCTATGGTAAAATATAAATATTTGGCATAAAGTTTACTGTCAAAATTACAAAATGTGTATTCTTTTAAACTAGTATTATGCATTTCTATGAGAGTGATGTGCAAAAAATAGCGTATATACCACAGGACTAAAGTACCTTTAATCCCTCAGGTGCTTATTTCCTTCACCTTCGGCTCGTGAAATAAACTACACCATCAGGATTAAATCATGCACTTTAGTCCTCTAATATATTATATACGATTTGTTGAAGGCAAGACTTGACTATAATATAAAAAGCCATTTCTGGCCAGGAGTAAAATCAGGAACGATTTTATATACGGCTCTCTAGCTAATATACTAGGTGGCGCAAAAGTAATGCTTTCATTTTTGCAGCTGGCGTCTCATGTCATCGCGACTTTGACATTAATGAAGTAAACAGATATTCACATTTTCCACTTTCAAGCACTGAACGATCAAATTTAGTTAGATGTATTCAAACTTTTTTAACGTAAACATAAATCTAAACCTTAAAACTGAAAGCTTATGTGAATGAGGTTTGATTCAGTTACTGCCTGGAAGTCGGGTGATTACTTTTGCGTCCACTTTGTATACTTTACGTACCCATAACAACACAAACGCTGGGTTCTGTGGTGCCCGTAGTTCTGTCAGTTCCTAAACTATTCTGAGTCGTTTCTTCAACAAAAGTCATGTCCGTAGGGTCTTCAGATGTGGAAGAATTGTCATAAGTGCTCCAGGTGTCTTCTAGGTCACTTGATGTTAACGTTGAAGACGTTTCTGTGACTGAACGGTGTCTGGGTGCTTGAAGACGTCGGGTGAACCGTGGGTAGCTTCATCGGAAGGTTTAGATGCTCTAAGTGGTTGTCCAGGCCATTTGCTGCAAGAAAACATATTATAAACTGTTTAAATCATGTGTGAAGATTGAAAATATATCATAAAATAATAGTGTTTATACACAAGGTATTTAGGGAAAGATATATTACATTAGTTCTTATATAATTTGGTTTTATTTCTGCATAAAGATTACAAAAAATACCCTAATTTGTACAAATAATTTGACGATCTCTAAGTAAAGCCGCATTCACAGCCCGAAATTAAAGTAATAAAGTAAAATAAACAGCTGATTTGTTCTACGACTCAAATTTCGATGAACATTTAAATGAATTTCTTTAAGTTGCAGAATTACACCAAATTTCGGACTGTGAATGCGGCTTAAAGCCATGAATACTACTAAATACTAGTGTTAAAGCCATACACTTTATAAAACGTAATTATGTACACATTGGAACATGTTTAGCACATTGTTGACAGTCTTATGCCCTCCTCACTCAAGGATTCTTTCACATCCTTCTAAATTTTGAAGAAAATAATCTTGGTGAGAATCAAATACCGGCGCCGCTAAAATCTTCAATGAGTCTCGGAAAAGAAGAATTTCTAATTCATTGAAGCCTCATTCATATATTTAAGCATTTAGTTTTAAGATTTACATTTATGTTAACGTTTAAGAAAGTTTAAATACATATAACTAAATATGAGCATTCACAATGCTTGAGAACACTGTGAATGTTCGTATTTAGTTACATGAATTTAAAGATTCAGTCCCACAAGCATTTAGTTTTAAGGTTTACATTTATGTTTACGTTAAGAAAGTTTGTATACATCTAACTAAATATGAGCGTTCACAGCGCTTGCAAGCGGGAACTGTGAATGTTCGTATTTATTTATATGAATTTAAACTTTCTTAAATGTAAACCACAAAATTAAATGCGTATGTGAATGAGGCCCAAAATTTCTTAACGTTAAATAAGGCTTAATCATATAATTAAATACAAGCATTCACACGTGTCACTTTTAAGCACTGTGAACGTTCGTAAGTATTCAAACTAAACGTAAACATATATGAACAGTGAAAGAATTTACATAGAATCCGTGTGTTAACAGGGCTTTACACTACAAATAATGATATGTATAGTTCTTCTAAACTAGAGCATACAGAACTACAGACTTGGAACAATGTACTAAATATTTTTAAACACAAACTAACCCAAACTACGAAAAACAAACCGGATTTCCTACCAAATTTGCAAGAAATGAATCAGAATATTATCTAATGACTTTTATTAGGTGTCATTGATGTTATCCAATCTGCAAATTTGTTGAAATCCCCCAAGGGTGAGAATAAAACGCTGGACAGCCATGATCGCAGAAACGCGCTGATCTGCGAAGAAATGCACAGGTGGAAGTAAGATTTCCCATCTTGAGTCCCACATACTCTAATTGAACTGAACTAAGAAATATAAAAGAGAGTGAAGATAACTAAGACGGATCATTCCCTTATTTATTCCTTCCTGGAAACTTTTATAAATAATCTTCACTGGATTTCCAACTTTATCATAAATAAAGAAACTATACTCTTTTCATCATCAGTGCATTTGTTTGCAGATCAGAGCGTTTCGGCGGTCAAAGTTGCTGAGAGTTTCATCCTCAAACTAAGTGTCATCTACTCCACAACCAAAACTCTCTGTGTTAGAAGAAGGAAGGATGATAAGACATTAAATAAAAGGTAAAAATGTTTCACCGCATGGGCTGAAGGGCCTCCGGTCCTTGCAGGGGCCGTCGGACTCCGGGGGGCACTCTTGCCACCAGCAGAACATCTCCCCATCGAGGCAGAGGCAGAACAAGAACTTAACACTGCGCTAAACTGACGAGGGCCTGACAGAGGATCCACAAAGCACCAAAGTTTACTTGGACTGCAGAATAGTTTGATCATAGTTTAGATTTCGTACCTTTGAATTGTAACATAATGAATTTCCGTGTGTTCCACATGTATTTCATGTTATATTTATCTACGATCATTGAATACATGCATTATGTAAGGTAAATACACTATTGTATTATGAATAGATTATTCAACACAATTGTCATTTGTCAGCACTGCAAAATGTGAGGTTAGATCAACATTTTAATGAATAAAAATTTGTAAAGAAATGTTTATTTAAAAAGTCGTATTTGACTCGCAAATAATGGCAATAATTAATAGCTATCATTATAAACTCATTGCATAATATACCTACAAAATTATGAGATTCACAGCTTATTATTTTTACAAACGAAAGTTTAACTTGGATTGCCGAATAGTTTGCTGGTAGTTTGAATGCGTACCTTTTTTTCCAAGACATATCAATTTAGCAGCGCCGGTAAATGATAGGCGATTCTCACCAGGGCAATAAAAGAATCTTCAAAGAATCCTTGTGTGAACAGGGCATAATGTAACGTAATGAATTGCCGGGTGTTCCACTTGTGTTGTCATCTTATATTTATAAAATTCACAGCTTATTATTGTTATTGTTACCAACGATAGTTTAACTTTGGGCTGCTAAATAGTTTGCTTGTAGTTTAGACTGCGTACCTTTAGAATGTAACATAATAAATTTCCATCTGTTCCACGTATATTTCACATAATATTCACTGATCACTGTTTATTATTGTTTACAAACCAGCCATTTTATCACCTGTTGTTCTGTTCAACAACTTCAACAAGCTAAATGACGCCATTTTCAAACGGAAGATGTAATTCTGCAGAATTTTATACAAAAAATAAAATAAGCTTTTGGCAAAAATAAATATATCGTTAATTGCGTAAAATTACGCTGATTAAGAATCCGCAAACGGATTTTAATTTGCATTAACTGTTTACGAAAAATAAATTTTTCTATATTATTTTCTGCAGTATGACTTGTTGTTCCATCTCGTTCTATTCTCTTTCTAACACTCACCCATTTTGATTGGTATTTTTGATTTTGGTAGTTGAAGCTAAATAATCGATTAAAAACTAATGGAATTTACATAAACTAACTAAATTTAGATGACACATAAGTTTTTTTCTCGTGGAAATTGCTTTAGACAGTCAAAAAATGTATTTAAAGTTGGCGAGCTCGATAGGTGGTTATAAAGTGGAACTTGTAATCGTAATATTGGTTACACCAGGGGCCCTACATTAATTAAAATTGATATCTGGGGAGTGTATCCATAGATTTACAACATATTAACATTAACAGGGTACTCTGTGTACTTTACTCGAATGATGCTACACTCAGATCCGTGTCTTTCACCGTTCACGAAATACAGCCCATTATAATAAAAATGTGGTGTCAAATATTGTTCTTTTTAAGTAAATAATTTTCTAGCTAAATTTAGGTCCCTACAATTTATGTCACACCTGAAAGTGTGTTTAATGTTAACTTATTCGTTGTCTTATCTTATTTCGTGTACTATTTCCGGCTTACAAGAATTTTTAAATAAAATTAGCTCTAACTTGATGTAAGATCTTAATGTACCAATTTGTGTTCGGCAGCAAACCTTTGGAGTTGTTAATGCGTTTAAGAAAAGTATCTGTAGCACAGCAAGGTACTGGAAGATTCTATTACACCGAGATCGTAAGATAGAGAGAGAAAGAATGCTTTAACAATTTAATATCGAATGATCCCAAGCAAAAACACAATTTTCACGGGTCCGTTATTTTAGTTGGAATAACACCTTAAATCAACTTTAAAATGTATGTAACTTTAAAATGTCTTACATCTCATTAAGTTTTCGTTTGAGAACGAGCCACAAGAATCAATAATCTTTGGTAAGAGTGGGCAAAAAATCTATTTCACTTCATCAGTGTTCTATCACATTTGAATATTGATACTTTAAATCGTTCTACAGGACTGGAAATGTTTTTGAAGCTGAAGATTAATTTTAAAGCGAAAAACACACCAGTTTTAATCTACGGCAATTTTATATAAATACCTTCAACATTGGAACCACCTATACCTACACCTATTATATTACTTTTGAATAGGTAATTCCAAGAAAACAGACCTGTATATATTTCATTTTAAATTGATCTTTAATATAATTCGTTTTATATTCAAGTATGTTTTTATTATTAAATGAACTCTTCTCTCAAAACCTCAAAAGAATGCCACCGTTGCATTTCTGTAATTGTATTACTTATGTTTACATATTAAAATCCTTTGTATTCTTTTTCATTGTAGAAGTTTTTTGTTACATTTTATCAAATAATCCCTCATTGTATTGTTATTCAAATTTCCGAGATAAATATATTTTTGATTTACATATTTTTGAAGCATATTTTTTGCTGGAGAGCCTGTATACAGGTGAGTCACAACTTCGTGCATATATTTTAATGGCATACAGAACTCATCTCACTTATCACGATTTACTATTCTCGCCATTGCACAATAAATAAAAATTTAATTATATTCATTCATAGTTAATCAGATATCTATTATACAAATAATAATCCAGTGCATCTTGCGAAAACTGTATGTAAAGGATTTGTGGCAATCATGAAAATAAGAAGCAAAAAAGTCTAAATGAATCAGAGAAAACTATGTTGTACTATGTTGTACTATGTACGACAAACAAAAATAGTCGCTGATATCCGCTAATTTAAGGTAAACAAAGTATTTAAACCTCTTTGAGTCTTATTTTGTAAAAAGATTGTTACATCACTTTGAAGTAGAAATAACAAAGGTGCAAAATAATTTACGTTTTACGGGTCTCCGTAATTTTCAAATTTTCCGCGGCCATGATTATTGCGTTATTCCATTGTTTTTGATAACAAGAATATGTCATGTGAATATTGTAGCTGCTTATTATTGTAAATATCGCTTAGAAACCATGAAATATTAGTGAAAAGTAGTGTAAATCGTTAGATAAACCAATATTCTAACGTTTTTAATAAAAAATTTCATGTGATACGCAAATTATTTGTACATAAATGTGTATGTGTTTCCAGGCAAATTGGCGACCATCTTCAGAAATGGTAGTAAACAAGAATTTGTGTTTAAATCAATTTGTATTATTAGTAGGTGAGAAATATCTCTCTAGAAAGGAAGTATACAGACAATTTTTATTGTAGTTTAATATAATTCGACCCAAAATTTAGTTAGTATAACTATGGTATTATTTTTATATCAAGAATGGATTGGGCTCCATTCTTGATATTTAATTAATGCTGTAGAATAATCGGCATTATTGTTCTATAAAATCCCAGCCAGGCGGACAAATAATGTCGATTTAATAAATTGTAATAATTTCTAATAAAATATTTGGTTATTTCGCGATTTTAAGTAAAAATTGTTTGTCATTTCAAATTAAGAAGAATTTAAGAAATGTATGTTTAAAAACATTATTGTATTTATTTTCTTATGAAAAAGTTATTTTTTAGGAGCTGAATATGGATCTACACTGATTTATTTCTCAAATTATATATCTTTTATTGTATATTTATAACATTTTATATTGTATGTTGAATAAAAATTACTATTGGGGGCTGGGTTATTACAATAATGTGTTAAATGTGTGTGAAAAGTGATAATTATGTGAAGAAAATGAATAAGGTAAGATATAATTTCCCTTCAAAAGGTACGTGGAACCTTCATTTTTATGAAATAAATCAAAAATCGTTTTCAAAATTCATAAGGTTCAATTCATATGGCTAAATAACGGGTTGCCAGGCGATTTTCGCCCTTATTGAAATTTTTAAAAAGTGTTCTCTCTAAGGGCCCTCCACGCCAATTTTTTTTTCGATTCTGTCAAATTCGTGCTCACGTTTATGAATTATTTTCTCAAAAATGACGCATCCAAAGTGCACCAAATTATAGACAAACGTTCTTTATACATTAAAGAAGGTGTCTATAAAGTTCCAATACGATCAGATCAGTAAAACATCGATAATTAATTGTTTTCGAAAAAGTGAACTTAACCAAAATTTTTCTAAGTGTTAGGAAATGAGAATTGGCAGATAGCTGTTTTTAAAGGTGGGAATTGATTATTTTAATGTTGTTTTGTGAAAATAATTGTTGCTAATGCCTCTGAATTGCAAAACAGCACGAAATACTGTAGGTACTTGGTTTTCGTTTTGAGCGTTTTCAGTATCTCAGAGTGTTTACATTACAATTAATGTTCTTATCGCTTTCTCGGAAATCAATTCTATTGAATGCACATCAATAATGCATGACCGGAACTTCTGGAGTTCGAAGAAAGGTCTTAGACAATTTTTTATACTGTTGAAATGGTGTTAACAAATGTTTGCACACTTAGAGTAACAAAAAATAAGAAACTTCGTTGCTAAATTTATATTATAAACTATACAGGCTGATTCACAACCTCGTGCATATATTTTAATGGCATATTCAACTATGACAATGGAGAAGTAGCACTGGTTTGTTGATTGTATAATGGATATCTGATTAACTATGAATAGAATAAAATTAAATTTTATTTAATTGTGCAATGGCAAGAATAGTAATTACATTTGAAAACAGTGGCCCAAAACTGTTTGATTTAAAAACTTGGAAACTAAAATTGCGATTTTTGAAAAAATCTTTCAGTTCCGTGACAAGTGAATTGGGCACTTAAGAGGCTCTTTCCACTCTTTTCCCCACTACTAGAGCTACCTGAAACCAGCCCGAAACTCGTACTTTGCCGCATCCTATAGCTATGCAGTCATATTGAAGTTGAAAAATACTGTAAAAGTGTTTTCGTTGCGAGTAAACTGTCAGATTATTATTGACTTCAGGATAATGTTTTTATAAACATTTAATAGAGAAAGAATGGATCTACAGATGTGCCTTTTTAAAATTTTAAAAATTAATTTCTATCATGAGATATAATTAAATGAGATATATATTAAATAGGGCGGTTTGCGCCATAAAAACCACATTATTGTCTTACAATTTATTATACATTTGTTATCAATTAAATATTAAATCGTATTTTAGATACATTTTGTATATATCTAAGTAAATATGAGCATTCACAGTGCTTGAAATAGTGTGAATGTTAGTATTTAATTATCGTATATAAATTTAGTTTTACGGTTTTCATTTATGTTTACGTTTAAGAAAGGTTAAATTCATCTTATTAAATACGAGCATCCACAGTGCTTAAAAGTGGGAACTGTGAATGTTCATATTTGGTTATATGAATTTAAACTGTCTTAAACGTATGCTTACATGATGGCTTGAAGATCTGAAGATGTTGATTACAAGTTGACTGTTGAAGTTGATGTTTTCCGAAGACTGCTCAGATGAATGTTGAAGTTGTTGTCCAGTGAAATCTCTCGTTGTTGGTGTCAGGTGCAGAATATTCTTCTACGTCCTTCGAAGACTTCTAAAGTCATTGTCAAGTTGCCAGTCCACTTGTTCACATATTATATGCTCGAACACCTAGAAACCACAAATCATTTATTTACATTTAATAATTATTAAATATATTTCATTTATAGTTAATCAGATATCTATTATACAACCAATAATCTAGTGCTTTTTGCGAAAACTGTCCTTAAATTTAAGATATAAGTTGAGAACTAAATGTACGAAGTTGTGAATTATCCTGTATAAAGGATTTGTGGCAAAGGTGGGAATTGATTATTTTAATGTTGTTTTGTGAAAATAATTGTTTCTAATGCCGCTGAATTGCAAAACAGCACGAAATACTGCACTTTGGTTTTCGTTTTGAGCGTTTTCAGTATTTCAGAGTGTTTACATTACAATTAATGTTCTTATCGGTTTCTCGGCAATCAATTCTATTGAATGCACATCAATAATGCATGACCGGAACTTCTGGAGTTCGAAGAAAGGTCTTAGAGAACTTTTTACACTGTTGAAATGGTGTTAACAAATGTTTGCACACTTAGAGTGACAAAAAATAAGAAACTTGGTTGCTAAATTTATATTATAAACTATACAGGCTGCTTCACAACTTAGTGCATATATTTTAATGCCATATTCAACTATGAAGAAGCACTCTGGATTGTTGATTGTATTATGGATATCTGATTAACTATGATTTATATCAAATAGATTTTTTTTGGATTTTTTATATTCATGTAGAATTTTTTAATCAAAATTTTAAAAAGGCACATCTGTAGATTCATTCTTTCTCTATTAAATCTTTGTTGAATTACAATTTTACCATTCTTGTACTAGCCGCAAAACACTCGCTACGTTAGTACATTTTATGCTGGATTTAAAATTATGTACTAAGTTGTTCTTCGTCAAACAAAAATTATTTCTGATTAAACTAGAGCCCTCAAAATTATAAAAATGTTTTCTGGAGCACAAAAGTCCATGGAATTGAAGTCTGCATATAGTTGCTTCAAATCCATCTGTAGATAATGTAGTCCAATGATTTCTGTATATATTTTGTCTTACAAAAGCAAACATATAGAGTTTAATGAATCAGAGAAAACTATGTTGTTTTTATTGTACGACAAACAAAAATAGTCTGTGAAATCCGCTAATTTAAGGTAAATGAAGTATTTAAACCTCTTTGAGTCTTATATTTTGTAAAAAGATTACTACATCACTTTGAAGTAGAAATAACAAAGGTGCAAAAATATTTAATTACAATTAGGGCTGTAATACTGTTGTATGTAACCTTAATTATAATAATTAACTATTTTTAGTAATAATTGGAAATAATTCATGTGAAATAGCAAGTTTTCTCCGTTGCATTTATGTCTTACGAGTCACGGCAATTTTCAAAATACCGCGGCAATGATTGTTGCGATGTTGCGTTATTCCATTGTTTTTGATGACAAGAATATGTCATGTGAATATTGTAGCTGCTTATTATTGTAAATAACGCTTAGAAACCATGAAATATTAGTGAAAAGTAGTGTAAATCGTTAGATAAACCAATATTCTAACGTTTTTAATAAAAAATTTCATGTGATACGCAAATTATTTGTACATAAATGTGTATGTGTTTCCAGGCAAATTGGCGACCATCTTCAGAAATGGTAGTAAACAAGAATTTGTGTTTAAATCAATTTGTATTATTAGTAGGTGAGAAATATCTCTCTAGAAAGGAAGTATACAGACAATTTAATATAATTCGACCCAAAATTTGGTTAGTAATAAACTATGGTATTATTTTTATATCAAGAATGGATTGGGCTCCATTCTTGATATTTAATTAATGCTGTAGAATAATCGGCATTATTGTTCTATAAAATCCCAGCCAGGCGGACAAATAATGTCGATTTAATAAATTGTAATAATTTCTAATAAAATATTTGGTTATTTCGCGATTTTAAGTAAAAATTGTTTGTCATTTCAAATTAAGAAGAATTTAAGAAAGGTATGTTTAAAAACATTATTGTATTTATTTTCTTATGAAAAAGTTATTTTTTAGGAGCTGAATATGGATCTACACTGATTTATTTCTCAAATTATATATCTTTTATTGTATATTTATAACATTTTATATTGTATGTTGAATAAAAATTACTATTGGGGGCTGGGTTATTACAATAATGTGTTAAATGTGTGTGAAAAGTGATAATTATGTGAAGAAAATGAATAAGGTAAGATATAATTTCCCTTCAAAAGGTACGTGGAACCTTCATTTTTATGAAATAAATCAAAAATCGTTTTCAAAATTCATAAGGTTCAATTCATATGGCTAAATAACGGGTTGCCAGGCGATTTTCGCCCTTATTGAAATTTTTAAAAAGTGTTCTCTCTAAGGGCCCTCCACGCCAATTTTTTTTTCGATTCTGTCAAATTCGTGCTCACGTTTATGAATTATTTTCTCAAAAATGACGCATCCAAAGTGCACCAAATTATAGACAAACGTTCTTTATACATTAAAGAAGGTGTCTATAAAGTTCCAATACGATCAGATCAGTAAAACATCGATAATTAATTGTTTTCGAAAAAGTGAACTTAACCAAAAATTTTCTAAGTGTTAGGAAATGAGAATTGGCAGATAGCTGTTTTTAAAGGTGGGAATTGATTATTTTAATGTTGTTTTGTGAAAATAATTGTTGCTAATGCCTCTGAATTGCAAAACAGCACGAAATACTGTAGGTACTTGGTTTTCGTTTTGAGCGTTTTCAGTATCTCAGAGTGTTTACATTACAATTAATGTTCTTATCGGTTTCTCGGAAATCAATTCTATTGAATGCACATCAATAATGCATGACCGGAACTTCTGGAGTTCGAAGAAAGGTCTTAGACAATTTTTTATACTGTTGAAATGGTGTTAACAAATGTTTGCACACTTAGAGTAACAAAAAATAAGAAACTTCGTTGCTAAATTTATATTATAAACTATACAGGCTGATTCACAACCTCGTGCATATATTTTAATGGCATATTCAACTATGACAATGGAGAAGTAGCACTGGTTTGTTGATTGTATAATGGATATCTGATTAACTATGAATAGAATAAAATTAAATTTTATTTAATTGTGCAATGGCAAGAATAGTAATTACATTTGAAAACAGTGGCCCAAAACTGTTTGATTTAAAAACTTGGAAACTAAAATTGCGATTTTTGAAAAAATCTTTCAGTTCCGTGACAAGTGAATTGAGCACTTAAGAGGCTCTTTCCACTCTTTTCCCCACTACTAGAGCTACCTGAAACCAGCCCGAAACTCGTACTTTGCCGCATCCTATAGCTATGCAGTCATATTGAAGTTGAAAAATACTGTAAAAGTGTTTTCGTTGCGAGTAAACTGTCAGATTATTATTGACTTCAGGATAATGTTTTTATAAACATTTAATAGAGAAAGAATGGATCTACAGATGTGCCTTTTTAAAATTTTAAAAATTAATTTCTATCATGAGATATAATTAAATGAGATATATATTAAATAGGGCGGTTTGCGCCATAAAAACCACATTATTGTCTTACAATTTATTATACATTTGTTATCAATTAAATATTAAATCGTATTTTAGATACATTTTGTATATATCTAAGTAAATATGAGCATTCACAGTGCTTGAAATAGTGTGAATGTTAGTATTTAATTATCGTATATAAATTTAGTTTTACGGTTTAAATTTATGTTTACGTTTAAGAAAGGTTAAATTCATCTTATTAAATACGAGCATCCACAGTGCTTAAAAGTAGGAACTGTGAATGTTCATATTTGGTTATATGAATTTAAACTGTCTTAAACGTATGCTTACATGATGGCTTGAAGATCTGAAGATGTTGATTACAAGTTGACTGTTGAAGTTGATGTTTTCCGAAGTCTGCTCAGATGAATGTTGAAGTTGTTGTCCAGTGAAATCTCTCGTTGTTGGTGTCAGGTGCAGAATATTCTTCTACGTCCTTCGAAGACTTCTAAAGTCATTGTCAAGTTGCCAGTCCACTTGTTCACATATTATATGCTCGAACACCTAGAAACCACAAATCATTTATTTACATTTAATAATTATTAAATATATTTCATTTATAGTTAATCAGATATCTATTATACAACCAATAATCTAGTGCTTTTTGCGAAAACTGTCCTTAAATTTAAGATATAAGTTGAGAACTAAATGTACGAAGTTGTGAATTATCCTGTATAAAGGATTTGTGGCAAAGGTGGGAATTGATTATTTTAATGTTGTTTTGTGAAAATAATTGTTTCTAATGCCGCTGAATTGCAAAACAGCACGAAATACTGCACTTTGGTTTTCGTTTTGAGCGTTTTCAGTATTTCAGAGTGTTTACATTACAATTAATGTTCTTATCGGTTTCTCGGCAATCAATTCTATTGAATGCACATCAATAATGCATGACCGGAACTTCTGGAGTTCGAAGAAAGGTCTTAGAGAACTTTTTACACTGTTGAAATGGTGTTAACAAATGTTTGCACACTTAGAGTGACAAAAAATAAGAAACTTGGTTGCTAAATTTATATTATAAACTATACAGGCTGCTTCACAACTTAGTGCATATATTTTAATGCCATATTCAACTATGAAGAAGCACTCTGGATTGTTGATTGTATTATGGATATCTGATTAACTATGATTTATATCAAATAGATTTTTTTTGAATTAGTGTGAATGTTAGTATTTAATTATCGTATATAAATTTAGTTTTACGGTTTTCATTTATGTTTACGTTTAAGAAAGGTTAAATTCATCTTATTAAATACGAGCATCCACAGTGCTTAAAAGTGGGAACTGTGAATGTTCATATTTGGTTATATGAATTTAAACTGTCTTAAACGTATGCTTACATGATGGCTTGAAGATCTGAAGATGTTGATTACAAGTTGACTGTTGAAGTTGATGTTTTCCGAAGACTGCTCAGATGAATGTTGAAGTTGTTGTCCAGGGAAATCTCTCGTCGTTGATGTCAGGTGCAGAATATTTTTCTACGTCCTTCGAAGACTTCTAAAGTCATTGTCAAGTTGCCAGTTCATTTGTTCACATCTACATAATATGATATGCTCGAATACCTAGAAACCACAAATCATTTATTTACATTTGATAATTACTAAATAAATATTATTTTATACAGGAATATCTGCACAAATATTAAACCTGTGGGTTATTTTTCACCAACAACTACGACTATGAGTGAATCTAAAATAACTATTATATTTTGATTCAACCTTGTAACAGTAAACAGATTAATTAAGTTCCAAATTGGTTTGTAGAATTACATAATTATTCAATAACATGAAATAAATCATGTTCAATATGAAATTTTGAGTTAAAAATGTAAATAGTAATATCTGAAACAACTTACCTTCCATGTTCGGGGGCAGAGCACCTCGTGCTGCATTTTCAGGATGATGAAATGGTAATGGGCTGCTAATCTGTAACAAAATAAATATTTTCGTTATTACACAACTGCAAACATTTAAAATGCATCGCAAATCAATATGTACGTTTGCCAGAAATTATTACATCACGAACGAATGTTAATGTGCAATTGGCGTAAATAAATAATAAAAGAAAGACTGCTTACCTTAACTGTAGAAATAAATATTCTCATTATGTAATCTCATGTTTAAGATCATCATTTTCTTCAAAGATGATGTTAGAGACCCAGAATTTGTAGGTAATTCGAGTATTTTCTTTGAAATTGTCTCTTTTCTACATATAACAGCGTTTACCTGTAAATAAATCACTTATTTTAATACTTGAAGCGATGACCTCGGCTGGCATGAACTGATCATGGCATCCATTAACAGCAAATTAATAAGTTTACAACAACTTGTGGATCATTTTGTCGCAAACCAACATTATTTTTTGTCTAGGATACTCACATTTCTTATTTATCACTTGAAATTAAGCCACTTGTTATTTAAATACAAAGAACAAACTTCGAACATGCAATGGCGTCAGTTTCATTACATTGCATTAAAAATTGCACAACCAATATGGCGTTGAAAAAAATCAATAATTTGTTCATAAATCGTGAAATCAAACCGTGATTTCTGCCCTCTTTTGAATAAAGTAAGAACTACCTGGCTACGTTCCCAAGTTTTTATTAAGTTTTAAACGGTGTAGAGTTTAGATAGTTGTGTACTGAAAATTTCCCGTTTGCAACGTATTTCACAATGCTTTCACATGATAGAAGACGGATTTCTCAACAGCCGCTTAGTTTTGAAGTGTAGAGTATAACCTAATATTAGAGAATGTAATTTAGGAACGCAGCTTTGATTTTTGACAAGCGGATACGCAAATTTTAAATACGAGACGAAGTTATGTGGGAGAGAAAATTTAAATTATTAAACTACAAGAATACATACAAAAAATTGTCATCTGGTTAAAATAGCAGCTTGAAATGTTTGAAAATGTGATTATTAATAGTATTACGACTGAGGAATCCAATTATATTAAATAAAAATCGATATTTTTAATAAATAAGTGCATTCAATTAAAAATTTAGAAAAACATTATTTCTAAAACAGAAACAAGCAAGGAATCTAATTGTGTTAAATATAAAAAATATATATATAGTAACAAATTATTTATTTACCAAGTACCAAGATCTTTCAGGAACTGTTGAATATATTTCTATAGCTATATAAGAAATTAATAATGCACATAATTTAAAATTTAAACAAAGTATACCTATTTTGTTTATAAAGATAAAGTAGGTGTGAAACGGATAAATACTGTTTATAATTCAACGAATTTTTGTATATAGAATTAATAATTTGTTCAATTATTATTATATTTTATATAAATGTAATTAATCCTAACTAATTGGGATTGGTACTGTTTCTAGTAAGATTAAATACTAGAAAATAGATTGTAAGGTTGTTTCACACATAAAATGCATCATGACTACTTCTTTACAAGATTTCTACCAGTTTTAATCACATATTAAAGGTCAACTTTTGATTATGCATAGAATATGATGTGATTTTAACGATATAAGCTTAATATTGTATTTTCACTCTAGTCTATGGTTGTATATTAGAAGAACACGATGAAAAAATTATACCCTTATGCTATATTGTCTCAAAATGCAATGGGAAACCATTTAAATTTTTGTAACGCACGCTATTTCCCCATTTACAAAAATATTACAAATAACCAAAAATATATTTTGTATATTTATTCTATAAACTAAAAGGAGTCTATGTTTTTGTTGTGGTATTAATTGGTATCATTTTGAACCTATAAAATTGATAAACCATTTTACTTCTGGAGAATATTAATAACTTATACTGATTTAAGAAATAGTTTATTAACTTTACAGGATCTGGGAATAATATTCGGGTGCAATTTATTGGAATATAATAAATTATTTGTTCTAAATCTGTTGGTCTATTTTGAACTTCGCAACGAATAAATCATTAAATTAAAACAAAGTTCTGACCTATATGGATTCTTTCATAATCCTGGTTAGAATTGCTTGTCAAATAGCAACGGCGCTAAATTAAACCTTCAATAAGTCTTGGAAAAAAGAATTTCTAATTTATTCATAGCAAACGGTGAATTCAGAATCATGAAAGAATCCTTGTGTGAACAAGACTTAAAGAGTCATTGCGCTACTTCATATAAATAACCTTCTACGAAAGATTATCTGAATAACAACCATAAAAAACAACAAACTGCCAAATATCAAAGTAAAATAAATAAAAATTGAATTATCAAAATATTATGATGCAAGTGTATAAGTAAACTTTTAAAGTACATTCGACGGATTTTACGACACTAGTGCTTTAAAAGCACTTATACACTTGTATCATACGCTATTTTTATTACACCTGCATCCTATTTGCAAAATAGAGCTGGTAAACAGCATTTTGAATCATTTTATAAAGTAGTCTGCGTTTTTTAAACAGATATGCGTGTAATAAAAATGTAATTTTGTGATAAAAATAAAAACAAAAATAAATACCTTCTTATTTAGATAATCTAACGTTTGCTACACTCTTTAGGCTAAGAGAAAGGCTCAATTTCGGTGATGACGTCTAAAATGGACCTGGAGGTCGATAATCCACAGAGTTATCTCCAGGAGGCGCACACAGATGCGGTGAACATGTTACTCGTGCACCAGCTCCACAGATGCACTCCAGACAGTTCCCAGTCGCATGCGGAAGCATTTCTCCAATCTTATAAGATGTACCTACAAAAAAATACAATCAATACTCAAATTCATCAAAAAAATTCATATAGCTAGAGAGCCGTAATATAATATCGTGCCCGAAATGACTTTTTATATTAATTCAAGTCTTGCCTCCAAGAAAATGTTACATCCGGGGTATTTCAAACAGGACGCCATTTTAAACAAGTGTTTTAATCATGTACTAAGGACTTATTTTACTACTTCTGGTACTTGATGTACATAATAAGAAGCATTCAAAGAAATTATTTGCACTTTCGGGAGTAAGACTCTTTTTTACCTTCCGCTTACCTGTAAAGGAAGGTATTGGAATCATGCAAAAAATCGGGTTGTGAGTTTTAAGTGGATGAGCACGAATTAGGGTCCTTATAACTCATTTTTGATATTTTCTCGATGATGTCTGTATGTACAGTTTATTTTTTTGTGGTAGGCTTCACGTCATCATTCACATTCGTACGAATCAAATCAACAGTAGTGGGAGAAAATTTGGGCGTCACGTTTCTGTTCGGCCATACAGATGAAGCGATGTTGCTCTATCGCATTTTATGTCTTTAGTGAGAAAGAGATGCAGTTATTAGACAAACGTTGAATTTTAAGATAAGTAGGGTAGGCACGTGTAGGACGAATACAGCAGATATGATGTTCGTTAATTCTTAGTTCGGAAAATAATGACGTGAAGCCTACCACAAGAAAAATAAACTGTATGTGTGTGTGTGTGTGTGTGTGTGTGTGTGTGTGTGTGTGTGTGTGTGTGTGTGTGTGTGTGTGTGTGTGTGTGTGTGTGTGTATGTGTGTGGTCCGGGCCGATGCCGGATGTCGCATAACTCAAATACGAATTACCCAAAAATTTTGATATTTAGTATTTTACAATTGTATACGAATAGGAAGAGCTCATTAGATTTTGGTACAAATATCTTCACCGGAAGTGATATTTTTTGAAGATTGAAAAAGATAATTGTCAAAAATTTATATAAATTTGGATAAATATAGTATTTATTTATAATAAGATAAAGAAGCAAAGTTATTTGCAACTCACGTTATAAAAAAATTGTCTTTATCTGGTAGCATTAAAGAACTGCAGTAAAATTTAAAAAATAAATTTATCAGATAAAACGTTGAAATCTTGTAATCCATGTTCGGTTGATTTTTGTTTCTGCGTAAAAAATATTGACAGGTGAGACGGGTGACGCCATATAAGTCATAAGTCAGATATTAAATGTAGTAATTGAACGGAGGATGGCTTCAACACAGAAGAGTTTTCGTGTGAATGAATCTTTTGATTCAGGTGATACTAATTTCTTTGTTTGAATATTTTAGATTTTTATTTTTATTTTAAATGGGCACCGGATTGTACGTATACATTTCTGTTTAAAGTGTAGATATGGCGGAAGGTTGTGTGATGGCCACGTCAGATTTTTACTCTTTACTTTTCAGGACTAGGGTTCTTAATTTAATCCTAGGGGATTAATTTTCATATTTAATCCCGTTGTCAAGGAATTGAATAAATACGTACCTATTTGTTACAGAGTATCTATGGTAAAATATAAATATTTGGCATAAAGTTTACTGTCAAAATTACAAAATGTGTATTCTTTTAAACTAGTATTATGCATTTCTATGAGAGTGATGTGCAAAAAATAGCGTATATACCACAGGACTAATGTACCTTTAATCCCTCAGGTGCTTATTTCCTTCACCTTCGGCTCGTGAAATAAACTACACCATCAGGATTAAATCATGCACTTTAGTCCTCTAATATATTATATACTATTTGTTGAAGGCAAGACTTGACTATAATATAAAAAGCCATTTCTGGCCAGGAGTAAAATCAGGAACGATTTTATATACGGCTCTCTAGCTAATATACTAGGTGGCGCAAAAGTAATGCTTTCATTTTTGCAGCTGGCGTCTCATGTCATCGCGACTTTGACATTAATGAAGTAAACAGATATTCACATTTTCCACTTTCAAGCACTGAACGATCAAATTTAGTTAGATGTATTCAAACTTTTTTAACGTAAACATAAATCTAAACCTTAAAACTGAAAGCTTATGTGAATGACGTTTGATTCAGTTACTGCCTGGAAGTCGGGTGATTACTTTTGCGTCCACCTTGTATACTTTACGTACCCATAACAACACAAACGCTGGGTTCTGTGGTGCCCGTAGTTCTGTCAGTTCCTAAACTATTCTGAGTCGTTTCTTCAACAAAAGTCGTGTCCGTAGGGTCTTCAGATGTGGAAGAATTGTCATAAGTGCTCCAGGTGTCTTCTAGGTCACTTGATGTTAACGTTGAAGACGTTTCTGTGACTGAACGGTGTGTCTGGGTGCTTGAAGACGTCGGGTGAACCGTGGGTAGCTTCATCGGAAGGTTTAGATGCTCTAAGTGGTTGTCCAGGCCATTTGCTGCAAGAAAACATATTATAAACTGTTTAAATCATGTGTGAAGATTGAAAATATATCATAAAATAATAGTGTTTATACACAAGGTATTTAGGGAAAGATATATTACATTAGTTCTTATATAATTTGGGGGTCCGGTACACTTTCCTGTCACACGAATTTTGATGCGATTTTTACTGCAATAGGTGTATTTACGTCTATTTTGAGGTATTCTAAAAAAAAAATTGCGGTATATTCACATACATTTTTTTAAAGTTAATTTTTAATTGGATCTATTTTTTGTTATTTGTGAATATTTGCCACTACTTTTGTATTATTTTATGGCGTAGGAATACTGTTACCATGGCAACACTTGTTTGCATTTATTTATTGTTTATTATTGCTTTTGTATTCAATATGGAATCAATAAAAGATTGTGGTACTGTGAAAGATGTAGTTTTATTTTTTCATAACAAATCTACAGAAGAACTTTTTATGAACTTACAAGAAGATGGTTTTATTCGCAAATGTGGACGTTGCTTGACGCGCGGCTGTAGACGTCCGATGGTGTTGCGGGTAAAAAAGGAATTCAAGGGTGGATATGGTGCGTATTGTACCAGATGCAAGAAGTTCGGATCCTCCTTATGCAGAAATACCTTTTTTGAAAACCTACACGTGCCTTTTGAGTCAGTATTTTTGATTTTATTCTTTTGGAGTATTAAATGCTCGGTACAGCACGTAGTAGGCGCCACAAACGTTAGAAAGGGAACAATCGTTCAAGTATTTCGCTTTATAAGAGATATTTGCTCTTGGAAGTTGTTGGAAGAAAATGATTTATTTAAATTTGGAGGACCGGGAGTTATCGTACAAATTGATGAAAGTGTTGTGACTAAACGCAAATACAACGCAGGAAGGGCTGTCCCTGCAAGATGGGTCATGGGAATATATGATGTTACTTTGAAAAGAGGACTTATTGTTTATGTACCGGACAGAAGCAGTGACACTCTTGTGAACATTATTTTAAAACATGTACTTCCGGGAACTGAAATTTGGACGGATTTGTGGAGGGGTTATAGTTCATTGTCCAGTATTGGTGGCGTTTCTCCTTTTATTCATAAAACTGTAAACCACTCTGCAAATTTTGTAGATCCTTTGACTGGTACTTGTACAAATATGGTGGAAGGTTATTGGTCCCTTTTAAAGCGGTATTGTCGCCAAAAAAATGTTCTACAATCAAATTTGTTACAAGAACATATAGACGAATTTATGTGGTGGCAAATGTGGGGCAAATACACACCTTTTTCTCATATCCTACAGCATATTCGTGATAGATATGTTGTCTAGTGATCCCAATAGTTTATTCACTTTGGTTTGGTTCAATAGGCCCTTTTCAGGGCCACCAATTCTTTCTGAAAAAGAATTAACATTCTATTAATATACAATAAAGTAAAATATAAATAATTAATAGTGTTATTTTGTGTATTTATGAATGCATGTACGATCATTTCTCATTTTTTATTTGGGTAAAAACATTTTTGGTAAATTTTAAGAATATTGTTGTACCTACAAAATTTCCAGAACTCTGATAAAGATTCCCACTATTATTTTTAAAGAGAATCCGCACACCTCGATCTCTTGCATTTGATATCCTAACTCTTGCAAATTATATTTTATGACTTTTAAAGGGCTGAGGAGTTCTTCGGCACGCGCGCGCCTCGAATTAAATTTTGATTTTTAGCGGGCCGAGCTTACCTACTCTTGCGAATTATATTTTGATTTTTGGCGGGCCGAGCTAGGGTTCTTCGGCGCGCGCGCGCCGAAGAACCCAAGCTTACCCTACTTCTGCGAATTATATTTTTATTTTTAGCGAGTAAATGCCACACCACCGAAAACCACAGCGTATAAAAACCATACCGCCTAATAACCACACGTCCGAAAAACCACAGCGTATAAAAGTTCCCCCACCACAATGTCCAGCTACCCATATACCAATTTTCACACTTCGATTTGCACATTTGTACCCAAACTAATCAATACTAACAAAACCCTAATTGAGTCCAACAGATCTGTTTAAAAAAAAACAAACTAATCAATACTAACAAAACCCTAATTGAGTCCAACAGAACTCCGTTTTTTTAAATAAACTAATCAATACTAACAAAACCCTAATTGAGTCCAACAGAACTCCGTTTTTTTAAATAAACTAATCAATACTAACAAAACCCTAATTGAGTCCAACAGAACTCTGTTTTTTTTTTTAAATAAACTAATCAATACTAACAAAACCCTAATTGAGTCCAACAGAACTCCGTTTTTTTGACATAAACTAATCAATACTAACAAAACCCTTCTTGAGTCCAACAGGACTCAGTTTTTTTTGACATAAACTAATCTATGCTAACAAAACCCTTCTTGAGTCCAACAGAACTCGTTTTTTAAACGGCCACAACGCGTTGTTCAGTTGACAGCTTGCAGTCAACTTCAGGTTTGACCGCCAAGTAGACTTTACCCGCGGGCCAAGCTTGGGTTCTTCTGCGCGCGCGCCCTCGAACTCAAGCTTATTTTCTCTTGCGAGTTGTTTTGAATTACATTTAATAATGAAGGGCCATCAAGCACGCCCGCGCTATCATACTTTACGAATTATATTTACAGCACTCTGATAAAGGCTCCCTTCAGTTAGACTTCACGGTTTCACCTCCAAAAAATACAACTACGTACCTATATTTATACTTTATTCCGCCTCACTATCGTTTTCGGCTAAACAAGTTTTAATAATTCGATTTTATTAGGAACTCGGATGAAAAATCCTATCAATAACGAAGATCCATTGATAAGATTTTTCTGAAAATTGACACATAGTATCAAATTCTAAAAAATTTACTAATAAACAGGCGGATAAAAGTAAATAATAATGATGATAATTTTACCACAAGTTTGTATAAACTGCTATAAATATAGGTCGATACGTAAATACCTACTATAAATCTGCTCCACTGACAACGATGGCTGCAGTCACGTGGCCATAACTTCAACGAAATAAGCGAACCTACATAAAATTACATTGTATGTTACTATAGTAAAAATAGTAATATTATCTTTATTAAAATTACCTACCTATACTGTCTTCAATCTGTCTGAGTTTATCTTCTAACGTTGTTTTACAGATACTCATATAGGTGGTCTAACACCCGACACATAGTACGTTTTTGAACTGGGCAACTGGGCATGGTTGGCCCTTAGAGTCCAAAACCAGAACCAGCAAACAAAATACTGACCCACATACGTAACACAAATATTAACAAAATCACACAATAATAAAATAAGTCAACATTACGACACTCGATCCCATATTACTGTCAACCGCCATCGTCAACAAAGTCAATCACATTGATCACATTGTAGTATGTGCGCACGCGCACACATGTGTCAAAGTACGAAAATAGTAATTTTAATTTTCATATTATAAATTTAGGTTATTTAGAAATATACATTAATAATTATTATACTTGTAAGTTAAATATATCTGTAATTAACTGTGTTACTGTGCACATTTAATGTAATTTAGCAATTAAATTAAAAATCATGCATAATCTTCATGTATACATACGCCAGAAAATGAACAAATAATCCCAAATGATTTTATTTAATTTTAAATTTGTTTATGAAAATACCGCAAATTTTACTTCATATTATAATTCCAAATGAGTAACTACACCTTATAATACCAAAAATGTATTGAAATTCGTGTGACAGGAAAGTGTACCGGAGCCTAATTTGGTTTTATTTCTGCTTAAAGATTACAAAAAATACCCTAATTTGTACAAATAATTTGACGATCTCTAAGTAAAGCCGCATTCACAGTCCGAAATTAAAGTAATAAAGTAAAATAAACAGCTGATTTGTTCTACGACTCAAATTTCGATGAACATTTAAATGAATTTCTTTAAGTTGCAGTGATATGAATTACACCAAATTTCGGACTGTGAATGCGGCTTAAAGCCATGAATACTACTAAATACTAGTGTTAAAGCCATACACTTTATAAAACGTAATTATGTACACAGTGGAACATGTTTAGCACATTGTTGACAGTCTTATGCCCTCCTCACTCAAGGATTCTTTCACATCCTTCTAAATTTTGAAGAAAATAATCTTGGTGAGAATCAAATACCGGCGCCGCTAAAATCTTCAATGAGTCTCGGAAAAGAAGAATTTCTAATTCATTGAAGCCTCATTCATATATTTAAGCATTTAGTTTTAAGATTTACATTTATGTTAACGTTTAAGAAAGTTTAAATACATATAACTAAATATGAGCATTCACAGTGCTTGAGAACACTGTGAATGTTCGTATTTAGTTACATGAATTTAAAGATTCAGTCCCACAAGCATTTAGTTTTAAGGTTTACATTTATGTTTACGTTAAGAAAGTTTGTATACATCTAACTAAATATGAGCGTTCACAGCGCTTGCAAGCGGGAACTGTGAATGTTCGTATTTATTTATATGAATTTAAACTTTCTTAAATGTAAACCACAAAATTAAATGCGTATGTGAATGAGGCCCAAAATTTCTTAACGTTAAATAAGGCTTAATCATATAATTAAATACAAGCATTCACACGTGTCACTTTTAAGCACTGTGAACGTTCGTAAGTATTCAAACTAAACGTAAACATATATGAACAGTGAAAGAATTTACATAGAATCCGTGTGTTAACAGGGCTTTACACTACAAATAATGATATGTATAGTTCTTCTAAACTAGAGCATACAGAACTACAGACTTGGAACAATGTACTAAATATTTTTAAACACAAACTAACCCAAACTACGAAAAACAAACCGGATTTCCTACCAAATTTGCAAGAAATGAATCAGAATATTATCTAATGACTTTTATTAGGTGTCATTGATGTTATCCAATCTGCAAATTTGTTGAAATCCCCCAAGGATGAGAATAAAACGCTGGACAGCCCTGATCGCAGAAACGCGCTGATCTGCGAAGAAATGCACAGGTGGAAGTAAGATTTCCCATCTTGAGTCCCACATACTCTAATTGAACTGAACTAAGAAATATAAAAGAGAGTGAAGATAACTAAGACGGATCATTCCCTTATTTATTCCTTCCTGGAAACTTTTATAAATAATCTTCACTGGATTTCCAACTTTATCATAAATAAAGAAACTATACTCTTTTCATCATCAGTGCATTTGTTTGCAGATCAGAGCGTTTCAGCGGTCAAAGTTGCTGAGAGTTTCATCCTCAAACTAAGTGTCATCTACTCCACAACCAAAACTCTCTGTGTTAGAAGAAGGAAGGATGATAAGACATTAAATAAAAGGTAAAAATGTTTCACCGCATGGGCTGAAGGGCCTCCGGTCCTTGCAGGGGCCGTCGGACTCCGGGGGGCACTCTTGCCACCAGCAGAACATCTCCCCATCGAGGCAGAGGCAGAACAAGAACTTAACACTGCGCTAAACTGACGAGGGCCTGACAGAGGATCCACAAAGCACCAAAGTTTACTTGGACTGCAGAATAGTTTGATCATAGTTTAGATTTCGTACCTTTGAATTGTAACATAATGAATTTCCGTGTGTTCCACATGTATTTCATGTTATATTTATCTACGATCATTGAATACATGCATTATGTAAGGTAAATACACTATTGTATTATGAATAGATTATTCAACACAATTGTCATTTGTCAGCACTGCAAAATGTGAGGTTAGATCAACATTTTAATGAATAAAAATTTGTAAAGAAATGTTTATTTAAAAAGTCGTATTTGACTCGCAAATAATGGCAATAATTAATAGCTATCATTATAAACTCATTGCATAATATACCTACAAAATTATGAGATTCACAGCTTATTATTTTTACAAACGAAAGTTTAACTTGGATTGCCGAATAGTTTGCTGGTAGTTTGAATGCGTACCTTTTTTTCCAAGACATATCAATTTAGCAGCGCCGGTAAATGATAGGCGATTCTCACCAGGGCAATAAAAGAATCTTCAAAGAATCCTTGTGTGAACAGGGCATAATGTAACGTAATGAATTGCCGGGTGTTCCACTTGTGTTGTCATCTTATATTTATAAAATTCACAGCTTATTATTGTTATTGTTACCAACGATAGTTTAACTTTGGGCTGCTAAATAGTTTGCTTGTAGTTTAGACTGCGTACCTTTAGAATGTAACATAATAAATTTCCATCTGTTCCACGTATATTTCACATAATATTCACTGATCACTGTTTATTATTGTTTACAAACCAGCCATTTTATCACCTGTTGTTCTGTTCAACAACTTCAACAAGCTAAATGACGCCATTTTCAAACGGAAGATGTAATTCTGCAGAATTTTATACAAAAAATAAAATAAGCTTTTGGCAAAAATAAATATATCGTTAATTGCGTAAAATTACGCTGATTAAGAATCCGCAAACGGATTTTAATTTGCATTAACTGTTTACGAAAAATAAATTTTTCTATATTATTTTCTGCAGTATGACTTGTTGTTCCATCTCGTTCTATTCTCTTTCTAACACTCACCCATTTTGATTGGTATTTTTGATTTTGGTAGTTGAAGCTAAATAATCGATTAAAAACTAATGGAATTTACATAAACTAACTAAATTTAGATGACACATAAGTTTTTTTCTCGTGGAAATTGCTTTAGACAGTCAAAAAATGTATTTAAAGTTGGCGAGCTCGATAGGTGGTTATAAAGTGGAACTTGTAATCGTAATATTGGTTACACCAGGGGCCCTACATTAATTAAAATTGATATCTGGGGAGTGTATCCATAGATTTACAACATATTAACATTAACAGGGTACTCTGTGTACTTTACTCGAATGATGCTACACTCAGATCCGTGTCTTTCACCGTTCACGAAATACAGCCCATTATAATAAAAATGTGGTGTCAAATATTGTTCTTTTTAAGTAAATAATTTTCTAGCTAAATTTAGGTCCCTACAATTTATGTCACACCTGAAAGTGTGTTTAATGTTAACTTATTCGTTGTCTTATCTTATTTCGTGTACTATTTCCGGCTTACAAGAATTTTTAAATAAAATTAGCTCTAACTTGATGTAAGATCTTAATGTACCAATTTGTGTTCGGCAGCAAACCTTTGGAGTTGTTAATGCGTTTAAGAAAAGTATCTGTAGCACAGCAAGGTACTGGAAGATTCTATTACACCGAGATCGTAAGATAGAGAGAGAAAGAATGCTTTAACAATTTAATATCGAATGATCCCAAGCAAAAACACAATTTTCACGGGTCCGTTATTTTAGTTGGAATAACACCTTAAATCAACTTTAAAATGTATGTAACTTTAAAATGTCTTACATCTCATTAAGTTTTCGTTTGAGAACGAGCCACAAGAATCAATAATCTTTGGTAAGAGTGGGCAAAAAATCTATTTCACTTCATCAGTGTTCTATCACATTTGAATATTGATACTTTAAATCGTTCTACAGGACTGGAAATGTTTTTGAAGCTGAAGATTAATTTTAAAGCGAAAAACACACCAGTTTTAATCTACGGCAATTTTATATAAATACCTTCAACATTGGAACCACCTATACCTACACCTATTATATTACTTTTGAATAGGTAATTCCAAGAAAACAGACCTGTATATATTTCATTTTAAATTGATCTTTAATATAATTCGTTTTATATTCAAGTATGTTTTTATTATTAAATGAACTCTTCTCTCAAAACCTCAAAAGAATGCCACCGTTGCATTTCTGTAATTGTATTACTTATGTTTACATATTAAAATCCTTTGTATTCTTTTTCATTGTAGAAGTTTTTTGTTACATTTTATCAAATAATCCCTCATTGTATTGTTATTCAAATTTCCGAGATAAATATATTTTTGATTTACATATTTTTGAAGCATATTTTTTGCTGGAGAGCCTGTATACAGGTGAGTCACAACTTCGTGCATATATTTTAATGGCATACAGAACTCATCTCACTTATCACGATTTACTATTCTCGCCATTGCACAATAAATAAAAATTTAATTATATTCATTCATAGTTAATCAGATATCTATTATACAAATAATAATCCAGTGCATCTTGCGAAAACTGTATGTAAAGGATTTGTGGCAATCATGAAAATAAGAAGCAAAAAAGTCTAAATGAATCAGAGAAAACTATGTTGTACTATGTTGTACTATGTACGACAAACAAAAATAGTCGCTGATATCCGCTAATTTAAGGTAAACAAAGTATTTAAACCTCTTTGAGTCTTATTTTGTAAAAAGATTGTTACATCACTTTGAAGTAGAAATAACAAAGGTGCAAAATAATTTACGTTTTACGGGTCTCCGTAATTTTCAAATTTTCCGCGGCCATGATTATTGCGTTATTCCATTGTTTTTGATAACAAGAATATGTCATGTGAATATTGTAGCTGCTTATTATTGTAAATATCGCTTAGAAACCATGAAATATTAGTGAAAAGTAGTGTAAATCGTTAGATAAACCAATATTCTAACGTTTTTAATAAAAAATTTCATGTGATACGCAAATTATTTGTACATAAATGTGTATGTGTTTCCAGGCAAATTGGCGACCATCTTCAGAAATGGTAGTAAACAAGAATTTGTGTTTAAATCAATTTGTATTATTAGTAGGTGAGAAATATCTCTCTAGAAAGGAAGTATACAGACAATTTTTATTGTAGTTTAATATAATTCGACCCAAAATTTAGTTAGTATAACTATGGTATTATTTTTATATCAAGAATGGATTGGGCTCCATTCTTGATATTTAATTAATGCTGTAGAATAATCGGCATTATTGTTCTATAAAATCCCAGCCAGGCGGACAAATAATGTCGATTTAATAAATTGTAATAATTTCTAATAAAATATTTGGTTATTTCGCGATTTTAAGTAAAAATTGTTTGTCATTTCAAATTAAGAAGAATTTAAGAAATGTATGTTTAAAAACATTATTGTATTTATTTTCTTATGAAAAAGTTATTTTTTAGGAGCTGAATATGGATCTACACTGATTTATTTCTCAAATTATATATCTTTTATTGTATATTTATAACATTTTATATTGTATGTTGAATAAAAATTACTATTGGGGGCTGGGTTATTACAATAATGTGTTAAATGTGTGTGAAAAGTGATAATTATGTGAAGAAAATGAATAAGGTAAGATATAATTTCCCTTCAAAAGGTACGTGGAACCTTCATTTTTATGAAATAAATCAAAAATCGTTTTCAAAATTCATAAGGTTCAATTCATATGGCTAAATAACGGGTTGCCAGGCGATTTTCGCCCTTATTGAAATTTTTAAAAAGTGTTCTCTCTAAGGGCCCTCCACGCCAATTTTTTTTTCGATTCTGTCAAATTCGTGCTCACGTTTATGAATTATTTTCTCAAAAATGACGCATCCAAAGTGCACCAAATTATAGACAAACGTTCTTTATACATTAAAGAAGGTGTCTATAAAGTTCCAATACGATCAGATCAGTAAAACATCGATAATTAATTGTTTTCGAAAAAGTGAACTTAACCAAAATTTTTCTAAGTGTTAGGAAATGAGAATTGGCAGATAGCTGTTTTTAAAGGTGGGAATTGATTATTTTAATGTTGTTTTGTGAAAATAATTGTTGCTAATGCCTCTGAATTGCAAAACAGCACGAAATACTGTAGGTACTTGGTTTTCGTTTTGAGCGTTTTCAGTATCTCAGAGTGTTTACATTACAATTAATGTTCTTATCGGTTTCTCGGAAATCAATTCTATTGAATGCACATCAATAATGCATGACCGGAACTTCTGGAGTTCGAAGAAAGGTCTTAGACAATTTTTTATACTGTTGAAATGGTGTTAACAAATGTTTGCACACTTAGAGTAACAAAAAATAAGAAACTTCGTTGCTAAATTTATATTATAAACTATACAGGCTGATTCACAACCTCGTGCATATATTTTAATGGCATATTCAACTATGACAATGGAGAAGTAGCACTGGTTTGTTGATTGTATAATGGATATCTGATTAACTATGAATAGAATAAAATTAAATTTTATTTAATTGTGCAATGGCAAGAATAGTAATTACATTTGAAAACAGTGGCCCAAAACTGTTTGATTTAAAAACTTGGAAACTAAAATTGCGATTTTTGAAAAAATCTTTCAGTTCCGTGACAAGTGAATTGGGCACTTAAGAGGCTCTTTCCACTCTTTTCCCCACTACTAGAGCTACCTGAAACCAGCCCGAAACTCGTACTTTGCCGCATCCTATAGCTATGCAGTCATATTGAAGTTGAAAAATACTGTAAAAGTGTTTTCGTTGCGAGTAAACTGTCAGATTATTATTGACTTCAGGATAATGTTTTTATAAACATTTAATAGAGAAAGAATGGATCTACAGATGTGCCTTTTTAAAATTTTAAAAATTAATTTCTATCATGAGATATAATTAAATGAGATATATATTAAATAGGGCGGTTTGCGCCATAAAAACCACATTATTGTCTTACAATTTATTATACATTTGTTATCAATTAAATATTAAATCGTATTTTAGATACATTTTGTATATATCTAAGTAAATATGAGCATTCACAGTGCTTGAAATAGTGTGAATGTTAGTATTTAATTATCGTATATAAATTTAGTTTTACGGTTTTCATTTATGTTTACGTTTAAGAAAGGTTAAATTCATCTTATTAAATACGAGCATCCACAGTGCTTAAAAGTGGGAACTGTGAATGTTCATATTTGGTTATATGAATTTAAACTGTCTTAAACGTATGCTTACATGATGGCTTGAAGATCTGAAGATGTTGATTACAAGTTGACTGTTGAAGTTGATGTTTTCCGAAGACTGCTCAGATGAATGTTGAAGTTGTTGTCCAGTGAAATCTCTCGTTGTTGGTGTCAGGTGCAGAATATTCTTCTACGTCCTTCGAAGACTTCTAAAGTCATTGTCAAGTTGCCAGTCCACTTGTTCACATATTATATGCTCGAACACCTAGAAACCACAAATCATTTATTTACATTTAATAATTATTAAATATATTTCATTTATAGTTAATCAGATATCTATTATACAACCAATAATCTAGTGCTTTTTGCGAAAACTGTCCTTAAATTTAAGATATAAGTTGAGAACTAAATGTACGAAGTTGTGAATTATCCTGTATAAAGGATTTGTGGCAAAGGTGGGAATTGATTATTTTAATGTTGTTTTGTGAAAATAATTGTTTCTAATGCCGCTGAATTGCAAAACAGCACGAAATACTGCACTTTGGTTTTCGTTTTGAGCGTTTTCAGTATTTCAGAGTGTTTACATTACAATTAATGTTCTTATCGGTTTCTCGGCAATCAATTCTATTGAATGCACATCAATAATGCATGACCGGAACTTCTGGAGTTCGAAGAAAGGTCTTAGAGAACTTTTTACACTGTTGAAATGGTGTTAACAAATGTTTGCACACTTAGAGTGACAAAAAATAAGAAACTTGGTTGCTAAATTTATATTATAAACTATACAGGCTGCTTCACAACTTAGTGCATATATTTTAATGCCATATTCAACTATGAAGAAGCACTCTGGATTGTTGATTGTATTATGGATATCTGATTAACTATGATTTATATCAAATAGATTTTTTTTGGATTTTTTATATTCATGTAGAATTTTTTAATCAAAATTTTAAAAAGGCACATCTGTAGATTCATTCTTTCTCTATTAAATCTTTGTTGAATTACAATTTTACCATTCTTGTACTAGCCGCAAAACACTCGCTACGTTAGTACATTTTATGCTGGATTTAAAATTATGTACTAAGTTGTTCTTCGTCAAACAAAAATTATTTCTGATTAAACTAGAGCCCTCAAAATTATAAAAATGTTTTCTGGAGCACAAAAGTCCATGGAATTGAAGTCTGCATATAGTTGCTTCAAATCCATCTGTAGATAATGTAGTCCAATGATTTCTGTATATATTTTGTCTTACAAAAGCAAACATATAGAGTTTAATGAATCAGAGAAAACTATGTTGTTTTTATTGTACGACAAACAAAAATAGTCTGTGAAATCCGCTAATTTAAGGTAAATGAAGTATTTAAACCTCTTTGAGTCTTATATTTTGTAAAAAGATTACTACATCACTTTGAAGTAGAAATAACAAAGGTGCAAAAATATTTAATTACAATTAGGGCTGTAATACTGTTGTATGTAACCTTAATTATAATAATTAACTATTTTTAGTAATAATTGGAAATAATTCATGTGAAATAGCAAGTTTTCTCCGTTGCATTTATGTCTTACGAGTCACGGCAATTTTCAAAATACCGCGGCAATGATTGTTGCGATGTTGCGTTATTCCATTGTTTTTGATGACAAGAATATGTCATGTGAATATTGTAGCTGCTTATTATTGTAAATAACGCTTAGAAACCATGAAATATTAGTGAAAAGTAGTGTAAATCGTTAGATAAACCAATATTCTAACGTTTTTAATAAAAAATTTCATGTGATACGCAAATTATTTGTACATAAATGTGTATGTGTTTCCAGGCAAATTGGCGACCATCTTCAGAAATGGTAGTAAACAAGAATTTGTGTTTAAATCAATTTGTATTATTAGTAGGTGAGAAATATCTCTCTAGAAAGGAAGTATACAGACAATTTAATATAATTCGACCCAAAATTTGGTTAGTAATAAACTATGGTATTATTTTTATATCAAGAATGGATTGGGCTCCATTCTTGATATTTAATTAATGCTGTAGAATAATCGGCATTATTGTTCTATAAAATCCCAGCCAGGCGGACAAATAATGTCGATTTAATAAATTGTAATAATTTCTAATAAAATATTTGGTTATTTCGCGATTTTAAGTAAAAATTGTTTGTCATTTCAAATTAAGAAGAATTTAAGAAAGGTATGTTTAAAAACATTATTGTATTTATTTTCTTATGAAAAAGTTATTTTTTAGGAGCTGAATATGGATCTACACTGATTTATTTCTCAAATTATATATCTTTTATTGTATATTTATAACATTTTATATTGTATGTTGAATAAAAATTACTATTGGGGGCTGGGTTATTACAATAATGTGTTAAATGTGTGTGAAAAGTGATAATTATGTGAAGAAAATGAATAAGGTAAGATATAATTTCCCTTCAAAAGGTACGTGGAACCTTCATTTTTATGAAATAAATCAAAAATCGTTTTCAAAATTCATAAGGTTCAATTCATATGGCTAAATAACGGGTTGCCAGGCGATTTTCGCCCTTATTGAAATTTTTAAAAAGTGTTCTCTCTAAGGGCCCTCCACGCCAATTTTTTTTTCGATTCTGTCAAATTCGTGCTCACGTTTATGAATTATTTTCTCAAAAATGACGCATCCAAAGTGCACCAAATTATAGACAAACGTTCTTTATACATTAAAGAAGGTGTCTATAAAGTTCCAATACGATCAGATCAGTAAAACATCGATAATTAATTGTTTTCGAAAAAGTGAACTTAACCAAAAATTTTCTAAGTGTTAGGAAATGAGAATTGGCAGATAGCTGTTTTTAAAGGTGGGAATTGATTATTTTAATGTTGTTTTGTGAAAATAATTGTTGCTAATGCCTCTGAATTGCAAAACAGCACGAAATACTGTAGGTACTTGGTTTTCGTTTTGAGCGTTTTCAGTATCTCAGAGTGTTTACATTACAATTAATGTTCTTATCGGTTTCTCGGAAATCAATTCTATTGAATGCACATCAATAATGCATGACCGGAACTTCTGGAGTTCGAAGAAAGGTCTTAGACAATTTTTTATACTGTTGAAATGGTGTTAACAAATGTTTGCACACTTAGAGTAACAAAAAATAAGAAACTTCGTTGCTAAATTTATATTATAAACTATACAGGCTGATTCACAACCTCGTGCATATATTTTAATGGCATATTCAACTATGACAATGGAGAAGTAGCACTGGTTTGTTGATTGTATAATGGATATCTGATTAACTATGAATAGAATAAAATTAAATTTTATTTAATTGTGCAATGGCAAGAATAGTAATTACATTTGAAAACAGTGGCCCAAAACTGTTTGATTTAAAAACTTGGAAACTAAAATTGCGATTTTTGAAAAAATCTTTCAGTTCCGTGACAAGTGAATTGAGCACTTAAGAGGCTCTTTCCACTCTTTTCCCCACTACTAGAGCTACCTGAAACCAGCCCGAAACTCGTACTTTGCCGCATCCTATAGCTATGCAGTCATATTGAAGTTGAAAAATACTGTAAAAGTGTTTTCGTTGCGAGTAAACTGTCAGATTATTATTGACTTCAGGATAATGTTTTTATAAACATTTAATAGAGAAAGAATGGATCTACAGATGTGCCTTTTTAAAATTTTAAAAATTAATTTCTATCATGAGATATAATTAAATGAGATATATATTAAATAGGGCGGTTTGCGCCATAAAAACCACATTATTGTCTTACAATTTATTATACATTTGTTATCAATTAAATATTAAATCGTATTTTAGATACATTTTGTATATATCTAAGTAAATATGAGCATTCACAGTGCTTGAAATAGTGTGAATGTTAGTATTTAATTATCGTATATAAATTTAGTTTTACGGTTTTCATTTATGTTTACGTTTAAGAAAGGTTAAATTCATCTTATTAAATACGAGCATCCACAGTGCTTAAAAGTGGGAACTGTGAATGTTCATATTTGGTTATATGAATTTAAACTGTCTTAAACGTATGCTTACATGATGGCTTGAAGATCTGAAGATGTTGATTACAAGTTGACTGTTGAAGTTGATGTTTTCCGAAGACTGCTCAGATGAATGTTGAAGTTGTTGTCCAGTGAAATCTCTCGTTGTTGGTGTCAGGTGCAGAATATTCTTCTACGTCCTTCGAAGACTTCTAAAGTCATTGTCAAGTTGCCAGTCCACTTGTTCACATATTATATGCTCGAACACCTAGAAACCACAAATCATTTATTTACATTTAATAATTATTAAATATATTTCATTTATAGTTAATCAGATATCTATTATACAACCAATAATCTAGTGCTTTTTGCGAAAACTGTCCTTAAATTTAAGATATAAGTTGAGAACTAAATGTACGAAGTTGTGAATTATCCTGTATAAAGGATTTGTGGCAAAGGTGGGAATTGATTATTTTAATGTTGTTTTGTGAAAATAATTGTTTCTAATGCCGCTGAATTGCAAAACAGCACGAAATACTGCACTTTGGTTTTCGTTTTGAGCGTTTTCAGTATTTCAGAGTGTTTACATTACAATTAATGTTCTTATCGGTTTCTCGGCAATCAATTCTATTGAATGCACATCAATAATGCATGACCGGAACTTCTGGAGTTCGAAGAAAGGTCTTAGAGAACTTTTTACACTGTTGAAATGGTGTTAACAAATGTTTGCACACTTAGAGTGACAAAAAATAAGAAACTTGGTTGCTAAATTTATATTATAAACTATACAGGCTGCTTCACAACTTAGTGCATATATTTTAATGCCATATTCAACTATGAAGAAGCACTCTGGATTGTTGATTGTATTATGGATATCTGATTAACTATGATTTATATCAAATAGATTTTTTTTGGATTTTTTATATTCATGTAGAATTTTTTAATCAAAATTTTAAAAAGGCACATCTGTAGATTCATTCTTTCTCTATTAAATCTTTGTTGAATTACAATTTTACCATTCTTGTACTAGCCGCAAAACACTCGCTACGTTAGTACATTTTATGCTGGATTTAAAATTATGTACTAAGTTGTTCTTCGTCAAACAAAAATTATTTCTGATTAAACTAGAGCCCTCAAAATTATAAAAATGTTTTCTGGAGCACAAAAGTCCATGGAATTGAAGTCTGCATATAGTTGCTTCAAATCCATCTGTAGATAATGTAGTCCAATGATTTCTGTATATATTTTGTCTTACAAAAGCAAACATATAGAGTTTAATGAATCAGAGAAAACTATGTTGTTTTTATTGTACGACAAACAAAAATAGTCTGTGAAATCCGCTAATTTAAGGTAAATGAAGTATTTAAACCTCTTTGAGTCTTATATTTTGTAAAAAGATTACTACATCACTTTGAAGTAGAAATAACAAAGGTGCAAAAATATTTAATTACAATTAGGGCTGTAATACTGTTGTATGTAACCTTAATTATAATAATTAACTATTTTTAGTAATAATTGGAAATAATTCATGTGAAATAGCAAGTTTTCTCCGTTGCATTTATGTCTTACGAGTCACGGCAATTTTCAAAATACCGCGGCAATGATTGTTGCGATGTTGCGTTATTCCATTGTTTTTGATGACAAGAATATGTCATGTGAATATTGTAGCTGCTTATTATTGTAAATAACGCTTAGAAACCATGAAATATTAGTGAAAAGTAGTGTAAATCGTTAGATAAACCAATATTCTAACGTTTTTAATAAAAAATTTCATGTGATACGCAAATTATTTGTACATAAATGTGTATGTGTTTCCAGGCAAATTGGCGACCATCTTCAGAAATGGTAGTAAACAAGAATTTGTGTTTAAATCAATTTGTATTATTAGTAGGTGAGAAATATCTCTCTAGAAAGGAAGTATACAGACAATTTAATATAATTCGACCCAAAATTTGGTTAGTAATAAACTATGGTATTATTTTTATATCAAGAATGGATTGGGCTCCATTCTTGATATTTAATTAATGCTGTAGAATAATCGGCATTATTGTTCTATAAAATCCCAGCCAGGCGGACAAATAATGTCGATTTAATAAATTGTAATAATTTCTAATAAAATATTTGGTTATTTCGCGATTTTAAGTAAAAATTGTTTGTCATTTCAAATTAAGAAGAATTTAAGAAAGGTATGTTTAAAAACATTATTGTATTTATTTTCTTATGAAAAAGTTATTTTTTAGGAGCTGAATATGGATCTACACTGATTTATTTCTCAAATTATATATCTTTTATTGTATATTTATAACATTTTATATTGTATGTTGAATAAAAATTACTATTGGGGGCTGGGTTATTACAATAATGTGTTAAATGTGTGTGAAAAGTGATAATTATGTGAAGAAAATGAATAAGGTAAGATATAATTTCCCTTCAAAAGGTACGTGGAACCTTCATTTTTATGAAATAAATCAAAAATCGTTTTCAAAATTCATAAGGTTCAATTCATATGGCTAAATAACGGGTTGCCAGGCGATTTTCGCCCTTATTGAAATTTTTAAAAAGTGTTCTCTCTAAGGGCCCTCCACGCCAATTTTTTTTTCGATTCTGTCAAATTCGTGCTCACGTTTATGAATTATTTTCTCAAAAATGACGCATCCAAAGTGCACCAAATTATAGACAAACGTTCTTTATACATTAAAGAAGGTGTCTATAAAGTTCCAATACGATCAGATCAGTAAAACATCGATAATTAATTGTTTTCGAAAAAGTGAACTTAACCAAAAATTTTCTAAGTGTTAGGAAATGAGAATTGGCAGATAGCTGTTTTTAAAGGTGGGAATTGATTATTTTAATGTTGTTTTGTGAAAATAATTGTTGCTAATGCCTCTGAATTGCAAAACAGCACGAAATACTGTAGGTACTTGGTTTTCGTTTTGAGCGTTTTCAGTATCTCAGAGTGTTTACATTACAATTAATGTTCTTATCGGTTTCTCGGAAATCAATTCTATTGAATGCACATCAATAATGCATGACCGGAACTTCTGGAGTTCGAAGAAAGGTCTTAGACAATTTTTTATACTGTTGAAATGGTGTTAACAAATGTTTGCACACTTAGAGTAACAAAAAATAAGAAACTTCGTTGCTAAATTTATATTATAAACTATACAGGCTGATTCACAACCTCGTGCATATATTTTAATGGCATATTCAACTATGACAATGGAGAAGTAGCACTGGTTTGTTGATTGTATAATGGATATCTGATTAACTATGAATAGAATAAAATTAAATTTTATTTAATTGTGCAATGGCAAGAATAGTAATTACATTTGAAAACAGTGGCCCAAAACTGTTTGATTTAAAAACTTGGAAACTAAAATTGCGATTTTTGAAAAAATCTTTCAGTTCCGTGACAAGTGAATTGAGCACTTAAGAGGCTCTTTCCACTCTTTTCCCCACTACTAGAGCTACCTGAAACCAGCCCGAAACTCGTACTTTGCCGCATCCTATAGCTATGCAGTCATATTGAAGTTGAAAAATACTGTAAAAGTGTTTTCGTTGCGAGTAAACTGTCAGATTATTATTGACTTCAGGATAATGTTTTTATAAACATTTAATAGAGAAAGAATGGATCTACAGATGTGCCTTTTTAAAATTTTAAAAATTAATTTCTATCATGAGATATAATTAAATGAGATATATATTAAATAGGGCGGTTTGCGCCATAAAAACCACATTATTGTCTTACAATTTATTATACATTTGTTATCAATTAAATATTAAATCGTATTTTAGATACATTTTGTATATATCTAAGTAAATATGAGCATTCACAGTGCTTGAAATAGTGTGAATGTTAGTATTTAATTATCGTATATAAATTTAGTTTTACGGTTTAAATTTATGTTTACGTTTAAGAAAGGTTAAATTCATCTTATTAAATACGAGCATCCACAGTGCTTAAAAGTAGGAACTGTGAATGTTCATATTTGGTTATATGAATTTAAACTGTCTTAAACGTATGCTTACATGATGGCTTGAAGATCTGAAGATGTTGATTACAAGTTGACTGTTGAAGTTGATGTTTTCCGAAGTCTGCTCAGATGAATGTTGAAGTTGTTGTCCAGTGAAATCTCTCGTTGTTGGTGTCAGGTGCAGAATATTCTTCTACGTCCTTCGAAGACTTCTAAAGTCATTGTCAAGTTGCCAGTCCACTTGTTCACATATTATATGCTCGAACACCTAGAAACCACAAATCATTTATTTACATTTAATAATTATTAAATATATTTCATTTATAGTTAATCAGATATCTATTATACAACCAATAATCTAGTGCTTTTTGCGAAAACTGTCCTTAAATTTAAGATATAAGTTGAGAACTAAATGTACGAAGTTGTGAATTATCCTGTATAAAGGATTTGTGGCAAAGGTGGGAATTGATTATTTTAATGTTGTTTTGTGAAAATAATTGTTTCTAATGCCGCTGAATTGCAAAACAGCACGAAATACTGCACTTTGGTTTTCGTTTTGAGCGTTTTCAGTATTTCAGAGTGTTTACATTACAATTAATGTTCTTATCGGTTTCTCGGCAATCAATTCTATTGAATGCACATCAATAATGCATGACCGGAACTTCTGGAGTTCGAAGAAAGGTCTTAGAGAACTTTTTACACTGTTGAAATGGTGTTAACAAATGTTTGCACACTTAAGAGTGACAAAAAATAAGAAACTTGGTTGCTAAATTTATATTATAAACTATACAGGCTGCTTCACAACTTAGTGCATATATTTTAATGCCATATTCAACTATGAAGAAGCACTCTGGATTGTTGATTGTATTATGGATATCTGATTAACTATGATTTATATCAAATAGATTTTTTTTGAATTAGTGTGAATGTTAGTATTTAATTATCGTATATAAATTTAGTTTTACGGTTTTCATTTATGTTTACGTTTAAGAAAGGTTAAATTCATCTTATTAAATACGAGCATCCACAGTGCTTAAAAGTGGGAACTGTGAATGTTCATATTTGGTTATATGAATTTAAACTGTCTTAAACGTATGCTTACATGATGGCTTGAAGATCTGAAGATGTTGATTACAAGTTGACTGTTGAAGTTGATGTTTTCCGAAGACTGCTCAGATGAATGTTGAAGTTGTTGTCCAGGGAAATCTCTCGTCGTTGATGTCAGGTGCAGAATATTTTTCTACGTCCTTCGAAGACTTCTAAAGTCATTGTCAAGTTGCCAGTTCATTTGTTCACATCTACATAATATGATATGCTCGAATACCTAGAAACCACAAATCATTTATTTACATTTGATAATTACTAAATAAATATTATTTTATACAGGAATATCTGCACAAATATTAAACCTGTGGGTTATTTTTCACCAACAACTACGACTATGAGTGAATCTAAAATAACTATTATATTTTGATTCAACCTTGTAACAGTAAACAGATTAATTAAGTTCCAAATTGGTTTGTAGAATTACATAATTATTCAATAACATGAAATAAATCATGTTCAATATGAAATTTTGAGTTAAAAATGTAAATAGTAATATCTGAAACAACTTACCTTCCATGTTCGGGGGCAGAGCACCTCGTGCTGCATTTTCAGGATGATGAAATGGTAATGGGCTGCTAATCTGTAACAAAATAAATATTTTCGTTATTACACAACTGCAAACATTTAAAATGCATCGCAAATCAATATGTACGTTTGCCAGAAATTATTACATCACGAACGAATGTTAATGTGCAATTGGCGTAAATAAATAATAAAAGAAAGACTGCTTACCTTAACTGTAGAAATAAATATTCTCATTATGTAATCTCATGTTTAAGATCATCATTTTCTTCAAAGATGATGTTAGAGACCCAGAATTTGTAGGTAATTCGAGTATTTTCTTTGAAATTGTCTCTTTTCTACATATAACAGCGTTTACCTGTAAATAAATCACTTATTTTAATACTTGAAGCGATGACCTCGGCTGGCATGAACTGATCATGGCATCCATTAACAGCAAATTAATAAGTTTACAACAACTTGTGGATCATTTTGTCGCAAACCAACATTATTTTTTGTCTAGGATACTCACATTTCTTATTTATCACTTGAAATTAAGCCACTTGTTATTTAAATACAAAGAACAAACTTCGAACATGCAATGGCGTCAGTTTCATTACATTGCATTAAAAATTGCACAACCAATATGGCGTTGAAAAAAATCAATAATTTGTTCATAAATCGTGAAATCAAACCGTGATTTCTGCCCTCTTTTGAATAAAGTAAGAACTACCTGGCTACGTTCCCAAGTTTTTATTAAGTTTTAAACGGTGTAGAGTTTAGATAGTTGTGTACTGAAAATTTCCCGTTTGCAACGTATTTCACAATGCTTTCACATGATAGAAGACGGATTTCTCAACAGCCGCTTAGTTTTGAAGTGTAGAGTATAACCTAATATTAGAGAATGTAATTTAGGAACGCAGCTTTGATTTTTGACAAGCGGATACGCAAATTTTAAATACGAGACGAAGTTATGTGGGAGAGAAAATTTAAATTATTAAACTACAAGAATACATACAAAAAATTGTCATCTGGTTAAAATAGCAGCTTGAAATGTTTGAAAATGTGATTATTAATAGTATTACGACTGAGGAATCCAATTATATTAAATAAAAATCGATATTTTTAATAAATAAGTGCATTCAATTAAAAATTTAGAAAAACATTATTTCTAAAACAGAAACAAGCAAGGAATCTAATTGTGTTAAATATAAAAAATATATATATAGTAACAAATTATTTATTTACCAAGTACCAAGATCTTTCAGGAACTGTTGAATATATTTCTATAGCTATATAAGAAATTAATAATGCACATAATTTAAAATTTAAACAAAGTATACCTATTTTGTTTATAAAGATAAAGTAGGTGTGAAACGGATAAATACTGTTTATAATTCAACGAATTTTTGTATATAGAATTAATAATTTGTTCAATTATTATTATATTTTATATAAATGTAATTAATCCTAACTAATTGGGATTGGTACTGTTTCTAGTAAGATTAAATACTAGAAAATAGATTGTAAGGTTGTTTCACACATAAAATGCATCATGACTACTTCTTTACAAGATTTCTACCAGTTTTAATCACATATTAAAGGTCAACTTTTGATTATGCATAGAATATGATGTGATTTTAACGATATAAGCTTAATATTGTATTTTCACTCTAGTCTATGGTTGTATATTAGAAGAACACGATGAAAAAATTATACCCTTATGCTATATTGTCTCAAAATGCAATGGGAAACCATTTAAATTTTTGTAACGCACGCTATTTCCCCATTTACAAAAATATTACAAATAACCAAAAATATATTTTGTATATTTATTCTATAAACTAAAAGGAGTCTATGTTTTTGTTGTGGTATTAATTGGTATCATTTTGAACCTATAAAATTGATAAACCATTTTACTTCTGGAGAATATTAATAACTTATACTGATTTAAGAAATAGTTTATTAACTTTACAGGATCTGGGAATAATATTCGGGTGCAATTTATTGGAATATAATAAATTATTTGTTCTAAATCTGTTGGTCTATTTTGAACTTCGCAACGAATAAATCATTAAATTAAAACAAAGTTCTGACCTATATGGATTCTTTCATAATCCTGGTTAGAATTGCTTGTCAAATAGCAACGGCGCTAAATTAAACCTTCAATAAGTCTTGGAAAAAAGAATTTCTAATTTATTCATAGCAAACGGTGAATTCAGAATCATGAAAGAATCCTTGTGTGAACAAGACTTAAAGAGTCATTGCGCTACTTCATATAAATAACCTTCTACGAAAGATTATCTGAATAACAACCATAAAAAACAACAAACTGCCAAATATCAAAGTAAAATAAATAAAAATTGAATTATCAAAATATTATGATGCAAGTGTATAAGTAAACTTTTAAAGTACATTCGACGGATTTTACGACACTAGTGCTTTAAAAGCACTTATACACTTGTATCATACGCTATTTTTATTACACCTGCATCCTATTTGCAAAATAGAGCTGGTAAACAGCATTTTGAATCATTTTATAAAGTAGTCTGCGTTTTTTAAACAGATATGCGTGTAATAAAAATGTAATTTTGTGATAAAAATAAAAACAAAAATAAATACCTTCTTATTTAGATAATCTAACGTTTGCTACACTCTTTAGGCTAAGAGAAAGGCTCAATTTCGGTGATGACGTCTAAAATGGACCTGGAGGTCGATAATCCACAGAGTTATCTCCAGGAGGCGCACACAGATGCGGTGAACATGTTACTCGTGCACCAGCTCCACAGATGCACTCCAGACAGTTCCCAGTCGCATGCGGAAGCATTTCTCCAATCTTATAAGATGTACCTACAAAAAAATACAATCAATACTCAAATTCATCAAAAAAATTCATATAGCTAGAGAGCCGTAATATAATATCGTGCCCGAAATGACTTTTTATATTAATTCAAGTCTTGCCTCCAAGAAAATGTTACATCCGGGGTATTTCAAACAGGACGCCATTTTAAACAAGTGTTTTAATCATGTACTAAGGACTTATTTTACTACTTCTGGTACTTGATGTACATAATAAGAAGCATTCAAAGAAATTATTTGCACTTTCGGGAGTAAGACTCTTTTTTACCTTCCGCTTACCTGTAAAGGAAGGTATTGGAATCATGCAAAAAATCGGGTTGTGAGTTTTAAGTGGATGAGCACGAATTAGGGTCCTTATAACTCATTTTTGATATTTTCTCGATGATGTCTGTATGTACAGTTTATTTTTTTGTGGTAGGCTTCACGTCATCATTCACATTCGTACGAATCAAATCAACAGTAGTGGGAGAAAATTTGGGCGTCACGTTTCTGTTCGGCCATACAGATGAAGCGATGTTGCTCTATCGCATTTTATGTCTTTAGTGAGAAAGAGATGCAGTTATTAGACAAACGTTGAATTTTAAGATAAGTAGGGTAGGCACGTGTAGGACGAATACAGCAGATATGATGTTCGTTAATTCTTAGTTCGGAAAATAATGACGTGAAGCCTACCACAAGAAAAATAAACTGTATGTGTGTGTGTGTGTGTGTGTGTGTGTGTGTGTGTGTGTGTGTGTGTGTGTGTGTGTGTGTGTGTGTGTGTGTGTGTGTGTATGTGTGTGGTCCGGGCCGATGCCGGATGTCGCATAACTCAAATACGAATTACCCAAAAATTTTGATATTTAGTATTTTACAATTGTATACGAATAGGAAGAGCTCATTAGATTTTGGTACAAATATCTTCACCGGAAGTGATATTTTTTGAAGATTGAAAAAGATAATTGTCAAAAATTTATATAAATTTGGATAAATATAGTATTTATTTATAATAAGATAAAGAAGCAAAGTTATTTGCAACTCACGTTATAAAAAAATTGTCTTTATCTGGTAGCATTAAAGAACTGCAGTAAAATTTAAAAAATAAATTTATCAGATAAAACGTTGAAATCTTGTAATCCATGTTCGGTTGATTTTTGTTTCTGCGTAAAAAATATTGACAGGTGAGACGGGTGACGCCATATAAGTCATAAGTCAGATATTAAATGTAGTAATTGAACGGAGGATGGCTTCAACACAGAAGAGTTTTCGTGTGAATGAATCTTTTGATTCAGGTGATACTAATTTCTTTGTTTGAATATTTTAGATTTTTATTTTTATTTTAAATGGGCACCGGATTGTACGTATACATTTCTGTTTAAAGTGTAGATATGGCGGAAGGTTGTGTGATGGCCACGTCAGATTTTTACTCTTTACTTTTCAGGACTAGGGTTCTTAATTTAATCCTAGGGGATTAATTTTCATATTTAATCCCGTTGTCAAGGAATTGAATAAATACGTACCTATTTGTTACAGAGTATCTATGGTAAAATATAAATATTTGGCATAAAGTTTACTGTCAAAATTACAAAATGTGTATTCTTTTAAACTAGTATTATGCATTTCTATGAGAGTGATGTGCAAAAAATAGCGTATATACCACAGGACTAATGTACCTTTAATCCCTCAGGTGCTTATTTCCTTCACCTTCGGCTCGTGAAATAAACTACACCATCAGGATTAAATCATGCACTTTAGTCCTCTAATATATTATATACTATTTGTTGAAGGCAAGACTTGACTATAATATAAAAAGCCATTTCTGGCCAGGAGTAAAATCAGGAACGATTTTATATACGGCTCTCTAGCTAATATACTAGGTGGCGCAAAAGTAATGCTTTCATTTTTGCAGCTGGCGTCTCATGTCATCGCGACTTTGACATTAATGAAGTAAACAGATATTCACATTTTCCACTTTCAAGCACTGAACGATCAAATTTAGTTAGATGTATTCAAACTTTTTTAACGTAAACATAAATCTAAACCTTAAAACTGAAAGCTTATGTGAATGACGTTTGATTCAGTTACTGCCTGGAAGTCGGGTGATTACTTTTGCGTCCACCTTGTATACTTTACGTACCCATAACAACACAAACGCTGGGTTCTGTGGTGCCCGTAGTTCTGTCAGTTCCTAAACTATTCTGAGTCGTTTCTTCAACAAAAGTCGTGTCCGTAGGGTCTTCAGATGTGGAAGAATTGTCATAAGTGCTCCAGGTGTCTTCTAGGTCACTTGATGTTAACGTTGAAGACGTTTCTGTGACTGAACGGTGTGTCTGGGTGCTTGAAGACGTCGGGTGAACCGTGGGTAGCTTCATCGGAAGGTTTAGATGCTCTAAGTGGTTGTCCAGGCCATTTGCTGCAAGAAAACATATTATAAACTGTTTAAATCATGTGTGAAGATTGAAAATATATCATAAAATAATAGTGTTTATACACAAGGTATTTAGGGAAAGATATATTACATTAGTTCTTATATAATTTGGTTTTATTTCTGCTTAAAGATTACAAAAAATACCCTAATTTGTACAAATAATTTGACGATCTCTAAGTAAAGCCGCATTCACAGTCCGAAATTAAAGTAATAAAGTAAAATAAACAGCTGATTTGTTCTACGACTCAAATTTCGATGAACATTTAAATGAATTTCTTTAAGTTGCAGTGATATGAATTACACCAAATTTCGGACTGTGAATGCGGCTTAAAGCCATGAATACTACTAAATACTAGTGTTAAAGCCATACACTTTATAAAACGTAATTATGTACACAGTGGAACATGTTTAGCACATTGTTGACAGTCTTATGCCCTCCTCACTCAAGGATTCTTTCACATCCTTCTAAATTTTGAAGAAAATAATCTTGGTGAGAATCAAATACCGGCGCCGCTAAAATCTTCAATGAGTCTCGGAAAAGAAGAATTTCTAATTCATTGAAGCCTCATTCATATATTTAAGCATTTAGTTTTAAGATTTACATTTATGTTAACGTTTAAGAAAGTTTAAATACATATAACTAAATATGAGCATTCACAGTGCTTGAGAACACTGTGAATGTTCGTATTTAGTTACATGAATTTAAAGATTCAGTCCCACAAGCATTTAGTTTTAAGGTTTACATTTATGTTTACGTTAAGAAAGTTTGTATACATCTAACTAAATATGAGCGTTCACAGCGCTTGCAAGCGGGAACTGTGAATGTTCGTATTTATTTATATGAATTTAAACTTTCTTAAATGTAAACCACAAAATTAAATGCGTATGTGAATGAGGCCCAAAATTTCTTAACGTTAAATAAGGCTTAATCATATAATTAAATACAAGCATTCACACGTGTCACTTTTAAGCACTGTGAACGTTCGTAAGTATTCAAACTAAACGTAAACATATATGAACAGTGAAAGAATTTACATAGAATCCGTGTGTTAACAGGGCTTTACACTACAAATAATGATATGTATAGTTCTTCTAAACTAGAGCATACAGAACTACAGACTTGGAACAATGTACTAAATATTTTTAAACACAAACTAACCCAAACTACGAAAAACAAACCGGATTTCCTACCAAATTTGCAAGAAATGAATCAGAATATTATCTAATGACTTTTATTAGGTGTCATTGATGTTATCCAATCTGCAAATTTGTTGAAATCCCCCAAGGATGAGAATAAAACGCTGGACAGCCCTGATCGCAGAAACGCGCTGATCTGCGAAGAAATGCACAGGTGGAAGTAAGATTTCCCATCTTGAGTCCCACATACTCTAATTGAACTGAACTAAGAAATATAAAAGAGAGTGAAGATAACTAAGACGGATCATTCCCTTATTTATTCCTTCCTGGAAACTTTTATAAATAATCTTCACTGGATTTCCAACTTTATCATAAATAAAGAAACTATACTCTTTTCATCATCAGTGCATTTGTTTGCAGATCAGAGCGTTTCAGCGGTCAAAGTTGCTGAGAGTTTCATCCTCAAACTAAGTGTCATCTACTCCACAACCAAAACTCTCTGTGTTAGAAGAAGGAAGGATGATAAGACATTAAATAAAAGGTAAAAATGTTTCACCGCATGGGCTGAAGGGCCTCCGGTCCTTGCAGGGGCCGTCGGACTCCGGGGGGCACTCTTGCCACCAGCAGAACATCTCCCCATCGAGGCAGAGGCAGAACAAGAACTTAACACTGCGCTAAACTGACGAGGGCCTGACAGAGGATCCACAAAGCACCAAAGTTTACTTGGACTGCAGAATAGTTTGATCATAGTTTAGATTTCGTACCTTTGAATTGTAACATAATGAATTTCCGTGTGTTCCACATGTATTTCATGTTATATTTATCTACGATCATTGAATACATGCATTATGTAAGGTAAATACACTATTGTATTATGAATAGATTATTCAACACAATTGTCATTTGTCAGCACTGCAAAATGTGAGGTTAGATCAACATTTTAATGAATACAAATTTGTAAAGAAATGTTTATTTAAAAAGTCGTATTTGACTCGCAAATAATGGCAATAATTAACTCGGATGATTATACACTCACCTTGGCTCGTATCGTAAATTTATACTCGCGTATTAATAGCTATCATTATAAACTCATTGCATAATATACCTACAAAATTATGAGATTCACAGCTTATTATTTTTACAAACGAAAGTTTAACTTGGACTGCCGAATAGTTTGCTGGTAGTTTGAATGCGTACCTTTTTTTCCAAGACATATCAATTTAGCAGCGCCGGTAAATGATAGGCGATTCTCACCAGGGCAATAAAAGAATCTTCAAAGAATCCTTGTGTGAACAGGGCATAATGTAACGTAATGAATTGCCGGGTGTTCCACTTGTGTTGTCATCTTATATTTATAAAATTCACAGCTTATTATTGTTATTGTTACCAACGATAGTTTAACTTTGGGCTGCTAAATAGTTTGCTTGTAGTTTAGACTGCGTACCTTTAGAATGTAACATAATAAATTTCCATCTGTTCCACGTATATTTCACATAATATTCACTGATCACTGTTTATTATTGTTTACAAACCAGCCATTTTATCACCTGTTGTTCTGTTCAACAACTTCAACAAGCTAAATGACGCCGTTTTCAAAGGGAACATGTAATTCTGCAGAATTTTATACAAAAAATAAAATAAGCTTTTGGCAAAAATAAATATATCGTTAATTGCGTAAAATTACGCTGATTAAGAATCCGCAAACGGATTTTAATTTGCATTAACTGTTTACGAAAAATAAATTTTTCTATATTATTTTCTGCAGTATGACTTGTTGTTCCATCTCGTTCTATTCTCTTTCTAACACTCACCCATTTTGATTGGTCGAGTGACATCACTGGATCGTGAAATGATTGGTTCAGTGACATCGCTGGATCATGAAATGATTGGCTGATTAATTAAAGAAGCGTGGCAAATTTGAACGGTTTTAACTACAATGTAAAACAAATACGACGATACTAAATTTTTGATTTTGGTAGTTGAAGCTAAATAATCGATTAAAAACTAATGGAATTTACATGAACTAACTAAATTTAGATGACACATAAGTTTTTTTCTCGTGGAAATTGCTTCAGACAGTCAAAAAATGTATTTAAAGTTGGCGAGCTCGATAGGTGGTTATAAAGTGGAACTTGTAATCGTAATATTGGTTACACCAGGGGCCCTACATTAATTAAAATTGATATCTGGGGAGTGTATCCATAGATTTACATCATATTAACATTAACAGGGTACTCTGTGTACTTTAAAGGGTAAGTACTCTAGCAGTTTTATAAGAAAATATTAATTTCTGACTTAATTATAGGGCCCACCGTTTTGAAAATGTGGCTTCTGTTACAAAAACATACGAGGAATCGAATGGTGTCCAGTTCAGATTGCTGTCTTTAACCGTTTTTGAAATTCAGCATAACCCTTTGAGGACGGTATAAATTTTTTTTTAAACAAAAGTTTTTTATTATGAAAAACTATTTATTAGATACAAAATAACACGTTTTTTACAAAAATTAAAAAATAAATATTTATAATAAACGAGGGAGGAGGTGGTTAGATGAAATAACCACTAGGAACCTTGTTGTTCTATTTTATGATGTACAGTTTTGTTTTATTTGGTGTGAAACATTAAAAAACAGTTTCTTTTATCATTTATACAAAGACCAACATTACATGTGGAACGTTTCCACAAGGTTCTATGTGATTCCTCTTTAGAACTACACTGAGCACACCGTAGAAACGTTGATCGCGTAGGCATATGGGCGTTTGTATCATAGCGTAATTCAAAAAATATCACTTCCGGTGAAGATATTTGTACCAAAATGTAATGAGCTCTTCCAATTTATATACAAACGTTAAATACCAAATATAAAAATTATTGGGTAATTCGTATTTGAGTTATCCGACATACAGAAATTCGACCCTGGCCACATACCTACACACACACACACACACATACATACATACAGACATCATCATGAAACTATCAAAAATGAGTTGTAAGGACGCTAATTCGTGCTCATCATCTTAAAACTCACACAATCCGATGTTTAGCATGATTCCAATACCTCCCTTACAGGTAAGCGGGAGGTAGAAAAAGTGTTAGTATGTTCCTAGTGGTTAGCGTATAAAACCGCATAAATAAATTGCCCATAAATAAATATTATGAATAAATATAATGAAATATTTAGTGAATAATGCAAATATATACTTATATGTAATAATATAACCAACAATTACCTGCCATTGTGTGCAGAGTTCGGTAAAACACAATAAAATAACACAGGTAAAAACGTAACCTCAAAAACTGAACACTATTATGCTTAATCCACAGAGCAAGAAGTGATGGAAGTGAACACAATCGCGTTTCTGTATAGGCAACAATATATGCAACCATGTGTACATAGGGGTTTCGCTGCAACACCGACAGGAAAATAAAGAAAAAATATATTATGTGTGGTTACCTCAGGTGACCGGTAGTCCTCAAAGGGATAATCAAGTCAAGAATTTAACCTAAAAAATTAACCTGTTTTACAAAATAATTAATTCTGATTAAAATATGGAGCCCAGCATTTTGAAAATATGGTTTATAGTAGAAAAAAGTGCGAGGAATCGAATGATGCTACGCTCAGATCGGTGTCTTTCACCGTTCACGAAATACAGCCCATTATAATAAAAATGTGGTGTCAAATATTGCTCTTTTTAAGAAAATAATTTTCTGGCTAAATTAAAGGTCTCTACAATTTATGTCACACCTCAAGAAATATGAAAACCGGAACAAAACCGAACCCTATAAAGTGAACTGCGAACCGAACCTGGACAGTTATTATGTGCAGTTCGATTCCCTGTTTTCTTAAAAAAATTCCAGTTAAAATATCAGGAATTATTTAAAAGTCCAGTAATTAATTTAATCCAGTTATTTAAAAAAAAAGCCATTATTTCTATGAAAGTCCAATATCAATATGAAAATTCAAAGATTATAAATTATTGTGTTAAATAATGGACTCATAATACAATAGTGTTTAATTATGAACTCGTAATACAATAGTGTATTATGGAGGGATTTATCTTACTACAGTTACGTATATAATAAATGTATTATTGAATGGTCGTAGATATAATCAATTTTTTGAACTTCTGAACAATTCTTTTTGATACGCATGTACATGAAATATAATAAATATACAGGATATTTACTGTGTGTGCGGTTACTATTTGCAAACTCAGTCATGGTTGTTCGTAGATGTATAGATTCGAACTAGAATTGTTAGTAATTTCCGAAATTAAAATACATATTATTATATATTGTGCCTCTTACACAATTTGTGTGTGGCAGCCTCACATTGCAACTCATTCAAATATTTTTTGCAGAGTTACTACGCATTAGTAGTCCGCGGCCGTATGAAACCAGGAGAATCAGTTCTAATCCACGCTGGTACGGGCGGTGTGGGTGAAGCAGCAATCGCAATCGCTCTTCACATGGGGTGCACCGTCTTCACAACAGTCGGCACCCAAGCCAAACGAGACTTCATCAAGAAAAGATTCCCTCAGCTAACAGACAAACACATCGGCAACTCGCGAGATACAAGCTTCGAACAATTAGTTCTGCAACAAACGAAAGGACAAGGAGTGGATTTAGTCCTTAACTCTTTGGCAGAAGAAAAGCTTCAAGCTTCTGTCAGATGTCTAGCTAAACATGGCAGGTTCCTAGAAATCGGCAAAGTTGATTTCTCCAACAATAACCCACTAGGAATGGCGTTCTTCTTGAAAAACATCACCTTCCATGGAATTCTCCTAGACGCATTGTTCGATGCCAACAATGACGACAAGAAAGAAGTACTTCGGTTAGTAACAGAAGGTATTGGAACCGGTGCTGTGATACCTCTTCCAGCCACAGTGTTCTCAGAAAACCAAGTGGAACAATCGTTCCGATTCATCGCTACCGGTAAACACATCGGTAAAGTTGTTCTCAAAATCAGGGATGAAGAAAGTCGTAAGACACAAAAGCCAACAATGAAGGTTGTGTCTGCAATTCCGAGAACTTATATGGACCAAGATAAGACCTACGTTCTTGTTGGTGGTCTTAGAGGTTTCGGGCTCGAATTTGCGAATTGGTTGATCACCAGAGGGGCCAAAAAAATAGTGCTTACCTCCCGCAACGGTATTCGAACCGGATATCAATCATTATGCGTCCGAAGGTGGCGCGAAATGGGTGTCACAGTTGCAATTGATACTTCTGACGTCACTTCTGAATCTGGTGCCAAAAAACTGCTTCAAGGAGCTAAGAAAATTGGTCCAGTAGGAGGTATAATCAATTTAGCTGCTGTTTTACGCGACGCGATGATGGAAAACCAATCAGAAGCTGATTTCAAAACTGTCTGCCGCCCAAAAATCGATGGCACCAAAAACTTAGATGTTGCTTCAAGGCTTTTATGTCCTCATTTGGATTACTTTATTGTGTTTTCAAGTGTTTCTTGTGGGCGAGGCAACCCCGGCCAAGTAAACTACGGGTTTGCCAACTCTGCAATGGAGAGAATTTGCGAAGCGAGGCAATCTGCAGGTTTGCCAGGTCTAGCAATCCAATGGGGCGCAATTGGCGATGTAGGGCTCATTTTAGAAACCATGGGAGGTAACGACACTGAAGTTGGAGGCACCCTACCTCAGAGAATGTCGTCTTGCTTGCAAACTATTGACAACTTCATGCAACAACCCCACGCTGTTTTGGCCAGCATGGTCTTGGCAGAAAAGTACCGCAGCACTGACACCAACAACGTCAGTTTGACAGATGCCATTGCCAACATCTTGGGGATAAAAGACACTAAGACCATTCAGACTACTGTGACATTAGCTGATTTAGGTATGGACTCCATTATGGGCGCGGAAATCAAACAAACTTTAGAGCGGAACTACGATTTGGTTTTAAGCGCGCAGGAAATTCGCGCGTTGACGTTTGGACGTTTGACAGATTTGAGTTCCGGGGCTGCGCCTGCGCAAACATCAGGAAAAGTCGATAACACGCAGCTAAATTTCAATTGGAAGGAAATTATGCCGTCGAAATCTATTATTAAAATGAAGAGCAAGTCTACCAACATTAAAGCAGTTCCACTATTTGTCGTGCACCCCATTGAAGGAGTGGTCAACGCCTTGGAAGACCTCTCCAAAGAGGTTAAAGTACCAGTTTACGGTCTTCAGTGTACTGCATCAGCGCCTACTAATACAATAAGCGAATTGGCTAAGTTTTACGTTGAGCAAATGAGGCCTGTACAGCCCAAACGGCCGTACACCATCTGCGGGTACAGCTTTGGGGCTTGCGTGGCGTTTGAAATGGCAGTGCAACTGGAAAAACTCAAAGAAAAGGTCAATTTGGTACTTCTAGATGGGTCGCCCGGGTATGTGGCTACCCATACTGGCAAAAAGGACACAACTGGAGATGACAATTCGGACCAGAGTGAAGCCCTGACTTACTTCATTTTGCAGTTTAAGGACATCGATCAAATTAAGGTAAATTAAAGTAAAATGCGCGATTTTTAAAACCAAGGCTCATTTTATGAGACTATTAATAAGCATACAAATTTTTATAATTTTCCTGCGAGTGGTTGAATTCCACTATAATAACATCTACCATCCTGTAATAGACGAATCCATAAAAATGAATTTGTCAGAGGGCAGCTGTCAAAATGGTGTTTTATATTTATTTTAAATGTACCATGAAAAAATTATTTGAACTACATTTTGACAGAAACTGTTCTAAATTGTATCGAAAATATGCAAAAGTGAGGATGGAATAGTAGGTTGCCCCCCTGGCTATAACGTCATTCTATATTTCTCTATTAAAAGAGTGAAATAAAGACCATTGCGTGAAATAATGAAATTCATGACCTAACGTAAATTAGTGAAATAAAATAGAAAAAATTATAAATAAGTCTTATGACTCAAGTTCACAGCTTCGAAAATAACACGTATTTTACGGAATTATGCAAGCAATACTTCTCCTAGTTTTTAATTCACAAAGAGACAGATTTAACAATTTTTCCCAGTCTCTCTAATAGAATAGGAAGAGGAAAGAATTTTTTTGATTCAGTCACTTTATTAAAAAATAAATTTTAAAATTTTATTACTGACTCAGCTACCATAAGTGCAATTTTTGTTTATTGTAACGTTTTTTATTTATTAATTATTTATTTCATTATGTTTTGTCAACTATTTATCTTGTTATTTATTATGTGTTACCTAAATTTATTTTTATTTTTATTTGACCGCTAGCACTTAGTCTTATAAGCAGTAACAGTCATGAATGTCTTGATACAATTTTTTAAGACGAGGATAAATTAATAATAATTATTTATTTTATTTACAGACGGTTCAAGAACTTATGTCAATCAAAAACTGGGAATCCAAACTATCGCGCACAGCTGAAATCTTACACGGGGTGACACCATTTGCACCTGATCAACTTAAGTTAGCAGCCTCAAGCTTCTTCTATAAGCTAGTAGCAGCTGACCAGTATAAGCCCGGCACCAAATTTTCAGGAGATGTTATTTTACTAAAAGCTAAGGACAACTACGTCAAACTTGGAGACGATTATGGACTAACCGCGGTAAGTAATTAATAATATTAATTAACAAGCGTTTAACCATGGCAATCACTCATCAAGACGATTGTCTTGTATATTACATACAAATTTAGTAAATATTTCAAGTTTCTATTGTAAAAAGAATTCAAAAATAGAGCGGCGGTGTCATTGCGATTTTCTTATCGAATATGCACTCGTGCATTCATTCATGTCCAGGAAATTTTTATCGTGCATTCCAACAACGTAATTAGTTCTCGTGTACCACTCGAGCTAATTAAGACGTTGTTGGAAAGCACTCAAAAACATTTCCGGAAAGAATTAATGCACATGTGATATTATAAGTGAAAACAATTATTTTAAAATATCTTCCAAATTTTTGATACTTTCGGTCATTTACCGAGGAAGTTAAGCTACGTTTTTACTGAATTCCTAAAATACTCTCGATTTTACTTTTTTTTCATTCCACTCTTTTCCCCACTACTAGGGCTACCCGAAACTCGTACTTTGCCGCATCCTAACTATGCAATGTCATTTTGAAGTTGAAAAATACTGCAAAAGTGTTTTCGTTGCGAGTAAACTGTCAGATTATTATTGACTTCAGGATAATGTTTTTATAAACATAAAATAGATAAAAAATGGATCTACAGATGTGCCTTTTTAAAATTTTATAAATTAATTTCTATCATGAGATATAACCGTGTAAAGTTTGCATGAAATAGGAATTTTTTTCGGAATTTTTATATTCATGTACAATTTTTTAATCAAAATTTTAAAAAGGCACATCTGTAGATCCATTATTCCTATATTAAATCCTTGCTGAAATAAAATTATATCATTCTTGTACTGGCCACAAAACACTCGCTACGTTAGTACATTTTATGCTGGATTTTAGGTAGTAGACGGGCCTCTTAATGACAGTTTATATTTTTTTCAGATGTGCAAACAAAAAGTGTCAATCCAAGAACTTGACGGCAATCACAGAAGCATCTTAACAGGTTCAACAGCCAACAAAATAGCAGGCATAATCCACAACGTTTTGAAAGTTTAACGGCTTAATCTTTAATTTGTAAGCATTCTCCATGACATATACATTCCTATGGTTCCTGCCATTTCATCACTCGTGTGATAATGTTAGCATTATGGGTTATCGATAGGTAATTTTGTAAATAGATGATATTTGTGAGATAAATGTACATATAAGTTATAGAATCAAAATGTATGTTTTATATTGTTTTCTACTTTTGGGATTTGTAACCAAAGATTGTTTTGAGATTTTAATCTGTAGTTAGTGTGAGTATATTTAGTTCTTGTTATTTATTTGGGGCCCTAGTGATGACACAGAAAGTGTTGCTTCTTTACTGTGACATCGTTACAGTCTTGTACAAGATAATCTTAAGTATTTAATAAATAAAATAGTTCAAATAATAACTTATGTTACTTATTTATCTTAAAGACGATCCTCTACCGCGCCAGAAAACAACCAAAATATGAATTTCACGCGCCACTCCACAGCGTTTATTGTTTTGTTAAATATAATAATCTAAAGATATTGTTAAAGATAAAAGTACAATCTACAAAATGCAAGATGCAGAATTTTAAAATTAAAAACACTAACTATACATTTTTCTAAAACTTCGAGACTTGCATACGTCATCAAGTTTTAGCTAACCGGAAAAGTAAAACAAAAATATACGTATTCTATAATTTTGTATGCAGAATAGCATATTAAAAAATCAAAGAAAATTATTTCAAATTAATGCTAATTAAAGTAAATTGTTTCTTTAATTAGCACTAATTTATTAAATGATTATTTTACACACGTCATTTCTGGCCAATAAGAATGCATAACTTTTTCGAAGAGGGTAGTTTTTCAGCGAAAAATTTGATAAAACCACAGTAGGGTAACCATGGTTACATTTTGTTTATTAAATGTTTTTAATGTTGCAAACGTCGTTCGTGAAATAATCAAGCAAATATAATTCGAGTCATAAATTTAATTGGTAAAATTTACGAATAGTTCTGCGTAGAAACGGACAAACGAGTGTCAAAATTGACATATTTAAATCACGACAGCGAAGCTGGAGTGATTTAAGAGTCAATTTTGACCCGAGTTGTCGTTTCTACGCAGGAATTATGAATAAATTTTACCGATAAATTTATGGCTCTTATTATATTACTTATGAAAAAATTAACAGTTTACTCGCAACGAAAACAGTATTTTTCAACTTCAAAATGACATTGTATAGCTAAGATGCGGCAAAGTACGAGTTTCGGGCTGGTTTCAGGCAGCCGTAGTAGTGTGGAAAAGAGTGGAATAGAAAAAAATTAAAATCGAGAGTATTCCAGGAATTCGCAAAAAACGTAATTCTAACTGTACTTATCGTAAAACAAAAAACGAATCAAATACAATATTCTACAAATGTATACATGTGTGTAAACTGTAAATTGTATGTACATCTGAAAAAGTACAACCTTTAGCTTTAATTCATTTTGTCTAATCGAATTGACAGTTCGCCTGGCTGGGATTTAAACAACTGTCAAGTCGAAAATGTTATAGTAATATTTTGTCTGAAACAGGAGCCCAATTCTGTTTCTCAACAAAATAAACTACAACATTGACTGAGTAAGAAGTTGTACTCTCAGATGTGTTAGAAACTGTACAACATTTCTGTTTTACTCTTCATATTGTTAGACCTTTTTGTATTTGAATCGGAAAATAATAACATTAATGCTTTCGTAGTTCTGTTTCTTATTTCTTGTAAGATAAGTACAAATCATATTCTTGTATCATTGAATCTAAAACAAATAATTAATAATTTGGGCATCACACAGCAACAACTTGCTCCTGAGTGATGCCGGCTCGAGTCTCGAACCCGAGACTCTGAGGTGGGAGTCGAACCCGTGTGGAGTCGTTGGTTCCGGCTCCTGGTGATGTCAGGAATCGGTTGAGCCCTGTCACCACGTCAAGGTCACCCCACGAGACAGGGAACCCCTCGCCAGTCATCTGAACCGCGACGACTAACAAAGGGCCGCCCTAGCCCTGGCGACAGACTAGGGCGCCTACCCGACGATAGCAAAATTTAAATTTTGATTTAAATAGTCCGAAAATTATAACGAAGATTTATTTGCGCTTTATGCTCGAGCTACGTCAAACCAAAACGCGGAAGACTGTAGAGTGCCCGATGATCCCAGTAGACAGGGGCCCCTGTGGTCAACCTGAAACAAAAAGCAAAGTTGTGGCTGCTGCCACCAAATTAGTACTGTGACGACAAATCTTCAATCTTCTAACTCAATTCACATTAGTCAATTTGACCCGAATAATTTACTATCACCCGACCAGGACTATTCGTGTCAAATATACTACGATTATTTATTTTGCATCTTGCACGAGCGGGCAACTCAGCCTTTCAGCAAAATAAAGACCGTAGCTGACATCATATGAAGACGAGCTTGACGTGTTCTCTCCAGTGCATGTTAATGAAAGGTACCTGAAACATTAAACAAACCGGCGATTAATAATAAATTACATGTATTTCATTTTCTTCAATCTTCTTCGATCCATGAAGAATGTCAAACTCAATTCACATTAGTCAATTTGACCCGAATAATTTACTATCACCCAACCAGGACTTTAGAATTATTCGTGTCAAATATACTACGATTATTTATTTTGCATCTTGCACGAGCGGGCAACTCAGCCTTTCAGCAAAATAAAGACCGTAGCTGACATCATATGAAGATGAGCTTGACGTGTTCTCTCCAGTGCATGTTAATGAAAGGTACCTGAAACATTAAACAAACCGGCGATTAATAATAAATTACATGTATTTCATTTTCTTCAATCTTCTTCGATCCATGAAGAATGTCAAACTCAATTCACATTAGTCAATTTGACCCGAATAATTTACTATCACCCAACCAGGACTTTAGAATTATTCGTGTCAAATATACTACGATTATTTATTTTGCATCTTGCACGAGCGGGCAACTCAGCCTTTCAGCAAAATAAAGACCGTAGCTGACATCATATGAAGATGAGCTTGACGTGTTCTCGCCAGTGCATGTTAATGAAAGGTATCTGAAACATTAAACAAACCGGCGATTAATAATAAATTACATGTATTTCATTTTCTTCAATCTTCTTCGATCCATGAAGAATGTCAAACTCAATTCACATTAGTCAATTTGACCCGAATAATTTACTATCACCCAACCAGGACTTTAGAATTATTCGTGTCAAATATACTACGATTATTTATTTTGCATCTTGCACGAGCGGGCAACTCAGCTTTTCAGCAAAATAAAGACCGTAGCTGACATCATATGAAGATGAGCTTGACGTGTTCTCTCCAGTGCATGTTAATGAAAGGTACCTGAAACATTAAACAAACCGGCGATTAATAATAAATTACATGTATTTCATTTTCTTCAATCTTCTTCGATCCATGAAGAATGTCAAACTCAATTCACATTAGTCAATTTGACCCGAATAATTTACTATCACCCAACCAGGACTTTAGAATTATTCGTGTCAAATATACTACGATTATTTATTTTGCATCTTGCACGAGCGGGCAACTCAGCTTTTCAGCAAAATAAAGACCGTAGCTGACATCATATGAAGATGAGCTTGACGTGTTCTCTCCAGTGCATGTTAATGAAAGGTACCTGAAACATTAAACAAACCGGCGATTAATAATAAATTACATGTATTTCATTTTCTTCAATCTTCTTCGATCCATGAAGAATGTCAAACTCAATTCACATTAGTCAATTTGACCCGAATAATTTACTATCACCCAACCAGGACTTTAGAATTATTCGTGTCAAATATACTACGATTATTTATTTTGCATCTTGCACGAGCGGGCAACTCAGCCTTTCAGCAAAATAAAGACCGTAGCTGACATCATATGAAGATGAGCTTGACGTGTTCTCGCCAGTGCATGTTAATGAAAGGTACCTGAAACATTAAACAAACCGGCGATTAATAATAAATTACATGTATTTCATTTTCTTCAATCTTCTTCGATCCATGAAGAATGTCAAACTCAATTCACATTAGTCAATTTGACCCGAATAATTTACTATCACCCAACCAGGACTTTAGAATTATTCGTGTCAAATATACTACGATTATTTATTTTGCATCTTGCACGAGCGGGCAACTCAGCTTTTCAGCAAAATAAAGACCGTAGCTGACATCATATGAAGATGAGCTTGACGTGTTCTCTCCAGTGCATGTTAATGAAAGGTACCTGAAACATTAAACAAACCGGCGATTAATAATAAATTACATGTATTTCATTTTCTTCAATCTTCTTCGATCCATGAAGAATGTCAAACTCAATTCACATTAGTCAATTTGACCCGAATAATTTACTATCACCCAACCAGGACTTTAGAATTATTCGTGTCAAATATACTACGATTATTTATTTTGCATCTTGCACGAGCGGGCAACTCAGCTTTTCAGCAAAATAAAGACCGTAGCTGACATCATATGAAGATGAGCTTGACGTGTTCTCTCCAGTGCATGTTAATGAAAGGTACCTGAAACATTAAACAAACCGGCGATTAATAATAAATTACATGTATTTCATTTTCTTCAATCTTCTTCGATCCATGAAGAATGTCAAACTCAATTCACATTAGTCAATTTGACCCGAATAATTTACTATCACCCAACCAGGACTTTAGAATTATTCGTGTCAAATATACTACGATTATTTATTTTGCATCTTGCACGAGCGGGCAACTCAGCTTTTCAGCAAAATAAAGACCGTAGCTGACATCATATGAAGATGAGCTTGACGTGTTCTCTCCAGTGCATGTTAATGAAAGGTACCTGAAACATTAAACAAACCGGCGATTAATAATAAATTACATGTATTTCATTTTCTTCAATCTTCTTCGATCCATGAAGAATGTCAAACTCAATTCACATTAGTCAATTTGACCCGAATAATTTACTATCACCCAACCAGGACTTTAGAATTATTCGTGTCAAATATACTACGATTATTTATTTTGCATCTTGCACGAGCGGGCAACTCAGCCTTTCAGCAAAATAAAGACCGTAGCTGACATCATATGAAGATGAGCTTGACGTGTTCTCTCCAGTGCATGTTAATGAAAGGTACCTGAAACATTAAACAAACCGGCGATTAATAATAAATTACATGTATTTCATTTTCTTCAATCTTCTATAAGGGCCGTTCGCATGAAGAAGGCCAAACTCAATCCATATTTTGTCAGTTTGACACTGAGTAGTTCACCTAGCTAGGATTTAAGGAACTACTAGTGTTAAACACACTACAGTATTTATTTTGTATCAGGGCAGGTGATCAGTCTGCCCTTTTACAAAACAAAATACCATAGCTGACGTCATATGGAGAGGCCAGGTCTCACGGAATAACCTAAAACAAATAAACAGTAATGGGTTAGCGAAGAAATATTTATTTGTCGCTCGGTATAAATTCAGCATCTTCTTATAATTTTCCTTGTCACGTTTTTGAAAGTAAATAATGTTTTAACTTGATCCTACATGTAATGACGCTCATTTCATACTCTGAGTCATCGTGTGTGCGGTTATAAACTGTTAGTTCACTCGTGGTTGTTAGTGGAGAGTATACCACAGGATATGTTCCTAAAGTTAAACTTGTTATCTATTAATGTAATTCAAGTTGTATCCTAAAACAAAAACTGAATGCAGTAAAATATTCAGTAAATGTATGAGTGTAAACTGTAGCATGTATGTACATCTTAAAAAGTACAACCTCTAACTCATTTTGTCTAATCGAATTGACAGTTCGCCTGGCTGGGATTTAAACAACTGTCAAGTCGAAAATGTTATAGTAATATTTTGTCAAGAAACAGGGGCCCAATTCCTATTTCTCAACAAAATAAACTACAACATTGACTGAGTAAGAAGTTATACTTTAAGACGTGTAAATGTATTAAAGGATGTGTTAGTAAGTGTTAAAAAAAGCCTGATTAACTCTTCATATTATTAGTAGGTAGGTACTTGGTATTTGAATCGAAAATAATAACATTAAAGCGTTCATAATTCGGTTTCTTTATTTCTTGCAAGCTAAGTACATATTATATTCTTGTATCATTGAATCTAAAACAAATAAATAATTAATACATCATGTTGTCAATTGGGCAGCACACAGCAACAAGTTGCTCCTGTGTGATGCCGGCTCGAGTCTCGAACCCGAGACTCTGAGGTGGGAGTCGAACCCGTGTGGAGTTGTTAGTTCCGGCTCCTGGTGATGTCAGGAACCGGTTGAGCCCTGTCACCACGTCAAGGTCACCCCACGAGACAGGGAACCCCTCGCCAGTCATCTGAACCGCGACGACTAACAAAGGGCCGCCCTAGCCCTGGCGACAGACTAGGGCGCCTACCCGACGATAGCTAAATTTAAATTTTGATTTAAATAGTCCGAAAATTATAACGAAGATTTATTTGCGCTTTATGCTCGAGCTACGTCAAACCAAAACGCGGAAGACTGTAGAGTGCCCGATGATCCCAGTAGACAGGGGCCCCTGTGGTCAACCTGAAACAAAAAGCAAAGTTGTGGCTGCTGCCACCAAATTAGTACTGTGACGACAAATCTTCTAACTCAATTCACATTAGTCAATTTGACCCGAATAATTTACTATCACCCAACCAGGACTTTAGAATTATTCGTGTCAAATATACTACGATTATTTATTTTGCATCTTGCACGAGCGGGCAACTCAGCCTTTCAGCAAAATAAAGACCGTAGCTGACATCATATGAAGATGAGCTTGACGTGTTCTCTCCAGTGCATGTTAATGAAAGGTACCTGAAACATTAAACAAACCGGCGATTAATAATAAATTACATGTATTTCATTTTCTTCAATCTTCTTCGATCCATGAAGAATGTCAAACTCAATTCACATTAGTCAATTTGACCCGAATAATTTACTATCACCCAACCAGGACTTTAGAATTATTCGTGTCAAATATACTACGATTATTTATTTTGCATCTTGCACGAGCGGGCAACTCAGCCTTTCAGCAAAATAAAGACCGTAGCTGACATCATATGAAGATGAGCTTGACGTGTTCTCTCCAGTGCATGTTAATGAAAGGTACCTGAAACATTAAACAAACCGGCGATTAATAATAAATTACATGTATTTCATTTTCTTCAATCTTCTATAAGGGCCGTTCGCATGAAGAAGGCCAAACTCAATCCATATTTTGTCAGTTTGACACTGAGTAGTTCACCTAGCTAGGATTTAAGGAACTACTAGTGTTAAACACACTACAGTATTTATTTTGTATCAGGGCAGGTGATCAGTCTGCCCTTTTACAAAACAAAATACCATAGCTGACGTCATATGGAGAGGCCAGGTCTCACGGAATAACCTAAAACAAATAAACAGTAATGGGTTAGCGAAGAAATATTTATTTGTCGCTCGGTATAAATTCAGCATCTTCTTATAATTTTCCTTGTCACGTTTTTGAAAGTAAATAATGTTTTAACTTGATCCTACATGTAATGACGCTCATTTCATACTCTGAGTCATCGTGTGTGCGGTTATAAACTGTTAGTTCACTCGTGGTTGTTAGTGGAGAGTATACCACAGGATATGTTCCTAAAGTTAAACTTGTTATCTATTAATGTAATTCAAGTTGTATCCTAAAACAAAAACTGAATGCAGTAAAATATTCAGTAAATGTATGAGTGTAAACTGTAGCATGTATGTACATCTTAAAAAGTACAACCTCTAACTCATTTTGTCTAATCGAATTGACAGTTCGCCTGGCTGGGATTTAAACAACTGTCAAGTCGAAAATGTTATAGTAATATTTTGTCAAGAAACAGGGGCCCAATTCCTATTTCTCAACAAAATAAACTACAACATTGACTGAGTAAGAAGTTATACTTTAAGACGTGTAAATGTATTAAAGGATGTGTTAGTAAGTGTTAAAAAAAGCCTGATTAACTCTTCATATTATTAGTAGGTAGGTACTTGGTATTTGAATCGAAAATAATAACATTAAAGCGTTCATAATTCGGTTTCTTTATTTCTTGCAAGCTAAGTACATATTATATTCTTGTATCATTGAATCTAAAACAAATAAATAATTAATACATCATGTTGTCAATTGGGCAGCACACAGCAACAAGTTGCTCCTGTGTGATGCCGGCTCGAGTCTCGAACCCGAGACTCTGAGGTGGGAGTCGAACCCGTGTGGAGTTGTTAGTTCCGGCTCCTGGTGATGTCAGGAACCGGTTGAGCCCTGTCACCACGTCAAGGTCACCCCACGAGACAGGGAACCCCTCGCCAGTCATCTGAACCGCGACGACTAACAAAGGGCCGCCCTAGCCCTGGCGACAGACTAGGGCGCCTACCCGACGATAGCTAAATTTAAATTTTGATTTAAATAGTCCGAAAATTATAACGAAGATTTATTTGCGCTTTATGCTCGAGCTACGTCAAACCAAAACGCGGAAGACTGTAGAGTGCCCGATGATCCCAGTAGACAGGGGCCCCTGTGGTCAACCTGAAACAAAAAGCAAAGTTGTGGCTGCTGCCACCAAATTAGTACTGTGACGACAAATCTTCTAACTCAATTCACATTAGTCAATTTGACCCGAATAATTTACTATCACCCAACCAGGACTTTAGAATTATTCGTGTCAAATATACTACGATTATTTATTTTGCATCTTGCACGAGCGGGCAACTCAGCCTTTCAGCAAAATAAAGACCGTAGCTGACATCATATGAAGATGAGCTTGACGTGTTCTCTCCAGTGCATGTTAATGAAAGGTACCTGAAACATTAAACAAACCGGCGATTAATAATAAATTACATGTATTTCATTTTCTTCAATCTTCTTCGATCCATGAAGAATGTCAAACTCAATTCACATTAGTCAATTTGACCCGAATAATTTACTATCACCCAACCAGGACTTTAGAATTATTCGTGTCAAATATACTACGATTATTTATTTTGCATCTTGCACGAGCGGGCAACTCAGCCTTTCAGCAAAATAAAGACCGTAGCTGACACCATATGAAGATGAGCTTGACGTGTTCTCTCCAGTGCATGTTAATGAAAGGTACCTGAAACATTAAACAAACCGGCGATTAATAATAAATTACATGTATTTCATTTTCTTCAATCTTCTTCGATCCATGAAGAATGTCAAACTCAATTCACATTAGTCAATTTGACCCGAATAATTTACTATCACCCAACCAGGACTTTAGAATTATTCGTGTCAAATATACTACGATTATTTATTTTGCATCTTGCACGAGCGGGCAACTCAGCCTTTCAGCAAAATAAAGACCGTAGCTGACATCATATGAAGATGAGCTTGACGTGTTCTCTCCAGTGCATGTTAATGAAAGGTACCTGAAACATTAAACAAACCGGCGATTAATAATAAATTACATGTATTTCATTTTCTTCAATCTTCTTCGATCCATGAAGAATGTCAAACTCAATCCATATTTTGTCAGTTTGACACTGAGTAGTTCACCTAGCTAGGATTTAAGGAACTACTAGTGTTAAACACACTACAGTATTTATTTTGTATCAGGGCAGGTGATCAGTCTGCCCTTTTACAAAACAAAATACCATAGCTGACGTCATATGGAGAGGCCAGGTCTCATGGAATAACCTAAAACAAATAAACAGTAATGGGTTAGCGAAGAAATATTTATTTGTCGCTCGGTAGAAATTCAGCATCTTCTTATAATTTTCCTTGTCACGTTTTTGAAAGTAAATAATGTTTTAACTTGATCCTACATGTAATGACGCTCATTTCATACTCTGAGTCATCGTGTGTGCGGTTATAAACTGTTAGTTCACTCGTGGTTGTTAGTGGAGAGTATACCACAGGATATGTTCCTAAAGTTAAACTTGTTATCTATTAATGTAATTCAAGTTGTATCCTAAAACAAAAAAAAATTCAGTAAAATATTCAGTAAATGTATGAGTGTAAACTGTAGCATGTATGTACATTTTAAAAAGTACAACCTATAACTCATTTTGTCTAATCGAATTGACAGTTCGCCTGGCTGGGATTTAAACAACTGTCAAGTCGAAAATGTTATAGTAATATTTTGTCAAGAAACAGGGGCCCAATTCCTATTTCTCAACAAAATAAACTACAACATTGACTGAGTAAGAAGTTATACTTTAAGACGTGTAAATGTATTAAAGGATGTGTTAGTAAGTGTTAAAAAAAGCCTGATTAACTCTTCATATTATTAGTAGGTAGGTACTTGGTATTTGAATCGAAAATAATAACATTAAAGCGTTCATAATTCGGTTTCTTTATTTCTTGCAAGCTAAGTACATATTATATTCTTGTATCATTGAATCTAAAACAAATAATTAATAATTTGGGCATCACACAGCAACAACTTGCTCCTGTGTGATGCCGGCTCGAGTCTCGAACCCGAGACTCTGAGGTGGGAGTCGAACCCGTGTGGAGTCGTTGGTTCCGGCTCCTGGTGATGTCAGGAACCGGTTGAGCCCTGTCACCACGCCAAGGTCACCCCACGAGACAGGGAACCCCTCGCCAGTCATCTGAACCGCGACGACTAACAAAGGGCCGCCCTAGCCCTGGCGACAGACTAGGGCGCCTACCCGACGATAGCTAAATTTAAATTTTGATTTAAATAGTCCGAAAGTTATAACGAAGATTTATTTGCGCTTTATGCTCGAGCTACGTCAAACCAAAACGCGGAAGACTGTAGAGTGCCCGATGATCCCAGTAGACAGGGGCCCCTGTGGTCAACCTGAAACAAAAAGCAAAGTTGTGGCTGCTGCCACCAAATTAGTACTGTGACGACAAATCTTCTAACTCAATTCACATTAGTCAATTTGACCCGAATAATTTACTATCACCCAACCAGGACTTTAGAATTATTCGTGTCAAATATACTACGATTATTTATTTTGCATCTTGCACGAGCGGGCAACTCAGCCTTTCAGCAAAATAAAGACCGTAGCTGACATCATATGAAGATGAGCTTGACGTGTTCTCTCCAGTGCATGTTAATGAAAGGTACCTGAAACATTAAACAAACCGGCGATTAATAATAAATTACATGTATTTCATTTTCTTCAATCTTCTTCGATCCATGAAGAATGTCAAACTCAATTCACATTAGTCAATTTGACCCGAATAATTTACTATCACCCAACCAGGACTTTAGAATTATTCGTGTCAAATATACTACGATTATTTATTTTGCATCTTGCACGAGCGGGCAACTCAGCCTTTCAGCAAAATAAAGACCGTAGCTGACACCATATGAAGATGAGCTTGACGTGTTCTCTCCAGTGCATGTTAATGAAAGGTACCTGAAACATTAAACAAACCGGCGATTAATAATAAATTACATGTATTTCATTTTCTTCAATCTTCTTCGATCCATGAAGAATGTCAAACTCAATTCACATTAGTCAATTTGACCCGAATAATTTACTATCACCCAACCAGGACTTTAGAATTATTCGTGTCAAATATACTACGATTATTTATTTTGCATCTTGCACGAGCGGGCAACTCAGCCTTTCAGCAAAATAAAGACCGTAGCTGACATCATATGAAGATGAGCTTGACGTGTTCTCTCCAGTGCATGTTAATGAAAGGTACCTGAAACATTAAACAAACCGGCGATTAATAATAAATTACATGTATTTCATTTTCTTCAATCTTCTTCGATCCATGAAGAATGTCAAACTCAATTCACATTAGTCAATTTGACCCGAATAATTTACTATCACCCAACCAGGACTTTAGAATTATTCGTGTCAAATATACTACGATTATTTATTTTGCATCTTGCACGAGCGGGCAACTCAGCCTTTCAGCAAAATAAAGACCGTAGCTGACATCATATGAAGATGAGCTTGACGTGTTCTCTCCAGTGCATGTTAATGAAAGGTACCTGAAACATTAAACAAACCGGCGATTAATAATAAATTACATGTATTTCATTTTCTTCAATCTTCTTCGATCCATGAAGAATGTCAAACTCAATTCACATTAGTCAATTTGACCCGAATAATTTACTATCACCCAACCAGGACTTTAGAATTATTCGTGTCAAATATACTACGATTATTTATTTTGCATCTTGCACGAGCGGGCAACTCAGCCTTTCAGCAAAATAAAGACCGTAGCTGACATCATATGAAGATGAGCTTGACGTGTTCTCTCCAGTGCATGTTAATGAAAGGTACCTGAAACATTAAACAAACCGGCGATTAATAATAAATTACATGTATTTCATTTTCTTCAATCTTCTTCGATCCATGAAGAATGTCAAACTCAATTCACATTAGTCAATTTGACCCGAATAATTTACTATCACCCAACCAGGACTTTAGAATTATTCGTGTCAAATATACTACGATTATTTATTTTGCATCTTGCACGAGCGGGCAACTCAGCCTTTCAGCAAAATAAAGACCGTAGCTGACATCATATGAAGATGAGCTTGACGTGTTCTCTCCAGTGCATGTTAATGAAAGGTACCTGAAACATTAAACAAACCGGCGATTAATAATAAATTACATGTATTTCATTTTCTTCAATCTTCTTCGATCCATGAAGAATGTCAAACTCAATTCACATTAGTCAATTTGACCCGAATAATTTACTATCACCCAACCAGGACTTTAGAATTATTCGTGTCAAATATACTACGATTATTTATTTTGCATCTTGCACGAGCGGGCAACTCAGCCTTTCAGCAAAATAAAGACCGTAGCTGACATCATATGAAGATGAGCTTGACGTGTTCTCTCCAGTGCATGTTAATGAAAGGTACCTGAAACATTAAACAAACCGGCGATTAATAATAAATTACATGTATTTCATTTTCTTCAATCTTCTATAAGGGCCGTTCGCATGAAGAAGGCCAAACTCAATCCATATTTTGTCAGTTTGACACTGAGTAGTTCACCTAGCTAGGATTTAAGGAACTACTAGTGTTAAACACACTACAGTATTTATTTTGTATCAGGGCAGGTGATCAGTCTGCCCTTTTACAAAACAAAATACCATAGCTGACGTCATATGGAGAGGCCAGGTCTCACGGAATAACCTAAAACAAATAAACAGTAATGGGTTAGCGAAGAAATATTTATTTGTCGCTCGGTATAAATTCAGCATCTTCTTATAATTTTCCTTGTCACGTTTTTGAAAGTAAATAATGTTTTAACTTGATCCTACATGTAATGACGCTCATTTCATACTCTGAGTCATCGTGTGTGCGGTTATAAACTGTTAGTTCACTCGTGGTTGTTAGTGGAGAGTATACCACAGGATATGTTCCTAAAGTTAAACTTGTTATCTATTAATGTAATTCAAGTTGTATCCTAAAACAAAAACTGAATGCAGTAAAATATTCAGTAAATGTATGAGTGTAAACTGTAGCATGTATGTACATCTTAAAAAGTACAACCTCTAACTCATTTTGTCTAATCGAATTGACAGTTCGCCTGGCTGGGATTTAAACAACTGTCAAGTCGAAAATGTTATAGTAATATTTTGTCAAGAAACAGGGGCCCAATTCCTATTTCTCAACAAAATAAACTACAACATTGACTGAGTAAGAAGTTATACTTTAAGACGTGTAAATGTATTAAAGGATGTGTTAGTAAGTGTTAAAAAAAGCCTGATTAACTCTTCATATTATTAGTAGGTAGGTACTTGGTATTTGAATCGAAAATAATAACATTAAAGCGTTCATAATTCGGTTTCTTTATTTCTTGCAAGCTAAGTACATATTATATTCTTGTATCATTGAATCTAAAACAAATAAATAATTAATACATCATGTTGTCAATTGGGCAGCACACAGCAACAAGTTGCTCCTGTGTGATGCCGGCTCGAGTCTCGAACCCGAGACTCTGAGGTGGGAGTCGAACCCGTGTGGAGTTGTTAGTTCCGGCTCCTGGTGATGTCAGGAACCGGTTGAGCCCTGTCACCACGTCAAGGTCACCCCACAAGACAGGGAAAAATGTGGCCAACCAGAGGCCATTGGGTGTTGTGTGCAATGCAAACACAAGTTCTAAAGTGCAATGAACTCAGTTTGCTACAAGTGCTGTGTGCAATGCAAACATGACGTCAGAAGTGCAATGACCTCAGTTTGCTACAGCTATTTCAGTACATATAAAGCAATCAATGTTGTGTGCAGTGCAAACACAAGTTCTAAAGTGCAATGAACTCAGTTTGCTACAAGTGCTGTGTGCAATGCAAACATGAGATCAAAAGTGCAATGACCTCAGTTTGCTACAGCTATTTCAGTACATATAAAGCAATCAATGTTGTGTGCAATGCAAACACAAGTTCTGAAGTGCAATGAACTCAGTTTGCTACAAGTGCTGTGTGCAATGCAAACATGACGTCAGAAGTGCAATGACCTCAGTTTGCTACAGCTATTTAAGTACATATAAAGCAATCAATGTTGTGTGCAATGCAAACACAAGTTCTAAAGTGCAATGAACTCAGTTTGCTACAAGTGCTGTGTGCAATGCAAACATGACGTCAGAAGTGCAATGACCTCAGTTTGCTACAGCTATTTCAGTACATATAAAGCAATCAATGTTGTGTGCAATGCAAACACAAGTTCTGAAGTGCAATGAACTCAGTTTGCTACAAGTGCTGTGTGCAATGCAAACATGACGTCAGAAGTGCAATGACCTCAGTTTGCTACAGCTATTTAAGTACATATAAAGCAATCAATGTTGTGTGCAATGCAAACACAAGTTCTAAAGTGCAATGAACTCAGTTTGCTACAAGTGCTGTGTGCAATGCAAACATGACGTCAGAAGTGCAATGACCTCAGTTTGCTACAGCTATTTCAGTACATATAAAGCAATCAATGTTGTGTGCAATGCAAACACAAGTTCTGAAGTGCAATGAACTCAGTTTGCTACAAGTGCTGTGTGCAATGCAAACATGACGTCAGAAGTGCAATGACCTCAGTTTGCTACAGCTATTTAAGTACATATAAAGCAATCAATGTTGTGTGCAATGCAAACACAAGTTCTAAAGTGCAATGAACTCAGTTTGCTACAAGTGCTGTGTGCAATGCAAACATGACGTCAGAAGTGCAATGACCTCAGTTTGCTACAGCTATTTCAGTACATATAAAGCAATCAATGTTGTGTGCAATGCAAACACAAGTTCTGAAGTGCAATGAACTCAGTTTGCTACAAGTGCTGTGTGCAATGCAAACTTGACATCAGAAGTGCAATGATATCAGTTTGCTACAGCTATTTGATAAGAAAAACACAATTTTGTTTCCGTAGTGCAATGCAAACATCGTCCGAAAGTGCAATGAACTAGTTTGCTACGGATTTTAAATTTTTTATTTTACACAATAAATAAAATATTGATCGGGGTAAAAGGTATATGTTTTCAATTGACATCTTTATATCCTTTCTTGATATCTTATTATTTCAATCATCTATTATTTGTTTATAATGCCATTGGATATATTATTTTTGATCTTGTTTTAAAATGTTTAAATTTATATAACAATAAATAAAAGTTATTTGAATACGAATATTAGCTATTCTTCTTGTTATCTGTCTATTATTATTACCTATTCTATCTTAGTCCTAAAACAAAAAACTGAATGTAATAAAATATTCAATAAATGTACCTGTACAACAAGAAGGCCAAACTCAATCCATATTTTGTCAGTTTGACACTGAGTAGTTCACCTAGCTAGGATTTAAGGAACTACTAGTGTTAAACACACTACAGTATTTATTTTGTATCAGGGCAGGTGATCAGTCTGCCCTTTTACAAAACAAAATACCATAGCTGACGTCATATGGAGAGGCCAGGTCTCATGGAATAACCTAAAACAAATAAACAGTAATGGGTTAGCGAAGAAATATTTATTTGTCGCTCGGTAGAAATTCAGCATCTTCCTATAATTTTCCTTGTCACGTTTTTGAAAGTAAATAATGTTTTAACTTAATCCTACATGTAATGACGCTCATTTCATACTCTGAGTCATCGTGTGTGCGGTTATAAACTGTTAGTTCACTCGTGGTTGTTAGTGGAGAGTATACCACAGGATATGTTCCTAAAGTTAAACTTGTTATCTATTAATGTAATTCAAGTTGTATCCTAAAACAAAAAAAAATTCAGTAAAATATTCAGTAAATGTATGAGTGTAAACTGTAGCATGTATGTACATTTTAAAAAGTACAACCTATAACTCATTTTGTCTAATCGAATTGACAGTTCGCCTGGCTGGGATTTAAACAACTGTCAAGTCGAAAATGTTATAGTAATATTTTGTCAAGAAACAGGGGCCCAATTCCTATTTCTCAACAAAATAAACTACAACATTGACTGAGTAAGAAGTTATACTTTAAGACGTGTAAATGTATTAAAGGATGTGTTAGTAAGTGTTAAAAAAAGCCTGATTAACTCTTCATATTATTAGTAGGTAGGTACTTGGTATTTGAATCGAAAATAATAACATTAAAGCGTTCATAATTCGGTTTCTTTGTTTCTTGCAAGCTAAGTACATATTATATTCTTGTATCATTGAATCTAAAACAAATAAATAATTAATACATCATGTTGTCAATTGGGCAGCACACAGCAACAAGTTGCTCCTGTGTGATACCGGCTCGAGTCTCGAACCCGAGACTCTGAGGCGGGAGTCGAACCCGTGTGGGGTCGTTGGTTCCGGCTCCTGGTGATGTCAGGAACCGGTCGAGCCCTGTCACCACGCCAAGGTCACCCCACAAGACAGGGAACCCTCCGCCAGTCATCTGAACCGCGACGACTAACAAAGGGCCGCCCTAGCCCTGGCGACAGACTAGGGCGCCTACCCGACGATAGCTACTACATTTTAATCAAATTTGTAACAAATATTAATCCACGTAAGATGTATTCTATTTTCTTGACCTGAAACTTTTCTTAAAAACTAATTTTATGACAATCAGTCTCTCTGAGACAATTTTATGGACCTAAACAACAATCAATATATTAACCCACGTAAGATGTGTTCTATTTTCTTGTCCTGAAAACGTTCTTAAAAGCTAATTTTATGACAATCAGTCTCTCTGAGACAATTTTATGGACTCAAACAATAATTTTACATAATTCCATTCGTTTTGTAATTAATATTAATATTATTTTCTTGACCTGAAACCCTTCTGAAAAGCTAATGTTATGACAATGAATCTCAGCAGTTTCAAAATTGCCCTATCGCAAGCCGCTTTGTATACAACACGGAAGTACAAACACAAATACATATGAAATGAGCACACGTTGAAGATTCATTTCCATTCGAAACATTCCTTCCTAAAAGGCGCATCAATATTCTCTAACAGCGTCAGACTGAAACGGTCGGCTTATGATCAACCAACAACCAACCTCCTTTATGGGGACAGAGCTGGGATTAGAGATGGCCTAAAGCACCCTATGCCCTACATATGTAGAGCCCTTCGGCTGATTTACAAGACGGAATAGAACCCGCATTTTACATTTTAGGACAAATATTGCGAACTTGATTGAGTCAGCACCGGATACTCAATTCATATGCACGTGTATTTATATTTGAGTGTTGCACACTAAAACTTACTTAGTAACAATATTGAAAACGTTCTTAAAAGCTAATTTTATGACAATGAATCTCTCTCTGAGACAATTTTATGGACTCGTACAATAATTTTACACAATTTCAATCGCATTTTGTAATTAATATTAATCCACGTTAGATGTGTTCAATTTTCTTGTCCTGAAAACGTTCTAAAAGGCTAATTTTATGACAATCAGTCTCTCTGAGACAATTTTATGGACATACAATAATTTTAAATAATTTAAATCAAATTGTAATTAATATTAATCCACTTAAGCTGTGTTCTATTATCTTGACCTATAACCTGTGTTCTTGTTATCTTCTTGTGCTGAAATAGAAGTATGAAATCTAAAGGATTTTTTTATCTTCAGTTAGATTTCATTGAGTACAATTTTTTAAATTTTTTAATGGCATTGTGATTTTTGTGAGGGCTGTATTTTTTTTTTTTGACAAGTAATTGGAAAAATATTATAAAGGATTAAACTTAATCAAATTGTGTAATATAAATTATTATTTAATAATAGTTATATTCATAATATACCGTGAGTTTATTTTAACGTGAAACATAGGACTTTTCATATCCATGGTTACGAATTTGACAGCAATGTATTAGAGCGTTCTTTTTAAAATCGAACATAGGGAATCAATTTAATAACTGTATTATTCTTGACCAATATAACATATTTGGACGGCTGTAATAGTTCCAAGAGACGCTTTCAACATAAACTTTTAATTGTTTAAACTATACCTACATCGTATTTCCAGGTAGCATCAGTTTGACTCCAATTAACAAATTCAAATATTGCTACCTGGAAATACGATGTAGGTATAGTTTAAACAATTAAAAGTTTATGTTGAAGGCGTCTCTTGCAACTATTACAGCTGCCCAAATATGTTGTATTACTCAAGAATAATACAGTTAAATTGATTCCCTATGTTCGATTTTAAAAAGAACGCTCTAATACATTGCTATCAAATTCGTAACCATGGATATGAAAAGTCCTATGTTTCATGTTAAAATAAATTCACGGTATAGTATCATACAATTCACTGTGTTGCTTACTTATAAAAAACACAAAATTCACCATAACGCCTTTTTTCCATACCATAAACCATAAGTTATTGAATTATTGCATTAGATCTCAAAGATTCACTCAATAAGTTAACAGAGTAGCATAATGACTACTAAATTACTTATATGTATATTAAATATGTTTCATTATTTATATAGGTAGGTATTAATTAGTTTTTCAATTTATCGTGTGTAGTGAAATTGTGTTGTATATTTAAATTAATTTTATAGTTTGTTTTTAAACAAGGAGTAAAAACAAAATTGTAAGGTGTTTTCTAATGCTTACTATTATGTCAAAATGATTGAAGTGTCATGTTTATGTAAAATGTCATTTGGAAATTTATTGTACAAGATAATAGATTATTATTTAATACATGTTTTAAAATTTGATTTCAGTTTTTTTAAAGAATTTGTAAATTAGTTTAAGTGATTTTTCGGAGATTTTAGAAGGCACTGAAATTAATAGATATTTATACACCAAGTGAGGTACATGAATGTTTATTCAAGAGAAGAAAGTTTAGCCCCCGAGCCCGAAGGGCGAGTGGGATAATTTCTTCGAGTGAATAAACATTCGTATCTCACGTGGTTTATACAATATTTTATTCAATTTTGACGAAATTATTTCATATATATGAATTATAAATTTATTTTGACATAAAAAAATCAAAGTAGTCGTCAGTGGCAAGTTGTCATTGTTTTTATGCATTTTTGACGAAATAATGACATCAGATGAGTGATTTAAAAATGTGTTGAACAGTTGTTTAAAGTTGTTGCTATGAAGTTAATAATATCAGTTTAAAACGTCAAAATTGAATAATAGTACATTATATTATAAGTGAGTGAAATAAGTCATTATACATGAGTGTGATAATTCTCACGAATGTATAATGACATTTCACTCACGTGTGATATACGACGTTTTATCTTACAGTAGCAGCTTATTATATGAAACTAGAAATCGTCGGTTTTTTCAAGAGACAAAATAAATAGATTTCTAGTTAAAACATCGGATGCCTTTTTATTGATAAAAGTATGTATACCTAACAACCTAACCTATGCATTATAATAGTATATTATATTAAAATAAATAAAATTAATTTTAAAACTGACAGTACTGTGTATAATGAATCATTTTAGTCACTTGTGAATAAGAGTTATTTTTAGTCACTAAAAACAAATGCATAATGTACATCAATAGCCACTACTGTAAGATAAAATAATTTAAGAGTGTCAATCTTACTTTTGATTTACCTCCTCATATTTCATGTTATTTTAATGGGAACCATTCTAGTTATTATAGTGGAATCCAACCACTCAGGCCCAGTGGTATTATTGTCGCTTTCGCTGAGCTAACCACTGGCCAATCATCAATCATCAACAACTACTGCATTGGACCTATAGATTCACAAAACAGGGTAGCGTAGTTACCAATAAATAAAATAAGATGTTTAATAATTTGACTTATAGTGTATTTCAAAGTGTATTAGGTATATTTATATTTTAATTAGTTTGTATATGTATTATAATTTGTTGTGTGTGTGTGTGTAAAAGTGTATTATTATTTATATTTGAATTAATTTATGATTAAAATTATTTAAAAATATTAAGTATGTTATGTGTTTGTTATAATTCAATCGTCTACCCTATTTGTGAATCTTTGAGTCACAATTAGTCTATTAATTTACTCAGACACCTAAAACAGATAAAAAATGATTAAGTGTAACACTCTCCGTTTTGGCCCAAGCCGCAACGTTCGTGTTAACCTTAAGGGGGAAACACCCCCTTATACTTTTCGGGAACCATCAACTACTGTACTGCATTAGACCCATAATCATAAAGATTCACTAAACAGGGTAGCGTAAGATGATTTTCAAAGTGTATTATATTTATATTTTAGTTTGTGTATTATGATTTGTTGTATAAAAGTGTATTATTATTTTTAATTATTCTTTTATTAGGTATGTGTACTAAAATTATTTTAAAATATCGTCGAAATGTTTATATTTCACTTAAGTAGTTTGTATGTTTGATTTAAAGTGTATTTTATTGTTTAAATTGTGTGTGTATTGTGTGTAAAAGTGTATAACTTATAATTAATGTATTTATATATTAAGATTAATTATTATAAATGTTTCAAAGTGTGTTGTATGTTTATTTAATATTCAAATCGTCTACCCTATTTGTGAATCTTTGAGTCATTTACCAATTAGTCGATTAATTTACTAATTAGTCACCTAAAACAGATAAAAAATGATTAAGTATAACACTCTCCGTTTTGGCCAAAGCCGCAACGTTCGTGTTAACCTTAAGGGAGGGGACACCCTTTTACATTTTCCTTAGAAACTTTTCTTGAATCATCAACTATTTCATTAGACCCATAGATTCACTACACAGGGTAGCGTAAGATGTTTATTTGACTTAATGTTTTTCAAAGTGTATAATTTATATTTTTAATAGTGCGTGTGTATTATAATTGTTTGACTTAGAGTATATTTTGTTTATTAATTTATATTTTAATTAGTTTGTAGGTATGTGTATTATAATTTATTGTGTATAAAATTATAAGTGTATTAAAATTATTTTAAAATATCGTCAAAATGTTTCAAAGTGTATTAACACTTATATTTCAATTAATTTGTGAGTTTGACTTAAAGTGTATTTTATTTCTTAATTAAATTTCTGTTTGTATGTGTATTATAATATATTGTATATTGTGTGTACAAGTGTATATTATTATTATTTATATCTTATTTAGTTTATATGTGTATTAAGATTATTTAAAAATATGTCAGTGTGTTTTGTGTGTATTTAATAATTAAATCGTCTACCCTATTTGTGAATCTTTGAGTTACTTTACAATGGGCTACTTGCATGATTTTTTTATTAAATATTTTTGAAGAAAAGATACAAACTTGGGACCCGTATTTTTTATTTTAAAAAAATTTTTATTAACAAGAACAAAATTAAATAATTAATGGTGTGACGTAGAAAGTTGCAATCATATAATGTCTAATACAAAATAGTGACGTCACAGCTAAATTTCTTTCTCAATTTACTAAAAAACATATTTTTTTTAAATAAAATTTGTATTTTTACCAATGTTTCAAATCTAACAAGTTCAGAGACATAAAAATCTCATTTTCAGTTACCATGCAAGTAGCCCCGCCCCATTAGTCCATTAATTTACTAATTAGGCACCTAAAACAGAGAAGCATGATTAGTATAAGTCTTGATCTTGGTCTTGGGAATGTTAGGGCCCCTGAAACTACACCTGAAACACGACAAATCAATTAGTAAAGTCATTGACAATAACAGCGGTTCTCAAACTATGAAAATTAATATTTTACTCAATGTAATTTACTCAATTTAATATAATCTTTGCATTAACATCTGTGTATTTATTTTATAAAAATTAAATTAATACAAGTTATAAGTTGGAAATATAAAATGTTTGAATGTTTGAAATAAGCAAAATTTTGTTAGGGTGCCAAAAAAAGTTTCAGAACCACTGGACTGATACACATAAAAACAAATGGCAGCTGAAGGTCTGGTCGAAACTGGGTGGAACCACTTTTATAATAATAATTGAAGATTGATGGTCTTGACGATTGAAGATTTTTTAATTACTTTAATTTTGACACGAAACGAATTAGCTTAAGTACCAATTTAAATTACTTTTTTTTTACTTAATATTTAAAAAATTTTAAAAACAGTTCAAATAATATAAACTCAATCAAATGCTGTCAAATCGAGTTAACATTTGACCTGGCTGGGATTTGACAAAGTTAACTCGAAAATGTAATGATATGATTTTGTCTGAAATAGTAGCCCATCCTATTTCGAAACAAAAAAATATCAAAACATTGACACTTCAATTTCAAAATAGTAAAACAATAATTAATTAATTTGTAACACTAAACTAATCAATAAATTGTAAAACAATTACAAACAAAAAAATCGAATATAATTAAAATTCTTTTACCAAATAAGATATGGTACAAATAATAGCTAACCCGTTTCATGAATCCCAAAATAATAAAAATGTAAGTGGCTACCCTCTCCTAATAACACCTGAAACTTACAAACAAACCATATTAGTAACAAGTTAAAACAATAGTAGATAACTCTCCTAATAAGAGTTATCACCCCTCCCCCTAACATGTGCAGTATAACTGAGCTATCTCTCCGGCGAGAGCCTGGTCCCCTTACCCGCTGTAAGGTCCCTAGGCCCCCTACAGTTTGTAGGGTCCCTACCCGACCAGTCCGACTGGTGTGAATTTAACCGCGAACCGAACGGCGCCTAATTCCCCCGCGCAAAACCGGACGAAACCGCGGACAAAACACCGATACTTCGATACTACCCTAGCTCGTCCTGACGCAGCTATGCCCATGCCGCTATAACGAGCTCGTTATAGCGGCATGGTGGCAGTAGAAGAGCCCGCTAGATCCCGGGAACGGCGAGGTTTAGCAAATTTTCGCCGTAAATTCGCTAAGGGCGCAAAAGTCGAATACGAACAACGACGACGGATTCGCGAAAAAATGTGCTTCTTTGCATAATTTTGAATCAAGATGTTCAAAAAGTACAAAGTTTGTCTATCCAGCAATAGTAATTTTATATGTCTTTAATTCATTCATTCATTAATTGATTCAAAAAATTGATAGACATATAGAACCCTTAGTAAAAACCCCCTATTCATACTTCATCAAGTATTATTTACATAACCAAAAAAGTTAAACAAATTGATGTAAGTTCAAATAGACAGTTTTTACAACAATCCTAACATTGCCCTAACAAATATACAATTCTGGAGTCCTGAAGAATTCCTGAAAAGCAAAGGGTTAAGCTGAAAGAAACGTTAAAACGTTCAGATGATTAGTACACACGCACCAGTGATCATTAACATTTTATTAACAGGGTTCACTTTCAATTTAATTCAATTATTTTATAAATGGAACACACTTTAAATCAAATCAGTTCAACTCTGATACATATTAAATAAGTTCAAATCAAATGTAACCTCAAATTTTTCAAATTATATTGAGTTTATTTTATAAAAGGAACACTCATTTATAAATCAAATCAGTTCAATACAGACACATATTAGCTAATAAATTTTGAATCAATTCAAATCAAATATAACCATAAATTTTGAAAATTATATTCAGTATATTTAATAAATGAAACACAATTATTAAGTCAGGTCAGTGTTGACCTATATTAGCGAGACTAGGTCAAGAAGATGGCGCCATATGCTATGGACACCTGCTGGAATTAGGTCACTTTAAGTCAAATGTAACCTCAAATTTTTAATACTATATTCCGACTATATTCAGTATATTTAATAAAAGAAATCATAAATTGAATGAAATTAGGTCACTACCTACTGACATTTATTAATTAGATCATTTTGAATCACTTTAAATTAAATGTCACTTTCAATATTTTTATTATATTCAGTAATAAAATGAACACTCTTTTAATTCAACTTCGATCAACACTGATATTATATTAGTTAAAATTTTGATTCAACAAATAACCCATGTTATGAAAATAATCCTAATGACATGTATTAATTAGGTCATTTTGAATCACTTTAAATCAAACGTCACTTTCAATATTTTTATTATATTCAGTAATAAAATGAACACCTTTAAATTCAACTTCGATCAACACTGATATTATATTAATTAAAATTTTGATTCAACAAAAATAACCCATGTTATGAAAATAATCACTGATTAAAAATAGCTAAACACATTATGTCAAGTTTCTAAATTCATCATATATTATTTAAATTAATTATTTAGTACTGTTTCATCAAAATTAAAATCATTAAAATGTTTAATATACTTAGTTAGTCGATAGTTAGTATTGAAATATTTAAAATTACAATGTTTAATAAACTTATTTTATAAACAAATATAGCAATGTGAATATGTGAACTTAGTAGTTAGTAAACTATTTCATCAAATTTAAAATTAATAAAAATTTTTAAAAATTAACCATTAAATATTTTCTCATATTATTATAGTTTCCATTTAAAACAATGTTGCATTAAACTAATTTCATAAACAAATAGCAATATGTGAAAATAGAAACTTGTAAAATTCGTAGCACTGGATAGACAAAAGCGGCAAAAATTTTCCACTAACCTGTATCTTGAACAGTCCCGTCAAGATTACTTCAAAATCTTCAAAAAGTTCCAAAGAATCTTCAAACAATGTCCAATTAGTCCATTGTAGTATAATCCAAATAAAGTGTTAACCTCACTGCAAGTCACTACCGAACGTCAAACCGCACGCCATTTGGTCGCACTAGCACTCAAACTCATTTAAAATTAACCGAAATCCCGATTAAAAGTCATTAAAGTTCAATTAAAGTTCGATTATAACACCACAACTTCCAATTCGGCTGTCAACAATAAGAACTGTCAATTGTTCCTGTTTCAGAGCGGCCATGTTGAAGAATTCCGACAAGTCACGAAGCCGCCCGAGCGATTCCGAACTGGTCCCGGGATACGAGAATTGATTTTATCGATTTTTTTATTAAAATCGATGGAAACCGGACAATTTATGATTAAAACGCTTTATGAATGATTGATTTATCGTTAGGAACACTTTTTTGTACACGACTTATGTTTTTTCCGCGAAATAAATGCTTTTTCTGGAGCTCGCGGTACACGTCTTTATCCTTTGACCTTTTGGACTCAACTGATTGTTTTTTTGGTGAATTTGTGTATATAAACCAGCAAAACCCCAGAATCGAATTATTTTTTTTTATTCGATCCGGACATATGACACATGTATTTAGGCCCATTTTTTCCGTAGATCACGAATATCTAGCTCAAAAAAATATACGATGCATACTTTTTGAGAAAATTGCTTGCAAAGTTAGCCTCCAAATGTCAAACTGAAATAAGTTGATATTTCGTTAATTTTAGCTTTAAACTAACAAATTTTGGCCTCAAATCGACTAATTAGTCGTTTATTAACTGTTTTTAATAGTTTTTTGCGGATTCATAACAATTTTTTTGCAAAACCTATCAATTTATGTCAATGACCAATAATCGATATTTTTGTATTATTGATACAATTAGGCTATTAAAAACTTAAATACAGATTATTTTAATCGTTTTGAAACGAAAATCTTATACAGAGACCCATTTTCTAAGTCAAAAACTTATATTTTATAAACCCTATTGACTTTTCATAAGCTGGCATTATTACTTGAAATGTACAATTTTATCAATCAATACCCAAATCTAAGGGTGGCAAACGTTAAAATATACATTTTCAATCAATTTTATGCCTCGATACCCCAGTTCTATCATTTAGTTAAGTCAGAAGTCATGTTTGGATACATCGGTTTTGAAGCTATCATTAGAATCTATCACTCCCTAATAAAAATCAAATCGATACATTTATCACTAAAATATGGGTATAACTAGCTATCAAAAATCATTTATCAAGTATCAATGAGGGTATCGATAGGCTAACAATAAGGTTTCATCAATATTTTGGCCCAGAAATCAGTATCACAAATTGTGTTAGGCATTTTCAAACATATGACAAATTTAAGGCATATCTAACAAAATGTTGAATAGTTGGTTCCAATCATAGCAAACATAAAAAGATTTTTCTACAAGTCTTGTTTAAATCTCATTTTTAGTTTAAGCAATTTCTTCTTGAGCTGTTGCTCAAAATGTTTCTTTCTAAATGCCAGAAGGAATAATACAGAAATATTTATAAGTATCTAACTGAATGTTAAATTTAGTTGGTTCCAATCATATAGCAAACATAAAAATATGTTCAAACAAGTATTGTTTCAATCTCATTTTTAGTTAAAAGCATTTTCTACTTAAGCTGTTTGCTCAAAAGGGTTCTTTTCTAATATCGCAAGAATGCATAGACAAATATGTATAAGTATCTAATAAAATGTTGGGTATAGTTTGTTACAATCATATATATCATAAAAAGATTAAAAAAATTAATTTATACTTTAGTTCAAATCATTTTAACAGCAGCTACTTACAGCTCAAAATAGATCTTATATAGCAGACGTTATAGAGGTCATTCCAAAAATATTTAAAAATACCGAATAATACTTTGTAGATATAGTTTACCAGGCAGATAATACACTAATTTAACTGCCAGTTACATTATTTAACCATAACCGACTCGATAACCGAGGCATAAAACAGCAGAGGCCCCAAATTTGTTCAACAACCAAATACACATTTGGTCTTACAATATAAACTATCATTTGTAATAACAATATTATTAATATTCCCAATTAAAACAAGCTATAGAATATAATTCCGGCTGTGCAGGCGCAAAAAGCGCCACTTTCCGGCCCGCAACAGGCCACCAGGCCTGGAAAGTGCTGCTCTGCATCCCTGGTATCAAATACAACAATACATATCAGCAACAATACGCTGGTGTAATAACCATGGAAACTATAAATTACTACAATAAGAAAATGTTGCGGGTACTTCCATGGGAACGACATTTGCAAGGATCGATTCTTGGAAGAGAAGCAAGCCCGACCCCAAAGGCGGGGCTTATGATGATAAATTTATAATTTATGATTTATTTTTGGGTGTAGCTATAGATATTTAAGTAAATTAGGACATAAAATGTATAAACAATGCTTGGTATGTAGGTAAATTTTGAGAAATGGTAGCAGAAATAGGTAGAATACTTCGTAAAATTGTACAAAATATTTCTGAAGCTCCTATTGGAGCTACGAACAACCTATTGAGGCTTGGTAGGACGTACCAAATATTTCTCGACTCGATAAAAAATTTAAAAACTCATTTTTATAAACATTTTTCTACTTCGTAAAAAACAATTTTCCTCCTAATTTAAATCAAACTGAATCTATAAGACCCAATATCTCAAAAACTATTTGAAATAATCAAATTTTGAGCCCATATTTAGATTCCCCGCACATTTTTCTATAAATATACATATTTTTACTTCTTCATATCTGGTAATATGTCCTGAAAACGTTAGTTTATGCTTAAGTTGTTTGACGCGGCAGTAAAGTACCGGTTTGTCTGCCGCGGCAAGTGGTGCAGGAGCAGGAGCTAAACCGCAAGGCTATGCATCTGCCGAGACAGAAAAATTTATCTTCTGCTGAGATTAAATACCGATTGCATATTATTTTTGTGATTTTTTACAATTTTTTAATACAACTATACATAAAATAAGTTTTTTGTTGTCTGGGCAGAAAAAGTGGCACTTTTATACCTGACGGCTATAAATATATACGCCTATCTAATATAAAATCCAAACAAACATTTTTAATATTATTTAGTACCTATGCGGTATGTTTATACTATTATACCTTTATTATACTATGGATGTATATTTTTATTTATTATACCCAGAAAAAGGTTTAAAAATATTTAGAACTCAAAAAAATACCTCGCATAAAAAAATTAAAGATATAATTAATTTTTGAGCCCAAATTTGGATTTTTTAATCAAATATATGCAGTAATAAAAATATTAAATCAATAATAATAATAATAATTTGCCTACCAATTGTACAGAAAAATAAATAAGCCTACAAATCATAAATAATTTATAACACAGCCCTTAAAAATTAATTATTAATTTATAGTTATACCAACAAACATTATCCCAAATAATTAAATAACAATCATTTGGAAATTGGAACCTTCTACTGATTTCAACAAAAAAACACCGTTCAGGACAATTTATTTTACAGTGTACCGAGTATCAGCATTTAAATGTATTAGTGTAGCATTCATTCTCAGACTAGAAAAAATAAAATTATATTCCATTTCAGAGTTTACAGTACATGCGTAGCGCATGTATGTATGCAACCAAAAAAATATGTGAGCGCGCGCTACACTGGCCGCAAACACCAACCATTTGTATACCTGGAAAAAATTCCAACAATTTAGCAAGCTATTCAACACTTACTCAACAAACAAGTACAAATAATACATTTATACTGGCCAATAAATCGATATTTGAACGGTATTGAGCGTTGAAAACAGTGACAAATCTATTTTAGGTTCCACTTGAACATAAATGATTAAATATTTGGGTTGTGTACTGGTTCATAACTACAAATAATATCAAGAGGCTAGTCTGTTTCTGAATGTCATATTGTATGTTTTAAACTTAATACTCAACTGAAATGTATTTAAAAACATCATCAAATGGTTGCTGAACAAGCCTCTTAAAATCAATGCTAAATAAAATGAGTAAAGTGCTAATAATAACATCAAGAGGCTTGCATATAACTGGAGTGAAATAAAATGCTGTGTAAAAGGTTTATTTGAGGTTTTAATGCATCTAGACCAGCCTCTTAATAATGAATGGAAGGTAAAATAAATATTTTATTGAAAAAAATAACAAGGTACAATAATCATACAAAGTAGTATTCGTTAATGACTTTGTAAAAATATTCTGAAGTCTATGCTAAGTTCAGAACTAGCTACCTACTGCCTAAATTATTTTAAAAACCTCGCTAAAATAATTTAGGAATGTTCATCAAACAGTTTTTAATTTAAAAACTGTCTAACTCCATCAATTTTACAATAGTTACAAAAATAACAAAATAATGTCACAGATCATTCGTATATACAGTCTGTACATAAAATAAATTATCACTAAACATGGGAATGACTTCTACACCAGAAATCAAATCTAGAATATCCACACACAGAAGATGTATACTAATATTGCATCAAAAGATTCATCCAAGTCTGGAATAATATTTGATTCGGAAAAAATGCAAACACAAGAAGATGCAAATTTAGAAAAATAGTGTGAACTGAATTAAATGAACCCAGTACTTTTCTTGAATTCTACATAACAATAACAGTTCCAGATTTGCATCATCCTGTGTTTGATTCATGCCGAATCTAAAATACTAGATTTGAATTTTTCTGAATTCACATACAGGAAAATGCAACACCAGAAGATGCAAGTAATAAAACAGTGCATCAAATGTTTCATTTGTAAGAAAGTTTAATTCTATTGAGTACTTAGATTCGGAATAAATGTAAACACAGGAAGATGCAAATTTAGAAAACTGGGTATATACAATTGAATTGAACTAAATGAACAACTCAGTACTATTCTTGAGTTTCTCATAACAATATATTTTCTAGATTTGCATGTTTCTGCGTTGGCACTGATGCCGGATCTAAAATACCAGATTTGATTTTTCTGGGAATGAATCTTTTGACGCAGATATCCTACTTGATAAAATAAAATCCCCAGAACATTTCAAGAATATGATATTTGCCTATTAATATCTAACAATTGCTAATGACCGCTTTTAGTAACATTATCTGTAACATCCCAATGTTAGTAATTTGGTAATAATATCCCATAAAATTCTCTGAGATGTTTGTATTGAGTATGTAATTATTGAGTACAAGTACAAGAATTATTTTTAAAATTTAAACATCCCATGGACGATTTTAATACTTTTTTGCATCTTCCTAAAACACTAAATTTGTATATTTCTAAGAACAAATCTTTTGATGCAGGTATGTTACAACTTTATGTCATTTTCCTGTGTATGAATATTCTAGGTTATATTTTCTGGAGTTGAAGAGCACCCGTAAATACCTATCTATCACGGTAGAGACTTTTCTTCTTTGTTAAGCGGCACCATTTCCCGCTCTCTTAACTCCTTGTCCCAGACATCTTCATCAGGTTGCACAGAGTTCCATTTCTGCATTTCTCCGGTACCTAGTAGTAAATAATGGTAGCCACCGAAGAGGTAGATGAAACACAGCACCCAGAAGACCATCTTCCAGCTGCCCCAGCTGCTGTCTTCGTTGGTGAAGCTGGCCACCATGAACGCAGACATGAATCCTCCGAAGGAAGACAAAGTGTTCGCCATGCCGAAAATGGTTCCGGAGAAGTTGGGCGCTATGTCCAAGGCGTTTGACAGATAACCAGCTGTCACGGCACCATTTATGGTCAACGCGATGGTGAACATAGCTACGGAGAAGGTGTTCGACATGCCGTAGTTTGCTTGGAGGATCATCAAGAACCCTGGCAGCATGACAGCTGAAATATGCAACAACGAAATGTTTTCAATAATGCTTTGAAATTGAGTGGGAAAGTATAAGAGCTTGTATGAACATTGACGAGGCGAAAGAAGTGTGGCAGCATACAAATGTTTGTAAAATGTCAAATAAATTAAGGAGTATTAATGTACACGAGGCAAAAGAAGTGTGTCAGGATATAAATTTTTGTCCAAGATTGATCACAGCTTATTGATTGTAAACGTTGTGATTTTAAATTTGAGTTGATGTACTTAAAATGTAAAATAAATTGAGTGAGAAGAATAAAAGGATAATTAATGTGGACGAGGCGAAAAAAGTATGTCAGGATATGTATGTTTATCAAAGATTGATTGCTGGTTATTGATTGTAAATGTTGTGATTTTAAATTTATGCTGATTTGTTTGAAATGTCAAACAAATTGAGTGGAAAAATGAAAGGATTATAAGTAAATGTGGACGAGGCGAAAGAAGTGTGTCAGAATATAAATATTTCTCGAATAATAATAATAATGAGTCTATGAATATTGTGAAATATTGCTGTATAAATGTTTATGAACGTAGTGGTGATTTTAAATTTGATTTGAAGTGTTTCAAGTATGGAATAAAATTATTATGAATATTGCATGGGAGGAATAAATGAATAAAATGTGGACGAGGCAATTAAAGTATGTCAGGATATAAATATTTGGCAAATAATTCTGTTAAATGCTTGTGATTACAGTAATTTTAAATTTCAGTTGATGTGTTTGAATTTGAATTGTGAAATTAATTAATTATGAATATTGAATAGAAACAAGACCATGAATATGGATGAGGCGAAAGAAATGTGTCATGTTTGTGGAAGATTGATTGCTGATTATTAATTGTAATTTATATTTGATAGAAACACTTCTTGGCTTTTGTCTAGCTAATCTTTTCAAGGCATGAAAATTTTATTTTCATGCCTAGTCATGAAAATCTTACTTTCATGCCGCAAATTAGTCTGGAAATGACGATTTTCATGCCGATTTTGAAAAAAAGTACTTTTAAGCTTAGGATTTAAAGTGTAACCTAGCAACAGTTACATTTTTTTATTAATAACAAAAACGTCCACTTTTAATACTAAAAACGGTATTAAAAGAACCAACTTTTAAGACGGTTGAAGAAAATAGTATATTGTGTTATTAGGATTAAAAGTGATACTTTGTTTGATGAGCAATTAATTTACATTTGCGAGGCGAAGCGTAGCGAAGCCGAGCGGATGCAAAAATTGCGAATCAAACAAAGACACTTTTAATCCAAATAACACATACTATTTTTTCTTCAACCAAGAAAATTACATTTTAAATTATTGAAATATTTTGTTGAAATATGATTGAAACTAAGAAGGTAGCTTTGCTTTAACTTTTGTTTTGTTTACAAATTTTATTGTTCTGTCAAACTAAAATAAATCAAAAGTTTTTCTGGAATTATGCTCCTGATAATACATACCTGATGATTAAAGTAAGTGTTTAAACATGAGGAATGAGAATATAACTATCTAAATATTATTAATTTTTATAGATTGTTGTAATACTGGAAATTTCGGGTGCATGCCGTTGCGATGAATTGGTACATTTAAAGATTGATGTTATTGAAGACGTCAAATCAGCTTTACTGGTAAACATACATGGTACACTGCTAAAAAAATATTACGGTTCGATGAACCTAGCACTATAATATCCTCCATTCGTGATGATAATACCAGTAGAAAAATAATAATAAATAATCAAGCTCAAGAAATATTACGCTCCCAAGATTCTAGTAGAAATACAGAATCTACTTTTAAGCTTAGGATTAAAAGTACTTTTAAGCCTAGGATTAAAAGTGTTACCTAGCAACAGTTACATTTTTTTATTAATAACAAAAACGTCAACTTTTAATACTAAAAACAGTATTAAAAGAACCAACTTTTAAGACGGTTGAAGAAAAAAGATATTATTAAAAGTATTTATATTTGCAATAGTGTAAAAAGTGTTAAAATAAATGAATTAAAATCTTCATTACTTAGTTTAGTGTCAGTGAGATTTATTTGTGTTTAAAATAAAAGTGAAACACAAGCATCGTCTCTAACAGAAGCTATAACAACAAACATTCTGGTGTGTCTTCTTGGTACTGCAGGGACAATATTGTCCCAGTAATCGATACTTATAAGCATAGTTTGAAATTTTTATTTTTTATTATTTTATTCCAAAAGTCGTATTGAAGGGGTTAATATAATTACTACTAAATAATTTGTTCTTAAATATTTTCCATGATTTTAAAATTTCTAGGTACTTTCTGGGAATCTTCTCGGTAATTTAAAGTAATTTAAAATGTTTTTCAGTAAATTAGGTAGGTATGTAATTAAATTACCCGGCAAATTAGTAGGTATAATAAAAATGTAATGACCGTAATTTTACATATATGATTTCTAAACCATAGGTAATAATAATTATTATTACTACCCGTGAGTTGACTGTCAGTTATCTGTACAAAAATGGTTTATAAAGCTGTCAAATAAATTTATCATGTATATTATATTTTATCAATAGTCCATATTAATTTTGTTATCGCAAGTGCTGTTATCATCAACAAGTAAATTAAATCGTATCTTTCAACAAAATTAATAAACTACAATCTAAAATGCGTACACTATTAAATCAAACATTCAGAATTAGACGAACGACATTTGCATACATGAATTTGCTAATTTAAATAACAAGTTCATGATGCAAGGAGGCAAATTATTACAACAATATACTTACTGCTTTGATATTAAAATGGAAAACATCTTTGAAGAAGGTCGGTAGCTGGTTTACCACAGTGAAATATCCGAAAACTGAACAACCATGGGTGACAACTATTGCCCAGACTGGTCCAGAGCTTAAGATTTGTCCCCATAGTACTCTGGATGGTTTTTTATGTTTGCCATCAGTTTTCGCAATCTCTGATTCGATATATTGACGCTCTTCCATAGAAATTCTTGGATGCTCCGCTGGTGAATCGAACACGACCAAAAACCATGTTATTGACCAGATGAGACCCACAATACCTAAAGAATAAACCATTATTAATATTTTTATTTAGTGTATATGACTCAGCAATAATGTCATATCATTTTATAACACAATGTGTCGAGGCTTTTGATAGAAACTCTGAACTGAACTAAAACTAAATAAACAACCCAATACCCTTCTTGTATCCCACAGAAGCTAATGCCCTTCTTGAGTGAAATAAAATGATATAACATTGTGTCTCGTACATTTCTATGTCCTGATTGTCAATCAAAAATAAATTTTAAATCCGCAGAATTACTGATAAACTTTTTTAAGCCCTGTTCTCACAAGGATTCTTTGAAGATTCTTTCATGCTTCTGAATCCTGAGAAAAAGAATCCGGTGAGAATTGCTTGTCAAATAGCGGCGCCGCTAAATAGAATCTTTAATTAATCTTGGAAAAGATAAATTTACAATTCATTGATAGCTTCGAAACAGTAATTTTTCCCAGGATTCAGAAGAATGAAAGAATCTACAAAGAGTCCATATGTGAACAGGGCTTTAAATAGTGCCACTTGTCGACAAGAAATCTTTAATTGTTGTTATTTAACGTAAGTTACGCGATTAAATAGTTTATTAAATATTTTTTGCTTATGCATTTAGTTTTAATATTTACATTTATGTTTACATTTAAGAAAGTTTATGTAACTAAATATATTTATATTTAAATTTAAGAAACACAGCATTCACGTATTGAACTTAAAATAACTTTAGTAAGTGGTAAACATAAACTTAAAGTTTGGAGGATTCAAACTTTATTGCTACAAAGTGAAAAGTGTGAATGCTTGTATAGTTACATACGAATTTAAATATTCTTAAACGTAAAAATAAGCATTTAGTTTTAAGGTTTACAATTATGTTTACGTTTACGAAAGTTTAGATTCATCTAACTTAATACGAACAATCAAGCCTCATTCACATAAGCATTAAGTTTTAAGGTTTAAATGTATGTCTACCTTGAAGAAAGTTTGAATACATCTAACTAAATACGAGCATTCACAGTGCCTAAAACTGGAAAGTGTGGATGCTCGTATTTAGTTATATGAATTTAAACTTTCTTAAACGTAAATGTAAACCTTAAAACTAAATGCTTATGTGAATGAGGCTTAAGACTTTCTATTTTCAAGCACTGTGAAAGCTCGTATTTAGTTAGATGTATTTGAACTTACTTAAACTAAATGCTTATGTGAATGCAGCTTTAAACGCAAACATAACTTAAACGAAATGCTTGTGATAATTTTGTGAATTTAAAAAAAGACCCAGTAGTAATTGTGTGCAAATGTTGCAACCAATGTTTGCAATAGTAACCTATGTGACCTATATTTTCGTAATCGAATCATAATATCAACAAATAATAAATAATACTAATTGATATTAGATTCAAAGACATCTTAATCTGACGTAATAAAAGGTCAGTTTGGATCATAAAGTCAACACAATAAAGAGAATATTCATAAAATTTTCCATTCTACAAAAAGGAATCTTTTTGGAATAGTTGATTCTCGAGCGCGTCTTAAAATAAAATAGAATGCTCGGGCTAGCTGCACGTGCGGTCAAAATTAGTTCGTTTATTCGATTTTATAGCGCGCAAAATGTCATGCTGTATACCCAAATTGGATAACTGACAGCCTGAAATATTGTGAGTCTATGGTATCAACACCAGAAAATAAAAGTCTAGAATATTTAAAACCCAATACCTCTCTCTTTCAAAATAATGTATGTGCGAAATTAAGGGTATCGACTCCACGTAGCTCAACACCGCGTTTGTCCTATGTTAATGCATAGAAACGCTCGCTAAAAATACGGAAAAGCAGTCTAGCAATTTCTACAATGCTCACGAAGTTTTATAGATAAAGCTAAATTTCATAAATTTATTTACAGACGAAGAATGCAACTAGGATTATGCCGAGTTACATTTTCTAATAAATCTCTTAATAATAAGAAAAAGCATGTAAAAATTGCTTAAAACACACTTTTTCATTAATTTTGTATATGGATTTCAAAGATTTTTTCAGAATTCTAACTGGGCATAATCCTAGATTAATTCTTTCAAAAAAATCTAGTACCTGTTTTTCCTTCAAATTTTTAATATGCAATGAGTAAAGCAGAAACTGCTACACCTCTAAACACGCAATATTTTGTTACGGAGACGAGACCCTTAACTCAAATTTATAATAGAGTCAAAGAAGATTTAAGGAATATTCAAAATCCTAAAGAATTCAAAAAACATTTTAAAAATCATCTGATTGAAAAATGCTACTACTAGGTTAATGATTTACTGAAAAGTAGACTTGTATGTATTTATGAAACAAATTACTTAATAAGTAAATAAAATATGTCTGTATTTCTGTATTTTAATTGATTTTCTTTATGTATGTCGACTGTCGACCTTTTCCTACAGCGATTGGTATTACGGAAATAAAGAATTATTATTATTATTATTATTCATACACAAGAAAATGCATGCACAGCAAGATACAAATCTAGAAAAGTAAAGTCAAAACCGAGTATGTAGGATACATAATGGGTGGCCATTCAACATGAGAAAATAAATTTTAGAATATACCATTTTTGAGTCCCCCATACTCGGTTTGGCAATATCTTTTCTAGATTGTCTGTGCTGGTATCTCCCAGTGTTTGCATTTATGCTAATACTAAAGTTCTAGATTTGAATTTTCCTGTGAATGAATCTTTTAATGCGGGTATTTTCTTACTTATAATTTTTTTTTCTGGTGTTGAACCCATTTCCAAATTTAGACGTAATAAAATCTCTGTATTAAAAGATTCATTCACAGGAAAATTCAAATTTAGAATTTTTGATTTGACATAAATGCAAGCACAGGAAGATGCAAATCTAGTAAAGTCAAGAGGCCCGTCTACCTTCTAATATCCAGCATAAAATGTACTAACGTAGCGAGTATTTTGTGGCCAGTACAAGAATGGTAAAATTTTATTTCAACAAGGATTTAACAGAGAAAGAATGGATCTACAGATGTGCCTTTTTAAAATTTTGATTAAATAATTGTACCTACAAAATTCCAAAAAATTCAAAAAAAAAATCCGATTTATGCAAACTTTACACGGTTATATCTCATTTAGAATTTTAAAAAGGTACATCTGTAGATTCAGTTTTTCTCTATTAAATTATCCTGAAGTCAATAATAATCTGACAGTTTACTCGCAACGAAAACACTTTTACAGTATTTTCAATTTCAAAATGACATTGCATTGCTAGGATGCGGCAAAGTACGAGTTTCGGGCTGGTTTCAGGCAGCCGTAGAGTGGAATGGAAACAAAAGTAAAATTGACAGTATTCTATGAATTCGGTAAAAACGTAGAGGGGCCGCTTAAGTCAAAACCGAGTAGGTATGTGAGACTCAAGAATGGTTTTGGGTTGTTTATTTAGTTCAGTTCAACCTAATTTATGTTGTGTTGAACAGACAAACTAGCATTCTAGATAATTATTATGTATCTTCTTGCGTTTACATACCGAATCTAAAATTCTAGCTTTGCATTTTCCTTTAATGAACCATAACTGCAGGTATTACGTATAAATCTAGACTTGAATCAATTTACCTGTAGAATAAAACATACTACGCCACCCAAACGAATCGATCAAGAATCCACAAACTGGCATAGTGATAGCTGCGCCAAGACTAGAAGCCATCATATTGGCAATGAACTTGGATCTCTCCATCGGAGGAATCCACTTAGCAGCCTCGGGGGCATAGCTGGCCAAGTGTCCCCCAAGAACAGTCCAAGAAGCACTCGAAGAAGAATCACAGCGTAGATACTCAAGTCGCAAGCAAGAGGTGTCAGAAGAGTTATCAGAGATGCTGCCAACATCGAGTAGCCGAATACCCTGCAAAGTAAGTCATTAGTGACAGGCGAAATCAGAGATGGCATTTTTAATTGTAAACAATGTGATCGAGTGGACGATTACCTTGAAATAGTTTATTAGATTTTTCTCTGACTTAGTTGCGTTCAGGCGAGTAATAAGTTGGCGAACTTTGACTCGGCTCTGTGTAGAACATAGGCACATTCTCTCTGCACCGGTCAAAGATCGTCAACTCACGCATATTTTTATTAGTACTGTCCAGTATATTTTTCTGTACTCACTTATTAGTCCAGTCGGCAGAACGAAAAAAAATAATAAATTTATGAAATTCCATTTGAAAACAGTGACCCAAAACTGATTAAAAAAACCTTGAAACTAAAATTTGAGTTTCGTGATATAGACCAGTCGGCAGTCACTTTTACCTGGAAAGTATTCCAAACTTAATGAAATTTTGACATTTAGGGGTACTCTGGGATGTCGAATCTGAGTTTTCGACCTCGAGTGTCTTGTGCTAACTTGGGGAAGGGAAAAAAGCCACGATTTTTATTACCTTTTCCGGTTTTTCGCCTATAACTCAAAAACTATGGGCATTAACATAAGATAAACGCGGTGAACTACGTGGAGACGATACCCTTAAATCCACTATCCATGTACTCATTGTCGGTTCCCAACCGCACACACTCCACCAACGCACCTTCTAGCGCCGATAACTTCCGCCAGGCATCCTAGAACGATGTTCTGTTCATATTTGTTCCAACTATACTTGTGGTCTTGCATAATCTCGACTGCGGCTGTCAGGTTAGTGTTGGAGTCTAGCGTGGAATTGATGCTGACGCTGGAGTTGTGGATGGCGTCTTCGGCGTGGATGTCCACCATGTCCACGATGGCGATGGTGAGGTTCACTCGAAGCATGTAGTTGAACATAAAGCCGAGGATCACCATCAGGTTTAACACTTGGCGACATGATACTAGAAGAAGAAATATATTTAAGCATGTTACAATAAATCATTCTGAATCTCCGTAGAATCTTCAATCGCGCCGGGAGCGGTCTTTTGGGACGAGTCAAAGGTTTCTATAGCAACGACTTAGTGATCTGAACACTCGACGAATGTGAAAACGGTCATTCGCGTTGTGGGGACGAATGTGCGAATGCCACTCGCGAATGTCGGCCAGTGACGAGGCGAATCACGAGCGCGAATGTGTAAATGCGGTATAAGGTGTACAAACGAACGCACCTTCTTGCAACCAATAGAATCGTTTAGTTAAGTCACATGATTTTAGTAACTGTCAGTGTGTCAGTTGCTGTGCTTTCTGGTTTATTTATACTGTTAAGATTAAAGATTATTATTGTAATAATTATTTATATAAAATGGCAAAGCGAGCTGGCAATGTTAATAATGAACAGAAAAATATATTAATAGAGTTTGTGAAAAAGAATCCAAACATTAACATTGGAAAATTCACAAGAGATTTTTCTTATAAAGATTCGCAAAAAATGTGGGATTCTTTATCTGAGATTTTAAATTCAGTTCCCGGTGGTGGTGCAAAGACTTAGAAGCAATGGCGTAAAGTAAATTTTAAAAAAACAATGGTTTATATTAAAATTTGACTGTTCTTTTATGTAGGTTTGGCAAGACTTAAAATCTAAAACAAAGCAAAAATCAACAGAAATAAGAAAACATATGAGACTATTAATATATTAACACTTCAGGAAAATTAATCTCTAAAGTCGAAATATGACAGATGCACTTTCGTATACGAATATAACTTTCGAATGGTATCTACCCACTCGATGTAAATGCGCATGGATTATTCGTGCACGATCGGTCAATTCGGCTTCAAGAATACCGTTATGCTTTTCGTGTGCGCATCTCGAACACTTGCGTATACGAATAATTTCAAGAATCGGGCCTCAGGGGCCCGATTATGTGCCTAACGAAGCCGCGGCTCTCGTACAACGAAGACGTGTTAACCGATGACAAAGGAGAGTGTATGATTTGTCTCGAGGAACTCACCCAAGGGGATGTGATAGCTAGACTGCCCTGCCTATGTATATACCACAAGGGGTGAGATATATTACATGTTGTAAGAGTCAGTGACAAGCAATTGATTGGTTGTTGATAGAAAGACTTGTAGTCCCGTCTCTATGTACTTTTGATCTTGCAAAAATTCCGTTTTTGCAAGATCAAGAAGAAAGCAAAGAAGAGAAAGAAAGAGCAAAAACGGAATTTTTGTAAGTTCAGGGCGATTATTTGAACATAGAGACTGGACTATTGTGCATAGGTTTATGAGGTGAGATAGTTGGTGAGCGTTTGTCTGGACGTCCGATGATGTGATTGATGGTTTGGTGCGAGTGCGAATGATTGGAATATAAAAGAGATGTATGTGAACGAGGAAAAATAAATAGGTAGTGTGTCAGCATAGCAGCACAAGAATAGCTTGAATGAGTGCATGTTCATAGTGAGTAAATTGGTGCACCCTAAATTGATTGATATGATTGATGGTTTGTTCAAAATACGTATGATTGGAAAATAAAAAAGCTGTATGAATGTGAACGAGGAAAAAGAGTGTCAGCATTAGCAGCACAACAATTGTTTGAATGAGTGCATGTTCATAAAGTGAGTACCTACCTAAATTAGTGCACCCTAAATTGATTGATATGATTGATGGTTTGTTGAGAATGCGTATGATTGGAAAATAAAAAAGCTGTATGAATGTGAACGAGGAAAAAGAGTGTCAGTATAGCAGCACAACAATAGCTTGAATGAATGCATGTTCAGAATGTGAAAATTTGTTTAGTGAATTAGTGCACCCTAAATTCCAGCTTTCTATTAATTTTTTCTACTAAAAAATCTAATTTGACTGGGCTATAAATCAAGAAATAATACACTCTTTAGCTCAGCCTTGAATAGAAATAATATAATCGTTATTTACTTTACAAGTGGGCAAAGTAAGGAATTACCCACGAGAGCAATCTTAATTCACGAGGCCGAAGGCTGAGTGAGATAATTTTCTCGAGTGGGTCATTCCTTTTTGCCCACGTGTGAAGTATAACGTTTTATCCAACACCTCTTAATAACTGCTTAAATATTTTTTAAATATTAAGTTTCTACCTAAAACATCGTTGTATGGTGACTTCCAACAAGCAAAGTAACAATTTACCCACTAGTGGGTATAATTTTGATCAAATCCACTAGTGGGCAATCTTTTACTTTTGCTTGTTTAAAACCACCATAGTTTATGATGATTTTATTAAGAGGTGTTGGATAAATAAATAAACGAAATCTTGTATAAAATTATAAAAATATATTTGTGTGTTGCAGATGCATCGATAAATGGTTCGAGATAAACCGATCATGTCCAGAGCACCCGGGCGACTAGCCGTTGGGCCCCAGTGCTGTGCCCCTGAACATTGTACATACATGTATATAGCCTGGTACCAGTTACCCTCGTATAGCGCAGTCTTCAATTTGTTACGTCTGGTGTTATATAAATTCTAATGCCTGTGGCACACCGGCCGAGGAGCATCGAGGACCATCGAGTAACTCCTCGATGAAACGATAGAACGCACCCCGTCCTCGACGAAAAATAGGGGCGCCGCTATTTTCATCGAGTTGTTCCTCGATGAAACGAATGTATCTCATTTCAGACGTATCTTTGGATTTGATTTCGCGCAAAACTTTGATGTATTTGTCACCGATTAAATAGAAATCCATCGCGGACGGGTGCGTTCTTTCGTTTCATCGAGGAGTTACTCGATGGTCCTCGATGCTCCTCGACCGGTGTGCCACAGGCATAAGTCACATTCAAAGTTTTACTCGAGAACGGTACGACATATCAGTGATTTTATTTTATTTTTGAGTGGTACACGTCAAATTGTGAGTAAAACTAAGAATATATTTTGATTTACAGATCTAGCTATAGAATGTTAAGTTTGATTTATTTTTGTATGCCAGTTTGGTTTTTAAAATGCCTAGACACCATTGTAGAATCATTTTAAATTTATTATAACACTTGCAAATTTTTCAACAATAAATATTTTAATGGTAACATCATTTGTATTTATTGTTCTGTTACAGGTCACATATTGTCAAGATTTTTTGTAAGATAATTCAATAAAATATCAATAATATTACATCTGTCATTATTTGTTAGATTCTTTGAGGATTCTTTCATGCTTCTAGATCCTCAGAAAAGAATCATGATTAGGAGGGAAAGAATAAAACGCTGATCTACAAAGAAAAAGAAATACACAAATGCAAGTAAAAAGATTCAAATCAATCCAAACCGAGTATGTAGGACTCAAGAAGGATTAGGTCTCTTTATTTAGTTCAGCTCAAACCAAAACTGACAATTTGTGACTCAAAAAGGTTGTTAAGTTGCTTTGTTAAATTTAGTTCAATGTAGATCAGCATGTTTGTACGTCCATCTGTACATTTGATCGCAGATCAGCGCTCAGTGCTGAAAAAAGAACAAAACGATGATCTGTGTATTTCTTCTCAGATCAGCGGTCATCGTTTTATTCTTACCTTGATGAGAATGGCCAGTCAAATAATGAGTCTTGAAAAAGTCTAATTTCTAATTCATTGATAGCATCAAACCAGTTAAATTCTTTTTTCAAGATTCAGAAGCATGAAATAATCCTCAAATGTGAACAAGACTTTGATTGTTGCCATTGTTGATTCCAATTTAACATTTATAACTTATTACCAATACATTATTTTACCGTGTGTGCGGTCACAGCTCGTGGTTGTTGGTGGATACTACATCACAAAGAAGATTTTCGTGAGTGCAGTGCATACTGAAATATAAATTTACTAGACTCGAACCTGGGTTGCTAGAATCATAGTCAGTCACTTAGCTACAATTTATTTATTTACTAAAGCTGTGTTTTATATTTTTATTTTATTGTTATGATCATTTCAGTATAATTGTTGTTGTTGTTGATTCTAATTTATTTAGCATGTAAGTCTTAACGTTTATAAATTTATTTTAGAATATTTTCAAACCTTGATATCTACTACAATGAAAGGTAATAATATGTATAACAGATTATATGCTAAATTTAATTGTTTCAAAATTTTTCAGCCATCGGGAGCCTTCAGCAACAACTAGACAGCATCTTCAGAAGTTCAACAACTACTGAAGAAGCTTCAACACTTCTTCAGCCGCCGAAGATCTAGTCTTAAATCAAAGTAAGTGTTGTACACATTTTATTGACTAGATTAATATTTAAGTGTGCAATTTACAAGAATCTTAAATATGTTTTCTAATTGTTACAGATTATTTTGGACGTGATGTACGTTGGAAATTTTCTGACAACTTCTTGAGAAGTTAATCAACACCTGCGGAAGCTTCAACAATTCTTCAGCCAGCTGAAGTTCTGAACAATCTCTTGGTGAACTTCTGCTACTCTTAAGAAGAATCTAGGACTTTGAATCGTAAGTTTTACTTGCAGTCTTTAATTTCAAATCCAAATTATTGATATCTAAGATCATATAAATTTTTTAATGCATTTGTTGTAATAAAGAAATAATATTTTTCTAAAATTTTAATTGAATGCACTTTATTTATTAAAAATATCGGTTTTTATTTAATATAGGTAATTGAATTCTTGAGTCGTAATAATATTAGTATTAATCATATTTTCAAATATTTCAAGCTGCTATTTTAACCAGGTGACAATTTTTTGTATGTATTCTTGTAGTTTAACCTTTATAATAATTTAAATTTCTCCCCCACATAACTTCGTCTCATTTAAAATTTGCGTATCCGCTTGTCAAAAATCAAAGCTGCGTTCCTAAATTACATTCTTTAATATTAGATTATACTCTATACTTCAAAACTAAGCGGCTGTTGAGAAATCCGTCTTTTATCATGTGAAAGTATTGGGAAACACGTTGCAAACTTGAAATTTCCAGTACACAACTATCTAAACTCTTCACCGTTTAAAACTTAATGAAAACTTGGTAACGTAGCCAAAGCGCCAAAGGAGTTCTTACTTTATTCAATAGAGGGCAGAAATCACGGTTTTATTTCACGATTTATTCATTATTATTGATTTTTTCAACGCCATATTGAGGTTGTGTAATTTTTAATGGAATGTGGAATGTAATGAAACTGACGCCATTGCATGTTCGTAGTTTGTTCCATTTGTTCTTTGTATTTAAATAACCAGTGGCTTAATTTCAAGTGATAAATAAGAAATTGTGAATATCCTAAACATAAAATAATGTTGGTTTGCGATAAAATGATCCACAAGTTGTTGTAAACTTATTAATTTGCTGTTAATGGACTCCATGATCAGTTCATGCCAGCCGAAGTCATCGCTTCAAATATTAAAATAAGTGATTTATTTACAGGTAAACGCTGTTATGTGTAGTGAAGGTACAATTTCAAAGAGAATACTCGAACTACCTACAAATTCAGGGTCTCTGCCATCATCTTTGAAGAAAATGATGATCTTAAACATGAGATTACATAATGAGAATATTTATTTCTACAGCTAAGGTAAGCAGTCTTTCTTTTATTATTTATTTACGCTAATTGCACATTAACATCCGTTTGTGATATAATAATTTCTGGTAAACGTACATATTGATTTGCGATGCATTTTGAAAAATGCGGGACGTCACGAACTCTTAATGAAACTCCGCTATTTAAGTGTTTGCAGTTTAGTTTTGTCAACAAGTAGTTGAAGTGAATTTTATAGTTTGCAGTTTAGTTTTAAGTTATGAGCAAATATTAAATCGTTTATGTGGCAATAATATTAAATCAGTGATATATTTACAGGTCAATATTATTGTGTGTAAGAATGAAGACAATATCAAAGTGAATACTCGAAACCTGCATATTATTTGGATTTCTACCATCATCGTTGAGCATATTGAGAACATTACAGTGTAAGGACGCAATAAGAAGATGTATTTCTTCAGTAGGACTATGTTTTGAAGGTAATTAATTAGTTTTATTTATTGATTACTCGTTATTTAATTGTTACATTGTTCCAGGTTTTCTGAAGGCTCACAAACCGTAGAACCGGCTGTCTCTATTACATGTTACGTTCTTCAGCCACCTGCAGATTGATATTCTTCTGATGAACTTCTTATGCTGCTTGTGCGGATACCAGAGCTCACAGACCGTAAAACTGGGTTACCGGATGTCTTCAAAAGCGAACTGATCCTCCTGATTACTACATTCTTGGTGGCTGCAAGGAATTCAAGCATCTTCAAGAGTTCTGGAGTAGTAATCACTACATTGATCATCATCTGCAGCTGTTCATGAACCTAGTGCAAAATGTTTCATTTACATTTATAAAGTACGTTGAGTTGTTTACCATATTTTTAAAGTTGTAAAACTTGTCTAATAACGAAAATATTTATTTTGTTACAGATTAGCAGCCCATTACCAATTCATCATCCTGGAAATCCAGCACGAGGTGCTCTTCCCCCGATCATGGAAGGTAATATTCTTCAGATATTACTATTTTTTACGTTTTTGACTCAAAATTTCATATTGAACATGATTTATTTCATGTTATTGAATAATTATGTAATTCTACAAACCAATTTGGAACTTAATTATTCTGTTTACTGTTACAAGATTGAATCAAAATATAATTTTTATTTTAGATTCACTCATAGTTGGTGAAAAATAACCCACAGGTGTAATATGTGTGCATATATTCCTGTATGAAATAATATTTATATAGTAATTATCAAATGTAAATAAATGATTTGTGGTTCCTAGGCATTCGAGCATATCATGTGGATAAGTGGACTGGCAATTTGACAATGACTTTAGAAGACTTCGAAGGACGTAGAAGAATATTCTGCACCTGAAATCAACGACAAGAGACTTCACTGGACAACAACTTCAACATTCATCTGCAGCAGCCTTCGGGAAACATCAACTTCAACAGTCAACTTGGAATCAACATCTTCAAATCTTCAAGCAATCATGTAAGCATTTTTCATCATCATTCCTCTGACATTTCTACATTAAGAACCACAATTTCAATGTCGTAGCTCATTGAGTGATTCCCAAGTCACGGGTACTCTTGCTTTATATTTGGGATTATAGAGTAGATATTTTGACATCTATAATTAAAATGGCTGCTACAATCTGTTCAGTCGCCATTATTTTTAAATACTTTATGATTTATCTGTTAATAATCGTAGAATAACTGCGAGAATTTGTAGTCAGGGATAAAATTTTCTGGGGATGCAGATTCTGAGCTCAAACTTTATTTTATTTGTAAACAATTTCGGAAACTTAAATATTTTAAAATTTTTGTTACAGTTTTCAATCTGAACGAAGCATCTTTGGACTTCACGGGTCTTCAGAATACAACACTTAGTATTTAAGTTAGTTTTGTAATAAAATGATAAATTAAAGACACAAAATTGTCAAGAAAGTGTCTTAGATAAATATTAGATTCAAACACATGCTAAGTTACAATGCAAAGTGGTGCATATCCTTAAATTGTGCTGCCTTCATTTTATTAAATTAAGTCAGGAATGTAGCTGTATGAGAAAGGGGTAAAACAGTGCTCTACGGTTTGTATAATATTGAATCTAATACTAACGTAAGATCATTGAAATTTTTTTACGACAATATTTAATATTCATTCTACAGTGCGACGCATCGATTTTACCAAATTTTTTCATAGTATTGTTTTAAAAAAATGCCGAATAAAGAGAAAAGTACTACTTTTACATGTTTAATTTAGGGCATTTTAAATACAAAAACTATTAAAATTCATGCGTAGCACTGTAGGTAACATGTTATACAGTATATAAATAACGCGTTTGATTATTTCTTTTGTCTTATAAATACAATATCATACAAATACGATGCCACTTTTAGAGCGCGTTCGCTATTGCTGCCTTTGGTCGACACACTAAATCTGTATATATCTCTCCTTTTTCTCGACGAAATCGTGGACAGCTACATTCCGGCCTTAATGGTAACATTTTTACCTCTCGCCTCATATTCTATAAGAGAGGTATTGTAATGGGTCAAAATTTTCGAGTATGAGTTTTTGGTGGATAAGCACGTTTCAGGGTCTCTAGAATACGAAATTACTATTTTCACGATGATGTCTGTGTGTGTGTGCGTGTGTGTGTGTGTGTGTGCGTTTGTATGAACCGTCGATTTTTCGTCCACGATAACTTAAAAAGTATCAAACCGTTTATAACCAAATTTCATATTTAAGGTTTTAATAAGTATCTTAACACCGGATAAGATTTTGGTAGAAATCCGCAAACCGGAAGTAGTACTTTTAGAAGTTTGGAAAAGTTTTCCTTAAATATATTGGTACATTATTTATTTATGACAATTTTTGCAATTAAAAATAAAAGGAATTGTGATTATCTATGTGTACAGTTAATTATAAATACAAATTGCTGAATCTGGAAGTATTTAACAATAAAATAAAGTACAATTAATATTCTATTTTTTTGAAATTCCAGTATCTTGTTGTCCATGATATGAAATTTGTTTCTACATAAAATTTGAATTATTATGACAGTGACAGTACAGTTGACATATTTTGCTTGCATATTGGTTTACATTATCGTTTACATATTACATGAACATGAAACTATTAAAATGTAAGTAAAACTATTTATTAGATTAGTACAACAAGCAGAATTAGGCGAGAGGTCGTGTGGTGGCCACAGCAGATTTTTTAAGTAACTAACAAGAAAATTATTTAAAGTTGGAGTTAGACACCTACCGGGTGTATATTGAAAAGTGAAACATAGGCGTTTAACATGGTAAATCAGTTTTTCCGTTCGCATTGCTTCCCTAATTATTTTAGACAAAAATGTTTCAAATAAATGTTGTTGAGCATAAAATTCTACATCCGGATCAGTAAACAATATTTATTTTGGTTGCTTTATAACTGCAGAAATCAAATTTGAAAATACACGGAATAGCGAATTAATAATAACAGCCATAGTAAAAAAAAACAGGAGATGAACAAATGCGTAACGTTTTAAACGTCAAATTATTAGTACTCGTATTTATTTTGACAAACTGTGATTTGTGATATTAAATCAATATTGAGGTTTATTATTGTTTATTATTATCAAAAATGAATAACAATTCAGATGAAGAATTCTATTTTCCGTGTATTTTCAAATTTGATTTCTGCAGTTATAAAGCAACCAAAATAAATTTTGTTTACTGATCCGGATGTAGAATTTTATGCTCAACATTTATTTGAAACATTTTTGTCTAAAATAATTAGGGAAGCAATGCGAACGGAAAAACTGATTTACCATGTTAAACGCCTATGTTTCACTTTTCAATATACACCCGGTATAATATTGCATTGTTTCTTAACACATACAGTATGTTTCTTAATAAATTGACAATTTCAAAATTTTGATAACATGATTTTAAATTTATGCAGTTAGGTTTGAAAGTTTATAAACACATAATGGTGCATATTTTTCAATTTTACTAAATAAATAAATAGATGTTTATATATATACATTGAAACAAATTTTCAGAAGGAAATAAAATAAAGATAGAATTACACATAAATATATAATTTACCAAAGAATTGTAATAAATAAAGAATTTAACGTAAATTTATATTATAATTTAAAAGTCAGAGTTAGACACCAACATTATGGCATTGTTTGATAATATTTTATTGCATTATTGTGACATTTTAACAATAAATATAACAAATAGCTTCATAACATCAATGCAAAGTTTTAATGAAATATCAAAAAATATGATCACAATAATGTTAAATAGAATTACACACACAAAATTATTGTAAATAATATAGGCTATTAAACTTAACTGCGCGTTATTTGAGACACTTCTTGTTATACAAAAATCAAATAAGTTTTACTTGACAATTTGGTTCGCTTTCATTGTATCATTGTTAGGTATTAAAAAAATCCCTTTTTACCCTTGACACTAAATGAAGACAGAAGAGGACATAACCTCCGCCCCTTCCTCAGGACTGCAACAAATGCTCAGGAATCAAAATACAAATGTAAGTCATTCATTTTTTTCTGTTTAATGTTAAAAAAATATTTAACCCTGACTTTCAAAATTTATATCCTTAAATGACAAAATTTCTAACAGAAAAATCTCTTATAGTTCAGGAAAGATTGGCTATTTTATTAATTAAATTTTAATGGTCTTCATTTTAATCGTGTCCCCGTTGTAAAAATTTTAGATTTCTGACCGAGTGTCAAAGCGTACATTTTTGAGCCACAAATTTTTTAATAGGTCAATGTCTAAGGATTCTATTTCCGGTTTGCTTGACTTTTTATTTCTTAAGGTTCAGGAGAAATAGACTATTAAGTTAAGAAATTTTTTCGATTTTAATTTGAGATAAAAATATACCGTTTTTGACCATCTAGCACCACCAAAATTTTTTAAAATTTCAATATTTTTTCGAATTTAATTTGAGATAGGTTAGAGTATAGACATACCGTATTTGACCACCTAACATACAGTTAAAAATTTATGGGAAAATCAAATTTTTAAAATTTATTTGAGATAGGTATGGCCATAGGTACCGTTCTTGACCACCTCACATCAGGCAAGAATTTTTTAAAATATGTATATTTCAAAAATTAGATTTAAATAAATTCTTACCTGATGTGAGGTGGTCAAGAAAGGTACCTATGGCCATACCTATCTCATAAAAAAAGTATTAGGTGGTTAACCTTTTTTTTCGATTTTGGATCTAAACTTTGAGACGCTATAACTTCAAAACTAAATGACTTATCAAAGCGCGGTTTACGGCATGGGATTTGACCAAAAAAAGTACTAAGTGGTTAACCTTTTTTTTTTCGATTTTGGATTTAAACTCTGGTATAGTCGTAATTTAATTATTAATGTAAACTGATCACTTTTAAAATGCGATTCTTTGACTTCTAAGAGCTCTATTTCGTAAATGGTTAAAGATAGCGGTCTAAGCGTGACATTTTTGGATTCCTCGTACTTTTTTATGTTAGGACCCACATTTTCAACGTTGTAGAGTCGCTGGTATAGCCGTAATTTAATTATTAATGTAAACACATCACTTTTTAAATGTGATTTTTTGACTTCTAAGAGCTCTATTTCCTAAACGGTTATAGTTAGCGGTCTGAGCTTGACATTTTTGGATTCCTCGTACTTTTTTATGTTAGGAACCACATTTTCAACGTTGTAGAGTCGCTGGTATAGCCGTAATTTAATTATTAATGTAAAATCATCACTTTTAAAATGTGATTCTTTGATTTCTAAGGGCTCTATTTCCTAAACGGTTATAGTTAGCGGTCTGAGCGTGACATTTTTGGATTCCTCGTACTTTTTTATGTTAAGAACCACATTTTCAACGTTTCAGAGTCACTGCTTTAGCCGTAATTTTAATTATTAATGTAAACACATCACTTTTTAAATGTGATTCTTTGTCTTCTAAGGGCTCTATTTCGTAAATGGTTAAAGATAGCGGTCTGAGCGTGACATTTTTTGATTCCTCGTACTTTTTTATGTTAGGACCCATATTTTCAACGTTGCAGAGTCGCTGGTATAGCAGTAATTTAATTAGTAATGTAAACTCATCACTTTTAAAATGTGATTCTTTGAATTCTAAGGGCTCTATTTCGTAAATGGTTAAAGATAGCGGTCTGAGCGTGACATTTTTTGATTCCTCGTACTTTTTTATGTTAGGACTCATATTTTCAACGTTGCAGAGTCGCTGGTATAGACGTAATTGAATTATTAATGTAAACTCATCACTTTTAAAATGTGATTATTTGACTTCTAAGGGCTCTATTTCCTAAACGGTTATAGTTAGCGGTCTGAGCGTGACATTTTTGGATTCTTCGTACATTTTTATGTTAGGAACCACATTTTCAACGTTGCAGAGTCGCTGGTATAGCCGTAATTTAATTATTAATGTAAAGTCATCACTTTTAAAATGTGATTCTTTGACTTCTAAGGGCTCTATTTCCTAAACGGTTATAGTTAGTGGTCTGAGCGTAACATTTTTGGATTTCTCGTACTTTTTTATGTTAGGACCCATATTTTCAACGTTGTATAGTCGCTGGTATAGCAGTAATTTAATTAGTAATGTAAACTCATCAATTTTAAAATGTGATTCTTTGACTTCTAAGGGATTTATTTCCTAAACGGTTATAGTTAGCGGTCTGAGCGTAACATTTTTGGATTCCTCGTACTTTTTTATGATAGGACCCACATTTTCAACGTTGCAGAGTCACTGCTTTAGCCGTAATTTAATTATTAATGTAAACACATCACTTTTTAAATGTGATTCTTTGACTTCTAAGGGCTCTATTTCCTAAACGGTTATAGTTACCGATCTGAGCGTGACATTTTTGGATTCCTCGTAATTTACTTAGTATAATCCGCTACTTTTTAGAGAAAATTCAATTCAGTCTATATTCGAACTATAAAAGAACTAAGTGGTTAACCTTTGTTTTTTTCGATTTTGGATCTAAACTTTGAGAGTTCATATCTCGAAAACTAAAAGACTTATCAAAGCGGGGTTTGCGGCATATATTAATTATTTATTTGTGTGTTCAGGTTTTCGACCCGTGGAGGCGGTTATCTTCTTAGGAGGAGACCCTACTTACCATTCTTCAATTGACCACTGGCCTCCAATGAAGAAATGTCTGCTATTTATTGTATTTATTGATAGAACTATGTTTTTATATGATAAAAATTAAATAATCGAGATGAAATAGCTGTATATATTATTAATAAAAACAAATAAGAAACACTTACAACATTGCACTAATTTTATTTCTTAAACAACCCTTTGTACACTTCCTAAATCCTTACAGGACTTCTACGGTGAGAGTACACGGCCTTAAACCTGAAAATGTACTATATTTGGGTTCAGCGGGTTCGAATTAGGGGGTAGAGTACAAATTACCCCTTGAAATGTTTATTTAGCATTAAAACATATTAGGGGTAAAATCGGTCCAAACCCAAACGTCGCAAAAGTTTTTTTCGAGTGGTCCAGAAAATGAAGCAAACTTGCAACTACGCTAGGAAAATATTAAACTGCAAATAACTCGAAAACTAAGAGCTACACGGTAAAATGGGGCGTATATTTGGATTCAGCGGGTCCTAATTGAGGGGTTAAACTACCCCTCTTTAGCCTACAACTCTTACTTTACGAGTTATAAGCATTTTAAAATTTTCCTAGCGTAGTTGTAATTTTACTAGCAAATCGTCAAAAAAATTGACACTACGCTAGGAAAATTTTAAATTGCTTATAACTCGGAAATTAAGGGTTGCACGGCCAAATGGGGTGCATATTTGGATTCAACAGGTCCTAATTAGTTATATATGATACAAACCACCTTTGAAATAAACGTAATTTTGGTTGTTTCTGGTGAAATTTTGCTGACATTAAATAATTATTATCTCGTAAACTAAAGGGCTAAGGGCAAAAAGTTAAATACAAAGGGTGCGTAACTTTTCATTCTCTATCTGCCTGTCTATAGATACGGCCGTTTTGGCCGATTTTTAATTATTTTTTTGATCTCCCACCATTCATGTTATCCTGATACAAACTTGGTGATTTTTGTTCGATTCAAATCTGAAGTCGAGTGAGGGTGGAAATTTAAAAACACGATTACGTAAAAACTAAGGGTTGGATAGTGATTTACGGGTCATATTCGTACTCTACGCGTTGAAATACACCAGTATGCATATTGCCACCCCTAAAAGTTAATTAGCACCGGAGATATTCAACCCTTATTTGTATCTTCGGTTCTAAGGGTCGTATCGAAAAAATCTACATTGCATTCGATAGGGGATGAAAAACTGAGTATCTTTTACATTTAACTTTTTCCTCTACGACCCTTAGTTTAAGGGTTAATGACTATGTTTAGACGACTTTTTCACCACTTTGATTGCTCATAACCCTTAAACTAAGGGTCGTAGAGGAAAAAGTTAAATGTAAAAGATACTCAGTTTTTCATCCCCTATCGAATGCAATGTAGATTTTTTCGATACGACCCTTAGAACCGAAGATACAAATAAGGGTTGAATATCTCCGGTGCTAATTAACTTTTAGGGGTGGCAATATGCATACTGGTGTATTTCAACGCGTAGAGTACGAATATGACCCGTAAATCACTCCCCAACCCTTAGTTTTTACGTAATCGTGTTTTTAAATTTCCACCCTCACTCGACTTCAGATTTGAATCGAACAAAAATCACCAAGTTTGTATCAGGATAACATGAATGGTGGGAGATCAAAAAAATAATTAAAAATCGGCCAAAACGGCCGTATCTATAGACAGGCAGATAAAGAATGAAAAGTTACGCACCTTTTGTATTTAACTTTTTGCCCTTAGCCCTTTAGTTTACGAGATAATAATTATTTAATGTCAGCAAAATTTCACCAAAATCGACTCAAAATACGTTGATTTCATGGATTGTTTATATCGAATACCCCTAATTAGGACTCTCTGATTCTAAATCTACCCTCAGAATTACATAATTACTTACCCTTTTGATATATTTATATATAAATACAAAATTGCAACTACGCTAGGAAAATTTTAAAACGCATATAATTTGAAAAATAAGGGTTGAACGACAAAACTGAGGGCATATTTGGATTCAGCAGGTCCTCTTTATCATACTACCCTTAGTTTACGAGAAATAAGCATTTTAAAATTTTCCTAGCAAATAATTAGAAGAATATTGTGATAGTATATTTTTAATTAACAGCTTCACTTTCTAGGCCACTGCTCAAAAATATTCTGTGACGTCACACCAAGAGATGTCTCGTTTTGAGTGATTTCACCCCTAAAAAATTAAATTAAACGCTATATAACGGGACGTAGGACAACGATAAGTTGTTTAATAAATATAATAAAGCAAATTTTCTATTCTAAATTATTTATTTATTTAAAAAAAAATACATTTCATTTAAATAATTCATGCAACAATACTGCATATTTACTGATTTTAAAAGGAAACATGAGGAAAATAAATAAAAACTGTTCATTTTTCTTTCTTTTTATATACAAGACAAATACATAAGAGAAATATATACTTTCATACATACTACATGCAATAATATCACGCCATGTACCAAGTTTGGGGGGTGGCACAAATCTTGTCACACATTTAAACTCAACAAGCAGTCAAACATTCCTTTCCTGACACATTTCTTCCCCGTCATCCACAATTATTATCCTTTTCATTCAAGCTCTTTTATTCTTTCCACTCAAATCATTTACATTTCTAATACATGATCAATCATTCCAACCAACATATTCACCGGACGTCCAAACAAAAGCTCATCTCAACCGCACACATTCTCTTTAAAACACACATAAATGTGCCATTTCCCAAAATGGGTTGGCACACTTCAATCGCTTCGTTCACTCAAAATCATTTGCACTCGCAATTAACCTTCAATCATTTTAATCCACTAATTCGCAGAACGTTCACGCAAACGCACACTAACTATTTCACAAACTCATTCGCTCACAGAATCATTTCTCTCAAACATCAACACATTTACAAATGAAATATTCAAATACAATACAAGTTTTTGTAATTTTATTACAACATAAAATAATGAAATGACTTGCCCTGTAAGAAATACAATAAATTATTAGTTACATTTTACATTACAATTGAATTTTATTTCCAAATGTTATTACATGAGTTGACGGCTTGTAACTGTACCCATATAAGATACATAACTCATGTTTTGTATAATATTTTGATTCAAAGATAAAAGTTATAAATGAATAATCAATTTTATTAATGGCAATGACTGATTTTTCTGCTCATAAAAACCTTTGCCGAGGATATACTGAAGTATCTTTGATATTTTATATTATAAGTTTGAAATATATGATAGGTGAAATACTAGTGACATTGCCCTAATCCATCTCCACCCAATATTTAACATTTAACGCGCGCGCTTTGTGATTCTAACCTCAAGAACAACCGATGATTGTTGTTCTTGTGCAAATATAGTGGGATTTCTTGCCGATCCCCGGATGAGTGCTTAGTACGCAATAGACAGCCAGGGAAAGACTTTCCACAGTCCATCACCACCTTCATGCTCAGGATTGCCGGGATGGACTCAGTTTTGCATTCTAGTGACTCAATTCATCCAAGCTATACTAATCCCAATTTCAAATTCAATTCAATGCCACACCTAATTGCAAAAGAATAATTCGCGAACCGAAATATTTAATGTCACTGTAAGTTATTTCACCTACCAAAATTTCCTAAGTCTAAATGGTCCTGTACATAATTCATTAAAGAAAGAGATGCATGCTCTCTGCTGTTTCGAAGCTACCAGTTACTTCAAATTAATTCATTTGTTATTATTCAAAAGTCTACAACTTTCAACTTATAAAAAATTAATTCTGCTCAAATTTTCATCATTATGTTCGCAATTTTGTATCTGGCAACAACGAATTTATTCATCACTTCTTGTTCTTTATTTTTGTATTGTCACATTAAATTCTTCAATTTTATTTGTAGTTTTAAATGCATCTCTTTATTTATTTTGTTCGTTGAAAAAGGATCATTGAACAAGGAGTAAACCACATTTATTTTCACTAGCGACATTTCCTATTTAAGTTTAATATTGACCGCAATTGATTTTAACTTGAAACCCAAGAACATGACAAACAAAACAACCAAAGGCAAAGCTATCACCCCAATTAAAATTATTTTAAAATAAATAATAATGTCACTAGTTTCATCAAAATTCTGTTGATCCCTTAATCTGTACTACCAAAGTACTACTAAAGTAAAGTAAAGACGATGTGGTTTACTCCTTGCAAACTATTACCCAAGTTAAAATTAATTGTTGAGATCATATTCATATGGTCCTTGGGAATTGAACCCAAGACTGTGCCGTCTGTAATAATTTAATTCAAATCTCAACATTATTATCAAAGATAGAAGATTTCAAGTCTTTATTATTTATGTAAAGTATTATTTCAAGTTAAAGAATGATTCACGCAAAAGGAAAAGACTGGCAAAACTATCTTTGATAATTCACTTATCACTAAGTCTCTGGAAGGCTGCTGGAGTTGATGTCGCCTGCAGAAAGTCCCACGATGGATGTTGAAGTTGTTCAGTGTAATCTCTCGACGAATCTCGTGGTTGATGTCATGTGCAGAATATTCATCCATGTCCTTCGAAAACTGCTTGGCTTGTTCACATCGAATATCTAGGAACCACAAATCATTTATTTACATTTGATAAACAGTGTTTGCTTATCCTAAAAATATTAAATATTTATAATAAATGAATTATTTTATACAGCAAGTATCCAACAGTTGATGGCTGGTAACCGCACACACGATAAAAATATATATATCTATTCCGATAACTCACAATAGGCGATTTTTATTCACTGGTCGGTTACTTGCGGTCGGTAAGGTCCGATTTAGTTGTGGTATGTTAAACGTCACAAGTTATGACGTAACGGTAAGTGGGCGATTAATATTTGTCCGGTATGCTCCGGTCTTCATAATGACATTTCTACCTACTGGTTCTATCTGCGAAATATGAGCTTGTTGTATAAATTTTAGCGACTGTACAGCTTATTGTTTGATAATTGATTTATTATTTGACTTATTTATCTGATTCATATGTTTTGCTTGAATTTTTAAATCTTTATTATACACATAAAATGTAATGTAATCCATTTTTCGATTTTGATTTTACAAACGACATCAACCGAACTTACTTAATACAAAAAGTTGACAACACAGATCCATAACAACCATCAATCGGACAAAGATAGATTATACGATTATACTAACCGCAGCTTACACAGCTACAGAGCTGCGTAATGCCTCGTTTTCATGTATCCGGAATCCGCAGATTTCTTGCGGAATAAAATGGCCGCCACGAATTCCATCTCCATATTCAACATAAATAAACATATATTTGAAGTTATAACAACTGACAGTTTAAACGTCAAAACTTGCGGAGCTTGCGGAGTTCCGCAGAAAGTTAAAAATAATTTAACTACTGACGGAATTCGTGGCGGCCATTTTATTCCGCAAGAAATCTGCGGATTCCGGATACATGAAAACGAGGCATAAGTTGCGGTCAGCATGGCGGCTCATACCCCAACATACCGTGACGTCATGGTATCATGAATAAAATGTAGTTGGTGACATACCCAAGCTTACACCAAGCATACCGCAGTGAATAAAAATCGCCTAGTAAAAATAAGGAACTTACGTGTTAAACTGGGGAACGAAACATTTTTAGAAGTTCACCAGCTGAAGAAGATTCAGTCATTTCGTAGCATCAGATGATGTTTCTTGTCCTAGAGACTAGACTCCAACAGTAGAATTTCAAACCAAAGAATCTTCAAACTATGTACATGAAGTCCAAATTAATCTGAAACAATAATAAACATTTAGATTCATATAAACCTGCACTAAATATCGAAAAATCTTCACTGTGCTGTGCTCTCCGCACATTTAAATAATGAGTTTACACCGGTCGAGGAGTTTCGAGGAACTCCACGATGAAACGACAGAACGCACCCGTCCGCCCACGGTTTTGCGCGAAATCAGATACAATTGATACGTCTGAAATGAGACACATTCGTTTCTTCGAGGAACAACTCGATGAAAAAAGCGGCGCCCCTATTTTTCGTCGAGGACGAGGTGCGTTCTATCGTTTCACGAGGAGTTCTTTGATGCTCCTCGACCGGTGTGCCATAGGCATTAATGTTTACAAGCAGAAGAAGTGAAAACGCTAAAACGATTACGTATTGAAGTAACGCATGCAGTATTTTATTTTAAGGGTAGGACTATAGTAGAAGCAGTTGATGCAAGGATACGTGACAAAAGTCGAAGTGGCTGACCTCTAGTGGCAGAAAAATAAGCTGAGAGTGAAGGTTTTTTTCCAGATTTATTTTTATTTCCATCAACAATTATTTTGATATTACATCCCTATTTAAATAAAACGTTTATAAGATAGTCTTTAATTAAATAAAACACTTAAATTACAGTACGATATAATAAAACGATGTATTGTTACCCTTCACTCGAAGCACGCCGGTGCTGCCACCTACAGTCAGCTTTTTTCGCCTATAAGGTCAGGTTAGTTTACAGCACAAACCATATGAGTCTATAGATAGTCGACTGCAATGATATTAGCTGTAACCGTGCTACTTGCGCCATCTCTACGAGGAACCGCCTACTAATATAAGGTCCAGGATTTTGTAGCCCAGTAAATACTTTAAAAATTAAGGAAAAATAATAAATTAAACAACAATCATACATTTATTTTTTTTATGTAAATATACATTTGGATGAATATTTTTATAACTAAGCGGAAACTTATCCAATCCTGTTTCTTTTATGCCTGTGGCACACCGGTCGAGGAGCATCGAGGACCATCGAGTAACTCCTCGATGAAACGAAAGAACGCACCCGTCCGCGATGGATTTCTATTTAATCGGTGACAAATAACTCAAAGTTTTGCGCGAAATCAAATACAAAAGATAAGTCTGAAATGAGATACATTCGTTTCATCGAGGAACAACTCGATGAAAATAGCGGCGCCCCTATTTTTCGTCGAGGACGGGGTGCGTTCTATCGTTTCATCGAGGAGTTACTCGATGGTCCTCGATGCTCCTCGGCCGGTGTGCCACAGGCATTACAATTTTCTTATGCCTGTGGCACACCGGTCGAGGAGCATCGAGGACCATCGAGTAACTCCTCGATGAAACGATAGAACGCACCCCGTCCTCGACGAAAAATAGGGGCGCCGCTATTTTCATCGAGTTGTTCCTCGATGAAACGAATGTATCTCATTTCAGACGTATCTTTGGATTTGATTTCGCGCAAAACTTTGATGTATTTGTCACCGATTAAATAGAAATCCATCGCGGACGGGTGCGTTCTTTCGTTTCATCGAGGAGTTACTCGATGGTCCTCGATGCTCCTCGACCGGTGTGCCACAGGCATTATGCCTGTGGCACACCGGTCGAGGAGCATCGAGTAACTCCTCGATGAAACGAAAGAACGTACCCGTCCGCGATGGATTTCTATTTAATCGGTGACAAATACATCAAAGTTTTGCGCGAAATCAAATCCAAAGATACGTCTGAAATGAGATACATTCGTTTCATCGAGGAACAACTCGATGAAAATAGCGGCGCCCCTATTTTTCGTCGAGGACGGGGTGCGTTCTATCGTTTCATCGAGGAGTTACTCGATGGTCCTCGATGCTCCTCGGCCGGTGTGCCACAGGCATTACGTATCAGTAATTCAGTATTAAAACAACAACAAACATAATATATTATAATAAAATAACTCATAAATTCAACAATATCGACATTGAGAATATAAAAATATAGCAGACATTACATTATTACCTATATTTACAATACTACTTCATTTTGTTTCGGAATAAAACTGTATAAGTAATAGAAGTATAAATGAAATATCTGATATAAATAACTATTTTCCTGTAAAAAATTGTTGAACTTGCTAATAACTATTTACCTACAATAGCATCACAATAGTCAACAGATGCTAATTAATAACTATTTACCTACAACAGCTTACTTTACTTAATAACCGTAACGACAATTGCCTATCAAAGATTGTCACATTTATAATCTAATACAAACATGGAGCAATGATTATGCACGAAACTTATCTTGACCAACCAATCAACATTATCACATCCACTTCACATTATTTTATTCTTCACACACTTTTTTTCATCTGCAACATCACAAGCACAACATCACAACTGTCATCACGGCCATCACGGTTTGTGGTCATCACCAAGTTTTCACGCGGTTTTTTTTGCAATTTGAAATTACTTTGAAATTGAATGCAGCTGCCCTCTACCCGAGGGGACTAAAACTAAACGTGATGGTTACAGCGGTTCGTATACGAGTTTCCGTACACTGGTTTACAGTCTGTGGTTTACAGTAGATAACAGGGTCTGGAATGAGGAATTTATAATCTTGTTGATAGACACACTTTGCATTTTGTTTTATTTTTAATGCAAATAGTGCAAAAATTACTATATAAATCATTACGTAGTACTGAATTCGCCTAAACAAGAAACATGAGTGATCCAAATTATCGTTTAATTTGTGCAGTTCGTGAAGGTAGACTAGAAACAGTACGTGAGTTAATAAATACTTATGGTCTATCTTACTCAAAACATTGGGCAGAGGGTTACGCCTTACTTCGTCATGCTACTGAGCATAAACAAACAAAGATCGCTAAACTACTTTTAGAAGCGGGTTGCAGAGTTAACAAAAGAAGCAACATTTCTTCTGACACACCCCTTCACTTCGCTGTTCGATGTGGTGATCTGGAAATTGTTTCAATGCTTTTAGATAGAAATGCTGATATCAATGTTAAGAATAAATATGGCATCACTCCACTTCACAATGCGATCAAACACGCAGAAATAACTGAATTATTATTAAATTCTGGTGCTTATGTTAATGCTACAGATAATGATGGCAATAGTCCACTTTATTTTGCAATTAAACAAGGATGTGTACATGTACAAGCTGTGGATTCTCTTTTAAAACATGGAGCTCATGTTAATTGTGTGACTCAGTCGAGACGGCAACAGGGCTACACAGCACTACATTTAACACCCCTTCACATTGCTACTAGAAATGGGCATCCAGAAATCGTTAAACTGCTCTTAGATCACGGAGCTAATGTTGATGCTGAAGATGAGAATGGTGAAACAATCTTATATTATGCTGTTACAATAGGACACTCAATAATAATTAAACATATTTTAAATAATTGTCCTAATATTAATAACGAGAGCAACAGATGTTCACTTAAGGCTGCAGTATATAGCTCTGAAAAAAGTAGTATGATTGTTGAAAATCTTCTTCAGTATGGTTTTACTGTTAATTCTGAAGACGTAAATAATTTTGAATTACTGCATGTTGCTGTTAAGAGAGGATATTTAAAAATTGTTGAATATCTTATAAGGTATGGCGCTGATATTAATAACATGACACTCGGCCGTACACCTTTACATACCGCAACCAAAAGTAAAGAACACGAAATAACAGCACTATTGATAAACTACGGGGCTAATTTAAATATTAAAGATAAATTTGGAAATATCCCAATATTGTATGCTATTGAAAATACCGATTTAAAAATTACGAAGCTACTTTTAACTAATGGAGCTAATGTAAAAGATAATCCTGATCTACTTATTACAGCTGTTGAGAAGAAGTGCTTAGAAATTGTTGAAGATCTTATAAGGTATGGCGCTGATATTAATAACATGAACATGACTCTCGGCAGTACACCTTTACATACCGCAACCAAAAGTAAACAATACGAAATAACAGCACTATTGGTAAACTACGGGGCTAATTTAAATATTCAAGATAAATATGGAAATACACCAATATTGTATGCTATTGAAAATTTCGATTTAAGAATTACGAAGCTACTTTTTACTAACGGAGCTAATGTAAAAAATAATCCTGATCTACTTATTATAGCTGTTGAGAAGAATTGCTTAGAAATTGTTGAAATTCTTTTAAAAGAGAATATTGATGTTGATTTCACTGATAAATTTGGAAGGACAGCATTGCATTATACTACTTGCAACAAATATGAATCTTTGTTTTGTTATAATCATGAGATATATTATCCTGGTCCTAACAATTATATTAAGGGAGAAATTTGCAAACTACTTCTAAGTAGGGGAGCAAATGTGAATGCTTCAGATGATAATGGCATTACAACACTTTATAATGCTGTTCGCTATAGTTATAAAAACGTTGTTGAAATTCTTTTGAAATATAACGCAAATTTGGAAAGTACAGTTAAATGTGCAGAATCCCCACTTTATATTTCTGCTAAAGAAGGTAATATAGTAATTTTCGAAATGCTTTTGAAAAAAGGAGTTAATGTAAATGCTAAACTAAAAGATGGATATCGAGATGATATAACTCTACTTCATATTGCAACTGAAGAAGGTAATAAAGAGATAGTTGAAATGTTGCTGAAATATGGTGCCGAAGTTGATTCAAAAGCTCTTCAACTTGCTGCTGAAAAGGGTTATAGAAGAATCATTGACATTCTCTTAAAATTTGGTGCTGATATTAACTCGAGAGATGAATATGGAAGAACAGCGCTTCATATTGCTTCTGTGAAAGGACATGGTGAAGTTGTTGAAGCTCTTCTAGAGTCTGGTTCTGACATTAATATTGAGACTACAAAAAAATGCACTGCACTCGATATTGTTGCAACCGAATATTACGAATATTGTAATTGTCCTGCTACTTATGAAATAATTGTTGATATTCTTAAAACGCACATTATCAAGATGAAGACTGCAAATTTATACGTTAGTAAAAAAAATTTACAATCAATACAAAGAAACGACGTATTAGAAGATTATCATTATGCATGTGAGGATGAAATAGAAATATTGAAAAACCAAAAGATACATAGTAATACAAATGTAACTTTCTATGATATCATGACCAAAAATATAAGCCAACTAGCAAAATATGCTAGGAACGAAGATATTGTAAATGTCTTTAAATCTAATGATTACAAAACTAAATTTCAAATATATGGTAGTATGATAAATAATAATTTTAAAAAGGGAATGGAAAGAAAAGAGTTGCTTGATCAAGGTATTATTATTTTGAATTCTTTCTTTAATTTACCATATAACTGTATTGAACAAATATTCAGTCATTTGAGTAATAAAGATTTAATTTGTTTTATAAATACCTGTAAACCTAATAATTAGTAGCGTTAGTTATACTGAATTAGTGTTAATTTGGGTATATTTAATACTATATAACCTGTCACAAAAATATATATCCTGTTATTTAAATTCTTTTTGATTTTTGATCTAGGTTAATTAGTCTTTTATGTAGTAATATACTTTTAAATGTATTATTTACTTTGTTTTTGTAATGAGTAAAAGTGAAATACATTTTGAAACTAAGGATAAATTTTATATATATTTTTTTTAAATTATTGTAGGTACCAAGATAATCTATTTTTTAATTATTCTGTACAGTTTATTGAGGTAGGTATAGCTTCATTATTTTGATTTATGATTTTGTACTAATAATATGTTATTTCATTACACATGGGTCTGTAAAATGTTTGAAATTCAGGTATAAATTTGGAATGTTAAACTCGCGATTCGTCAATAACAAAACTGCAACAACGGTCCACCGAAATTTGAAAAAAAAATTGGGCCATATTAAATAAGTCTTAAGGCTGGAATGTAGCTGGTTACGATTTTGTCGAGAAAAAGGAAAAATATATACAGATTTAGTGAGTCGAACAAAGGCAGCAATAGCGAACGCGCTCGAAAAGTGGCATCGTTTTTGTAAAATATTGCATTTATAAGAGAAAAGAAATAATCAAACGCACTATATATTGTATAACATTTTATCTACAGTGCGACGCATCAATTTTAATACATTTTGTATTTAAAATGCCCTAAATTAAACATGTAAAAGTAGTATTTTTCTCTTTATTCGGCATTTTTTAAAAACAATACTATGGCAAAATTTGGTAAAATCGATGCGTCGCACTGTAGAATGAATATTAAATACTGTCGTAAAAGATTCCAATGTTCTTACGTTAATTCAATATTTTACAAACCGTAGAAGTACGGTTTTTCTTCTTTATATACAGCTACATTCCCGCCTTAAAGAAAATGTTATATATTTCAAATAGGGCGCTATTTTAAAGAAGTATTTTAACATGTACTAAGTGACTTATTTTACTACTTCTGGTACTTGATGTACATAAGAACTGGCATTCGAAGAAATTATTAAGTACTGCCCTGTTCACACGTTGCTACTTTGAAGACACATTCGTGCTACTGTAGCAAGAAAAAATCTGAGTCGCTTGTCAAATAGCAGCGCTGCTAATTTGTAGCATCAAAGTATCAAGAACTACTCGTTGATAATTTCACATCGTTGATCGTTGTGTGTGTAGATAGCGATTTTTTGCGGTAATTGTTTCGATTTGAATTTCTTTTCATGCTACAGTAGCACGTATGCGTCTTCAAAGTAGCAACGTGTGAACAGGGCATACCACGCCATAAAAATTTACCGATCGTACATTCTTCGAAGTGCACAAATGTTATAGCATTTGTCAAACGTTGATTGGTGACCAAAATGACAAACCAATAACTGTTAATTTCTCAAGGGGTAGAATCGGTAGAATATTTCTATCCCTGGAGATGAAATATGACATTTTAGAACTTGACAGCAAGTATGAAATGCCATCATTTTATATAGGTTATAGAAAAAAGAAATTTATTATTATTATTAATAATTTTAAGTACCCTTTTTACTCTGTATCTGTTATTTAGGCCTGAAATAACATTAATTGCTTCTAAATTTCTATACTATGATATTTGCCATATTTTTAAATAAATAAGAAACAAAAGTTAAGTAAGCTCACACATCTATACCGATGGCTGCCACTCCCAAGTTGGGTAAAAGGCGTGATAGATATGTACGTGTTCTAAATTTTACTACAGACAGTAGCCAAACGTTAATAATTTTTTTTTAAAGACACTTACAATAATTATTTAGTAACAGTCTTGTCTCATGAATCAGAAGGTAGGTTCGCCACTCCACCAGAAATAGAGACTCTACGACTAGAAACAGTGAACAGCAAGATGAACCATCGACCAGGAAGCGAAACAGTCTGAAAAATGCAAGAAAATAACATTAGATAAATGTTAATAGTAATTCACTTATTATAAATAATACCTTACAAGAAATTATTGAATTGTGGTTCAACTTGAACCCCTAGAATGTGGTCCTTTGTTATATTTTTCATTTCTGGCTGGACATTAGAAATCCGTGGAATTCAATCAATTCAATGCCGCTATCTGAAAGTTGAATTATGTATTAGTGAAAATAACAAAAAATTGAAACATAACAGATTTTATAAATAATAAGAATAAACATTTATCCAATATTATAATCATGTAGATCTCGGTACATATGATCCTGTTCGCACGAGGATTCTTTGAAGATTCTACCAGATTCTGAATCCTGAAAAAGAAGAAGTTTCAATCTTGAACAAAACAAAAATAAATTCATGTTTGTGAAGCAATCAATAAATTATAAATTCTTCTTTTCCAAGACTCATTGAAGATTCAATTTAGAGGTACCGCAATTTAACAGATAATTCTCACTAGAAAGAAGAAAACTTCTTCTTTTCCAGGATTCAGAATCTTGGTAGAACCGTCAAAGAATCCTCGTGCGAACAGGGCTTAATGTTTACAAGCAAAAGATGTGAAAACGCTAATACGATTACGATATTGAAGTAACGCATGCAGTATTTTATTGTAAGGGTAGGACTATAGTTGAAGCAGTTGATAAGGTCAAGACAAAGGTTAGTTTATAGATAGCAACGAGCAACAGTCTATGGTTTACAGTAGATAGTAGAGTCTGGAATGGTTTTGTTTGTAAAGTAAATAGTGCAAAAATTACTATATAAATCATTACGTAGTACTGAATTCGCCTAAACAAGAAACATGAGTGATCCAAATTATCGTTTAATTTGTGCAGTTCGTGAAGGTAGACTAGAAACAGTACGTGAGTTAATAAATACTTATGGCCTATCTTATTCAACAAATTGGGCAGAGGGTTACGTCTTACTTCGTCATGCTACCGAGTTTAAACATACAAAGATCGCTAAACTACTTTTAGAAGAGGGTTGCAGAGTTAACAAGAGAAACAACATTCCTTCTGACACACCCCTTCACTTCGCTGTTCGATGTGGTGATCTGGAAATTGTTACAATGCTTTTAGATAGAAATGCTGATATAAATGTTAAGAATAAATATGGTATCACTCCACTTCACGACGCGGTCAAACACGCAGAAATTACTGAATTATTGTTAAATTCTGGTGCTGATGTTAATGCTACAGATAATGATGGCAATAGTCCACTTTATTTTGCAATGAAACAAGGATGTGGACAAGTTGTGGATTCTCTTTTAAAACATGGAGCTCATGTTAATAATTGTGTGATTGATTCGAGATGGGAACAGGGCTACACAGCACTACATTTTGCAACTGAAAGAGGAATTGAAGAAATTGATGCTAAAGAATGTATACATATCATTCAACAACTTGTAAAACATGGGGCTAATGTAAATAGTGCGTGTACTTCGCGATCAAGAGAAAACTATACACCACTGCACCTAGCTGCAGAAAATGGCTGTGAAGAAATCATGGAGTTGCTTTTAAGTCTCAATGCTGATATTAACGCTTGTACTAAAAACAATTTAACACCTCTTCACATTGCTACTAAAAATGAGCATCCAGAAATCGTTAAAATGCTCTTAGATCACGGAGCTAATGTTGATGCTGAAGATAAGAATGGTGAAACAATTTTATATTATGCTGCTACAAAAGGACACCCAATAATTATTAAACATATTTTAAATAATTGTCCTAATATTCATAACGAGAGCAACAGATGTTCACTTAAGGCTGCAGTATATAACTCTGGAAAAAATAGTATAATTGTTGAAAATCTTCTTCAGTATGGTTTTACTGTTAATTCTGAAGACGTAATTATTTGTGAATTACTGCATGATGCTGTTGAGAAAGGATATTTAAAAATTGTTGAAGATCTTATAAGGTATGGCGCTGGTATTAATAACATGTCACTCGGCCGTACACCTTTACATACCGCAACCAAAAGTAAAGAACACGAAATAACAGCACTATTGATAAACTACGGGGCTAATTTAAATATTAAAGATAAATTTGGAAATATCCCAATATTGTATGCTATTGAAAATACCGATTTAAAAATTACGAAGCTACTTTTAACTAATGGAGCTAATGTAAAAGATAATCCTGATCTACTTATTACAGCTGTTGAGAAGAAGTGCTTAGAAATTGTTGAAGATCTTATAAGGTATGGCGCTGATATTAATAACATGAACATGACTCTCGGCAGTACACCTTTACATACCGCAACCAAAAGTAAACAATACGAAATAACAGCACTATTGGTAAACTACGGGGCTAATTTAAATATTCAAGATAAATATGGAAATACACCAATATTGTATGCTATTGAAAATACCGATTTAAAAATTACGAAGCTACTTTTAACTAACGGAGCTAATGTAAAAAATAATCCTGATCTACTTAGTATAGCTGTTGAGAAGAATTGCTTAGAAATTGTTGAAATTCTTTTACAAGAGGATATTGATGTCAATCTTACTGATAAACTTGGAAGAACAGCATTGCATTATACTACTGTAAACGAATTGTCTTCTGTGTTTTGTTATAATCATAAGAAAGATCCTGATCCTAACAATTATATTAAGGGAGAAATTTGCAAACTACTTCTAAGTAGGGGAGCAAATGTGAATACTTCAGATGATAATGGCATTACAACACTTTATAATGCTGTTCGCCATAGTTATGAAAACGTTGTTGAAATTCTTTTGAAATATAACGCAAATGTGGAAAGTACAGTTTTATGTGCAGAATCCCCACTTTATATTTCTGCTATAGAAGGTAATAAAGTAATTTGCGAAATGCTTTTGAAAAAAGGAGTTAATGTAAATGCTAAACTAAAAGATAAATGTCGAAATGATATAACTCTACTTCATACTGCAACTGAAGAAGGTTATAAAGAGATAGTTGAAGTGTTACTGAAATATGGTGCTGATATTAACTCGAGAGATGAATATGGAAAAACAGCGCTTCATATTGCTTCTGAGAAAGGACATGATGAAGTTGTTGAAACTCTTCTAGAGTCTGGTTCTGACATTAATATTGAGACTACAAAAAAATGGACTGCACTCGATTCTGCTAGTGCCTGTGACCACAAATTTTATAATGCTTTCATGGATTATATTCCTGAAGGCGAATATTACGAATTTTGTGATTGTCCTGCTACTCATGAAATAATTGTTGATATTCTTAAAAAGCACATTATCAAGATGAAGACTGCAAATTTATACGTTAGTAAAAAAAATTTACAATCCATACAAAAAAACAAAGTATTAGAAGATTATCATTATGCATGTGAGAATGAAATAGAAATATTGAAAAGCCAAAAGATACATAGTAATACAAATGTAACTTTCTATGATATCATGACCAAAAATATAAGCCAACTAGCAAAATATGCTAGGAACGAAGATATTGTAAATGTCTTTAAATCTAATGATTACAAAACTAAATTTCAAATATATGGTAGTATGATAAATAATAATTTTAAAAAGGGAATGGAAAGAAAAGAGTTGCTTGATCAAGGTATTATTATTTTGAATTCTTTCTTAAATTTACCATATAACTTTATTGAACAAATATTCAGTCATTTTAGTTATAAAGATTTAATTTGTTTTATAAATACCTGTAAACCTAATAATTAGTAGCGTTAGTTATACTGAATTAATGTTAACACAAAAAATGACCAACAAAACGGGCTTCATTCATTCAGAAATTAATAACAATAACAAACAAGCGCTCGTTGTTTTAAAAGAAACATCCTGTATAACCTGTCACAAAAATATATATTCTGTTATTTAAATTCATTTTGATTTTTGATCTAGGATAATTAATTAGTCTTTTATGTAGTAACATACTTTTAAATGTATTATTTACTTTTAATTTTTATAATGTGTAAAATTGAAATACATTTCTAAACTAAATTTTATATATTTTTACTTCCTTGTACGAAGTAAGGAAGTATTGTAATCGCGAAAAATTTCGGTTCTCAGATTTTGACGGAAATATCCGTTTTGACCTTTTCTGAATCCATTATGACTAGTTTCGACGTGACGTCTGTACGTACGTACGTATGTACGTACGTACGTACGGACGTATGTGTGTCGCATAACTCAAATACGGTTAGACGTAGAAAGTTGAAATTTTGTATTTAGGACTGTTATAGCATCTAGTTGTGCACCTCCTATTTTTGGTTTCAGTCTACAAACCGGAAGTAGTATTTTTTAAAAATATTTCGATAAATATTTAATTTTAGACAATTTTTTTTATTTTAAATGAAAGATTATGTGATTATTACCTACAATCGGTATTTTATAAATATTTTTGTATCTGCTATCATTTAAAAATAATTAAAGTATATATTTATAATTTATAGTATTTCGGTATCTTGTAGTCCATGATCGATTAACATTTGTTACTACGTAAAATTTAAATGATTATGACATGACAGTGACAATAGTAAAATATGCTTTATATCTTCTTCTGCAGTTTAAATCAAATGACTAAAATATATTTGTGAGTATTAGTATAATAAGTTAAAAGAATTTTTAATATTATTTTACATTTTAGTTATTAAGAAAAGTATGAACACACAAGGCGTACAAGGAAGTCATGTGGTGTCCACGTCAGATTTTTTAAATTATATTTTCAATTATTATTTTTTTAAAATTATAGGTATCAAGACATTTGATTTTTTAATTATTCTGTACAGTTTATTGAGGTAGGTATAGCTTCATTATTTTGATTTATGATTTTGTACTAATAATATGTTATTTCCTTACACATTGATCTGTAAAATGTTTTAAATTCAGGTATAAATTCGGAATGTTAAACTCACGATTCGTCAATAATAAAACTGCAACTAATTAACTAACTACATAACTAATTTAAAAAATTGGACCATTTTAAATCAATCTTATCCAAGTAATTTTTTATGAACTTATTATTTTATCTACGACTAATGTATAACATGAACATGATTGGCTTGACATGATATCATAATATTGCAATTTGATAGGCTAAATTTTGTAGTATACGCAAATGAAAAATACATGTGGAAAACACACCATGAAAATTATTTTTTCTATTTTCGTTATTGAAGCTAAATAATCAATCAAAAACTATTTGAATTAAGTAAACTAATTAGATAGTACATAAGCTTTACCCCATAAAAATTGCTTGAAAAGTTGGCGAACTTTACTATTATTTATACTTAGATTAGACCTTGTAAATTTTAAACTGTAAACAGAATAATTAAATTTCTAGCAGTTTTGTAGAATTACATAATATTCAATAGGTATAGCACATCATGGTATAAAGGTTTCATATTAAACTTCGAGGTAGAAATGAAAATAATAAAATCTGAAGCATCATACCTTCCATGTACGGGGGCAGAGTACCTCGTATTGGAACTCCAGAATGATGATGATGAAATGGTAATGGGCTGCAATTCTGTAACAAAATAAATATTTTCGTTATTACACAACAGGTTGATATCACTATAAAATTTTTAAACAACTCAACATACTTTCTAATTGTAAATACTATTTTAGAACTAGTAGGTGTAGATACCTGTAGAATGGCTGCTAAACATTAATAAAAATAATATTCAAACACACTTACATTGAATCACAGTTTCATTTTACGAATCAGAGGTCGGTGGGCCAGGGCCACTCAGAAATAGAACCTCTACGACTAGAAGCAGTGAACAGCAAGATCTGTAACAAAATAAACATTTTATAAGTACACAACAGATTTCCATCATTAAAATTTTTAAACAACACAACATACTTTATAAATAAGAATAAACAATTATACAGCACTAAAATCATGTAGATTTTGGTAGATATTATTTAAAACACTATTAAAATATCATAGTTTTACAAGTAAACTGTTCCAAACGGCGTATATTCTCAGACTGAGTCGACAGACCCAAACCTATAAAGCTTAATTAAACGAAACTAAACGTGATACTGTGATACGTAAGACGTGTGTCTATTTGTTGGTAAACAAAAATCAATAAAATTTATTTTTTAGTTTTACCTGGCACTAATACACATGCATTTTGCCAATCCATAAACATACAGTGACGTATACGTATAAAAACATAAAAATTCGTAGAATTACTATAGATCTTAAAATTATGAAATACGATAAATCCAAAGGCGATATAAATTTTTTATATTTATACTCTTTTTTTTAAATTTTGACTTATAAACTAATAAATCGAATATATTTTGAGTACTTGAGAGTTGATGACAAGGAACGCACACACACAACACAAACACATTTATTTATTAAAAAATCTTCAAGGCAATTTCTGTTACGTGATTCAAGTCTCTCGGCCGGCAGTGTGTGATTGTCGTTAAATTGTAAAATATCTTGCAATTCAATCGCACTCGGATACTTCAAGCTGATCACTTGATCATTTTAAATGTAGTCCTGGTTGTAAAAAGAATCTGTCCGTTGCCGCTATGAATTTCAAAGATCGTCGCACGGATTGAGATTCTGACTGCACCAAGACGAATCCGTCGAAGTGATTGAATTACACTATAAGTACATCTGCTATTCTATAATTGAGAGTTGACTGTTGAATGGTTACCAGCAAAATTAATATTAAAAATAAAAATAATAAAAGGCTTCAAAAGTCTTTATCGATTGATAACTACAAAACTTATTAAATATTGATTGTATTATGGAAACATATCATTTTATTTATCAATAATAGCATTTAAACAATATTCCATTATTATAAAATAATAACAAAACTATTATCAAAAATTATATCAATCACATTATATTCAACTAATGTAATTTTACAGTAACATGAATATTTTCTTCTCCTGCAACCTTATAGGGTCCAAAGGTGTTTTGTCTGTAAGGCAGAGGTCGTTCCACACTTCTGTATTTTTCTGCACCAAATCTCCTGCCGCCAAATCTGTGGAACCCATGTCCGCGTTGAAAAGAAGTAAATCTTTCATTGTCAACTTCATCAGGATTGCGTTCAGTTTCTTCTCCTGCAAACTTATAAGATCCAACGGTGTTTTGTCTGTAAGGCAGAGATCGTTCTTCACTTCTATATTTTTCTGCACCAAATCTCCTGCCTTCAAATCTGCGGAATCCATGTCCACGCTGAAAAGAAGTAAATCTTTCACTGTCAGCTTCATCCGGATTGCGTTCGCCCCCTTCAGGGAACATCGGTCTAGCAACTGGAAGAATAATCGGTTGCAGAAGCTTCACAATCACAATAGGACGCGCAGAATTTGCCTGATTCGGGAAACCGAACCTTTGGTAAGGAGAAAACGGCAAAGGTGCTCCAACTGGGTTGAAAGGCATAATCGGGCGACCGGGATAATAGTTTCCGTTCGCAAATGGCTGAGGTTCAAAACTTGAAGTCATTGGATTATTAAACTGCGGAGGGATTGGATCAGAAGCCGGATGATCAGCAGGGAAAGTATTTATGTTAGATTTTACTTCTTCTTGTGGAACATGCCCGAAGCACCCAGTCGTAGGCATATGTTCTGGGAATTGTGGAACTGGCGATGGTGTTTCATTTTCAGTGTACACAGAGTTGTCCAAATCGTTTACAGCTGTTGTGCTTTCAGGTTGAGGGTGGCGGATATCGACATAGCCCAGGGTTGTTGTTGCGCAAAATAACACTAAAATCTATAAATAGTGATTAATATAGGTGTATTATAACTCCTAGTCTTTTATTAAGGGTCTATATAGTTTGATATACTGATTACAAATACAAAAACGAATGAGCATTTAGTTTGAAGGTTTATAACCTTCGGTTCGTCGGTTTTAAAAATATTTTTGAAAAGTTCAGATTTGGTTCCGTGAAAATAACAGAGGTTTGTTCCGGTTTTCGTTCCTGCTCCAGTTCGATTCGAGTTCCTGTATTAGGTATTAAGTTTAAGAAACATAGCAATCACAATAATAAACTTACATAATTATTTTAGTAAAGGGATAAACAAAAACATAATGTTTGGAGTTTTCAAACTTTAGTGCTTGAGAAGTGTGAATGCTCATGAATTTAAATTTTAAACATTCTTAAAAGTAAACCTTAAAGCTAGATTCAGAGCTACCCAATTATAAGTGTAAGTGGCTAATTTAACCAACCTGCGCTCAATGTTCGCACTTAAAATTATTGAAATTTGAATTTTGTAGAAGCGCTGGTTGGTTAATTTAGCACTTATACTTATAATTGGGTAAGTATATGAATCTAGCTTAAATCTATATGCTTATGGAATGAGACTTAATTTTTTACACTATATAAATAATAAATTTAATGCAAACCTACATAGAATTACAATTTTAAGAAGTTATGTTGAAATAATTAGGTACCTATTCAATGTGTTTTTGGAAAAATAATTTTTGATCCGTAGGTAACAAACACCATACATGAATTTATGATACAGTCTATATAATTAAATACATTTTCAATAATGAACACAGATTGTATGAAACAACACTACACTGTAACACAATTGATATTAATGATTTATAAAAAATAGCGCGGTCTTTCGTGCACTTTACAGGCATGCTGTCTATTGCATGTAACATTTAAGTACCGCATGATTACTATTTAAAATAAATGTAATGAACACTTAAATAGAATTAGAATTTTTGTGGTCAAGTTAAAATCTTTATTTATTTAGTGGCATGTAAAATATTCTCTTCAGATATTTTAGAATTTTTGTAAAATTCTTTTTGATTTGTAATCTGCATATCAAACTGTATTTACCCGAAGTTATGGTGCACCCTGTATAAGTTATTTAATAATGTTGTTAACTTACTGCGGTTGTCTCCATGTTATCGATAGAGAAGGCAGAAGCGACATGAGTAAATTTATTTTCCTAGCTTTTATATGATAGATTGTTGACGGATATGAATTGTAATTACATGTCCATGCTCTGTGATTTTTCCTTTTTTATGTTCAGATAAAATTCATGCAAGGTTAAACATACCATGTATGTGTACATATTTTTATATAAACACATTTTTATTGAATAATTCCGTTAAAAAATACAAGCTTGATTGAAAATCACGACCAATAATTATTAAGCTGCGCAACGATCCATCGTATAAAAATATTATTCATTCATTTAATGACAAATTGACAAACTGAGTGTCAAGTCCAAGTAGATTATTATTATTAAATTATATTTATGCAATGACAAAACAATTTACTTCGACTCGAAACGTGGATAAACAAATCATAAAAAATAGTCACGAGATATTGTTTCTACTCAGTTAATTATGTCAAATTGTCTTCTAAATTATAAATAATGTAATAATTTATGTAAAAATTTGTAAGTGTATTTGTGGGCATGTTAAAGATAGATATTTTTAATGATATTGTGTAAAACAATGTATAACACAGATAAAAATTATCATTTATCAACACTTGAAAACGTCATGATTTGATAGTATATCAAATCAATGTGTACTGATATGTATTTGATTTGTTTTTAAATTTTATTGGAAATTGATTCATCAATTTATCAATGAGATAATGAAGATTGTGATCATGCAATTATAATCATGACAATGGAAACGATAACAGTTAAAAAACAATATTATGTTTAGTAAATAAATAATTACAACAATAATATTAATTTAATTTGAGCTAATACTAATATTAATTTGTCTTTGTTGTGTTTCCTGCATTCGATTGATTATGAGATGGCAGTTCCGGTTTCTTTGGCTTGTGGCCTTAAAAATTAATTTTTCTTTTTTGATGTTCACAGTTCATTAAACTACATATTTACCTGTTTTGAATATAACTTTTTCTATTGTGATCATGGGTGATTCATATGCTAACGTCAAACAAACAGCTATTGCAAGTGACACCATCATGTCCCCCCAAAATGCGTACATCTAAATATATTATAATTAATAATACAAGTAATGGATTTATAGATTGATAACTTACAACTTTAAAAGTAGTGAAATTTGTAACAGTCCTAGATGAAGCAAGTATTAAGTACTGTACAGTCATATGTACCAAATAAATTGTGTATGTAAATCGCGCCAAAATTTGGAAAAGAGACCAGGAGAGGAATGCATTTATTGGACCTTTAAATCAATTAATTAATAAAAAAATTAATCAAAATAATAACTTTTACCTCCGTATCCTTGAGTGCAAGCAAAGATTATCCAACAAAGACCTAAAGCCCATCCGTGTCTATGGAATGCATTAAAGAAAGAATTTCCTAGTCTATCAGGTTGTTTCATTAAATCATATCCTGCAAATAATGTAGATCATAATAAACCCATGCCAAGAATCCAACCGAACGCGACTTGAGCTGGGTGCTGCAAAAAATTGATCACACATCTGATACAACCATTAATTATTTAATAATTACCAAGCTTATCCTGTTGTTCTTGTTTTTCTTTAATTTGAATAAGTAATATCCTAGCATGAGCCCCATAAGCCAGGGGCCGTACCGTGTTTGAGTAACCACATAATAACTATTCATGTACTCATCCGAACTGACCAAATATAATTATTTATATCAGCGCGTTCTTATACAATTAATTATTTATACTTACGTAGTGGCTACAATAAAACCTGCCAATTCTAGTGTATAAGAAACAGCAAATGGAATAGCCATAGATCCTAAAACTAATATCGTAGATCCGATTAATGTCCATTTGGGCCACTTCCACAGAGGTATCAAAATAATAGGAGAGATAATATATAACTGCATATCGACTGCTATATACCAAGTTTGCCCGATACACTGAAATAAATATTTATTATTTACGTAGCAATTTTAGAAATACTCCTAAGCCCTGTTCACACATGGATTCTTTCATATTCAGAATGTTCCAATACTTATTGAGGATTAAATTTAACGACACCGCTATTTGACAGACAATTCCCGCCATAATTCTCTCTCTCAGTCCTATTCAATCATGGCTTCATTGAGGAATCTTTCACTATTTTGAAGCTATCCATTTCCAAGACTTATTGAAGATTAAATTTAACGGCACCACTATTTGACAGGCAATTTTCACCATGATACTTTCTCAGGAATCAGAAGAATGAAAGAATCCTTGTGTGTACAGGGATTATAAAATACCACTTCATCAGGATTGTAGTAGTTTTGAGCGTAAAGTAATGTAGACCACCAGTAATCGGTGCAATATGTTTTAAATATTTTAGTTGCAAAGGGCCAAAACGGACCCGACCCAAAAAGATCTAGAATCGCTGCATTGGCCCAGACGAGAACTGCCAGAGCTGGAGTCAATCTAAACATAAATTTAATCATAAAATTTGTAAATTTAAAAGTTATTTGCTTTACCTTAAATATCGATGAATGTAGAATAAAATAATATTGAATTTCACTTCTTTCTCCATTGCTAAGCAAAAAGTGTATCCAATTAGTAGCCCACTTAATACGAAGAAGGAATCCACAGAAAGAGGCGCGTTTAACATATACATATGTCCTGGTTTATTCATCCACTAAACATATTTAATATTAATAAACAAAATATTAAATTGAAAATAACTCACATCCGCTATTGCTAGTATGTTGTTAATGGGTTCCATTGCAGTAGACGTAAATCTATGGCCCAATAAGACCCACATCATACTAATAAACCTAATTCCATTTAGACATCCTAACTGATCTGCATTTTTACTGGTTGATAAAAGTTTTTCACCATTTGTTCTCACAGAAAACGCAATAAGAATTATATGTGCAGGTTCTAAAACATCAAAAATAAATAAAAAATCAAACAATTATACTTTAATAATACTTACTTTTGTTGCTGTACTTGAGGTACATATCATAAAGAGTGCTAACTATCATTAGAAAGAGAGTAGTGCCCAAAAATGCTCTATAATATACAAATCATGTAAACAACATTCTTTTTCAATTAGATAATTAACGTACATAAAAATAAATTTATTAGTATCATATTTGTTAAGTAAATCATCTTTGGTTTGGCACATTCCACCCATTAAGGGTTTAACTTTTAAACCACGATCCACATCAGCAAGCATTGTTGTTAACACCGTAGTTAGTTCATTAATTGGGCAAGTGTGCGGCAAACACCAGCCCAAAATAAGACCGGTAGAGTTATCTCCATCCACTTCTTGCAGGGCCATTCTGTCTTCTACTTCAGGTTTAGATTCATAAGGGTCTGTGAAATTATACCTTGACTTGTTGAAAAGCGAGCCTAATCCTTGATGCAGTAACTCAGGAGGAAAGACGAATTTTACCATACAGTATTGGCCCATAAGAGGAATGGATTTGTTTTCTATTTGTAAACATTGGTCGAAATTGCCCATATCTACCATATTAACTGATAATATACCGCTGGGCAATTTTCCGGAGGCGTCAAACACTAAAATAATATTTCTAATAATTATAATTTACATATTACATAGTACAAAAAAATATGAAACAATATACCTACTGTAGATTTACAAAACAGATTAGTGCCGATATCAATTTTGCTACTTTATATTTATTAATAACTACATCATAGATAGACTAATAGACAGCTGGTACTAAACTTATAAATTTACTGTGATAATTAAAGTTAGTGTCATTTAAAAAAAAAACATATTTATTTTGCTGGTAACCATATAACAGGATTTACTCTTGATGTTACTCGTATTATAGTAAATTCCAAACATATTCGACCAATTCATCTTGGTTCAGTCAGAATCTCAACTGTACGACGATCTATGAAATTCAAAGCGGTAACGGAGGTATTCTTATGCATCCAGGACCACATTATTTAAGATGATCAATTGATCGTCTTGAAGCGTCCGAGTATAATTTAATTTGAAAATGTTTTAATATTACATATAAAAGTAACAAATAATTTCTGACTTACTCTGGAAATTCGGCATGCATTTTTCCAGGCCTGGGACATCAGCAAGTGCGTCTCTCAGATCAAAAGCTTGAACGGAGAAAACCGCAACAGTCAAGAAAATTAGCAACATATTTTGCTGATGAAATCTGTGCAACTTATTCTTTATCTAATTTTCGCATTAGCTTATATATCAGTTAAAGTAGAATTTTTTTTATCAGATGTAACAATTTTTCTCCGATCACCAAATTTATCGGAAACAGTAACACTAAATATTTTTAATTGATTGTAATAATAAAACTAGAAACGACTGTTTCATTTTAAAAAGATAATGCATATTATTTAAAAAAGTATATATTGTTCTAGGTAAATAAATAATAACATATTAAGATATATAACAAAAAATACTGGAATTAATCTAAATTAATTAATGTTAATATCAATCTCCTTCGAAACCTTTATTTGTGTGCGCATTTTGAGAATTTGTTGGATTACGAGATGACAGTTCTGGTTTCTTCGGCTTGTGGCCTTAAAAATTGATTTATATTTTTTAGTATTCACAGTTCATTAAACTACATATTTACCTGTTTTGAATATAACTTTTTCTATTGTGATCATGGGTGATTCATATGCTAACGTCAAACAAATGGCAATTGCAAGTGACACCATCATGTCTCCCCAAAATGCGTACATCTAAATATATTATAATTTATAATACATGTAATGGATTTATAGATTGATAACTTACAACTTTAAAAGTAGTGAAATTTGTAACAGTCCTAGATGAAGCAAGTATTAAGTACTGTACAGTCATATGTACCAAATAAATTGTGTATGTGAATCTTGCCAAAATTTGGAAAAGAGACCAGGAGAGGAATGCATTTATTGGACCTTTAAATTAATAAACAATTAATAAAAACTTAATCAAGATAATTAAATGTACCTCCGTATCCTTGAGTGCAAGCATAGATTACCCAACAAAGACCTAAAGCCCATCCGTGTCTATGGAATGCATTAAAAAAAGAATTTCCTAGTCTATCAGGATGTAAAAATAAATTATGTGCAGCAAATAATGTAGATAATAACAAACCCATGCCAAGAATCCAACCGAACGCGACTTGAGCTGGGTGCTGCAAAAAATTGATTAAACATCTGATACAACTATTAATTATTTAATAATTACCAAGCTTATCCTGTTGTTCTTGTTTTTCTTTAATTTGAATAAGTAATATCCTAGCATGAGCCCCATAAGCCAGGGGCCGTACCGTGTTTGAGTAGCCACATAATAACTGCGCATGTATTCGGAACTGGCCATGAAAATATAATTATTTATATCAGCGCGTTCTTACACAATTAATTATTTATACTAACGTATTGCCTATAATAGAAGCTGGCAATTCTAGTGTATAAGAAACTGCAAATGGAATAGCCATAGATCCTAAAACTAATATCGTAGATCCGATTAATGTCCATTTGGGCCACTTCCACAGAGGAATCAAAATAATAGGAGAAAGAATATATAACTGCATATCGACTGCTATATACCAACTTTGACCGAGACACTGAAATAAATATTTATTATTTACGTAGCAATTTTACAAATACTCCTAAGCCCTGTTCACACATGGATTCTGTCATATTCAGAACATTCCAATACTTATTGAAAATTAAATTTAACGACACCGCTATTTGACAGGCCATTCCCGCCATGATTCTTTTTCTTAGTCCTATTCCTATTCAAACATGGCTTCATTCTGGAATCTTTCACTATTTTGAAGCTATCAATGAAGTAGAAATGTTCATTTCCAAGACTTATTGAAGATTAAATTTAACGGCACCACTATTTGACAGGCAATTTTCACCATGCTACTTTCGCAGGAACAGAAGAATGAAAGAATTCTTGTGTGAACAGCGATAATAAAATACCACTTCATCAGTATTGTAGTAGTTTTGAGCGTAAAGTAATGCTGACCACCAGTAATCGGTGCAATATGTTTTAAATATTTTAGTTGCAAAGGGCCAAAACGGACCCGACCCAAAAAGATCTAGAATCGCTGCATTGGCCCAGACGAGAACTGCCAGAGCTGGAGTCAATCTAAACATAAATTTAATCATAAAATTTGTAAATTTAAAAGTTATTTGCTTTACCTTAAATATCGATGAATGTAGAATAAAATAATATTGAATTTCACTCCTTTCTCCATTGCTAAACAAAAAGTGTATCCGATTAGTAATCCACTTAATACGAAGAAGGAATCCACAGAAAGAGTCGCGTTTAACATATACATATGTCCTGGTATATTCATCCACTAAACAAATTTAATATTAATAAACAAAATTTTAAATTAAAAATAACTCACATCCGCCATTGCTAGTATGTTGTTATTTGGTTCCATTGAAGCAGACGAAAATCTATGGCCCAATAAGACCCACATCATACTTATAAACCTAATTCCGTTTAGACATCCTAACTGATCTGCACTTTTACTGGTTGTTAATAATTTTTCACCATTTGTTCTCACAGAAAAAGCAATAAGAATTATATGTGCAGCTTCTAAAACATCAAATGTAAATTCAAAATCAATCAATTATACTTTAATTATACTTACTTTTGTTGCTGTACTTGAGGTACATATCGTAAAGAGTGCTAACTATCATTAGACAGAGAGTTGTGCCCAAAAATGCTCTAAAATATAAATAATCATGTAAACAACATTATTTTTCAATTAGATAATTAACGTACATAAAAATAATTTTATTAGTATCATATTTGTTGACTAAATCATCTTTAGTTTGGCACATGCCACCCATTAAGGGTTTAACTTTTAAACCATGATCCACATCAGCAAGCATTGTTGTTAACACCTTAGTTAGTTCATTTATTGGGCAAGTGTGCGGCAAACACCAGCCCAAAATAAGACCGGTATCGTTATCTCCATCCATTCCTTGCAATGCTATTCTATCTTCTACTTCAGGTTTAGATTCATAAGGGTCTGTGAAATTATACCTTGACTTGTTGAAAAGCGAGCCTAATCCTTGCTCAAGTAACTCAGGAGGAAAGACGAATTTTACCATGCAGTATTGGCCCATAAGAGGAATAGATTTGTTTTCTATTTGTAAACATTGGTCGAAATTGCCCATATCTAGCATATTAACTGATGATATACCGCTGGGCAGTTTTCCGGAAGCGTCAAACACTAAAATAATATTTATAATAATTATAATTTACATATTACTTAGTAAAAAAAATTATGAAACAACATACTTTAGATTTACAAAACAGATTAGTACCGATATCAATTTTCCTACTTTATATTTATTAATAACTACATAATAGATAGACTAATAGACAGGTGGTGCTAAACTTGATAAACTTACTTTGATAATTAAAGATAGTGTCATTTAAAAAAAACTTATTTATTTTGCTGGTAACCATTCAACAGAATTTACTCTTGGTGTTATTATAGTAAAATCCAAACTAAAACAATTCATCTTGGTTCAGTCAGAATCTCAACTGTGTGACGATTTTTTTAATTCAAAGCGGGAACGGGGTATTCTTATGCATCCAGGACCACATTATTTAAGACGATCAATTGATCATCTTGAAACGTCCCAGTATAATTTAATTTGATAATGCTTTAATATTACATTTAAAAAATGACAAATAATTTCTGACTTACTCTGGAAATTCGGCATGCATTTTTCCAGGTCTGGAACATCAGTAAGTGCGTCTCTCAGATCAAAAGCTTGAGCGGAGAAAACCGCAACAGTCAAGAAAATTAGCAACATATTTTGCTGATGAAATTTGTGCAACTTATGCTTTATCTAATTTTCGCATTAGTTTATATATCAGTTAAAGTAGAATTTTTTAATCAGATGTAACAATTTTTCTCCGATGACCAAATTTATCGGAAACATTAACATTGTAATCATAAAAACTAGAAACATGACTGTTTCATATTGAAAAGATAATGAATATTATTTAAAAATATATATATTGTTCTAGGTAAATAAATAATAACACATTAAGATATATAACAAAAAATACTGGAATTAATCTAAAAATAATTAATGTCAATAACAATCTCCTTCGAAACCATTATTTCTGTGAGTATTTTGAGAATTTGTTGGATTATGAGATGACAGTTCTGGTTTCTTCGCCTTGTGGCCTTAAAATTGATTTACATTTTTTAATATTCACAGTTTATGAAATATTTGATTTACCTGTTTTAAATAGAACTTTTTCTATTGTCATCATTGGCGATTCATATGCTAACGTCAAACAAACAGCTATTGCAAGTGACACCATCATGTCTCCCCAAAATGCATACATCTAAATATATTATAATTTATAAAATATGTAATAGATTTATAGATAGATAACTTACAACTTTAAAAGTAGAGAAATTTGTAATAGTCCTAGATGAACTAAGTATTAAGTACTGTACAGTCGTATGTACCAAATAAATTGTGTATGTAAATCGGCCCAAAATTTGAAAAAGAGACCAAGAAAGAAATGCATTTATTGGACCTTTAAATTAATAAATAGATAATTAATAAAAACTTAATCAAGATAATTATTTTACCTCCATATCCTTGAGTGCAAGCATAGATTACCCAACAAATACCTAAAGCCCATCCGTGTCTATGAAATGCATTAAAAAAAGAACTTTCTAGTTTATCGGAATGAAATATTAAATTATGTGCAGAAAATAATGTAGATAATAATAAACCCATGCCAACAATCCAACCGAACGCGACTTGAGCTGGGTGCTGCAAAAAATTGATCACACATCTGATACAACTATTAATTATTTAATAATTACCAAGCTTATCCTGTTGTTCTTGTTTTTCTTTAATTTGAATAAGTAGTACCCTAGCATGAGCCCCATAAGCCAGGGGCCGTACCGTGTATGAGTAGCCATGTAATAATTTTTCGTGAAATCTTTGGAATTGCCTCTGAAAATATAATGATATCTATATCAATTAAATCGCACTCGGATACTTCAAGCTGACCACTTGATCGTCTTAAAATGAAGTCCTGGTTGCAAAAAGAATCTCGGATTGAGATTCTGGCTGCACCAAAACGAAGTGGTTAGATTTCACTTTAATTACATCGACCATACTATTATTCGGAGTAAATCCTGTGGAATGGTTACAGCATAATAAAAAAAAATTATTTATACTTACGTAGTGTCTGTAGTAAAAGCAGGCAAATTTTGTGTATAAGTAACAGCAAATACAATTGCCATAGATCCTAAAACTAATATCGTAGATCCAATTAATGTCCATTTGGGCCATTTCCACAGAGGAATCAAAATAATAGGAGAGAGAATATACAACTGCATATCGACTGATAAGTACCAAGATTGCCTGAGACACTGAAAGTAAATATTTATTCTACGGCCATGCTTTAATTTGCTTATTAAATATACATTGTCTGTACTTGAATGACATTCATTTCGATACAGATTATTATGTAAGCTGTATCGAAATTGATTCATTTTGATACAAATTTTCATTTTGAAACACTCAAGTAAAAGCTCTGTATAATACTCCTAATAAAATACCATTTCATCAGTATTGTAGTAGTTTTGAGCGTAAAGTAATGCAGACCACCAGTAATCGGAGCAAATTGTTTTGAAAGTTCTAATTGCAAAGGGCCAAAAAGGACCCGACCCAAAAAGATCTAAAATCGATGCGTTCATCCAGACAAAAACTGCTAGAGCTGGAGTCAATCTAAACATATATTTATTCACAAATTTTGTAAATTTAAAAGTTATTTGCTTTACCTTAAATATCGATGAATGTAGAATAAAATAATATTGAATTTCACTCCTTTCTCCATTGCTAAACAAAAAGTGTATCCGATTAGCAATCCACTCAATACGAAGAAGGAATCCACAGAAATTGCCGCGTTTAAAATATACATATGTCCTGGTTTATCTATCCACTAAACAAATTTAATATTAATAAATACAATATTCAAAAAGGCAATAACAACTCACAGCCATCATTTGTACTAAGTTGTTATTTGGTTCTGTCGCAGCAGACGAAAATCTATGGCCCAATAAGACCCACATCATACTTATAAACCTAATTCCGTTTAGACATCCTAACTGATCTGCACTTTTACTGGTTGTTAATAATTTTTCACCATTTGTTCTCACAGAAAAAGCAATAAGAATTATATGTACAGGTTCTAAAACATCAAGAGTAAATTAAAAATCAATCAATTATACTTTAATTATACTTACTTTTGTTGCTGTACTTGAGGTACATATCATAAAGAGTGCTAACTATCATTAGAAAGAGAGTTGTTCCCAAAAATGCTCTGAAAATAAATAATAATGTAAACAACTTTCTTTATACTAGATAATTAACTTACATAAGAATAATTTTATTAGTATCATATTTGTTGACTAAATCATATTTAGTTTGGCACATGCCACTCATTAAGGGTTTAACTTTTAAACCATGATCCACATCAGCAAGCATTGTTGTTAACACCTTAGTTAGTTCATTTATTGGGCAAGTGTGCGGCAAACACCAGCCCAAAATAAGACCGGTATCGTTATCTCCATCCACTTCTTGCAGGGCCATTCTATCTTCTACGTCTGTGAAATTATACCTTGACTTGTTGAAAAGCGAGCCTAATTCTTGCTCAAGTAACTCAGGAGGAAAGACGAATTTTACCATACAGTATTGGCCCATAAGAGGAATAGATTTGTTTTCTATTTGTAAACATTGGTCGAAATTGCCCATATCTATCATATTGCCTGATGATATACCGCTGGGCAATTTTCCGGAGGCGTCATACACTAAAATAATATTTATCATAATTATAATTTACATATTACATAGTATAAAAAATTCTAAAACAATATACTCTAGATTTACAAATCAGATTAGTTCCGATATCAATTTTGCTACTTTATATTAATTAATAACTACATCATAAGATAGACTAATAGACAGGTGGTACTAAACTTGATAAATTTACTTTGATAATTAAAGATAGTGTCATTTAAATATATGCAAATATTTATTTTGCTGGTAAACATTCAACAGGATTTACTCCCTATTATAAAATGGTAGATGTTATTATAGTAGTATCCAAACACTTCGACCGATTCGTCTTGGTGCAGTCAGAATCTCAACCGCGCGACGACCTTTCATATTCAAAGTGGCAACGGAGATATTCTTATGCATCCAGGACTACATTACTTCAGACGATGAAGTGGTCGGCTTGAAGCGTCTGAGTTTAATTTAATTACAAAATGATTTGCAATTTACCGACACTACCGGCCATGAACCACGGAACTCCGGGTTCGTACGTCATCACATTTATTATTTATTTAGCTCGAAAATTACAAATAATTTCTGACTTACTCTGGAAATTCGGCATGCATTTTTCCAGGCCTGGAACACCAGCAAGTGCGTCTCTCAGATCAAAAGCTTGAGCGGAGAAAACCGCAACAGTCAAGAAAATAAGCAACATATTTTGCTAATGAAATCTAAGTAACTAGTGTTTTATCTCATTTTCGCATGTATTTATATATCAGAGAAAGTTGAATTTTTTTATCAGATGTAACAATTTTTCTCCTATGACCAAAAATTATCGGAGACATTGGACACTAAATATTTTTAATTGATTGTAATCATAAAATTAGAAACATGACTATTTAATTTTAAAAAAGATAATGAATATTATTTAAAACTATATACCGTGAATTTATTTTAACATGAAACATAGGACTTTTCATATCCATGGTTACGAATTTGACAGCAATGTATTAGAGCGTTCTTTTTAAAATCGAACATAGGGAATCAATTTAACTGTATTATTCTTGACTAATATAACATATTTGGGCAGTTGTAATAGTTGCAAGAGACGCTTTCAACATAAACTTTTAATTGTTTAAACTATACCTACATCGTATTTCCAGGTAGCAACATTTGAATTTGTTAATTGGAGTCAAACTGATCTTCTACTTCAGGTTTATAATCATAAGCGTATGTGAAATTATACCTTGACTTGTTGAAAAGCGAGCCTAATTCTTGCTGTGGTAACTCAGGAGGAAAGACGAATTTTACCATGCAGTATTGGCCCATAAGAGGAATAGATTTGTTTTCTATTTGTAAACATTGGTCGAAATTGCCCATATCTAGCAATTACCTGATAATATACCGCTGGGCAATTTTCCGGAAGCGTCAAACACTAAAATAATATTTATAATAATTATAATTTACATGTTACTTAGTACAAAAAATTATAAAATAATATACTCTAGATTTACAAATCAGATTAGTTCCGATATCAATTTTGCTACTTTATATTAATTAATAACTACATCATAGATAGACTAATAGACAGGTGGTACTAAGCTTGATAAATTTACTTTGATAATTAAAGATAGTGTCATTTTAAAAAAAACTTATTTATTTTGCTGGTAACCATTTAACAGGATTTACTCCCTATTATAGAATGGTAGATGTTATTATAGTAGAATCCAAACACTTCGAGTGTTTCGCCTTGGTACAGTCAGAATCTCAACCGCGCGACGACCTTTGATATTCAAAGTGGCAACGGAGATATTCTTATGCAACCAAGACTACATTACTTCAGACGATGAAGTGGTCAGCTTGAAGTGTCTGAGTTTAATTTAACTACAAAATGATTTGCAATTTAACGACACTACCGGCCATGAACCACGGAACTCCGGGTGACATGAGACATTGTGTCATGTTTTTATTACATAAAAAAATTACAAATAATTCTGACTTACTCTGAAAATTCGGCATGCATTTTTCCAGGCCTGGAACATCAGCAAGTGCGTCTCTCAGATCAAAAGCTTGAACGGAGAAAACCGCAACAGTCAAGAAAATAAGCAACATAATTTGTTAATGAAATCTAAAGCCCGTCTGACACGATACAAAGTTTTATACAAAATTTAATATTAAATTTTGATACGAAATATTATGATAAAATTTGTTACGAAAATTTAAATTTCTGTCTGACACGGTACTAAATTTTTGTACAGAATTTTAATTCATAAAGCATGCGTATACAAAACAATTTAATTTAACTTAATACAAAGTCCATCTGACACGATCCATAATATTTCGTATCAAAATTTAATATTAAATTTTGTACAAAACTTTGTATCGTGTCAGACAGGCTTTAGTAACTAGTGTTTTATCTCATTTTCGCATGTATTTATATATCAGTGAGAGTTAAATTTTTTATCAGATGTAACAATTTTTCTCTGATGACCAAAAATTATCGGAGACATTGGACACTAAATATTTTTAATTGATTGTAATCATAAAACTAGAAACATGACTATTTCATTTTAAAAAAACGAACCCGTAAAAACACAGTTTTTCACTATAAATCCTTTATATATGAGACTCGATCGATATTTATTTAAATTTTTGTTTTTGAACCAGATCGGTGCAGTACATTTTGAGATAGCTAGCTGCCATTTTGTTTTAAGATGGTGGACTAACATTTTAATATACCTATGTTTCAAGACAGATTCTTAGCTATTACTGTACCAAATTTGAACGCAATAGTTACAGTACATTTTGAGATATCTGCCCGCCATTTTGTTTCAAGATGGCGGACTGACATTTTAATATATCTATATCATAAGTTAGATCCTTGGCTATTACTGTACCAAATTTGACCGCAATCGGTGCAGTACATTTTGAGATAGCTAGCCGCCATTTCGTTTCAAGATGGCGACGAATCTGAAATTTTGTATGCATTGTTAGGTGACAAAAGTCTATTTCCAAAATTTCAGCTCGATAGGATATCGGGAATTGGATCATTTTTGACTTTTGTTTTTTTGCCGTACGTAGTACGTATGACGGTGAAGTTAATTTAAAAAGATAATGAATATTATTTAAAACTATTATATTGTTCTAGGTAAATAAATAATAACACATTAAGATATAATATAACAAAAAATACTAGAATTAATCTAAATTAATTAATGTTAATATCATTCTCCTTCGAAACCTTTATTTGTGTGCGCATTTTGAGAATTTGTTGGATTATGAGATGATATTTCTGGTTTCTTCGGCTTGTGGCCTTAAAAATTGATTAATATTTTTTATGTTCACAGTTAATTAAATATTTGATTTACCTGTTTTAAATAGAACTTTTTCTATTGTCATCATTGGCGATTCATATGCTAACGTTAAACAAATGGCTATTGCAAGGGTCATCATAAAGTCCCCCCAAAATGCGTACATCTAAATATATTATAATTTATAAAATCAATAATAGATCAATAAATTGTTAACTTACTGTTTGAAAATCAGAGAAATGTGTAACCGTCTTTGAAGAACAAAGTTTTAAGTACGTGAATGTGAGATGTACTAAATACATTGTGTATGTAAACCGGCCCAAGATTTGGAAAAGAGACCAGGAGAGGAATGTATTAATTGGACCTTTAAATTAATAAATAATTAATAAAACTTAATCTAAACCTACTTATTTTTACCTCCATATCCTTGAGTGCAGGCATAGATAACCCAACAAAGACCTAAAGCCCATCCGTGTCTATGGAATCCATTAAAGAAAGAATTTCCTAGTCTATCAGTATTTGTTAATAAATCTTGAGCAGCGAATAAAGACGCTAATAATAAACCCATGCCAACAATCCAACCGAACGCGACTTGAGCTGGATGCTGCAAAAAATTGATTAAACATCTGATACAACTATTAATTTTTTAATAATTACCAAGCTTATTCTGTTGTTTTTGTTTTTCCTTAATTTAAATATGTAATACCCTAGCATGAGCCCCATAAGCCAGGGGCCGTACCGTGTATGAGTTGACGCGTAATAATATTTCATGTAATCTACGTTATTGGTCCTGAAAACGAAATTATTTCTCTTAACGCGAACTTATAAAATAGTATACAGGTTGGTGGAGGTGAAATGCGAACATAGGGAACATACATGACAATCGAACTTTCATGCCAGGTATCTTGATATATTTTGTAGTAGTGTCACAAAACGAAGTAATGTGAATTTGTGTGGCAAAAAGAGTAATCAATAACAGAAATAATAATAAAATCTAAAAGTGCATGTAAACTTTCTCGTTCTGCTCGTACACATACATTATTATGCAAAGAAAATATTTTAATGAAAATAAAAATTTCAATAATATGACAGCTACTTTGATATTGACAGTACTTATTCCATGTACATCAAGATGCCTAGCATGATAACTCCATTGTCATATATTTCCCTATGTTCGCATTTCACCTCCACCAACCTGTAGAACTACTTACATATCTACAGTAAAAGCAGGCAATTCTTTCACATAAGTAACTGCAAAAGAAATTGCGCTTGAGCCTAGAACTAATATTGAAGATACAATTAAAATCCATTTAGGCCATTTCCAAAGCGGAACCAAAATAATAGGAGAGAGAATATATAACTGCATATCGACTGATAAGTACCAAGTTTGGCCGATACACTACAAAAAGATATTTATTGTTCAATTTAATTTAAATACAAGGTTATTCACAACTATATGCCATTTAAATATATGTAGGAAGTTGTAAATAACCTGTATAATAAACTTACTATCTCTCGATTATTGTAATAATTCTGAGCATAGACTAATGGAGACCACCAGTACTCGATACAATATTTTTTGTAATCAAATGAACGTGGCCAAAATGGACCCGACCCGAAAAAGTCTAAAATAGTTGCATGAACCCAAACAACTACTGCGAGAACTGGAGTCAATCTAAATAATATATTATTAAAATAAGGCCACATTAAAATAATGTTATCATTTACCTTAAATAACGGTGTATGTAAAACATAATAATATTAAATTTAATTCCTTTCTCCATCGCTAAACAAAAAGTGTATCCGATTAACAATCCACTCAATACGAAGAAGGAATCCACAGAAATTGGCGCGTTTGAAATATACATATGTTCTGGTTTATTTATCCACTAAACAAAAATATTAATAACATATTAAATAAATTAAAATTATTACTTACCCCTAACGACTCCATCATATTTATATTTGGTGACATCAAACCATTAAGAAATCTATGGCCAAGAATGACCCACATCATACTTATAAACCTAATCCCGTTCAAACATCCTAACTGATCTGCGGTTTTACTGGTTGTTAATAGTTTTTCACCATTTGTTCTCACAGAAAAAGCAATAAGAATGATATGTGCAGGTTCTAAAACATCAAATGTAAATTAAAAATCAATCAATAATTTTACTTTAATTATACTTACTTTTGTTGCTGTACTTGAGGTACATATCATAAAGAGTGCTAACTATCATCAGAAAGAGAGTAGTGCCCAAAAATGCTCTAAAATAAAAATTATGTAAACAATATTCTTTTTCAATTAGATAATTAACTTACATAAGAATAATTTTATTAGTATCATATTTGTTGACTAAATCATCTTTGGTTTGGCACATTCCACCCATTAAAGGTGTAACTTTTAAATCAGGATGCACACCAGCAAGCATTGTTGTTAACACCTTAGTAAGTTCGTTTATTGGGCAAGTGTGCGGCAAACACCAGCCCAAAAGTAGCCCGGTGGAGTTATCTCCATCCATTACTTGCAATACTATTCTATCTTCTACTTCAGGTTTAGATTCATAAGGGTTTGTGAAATTATACCTTGAAGTGTTGAAAAGCGAGCCTAATCCTTGCTCAAGTAACTCAGGAGGAATGACGAATTTTACCATACAGTATTGACCCATAAGAGGAATGGTTTTATTTTCTATTTGTAAACATTGGTCGAAATTGCCCATATCTATCATACTAAGTGATGATATACCGCTGGGAAATTTTCCAGAGGCGTCAAACACTAAAATAATATTTAAAATAATTACAAGTTACATATTACATAGTACAAAAAATTATAAAACAATATACTCTAGATTTACAAAACAAATTCGTGCCGATATCAATTTTGCTACTTTATATTAATTAATCATAGATAGACTAATAGACATGTGGTACTACACTTGATAAATTTACTTTGATAATTAAAGATACTTAGTTACCAATTCGTCTTAATGCAGTCAGAATCTCAACCGCGCGACGACCATTGATATTCAAAGTCTGAAATTACAAGATGATTTACAATTTAACGACACTACCGGCCGAGAGCCATGAACCACGGAACTCCAGGTTCGTAAGTCATCACATGCAGAGAGCAGCTACTAGCTCGATTTATGAGACATTGTGTCATGTGTTATAATATTACATTTAAAAAATTACAAATAATTTCTGACTTACTCTGAAAATTCGGCATGCATTTTTCCAGACCTGGAACACCAGCAAGTGCGTCTCTCAGATCAAAAGCTTGAGCGGAGAAAACCGCAACAGTCAAGAAAATAAGCAACATTTTTGCGAATGAAATCTGAGCAACTAGTGTTTTATCTCATTTTCGCATGTATTTATATATCAGTGAAAGTTGATTTTTTTTTATCAGATGTAAACAAATTTTCTCCGATGACCAAAAATTATCGGAGACATGACAATAAATATTTTTAAATTGATTGTAATCAGAAAACTAGAAACATGACTGTTTCATTTTAAAAAGATAATTGTTATATAATGTGATCTAGTTATATCAGGAACACGTGTGAACAACAGCATAGAGACAGTTGAATAATAAACACGATAATAAAACGAAAGGTTGGGAATTCGACTTAGTAACAAGCTCACCTCAGCATCACTAATTTAATGGTAAAGCAGAATCTGCTGTTAAAATAGCAAAGAAAATGGTCAAACGAACAGCATTAGACAACACAGATTTATGGAAAGCTATTTTAGAATGGCGAAATACTCCAACACAAAATATGGGTTGTAGTCCAGTGCAGCGACTCATGTCGAGACGTACAAAAGCATTATTACCAATGTCATTATCTTTTAAAACCAAAGACGGAAAAACAGATAAAAGAGAAGATAGAGAGAAGAAAAAACAATATAAGTATCAATATGACAAACATGCAAAAGAACTTCCAAACTTGGTTTCCGGGCAAAATGTAAGAGTACAACTGAATCCAGCCCGCAGAGCAGATCCATGGCGCAGTGCAGTAGTAAGAAGATCGTTAGATTCCGGGTGTAGAATTTTTTTCTGACCTATAGGAAATACAATGTTAAAATTTTAATTAACCTATTAATTAATTAATTAATTAATTAACCTATTAATTTTGACATCAATTATTCACCAAATGTCAAAAATTATATTGAGGACTCACTGCGAAATCAGCAACAAATTTCCATATGTCAAAATGCTCGACGGAATAGCAGCGATAAAATTTTACGTTATTCATTTGTTCCCATAGAGCACCGTGCTTCGTGCTATGCCGGTGTGACATGGGCATAAGGTAAATTATATCGTAATTAATTGAAGTGTTTATTTTTTTGATCTGACTAATTCATTTTATTTTTCATGGCACTCTGTAAACAGCTGAAATTTATCAAATTTAATTACGTTTATCTCGTGACAGGAACGTTTTATATCAATAAATAAGGACTCGTTGGATGCAGTTTTTTATTCTGAATATCTTTTGTATTTACAGTTTGGCTCTAAAAGCAATAGGTAAAAACTTAGAGCAAAATTAAAATTTTAACATTGTATTGTCAGAAAAAAATTCTATACCCGGTATAAGTACTACTACTGCTACTACTTACAAATATATTTTAGTCATTTTATTTATTGTCACTGTCATGTCATAATCATTTAAATTTTACGTAGTAATAAACGTTAAACGATCATGGGCCATGGACTACAAGATCCCGAAATATTAAATTATAAGTATTATACTTTAATTATTCTTAAATGATAGTGGAAAAGCTGCCGGGAACATTGTTCCCGTAACAAGGACGGTCACTTTGAATGCGCCCCAAGGCAAAAATTTCCCTGCGAACCCCCACCTCCCACACTACTAGTGATGGGAATTTCCGCAGATACAAAAATTTTTACAAAAGACCGATAGTAAATAATAATCACACAATCTTTCATCTAAAATAAAAAAATTATCTTAAATTAATTATTTATCGAAATATTTTAAAAAAGTACTACTTCCGGTTTATGAATTGCTACCAAAATTTACTGGGCTCTTAAGATTCGTATTAAAATCTTAAATATAAAATTTGATTGTTAAATTTTTGTAACTTTTTGAGTTATAGAAAACGAAAAAAATGTTACAATACAATACAATACAACCTAACGTACATACACATACATCATCTCGAAAATACTTTATTCGTATTCTAATATTCTATGGATCCTAAAACGTGCCTATCTCTTGAAATTCCACACTCGAAAATTTTGACCCATCACAATACTTCCCTTATAGAATTTGAGGCGGAAGGTAATAGTTATTTTTATATCAAGTTCCGAAAAAGACTCGTTACGTGAAAGTTCAGAGAAATCTGCACGTGCACGTAATCTAACACGTGTTATAAACAACATGTTTCCTACAACTAATAATTTAGAAAATCACTTAAATTATCAGGATTTATTAAATTTTAATGACATTATATTAAAACTTTGTTTTACGGCGTTGTTATGGTTTGTTTGTTGATTGCTTAATTTGTTGTACGTTATTTAGAAATTTTTCGATATAATTTTCTTTGCTACAAACTACAATTAGCTTATCACTAATTAATACCGTAACAGATTTTTTCCATTTAAAAGAAATATATGTTATTAAATAAAACCTAAAACATTAAATTAAAGTGGAATAAAGTCATTCATTTGACTCCAATGCCAACTTTCCGCATAAAAAATTTTATTTAGAAAATTCATTATATATATTATATAAGTAGACACAGAACTGTGTTCATATAGGTTATTTATTATAATTTTATATTTTAGAATATGATTTTTTAGAGAAATATTAATTTTATGAACGGTTTCTATCATGCGTAAAAAATAAAATTTTCATGCCGTCATGAAAATCTTACTTTCATGACGGAAATTAGTCTGGAAATGACGATTTTCATGCCGATTTTGAAAAAAAACATTTGTCTTCTTTCCACCCATAACCAAAGCAATAATTGTTATGTAATAACAAAGAAATCGAACAGTTGTAAGAAAAAACATATATTGATCTAGGTAAATAAATAATAATACATTAAGATATACAACATGGAATTTATCTAAACTAATTAATGTTAATATCATTCTCCTTCGAAGCCATTATTTGTGTGCGCATTTTGAGAATTTGTTGGACTATGAGATGACAGTTCTGGTTTCTTCGGCTTGTGGCCTTAAAAATTAATTAATATTTTTTTATGTTCACAGTTAATTAAATATTTGATTTACCTGTTTTAAATAGAACTTTTTCTATTGTCATAATTGGAGATTCATATGCTAACGTTAAACAAACGGCTATTGCAAGCGTCATCATAAAGTCCCCCCAAAATGCGTACATCTAAATATATTATAATTTATAAAATAAGTAATAGATAATTAAATTTTTAACTTACTGTTTGAAAATCAGAGAAATGTGTAACCGTCTTTGAAGAACAAAGTATTAAGTACTGGAATGTAAGATGTACTAAATACATTGTGTATGTAAACCGGCCCAAGATTTGGAAAAGAGACCAGGAGAGGAATGTATTAATTGGACCTTTAAATTAACAATTAATTAATAAAAACTTAATCTAAAGTTATTTATTTTTACCTCCATATCCTTGGGTGCAAGCGTAGATTACCCAACAAAGACCTAAAGCCCATCCGTGTCTATGGAATGCATTAAAGAAAGAATTTCCTAGTCTATCAGGATTTTTTAATAATTCATTACCAGCAAATAAAGACGCTAATAATAAACCCATGCCAACAATCCAACCGAACGCGACTTGGGCTGGGTGCTGCAAAAAATTGATTAAACATCTGATACAACCATTAATTATTTAATAATTACCAAGCTTAGTCTGTTGTTTTTGTTTTTCCTTAATTTAAAAATCTGACGTGGACACCACATGACTTCCTTGTACGCCTTGTGTGTTCATACTTTTCTTAATAACTAAAATGTAAAATAATATTAAAAATTCTTTTAACTTATTATACTAATACTCACAAATATATTTTAGTCATTTTATTTAAACTGCAGAAGAAGATATAAAGCATATTTTACTATTGTCACTGTCATGTCATAATCATTTAAATTTTACGTAGTAACAAATGTTAATCGATCATGGACTACAAGATACCGAAATACTATAAATTATAAATATATACTTTAATTATTTTTAAATGATAGCAGATACAAAAATATTTATAAAATACCGATTGTAGGTAATAATCACATAATCTTTCATTTAAAATAAAAAAAATTGTCTAAAATTAAATATTTATCGAAATATTTTTAAAAAGTACTACTTCCGGTTTGTAGACTGAAACCAAAAATAGGAGGTGCACAACTAGATGCTATAACAGTCCTAAATACAAAATTTCAACTTTCTACGTCTAACCGTATTTGAGTTATGCGACACACATACGTCCGTACGTACGTACGTACGTACGTACGTACGTACGTACGTACAGACGTCACGTCGAAAGTAGTCATAATGGATTCAGAAAAGGTCAAAACGGATATTTCCGTCAAAATCTGAGAACCGAAATTTTTCGCGATTACAATACTTCCTTACTTCGTACAAGGAAGTAAAAATGTAATACCCTAGCATGAGCCCCATAAGCCAGGGGCCGTACCGTGCATGAGTTACCGTGTAATAATATTGCATGTATACTGCGTTATTGGCCCTGAAAACGAAATTATTTCTCTTAACGCGAACTTATAAAATAGTATAGAACTACTTACGGATCTGCAGTAAAAGCAGCCAATTCTTTCACATAAGTAACTGCAAAAGAAATTGCGCTTGAGCCTAGAACTAATATTGAAGATACAATTAAAGTCCATTTGGGCCATTTCCAAAGCGGAACCAAAATAATAGGAGAGAGAATATATAACTGCATATCGACTGATAAGTACCAAGATTGCCCAATACACTACAAAAAGATATTTATTGTTCAATTTAATTTAAATACAAGGTTATTCACAACTTGTGACAATCCTACATTGAGTACAGCGCCCCCTTGTGGCAGTTCCACAAGCTAAGTCGAATACTATAAATGCCATTTAAATATATGTAGGAAGTTGTAAATCACCTGTGTAATAAACTTACCATCTCTCGATTATTGTAATAATTCTGAGCATAGACTAATGGAGACCACCAGTAATCGACACAAGTTTTTTTGAAATCAAATGTACGTGGCCAAAATGGACCCGATCCGAAAAAGTCTAAAATAGTTGCATGAACCCAAACAACTACTGCGAGAACTGGAGTCAATCTAAATAATATATTATTAAAATAAAGCCACATTAAAATAATGTTATCATTTACCTTAAATAACGGTGTACATAAAACAGAATAATATTAAATTTGACTCCTTTCTCCATCGCTAAACAAAAAGTGTATCCGATTAGCAATCCACTTAATACGAAGAAGGAATCCACAGAAACTGGCGCGTTTGAAATATACATATGTTCTGGTTTATCTATCCACTAAACAAAAATATTAATAACATATTAATTAAATTAAAATTATTACTTACCCCTAACGTCTCCATCATATTTATATTTGGTGACATCATACTATTAAGAAATCTATGGCCAAGAATGACCCACATCATACTTATAAGCCTAATCCCGTTCAAACATCCTAACTGATCTGCGTTTTTACTAGTTGTTAATAGTTTTTCACCATTTGTTCGTACAGAGAATGCTATGAGAATTATATGTACAGGTTCTAAAACATTAAAGATAAATTAAAATTCAATCAATTATACTTTAATTATACTTACTTTTGTTGTTGTACTTGAGGTACACATCATAAAGAGTGCTAATCAGCATTAGGAATAGAGTTGTACCCAAAAATGCTCTACAAAATAAATAGTTATGTAAACAACATTATTTTTCTACTAGATAATTAACTTACATAATAATAATTTTATTAGTATCATATTTGTTGACTAAATCATCTTTGGTTTGGCACATTCCACCCATTAAAGGTTTAACTTTTAAATCAGGATGCACACCAGCAAGCATTGTTGTTAACACTTTTGTAAGTTCGTTTATTGGGCAAGTGTGCGGCAAACACCAGCCCAATAGAAATCCGGAGGAGTTGTCTCCATCCATTCCTTGCAATGCTATTCTATCTTCTACTTCAGCATTAGTTTCAAGAGAGTCTGTGAAATTATACCTTGAAGTGTTGAAAATCGAGCCTAATCTTTGCTGCGGTAACTCAGGAGGAATGACGAATTTTACCATGCAGTATTGGCCCATAAGAGGAATGGTTTTATTTTCTATTTGTAAACATTGGTCGAAATTGCCTATATCTATCATACTAAGTGATGATATACCGCTGGGTAATTTTCCAGAGGCATCAAACACTAAAATAATATTTAAAATAATTATAATTTACATATTACATAGTACAAAAAATTATAAAACAATATACTCTAGGTTTACAAAACAGATTAGTGCCGATATCAATTTTGTTACTTTATATTAATTAATCATAGATAGACTAATAGACATGTGGTACTACACTTGATAAATTTACTTTGATAATTAAAGATAGTTACCGATTCGTCTTAGTGCAGTCAGAATCTCAACCGCGCGACGACTTTTGATATTCAAAGTCTGAGTTTAATTTAATTACAAGATGATTTACAATTTAACAACACTACCGGCCGAGAGCCATGAACCACGGAACTCCAGGTTCGTAAGTCATCGATTTATGAGACATTGTGTCATGTGTCATAATATTACATAAAAAAATTACAAATAATTTCTGACTTACTCTGGAAATTTGGCATGCATTTTTCCAGACCTGGAACACCAGCAAGTGCGTCTCTCAGATCAAAAGCTTGAGCGGAGAAAACCGCAACAGTCAAGAAAATAAGCAACATATTTTGCTAATGAAATCCGAGCAACTAGTGTTTTATCTCATTTTCGCATGTATTTATATATCAATGAAAGTTGATTTTTTTTATCAGATGTAACAATTTTCTCCGTAGACCAAAAATTATCGGAGACATGACACTTAATATTTTTAATTGATTGTAATCATAAAACTAGAAACATGACTGTTTCATTTTAAAAAGATAATAAATATTATTTTTAAAAAATATGACCTGGCCACCACAAGATCTCTCGCCATACCTACTTTATTATTTTTACTTATTTATCTACGACTAATATATAACATTAACATTAAATGTGTGATGTTTGCTACATAATACCATGTAATAATCCCGTAGATTATAATACCAGGGAATAATAGTCAGTATTCCCTCTTCTGCACCAATCAGAAAATTACTTTGCCTGAATCAATTTCTCCGTGCACATTATTTTTTTAAAACATTGCAATGTTTAATGATGTAACTATGGTGATAGAGAATTGACATTTGGAAATGTCAAAATTTTAGCGTTTTGGTATTTATTTTACTAAAATCTTGTCCATAATAAGTTAGTCGTAGATAAAGTACAGTATACAACTCGCTATAATGGCTATTATTCCCTCAGATGATTAAAACCCTCGCTCGCTTTGCTCGCTCGTGTTTTAAACTTCATTTTCAGGAATAATAGCATCCATTATAGCGTCATTGTATAATATACTATTATTACCTATACAAATATGTTAATATACCGGATGTAGAATTTTTTCTGACCTATTATAGGAAATACAATGTTAAAATTTTAATTTTGCTCTAAGTTTTTACCTATTGATTTTAGAGTAAAAGTGTAAATACAAAAGATGTTCCGAATAAAAAACTGCATCGAATAAGCTTAAATAACGTATACACACAGACATCATCTCGAAAATACTTTATTCGTATTCTATGGATAAAAACATATATTGTTCTAGGTAAATAAATAATAACACATTAAGATATAATATATAACATGGAATTTATCTAAATTAATTAATGTTAATATCATTCTCCTTCGAAACCTTTATTTGTGTGCGCATTTTGAGAATTTGTAGGATTATGAGATGACAGTTCTGGTTTCTTTGGCTTGGGGCCTTAAAAATTAAATATTATTTTTTTATGTTTACAGTAAATTAAATATTTTATTTACCTGTTTTAAACACAACTTTTTCTATTGTCATCATTGGCGATTCATATGCTAACGTTAAACAAATGGCTATTGCAAGCGTCATCATAAAGTCCCCCCAAAATGCGTACATCTAAATATATTATAATTTATAAAATAAGTAATAGATAATTAAATTTGTAACTTACTGTTTGAAAATCAGAGAAATATGTAACCGTCTTTGAAGCACAAACTATTAAGTACTGGAAAGTGAGATGTACTAAATACATTGTGTATGTAAACCGGCCCAAGATTTGGAAAAGAGACCAGGAGAGGAATGTATTAATTGGACCTTTAAATTAATAAATTATTAATAAAATTTAATCTAAACATATTTATTTTTACCTCCATATCCTTGGGTGCAAGCGTAGATTACCCAACAAAGACCTAAAGCCCATCCGTGTCTATGGAATGCATTAAAGAAAGAATTTCCTAGTCTATCAGGATTTGTCAATAAATCATTACCAGCAAATAAAGAAGCTAATAATAAACCCATGCCAACAATCCAACCGAACGCGACTTGAGCTGGGTGCTGCAAAAAATTGATTAAACACCTGATAGAACTATTAATTTTTTAATAATTACCAAGCTTATTCTGTTGTTCTTGTTTTTCCTTAATTTAAAAATGTAATACCCTAGCATGAGCCCCATAAGCCAGGGGCCGTACCGTGTATGAGTTACCGTGTAATAATATTTCATGTATACTGCGTTATTGCTCCTGAAAACGAAATTATTTCTCTTAATACGAACTTATAAAATAGTATAGAACTACTTACGGATCTGCAGCAAAAGCAGGCAATTCTTTCACATAAGTAACTGCAAAAGAAATTGCGCTCGAGCCTAGAACTAATATTGAAGACACAATTAAAGTCCATTTAGGCCATTTCCAAAGCGGAACCAAAATAATAGGAGAGAGAATATATAACTGCATATCGATTGATAAGTACCAAGATTGACCGAGACACTACAAAAAGATATTTATTGTTCAATTTAATTTAAATACAAGATTATTCACAACTTGTGACAATCCTACATTGTGGAATTTCCACAAGTCAAGTCGAATACTATAAATGCCATTAAATATATGTACGAAGTTGTAAATCATCTGTGTAATAAACTTACCATCTCTTGATTATTGTAATAATTCTGAGCGTAGACTAATGGAGACCACCAGTAATCGATACAATTTTTTTTTAATATATTAAATGAAACGGGCCAAAATGGACCCGACCCGAAAAAGTCTAAAATAGTTGCATGAACCCAAACAACTACTGCGAGAACTGGAGTCAATCTAAAAATAATTAAATATTAAAATAGAGCCACATTAAAATATTGTTATCATTTACCTTAAATAACGGTGTATGTAAAACATAATAATATTAAATTTAATTCCTTTTTCCATCGCTAAACAAAAAGTGTATGCGATTAACAATCCACTTAATACGAAGAAGGAATCCACAGAAACTGGCGCGTTTGTAATATACATATGTTCTGGTTTATTTATCCACTAAACATAAATATTAATAACATATTAATTAAATTAAAATTATTTCTTACCCCTAACGTCTCCAGGATGTTTATATTTGGTGACATCATAGAATTCATGAATCTATGACCAAGTAAGACCCACATCATACTTATAAACCTAATCCCGTTCAAACATCCTAACTGATCTGCATTTTTACTGGTTGCTAATAATTTTTCACCATTTGTTCTTACAGAGAATGCTATGAGAATTATATGTACAGGTTCTAAAACATTAAAGACAAATTAAATATCAATCAATATTACTTCAATTATACTTACTTTTGTTGTTGTTGTACTTGAGGTACATATCATAAAGACTGCTGACTATCATTAGAAAAAGAGTTGTGCCCAAAAATGCTCTACAAAATAAATAGTCATGTAAACAACATTCTTGAACTACTAGATAAATTACGTACATAAGAATTATTTTATTAGTATCATATTTGTTGACTAAATCTTCTTTGGTTTGGCACATTCCACCCATTAAAGGTACAACTTTTAAATCAGGATGCACACCAGCAAGCATTGTTGTTAACACTTTTGTAAGTTCATTTATTGGGCAAGTGTGCGGCAAACACCAGCCCAATAGAAATCCGCTGGAGTTGTCTCCATCCATTCCTTGCAATACTATTCTATCTTCTACTTCAAGTTTAGATTCATAAGGGTTTGTGAAATTATACCTTGAAGTGTTGAAAATCGAGCCTAATTCTTGTTGCAGTAACTCAGTATCAGGAGGAATGACGAATTTTACCATGCAGTATTGGCCCATAAGAGGAATGGTTTTATTTTCTATCTGTAAACATTGGTCGAAATTGCCTATATCTAGCATATTAACTGATGATATACCGTTGGGCAATTTTCCGGAAGCGTCAAACACTAAAATAATATTTAAAATAATTATAATTTACATATTACATTGTACAAAAAAATATAAAATAATAATCTCCAGATTTACAAAACAGATTAGTGCCGATATCAATTTTGCTACTTTATATTAATTAATCATAGATAGACTAATAGACATGTGGTACTACACTTGATAAATTTACTTTGATAATTAAAGATAGTGTTATTTAAAAAAACAAATATATATTTTGCTGGAACCATTCCACAGGATTTACTCGCAATTATAGAATGGTAGATGTTATTATAGTAGAATACAAACACTTCGACCGATTCGTCTTAGTGCAGTCAGAATCTCAATTAAATTAAATCTGAATTAGTCTGAGTTTAATTTAATTACAAGATGATTTACAATTTATAACGACACTACCGGCCGAGAGCCATGAACCACGGAACTCCAGGTTCGTAAGTCATCACAAGCAAAGAGCAGCTACTAGCACGATTTATGAGGCATTGTGTCATGTTTACTACATAAAAAAATTAGAAATAATTCTGACTTACTCTGGAAATTCGGCATGCATTTTTCCAGGCCTGGAACACCAGCAAGTGCGTCTCTCAGATCAAAAGCTTGAGCGGAGAAAACCGCAACAGTCAAGAAAATAAGCAACATATTTTGCTAATGAAATCTAAGTAACTAGTGTTTTATCTCATTTTCGCATGTATTTATATATCAATGAAAGTTGATTTTTTTTATCAGATGTAACAATTTTCTCCGTAGACCAAAAATTATCGGAAAGATTGACACTGAATATTTTAAATTGATTGTAATCTTAGAAATCTAGAAAAATGATTGTTTCATTTTAAAAAGATAATGAATGAATGAGAGGAATATATTAATTGGATCTTTAAATTGATAATTAATTAATAAAAACTTAATCTAAACCAAATTTATTACCTCCATATCCTTGAGTGCAAGCGTAGATACCCAACATAGACCTAAAGCCCATCCGTGTCTATGGAATCCATTAAAGAAAGAATTTCCTAGTTTATTAGGATGTCCAAATAAATTATGAGCAGCGAATAAAGAAGCTAATAATAAACCCAAGCCAACAATCCAATCGAACGCGACTTGAGCTGGGTGCTGCAAAAAATTGATTAAACTATTAAACATTTGATACAACTATTAAATATTTGATAATTACCAGGCAACCAGGCTTATTCTGTTATGCTTGTTTTTCCTTAATTTAAATATGTAATATCCTAGCATGATATTTCTCTCCAGGATTATCTCTTTCAAAATTCAGGAAGAAAGAATCCTTGTGTGAACAGGGCAAAAGAAGTAAGCGTGTTTTAATTCTCACTTTTGGATCTTAGTGTATAGTACGCCATAGAGACGATTTTTGCGCTGTTAAACTTTATATACCTACCTATGCTAATAGCGGCGGAAATGACAAAATGTAGCTACATGTGAAAAAAAATTGGCGTGGAGGGGTCTTAGGATTTTGACTTTTTTCCGAAAAAAATTACAAGTCCAAAAATCCCAAAAAAAAATTGGCGCGGGACGGTGTTAGGATTTTGACTTTTTCCGAAAATTTTTACAAGTCCAAAACCCGATAGCCAAATGGAGTTATGAGCGTGTAATATTTATGTGTATATAATTTTGAATGCGAATTGATATATTTTATAAATAATAGAATATTCTCGTACCTTTTGAAGGTATGTTCTCTGCAGACCATATTTTATTTATTACCATATCTTACCTTGAAACTCTCTTCTAATTCTTTCACTAAACACTCATTAACTTTTCCACAAAAGAGTTATTTACCCCAAAATAATTATTAACCAACCACCCCCCCCCCCCCCAAGTAGTATTTTTTTATTCAATATAAGTATAACAGATACAAAAAAATTAATAAATAAGTATTGATAATAAATACAACTATAGCACATTCTTTCTCGTGCGCGAACATATCTGGGAGATAAAGTGCTGGACCTAAAACATACTCAACTAAATATTAATTTAATAGCGAAAATTTTGTAATACAAAAAGGATACATTTTATAATCTTCAAAACCTGGAAACATAGATCACATTATAATTATTTATTTTTATGTTCCAATACGCATAGAATTATAGACAATTTTTATTTCAAAATAATGTAATTCCAAATTTATATAATTATAATATTACTCGACATTAATTGTTCGCCTGGCTGGGATTTTTATAACAACCAATGTCGATAATACTGTTTCATTTAATTTGTATCCAAGTTGGGGCCCTATCCATCCACCCTTTCAACAAAATAAATACCACAGTTTAAAGTATTATAAAATTTAAACACGAATTTAAAATAAATATCACATCATAAGAAAAATTGTCTATTTTCTTTCCTACATTAAGTACAACTATTTTTTTGACATTTATATTATAACATTAATCCCAAAATAAATGAATTATTACCTTAATTTTGAATACGAATTTTAAATATGTTTTTAATATAAGCAACGATTACCTTGTAAAATGTTTTCTGGAAATACTTGTATATAAAAATACAAATCGCTGGGTTTATTTTAGCTACAAATGTTAAAATTTTATACTTATTAATTTGTATACAAGATGTGCCCGATCATCTTATTTACAAATCATTATCCATATTTTATTACTTGATTAAATTTTAAATGCGAATTTGTATTTAAATATAATTTTTATTTGAACCTTTATGAAGATCTCTGCTACCGAAACTCAGCAAATTCGACGATTCCAATTTATACATTTTTTCGCATATATTTTATTAATTATATGAAAATTATTATCAAAAACGGTAGAACAATGTTTTATAACATATTTGAGTAATATTTTATAGTTTTTAAGTGATTTTTGATAATAATTAGATGCAACAATACGATCGCGACCCACTTTGACAATCAAAAACAAATGAATTATGACAAACACGGCCGCTGAGTCTAGCATTCACCAGCTGCAATGTTTATCGTAATTCATTTGATTTTGCTTGTCAAGTGCGGTCGCGGTCGTATTGTTGCATCTAATTATTATCAAAAATCACTTAAAAACTATATAATATTACTCAAATATGTTATAAAACAATAATTTAAATATTGTTCTACAGTTTTTGATAATAATTTGCATGTAATTAATAAAATATTTCCGGAAAGTGTATAAATGCGTAGCAGAGATCTTCATAAAGGTTCAAATAAAAATTATATTTAAATACAAATTCGCATTTAAAATGTAATCAAGTAATTAAATATGCATAATAATTTGTAGATAAGATGATTGGGCACATCTTGTATACAAATTAATAAGTATAGAATTTTTATATTTGTAGTTCTATTTAAATAAACCCAGCCAGGCGAACTATTAATGTTTATGTTAAACAATTTGGTTGTTTTGCGATTTGTATTTTTATATAGAAGAATCTCCAGAAAACATTTTAAAAGGTTTCTTATATTAAAAGCATATTTAAAATTCGTATTCAAAATTAAGGCAATAATTCATTTATTTTGAGATCCATATTATAATATAAATGACAAAAAATTAATTTACTTAAAATAGGAAAGAATAGAGACAATTTTTATTATGATGTGATATTTATTTTAAATTCGTGTTTAAATTTTATAATACTTTAAACTGTGATATTTATTTTGTTGAAAGGGTGGATTATTGGGCCCCAACTTGGATACAAATTAAATGCAACAGTATTATCGACATTGGTTGTTTTAAAAATCCCAGCCAGGTGAACAATTAATGTCGATTTAATATTATATTGTATAAATTTGGAATTACGTTATTTTGAAATAAAAATTGTCTATAATTCTATGCGTATTGGAACATAAAAATAAATAATTATAATGTGATCTATGTATCCAGGTTTTGAAGATTATAAAATGTATCCTTTTTGTATTACAAACTTTTCGATATTAAATTAATATTTAGTTGAGTATGTTTTAGGTCCAGCACTTTATCTTCCAGATATTTTCGCGCACGAGAAAGAATATGCAATATTTGTATTTATTATCTATACTTTTATTTATTAATTTGTCTTGTATCTGTTATACTTCTTATATTGAATAAATAAAATACTACTTGGGGGGAGGCAGGTTGGTTAATAATTATTTTGGGGTAAATAACATTTTTGTGGAAAAGTGTTTAGTGAAAGAATTAGAAGAGAGTTTCAAGGTAAGATATGGTAAGAAATAAAATATGGTCTGCAGAGAACTTCCCTTCAAAAGGTACGAGAATATTCTACTATTTATAAAATATATCAATTCGCATTGAAAATTATATACACACATAAATATTACACGCTCATAACTCTATTTGGCTACCGGGTTTTGGACTTGTAAAAATTTTCGGAAAAAGTCAAAATCCTAATACCGTCCCGCGCCAATTTTTTTTTTGTATTTTTGGACTTGTAATTTTTTAGACCCCTCCACGCCAATTTTTAGGGACTAAGGTTCTAAATTTGATCCCAAGGGATTATTTTTCATATTTAATCCTGTTATGAGAATTATATGTACAGGTTTTAAAACATTAAATATAAATTATAAATCTACTAATTATACTCTAGTTATATTTACTTTTATTGTTGTATACAACATTATTTTTCTACTATATAAATTATTTACATAAGAATTATTTTATTAGTATAATATTTGTTGACTAAATCATCTTTAGTTTGGCACATGCCACCCATTAAGGGTTTAATTTTTAAATCAGGATTCACACCAGCAAGCATTGTTGTTAACACTTTTGTAAGTTCATTTATTGGGCAATTGTGAGACAAACACCAGCCCAAAATAAGACCGGTAGTGTTATCTCCACCCACTTTTTGCACGGCCATTCTACTTCAGGTTTAGTTTCAAAAGTGTCTGTGAAATTATATCCTGACGTGTTGAAAAGCGAGCCTAATCCTTGCTGCAGTAACTCAGGATCAGGAGGAATGACTAATTTTACCATGCAGTATTGGCCCATAAGAGGAATGGTTTTGTTTTCTATTTGTAAACATTGGTCGCAATTGCCCAGATCTAGCATATTAACTGATAATATACCGCTGGGCAATTTTTCAGAGGCGTCAAACACTAATAAAAAATTAATAATTATTATAATTTACAAAAAATTAAAATAATAATAGATTTACAAAACAGATTACTGGCAATATCAATTTTGCTACTTTATATTCTGTGCCTCAGGGGTAAAGTATGTTAAGTCCAGGAAGTAACATTTCGAGATAAACGCATTTACATTTTCAAAGTACACGCATTTTTAAATCTTATTTTCACATTTTAAAAGATACGAATTTTAAATGAATTTTTATGAACTTAAGCAAAGATAATTATTATCTTTGGTTATAGCTTCGTAAAATTAGGATGATATTTTATTTTACACCTATACTTTTTTTAGACTTAATACGTTTTGCCATTGATACATTAATAAGTACAATTTGTGACTTAACACAGAAATAAATTTAAAATTTAAATAAAAATAAACATATTTTGTCAAAATTACCATTGGTAATTATTGGGAAACCAAGTATCTTGTTTAAATAAACACATTTTGTTTCATTAATGCATAGTCTTCGATAAATCAGACATGAAAAAATGGTCTGGTAGAAGCGATTTTTTTATTATTACGTGGTTTGTTGTTAAATAAATCACAAACTTGTGCGAAGCATGTTTTGGTCATTTAAGTAAACGATACTCTTAAACCCACGCAGCTATTGTCTCGACTTATGATAAATTGTCATGTGTTATATTACGTAAAAAATGACTTACTCTGGAAATTCGGCATGCACTTTTCCAGCCCTGGAACATCAGCAAGTGCGTCTCTCAGATCAAAAGCTTGAGCGGAGAAAATCGCAACAGTCAAAAAAATAAGCAACATATTTTGCTAATGAAATCTGAGCAAACTAGTGTTTTATCTCATTTTGGCATGAGTTTATAATTATTACCAGATGTGTAGAGAATTGTTTCTGAGATGACAGCTACTTCGCTTTCATGACAATAATATTTTTATTGATATTGTAGATTTGACGGTTCTCAAAAATATATTTGTTTATACACGTTCTCATAATAAATAAACTTAGTCCACCTAGTCACTGTAATGTGTATAGTTTTTATATTAATCATCATTTAAGACATAACTAACAAGATGTAACAATTTTTCTCCGATGACCAAAAATTATCGGACATTGACACTAAATATTTTTCAACGATTGTAATCAAAAAATTACAAACATGACTTTGAAATGATAATGAAAATAATTATTTAAAATATGTACATTGTTCTAGGTAAATAAATAATAACAATACATTAAGTAATATTACAAATACTGAAATCTAATCTAGATTAATGATTGCTAATATAAATTGAAATCAGTCTCCTTCGAAACCTCTATTTGTGTGCGCATTTTGAGAATTTGTTGGATTTTGAGATGACAGTTCTGGTTTCTTTGGCTTGTGGCCTTAAAAATTAATTTATATTTTTTTTTATGTTCACAGTTAATTAAATATTTGATTTACCTGTTTTAAATAGAACTTTTTCTATTGTCATCATTGGCGATTCATATGCTAACGTTAAACAAATGGCTATTGCAAGGGTCATCATAAAGTCCCCCCAAAATGCGTACATCTAAATATATTATAATTTATAAAATAAGTAATAGATAATTAAATTTTTAACTTACTGTTTGAAAATCAGAGAAATGTGTAACCGTCTTTGAAGAACAAACTATTAAGAACTGCAAGGTGAGATGTACTAAATACATTGTGTATGTAAACCGGCCCAAGATTTGGAAAAGAGACCAGGAGAGGAATGTATTAATTAGACCTGTAAATTAATAATTAATTAATAAAAAATTAATATAAAGTTATATATTTTTACCTCCATATCCTTGGGTGCAAGCGTAGATTACCCAACAAAGACCTAAAGCCCATCCGTGTCTATGGAATGCATTAAAGAAAGAATTTCCTAGTCTATCAGGGTTTATTAATAAATTATAACCAGCAAATAATGTAGATAATAATAAACCCATGCCAACAATCCAACCGAACGCGACTTGAGCTGGGTGCTGCAAAAAATTGATTAAACATCTGATACAACCATTAAATATTTGATAATTACCAAACTTATTCTGTTGTTCTTGTTTTTCCTTAATTTAAATATGTAATACCCTAGCATGAGCCCCATAAGCCAGGGGCCGTACCGTGTATGAGTCACATAGTAATAATCAATCATGTAATCTGGACTATCGACACTGAAAATATAATTATTTATCTTAACGCGAACTTATAAAATAATACATTACTACTTACCCATGTCCAGAAAAACCAGGCAATTCTTTCACATAAGTAACTGCAAATGATATAGCACTAGAAGCAAGAACTAATATTGAAGATACAATTAAAGTCCATTTGGGCCACTTCCAAAGTGGAATCAAAATAATAGGAGAGAGAATATATAACTGCATATCGACTGATAAGTACCAAGTTTGGCCGATACACTGCAAAAAGATATTTATTGTTCGTTTTAAATTTAAATACAGGACTATTCACAACTTCGTGCATTTTATTTTTATTTGTGATCGGTATCAATTTTAGTCCTGAATTTTTGAAAAGCCCTGTATTTTGATAGCATTGTGCTGAACTTACTGATCACGGAACTAAAATATTATTTTCAAAATTTGCTTTTTAATTTCCAAGCTTATAAAATTTAAAAAAATTGGGCCACTCTGTTACTGTTACTATATGGAATTTACTTAATTTTTTAAACTATGAATAATTTTTGCCATTGCATAAAGTATAAAATTATCCATGCAATCTTCAATCCAGTACAAATGTGTTTCTTGTAAAAACTTTTTTTGAATTTATACATTTGAACAAAATTCTGTTTGTTTCATGATCAGTAAGCTGAATGGGTACTATAATATGCTCTTTAAATATATGCACGAAGTTGTAAATTACCTGTATAATACACTTACCATCTCTTGATTATTGTAATAATTCTGAGCGTAGACTAATGGAGACCACCAGTAATCGACACAATTTTTTTTGAGTATATTAAAAGAAACGGGCCAAAATGGACCCGACCCGAAAAAGTCTAAAATAGTTGCATGAACCCAAACAACTACTGCGAGAACTGGAGTCAATCTAAAAATAATTAAATATTAAAATAGAGCCACTTTAAAATATTGTTATCATTTACCTTAAATAACGGTGTATGTAAAACATAATAATATTAAAGTTAATTCCTTTCTCCATCGCTAAACAAAAAGTGTATGCAATTAGCAATCCACTCAATACGAAGAAGGAATCCACAGAAACTTGCGCATTTAAAATATACATATGTTCAGGTTTATCCATCCACTAAACAAAAATATTAATAACATATTAATTAATTTAACATTGTTACTTTACCTCTAACGTCTCCATTATGTTTATATTTGGTGATATCATATTATTAAAAAATCTATGGCCAATTAAGACCCACATCATACTTATAAACCTAATCCCGTTCAAACATCCTAACTGATCTGCATTTTTACTGGTTGTTAATAATTTTTCACCATTTGTTCTTACAGAGAATGCTATGAGAATTATATGTACAGGTTCTAAAACATTGAAGATAAATTAAATATCAATCAATTATACTTTAATTATACTTACTTTGTTTGTTGTACTTGAGGTACAAATCATAAAGAGTGCTAATCAGCATTAGGAATAGAGTTGTGCCCAAAAATGCTCTACAAAATAAATAATCATGTAAACAACATTATTTTTCTACTAGATAATTAACTTACATAAGAATAATTTTATTAGTATCATATTTATTGACTAAATCATCTTTCGTTTGACACATTCCACCCATTACAGGTGTAAGTTTAAAATCACGATGCACACCAGCAAGTATTGTTGTCAACACCTTAGTAAGTTCATTTATTGGGCAAGTGTGCGGCAAACACCAGCCCAAAATAAGACCGGTGGAGTTATCTCCATCCATTACTTGTAACATTATTCTATCTTCTACTTGTAGTTTATTTTTAAAAGATTCTGTGAAATTGTACCTGAAAAGCGAGTCTGATTGTTCTGGAAATAAGTCCTCAAACTTCGGCAAGATTAATTTTACCATGCAGTATTGACCCTTAAGAGGGATGGTTTCGTTTTCTATTTGTAAACATTGGTCGAAATTTCCTAGATCTAGCGAATTGCCTGATAATATGCCACTAGGTATTTTTCCAGAGGCGTCTAACACTAAAATTAATATTTATAGTTAGAATTTACATAATGGACAACACAAACAAATTATTAAATATAATTCATTGGGTCATGAGAAACAAATTACTTACTTATGCAGCAACTAAATTATAAAATAATAAAAATTAAGAAGTCAAATATTGACGATTGTTTAATTTAGTTGTATGATAGTATATTATGCAATGAGTTTATAATGATAGCTATTAATACGCGAGTATAAATTTAAGATACGAGCCATGGCGAATGTCATAATTTATACTCCCATGCTGTCATAAAAAAACTAATTATTTGCATGAAAACTTTGGTGTTTTATAATAAAATCTGTATCGAAATGAATGTCATTCAAGTACAGACAATGTAAGTAAATTAAAGCATGGAAGTAAAAAATAGTTATTTATACGGGATGGGCCATAAGTCACTGACCATTGTAATTTCAATAAAAAATTATATCAAAAATACAATGGTCAGTGACTTATGGCTGTATTTTGAGTGATTTTGAGGATCGTAACGTAATTATGGTACTAGTCTTGAAAATTATCAGACAAGGCGAAGCCGAGTTTGATAACACGATGTGTACCATTATTGGTTCCGATCCGTATTACATACAAAATTAAAGTAAAATACATTATTTAGTACCTACTGAATAAAAAATTTAAATCTAAAAAAATCAAGTATGCTATTTTTGAAACTTTCTTAGTAATGAGTTGTTTATTTCATTATGGTACCATTCTGGATCATTATAGTCCTTGGCCTATAATATAATAAACGCTATTATGGTCCTCAAATTGAGGCATGTTAGCAATGTGTTTTAAAAAAAAGTAAAATAAAAATTATAAAACGTTTGCGACTTACTTTGAAAATTCGGTTTGCATTTCTCCATTCCTGGAATATCGGCAAGTGCGTCTCTTAGGTCAAAAGCTTGAGCGGAAAAAACCGCAACGGTCAAAAAAATCAACAACATTTTTCTGATGAGATCTCAGCAACTGATTTATCGAATTTCGTTGCGTTTATATATCAGTTCAAGTAGTGATTTCTTTATCAGATGTGACAATTTCACCGATGGACAATGGTACCAAAATTTATCGGCTATTACAACGTAATTTTTACTTGACATTGAATATTAATGTAATGATAACAAAATTTGTTTAGGTCAATAAACTCGTGAATGCAGTTTATAAGCGTGCACTAAATTTTTGTACTTTGAAATTCGTCAATACGAAGTTATCGTTTGTTCACCTTATTTGTAGAAGTAGATGATATTTATAAATTATTATCTGTTTTTATTATGATTAAATGCAAACCAATTCATAATGCAACATTATATTAAAAACATACGTCTATAGTTTCTACAATACATTCAATTAAAATATTTACATTATTGCATTTCAATGAAACGCTCGATTACCTAATAAATTATTGTAAAATATATTCTTAAATATTTTGTTTATATTTATGTTAAATAAAAATGTTAAATTTAATTTCTATTGCTCATTTAGATACCTAATCAGTTTTTAAGGACCTGATAACCTGGAAGAAAAAAACACTTACTTTCATTTCATTTGAAAACAAACGTCTACTTACTATATTTGTATTAAAGATTCCTTGAAAAGATAAATTTTGTATTTCATCGTACAGATGAGAGTTCTTCTTAAATGCGAGAGATTCTATGATTTTTTGTTTGTTCTCATTTTTTTGCACATATGGCAAAAACATTGCACAAATATGATAAATATTATTATCAAAATACACTTTAAAAATATCCATAAAACAGGTTTCCAGCATTGTTACTATTGGACATATCTACAATAATATTAATAAGTAAATAAACGCAGTTTAAAATAAATAAAATATTACCTGAATTAACAAAAAGCCTAGTGCATAATTTCTTCCGTCTTTTAGGGCATTTAAAAAACGAGATTTAATTAAACAAGACCAACCATTAACTAGCGGACAATCTAAATCCGGAGAATAGCAATATACGTACAACTTCGGCAACCATTCTTGTAAATCTGCCAGCTGAATAAATAAAATAATAATTTTAAAATCACACTCTCATACAGGATGATTCACAACTTCGTGCATATATTTTAATGGCATTTATAGTACTCAACTCACTTATCACGTCGTAACGTTAATTATTATTGTAGTAGTCGCAAATATTATCAGACGAGGCGAAGCCGAATTTGATAACACGACGTGTACCATAATGATTGGTTACGATCCGTATTGCATACAAAATTTTATCTGCTGGTATAAATTAGTTAAGAAGTAAAATAAATTATTTGGAATTGAATAAAAAAATTAAATCTAAAAAATCAGGTATGCTATTTTTGAAACTTCCTTAGTAATGAGTTGTTTGTTATTACGGTACTGAGTACCATACTGGATTCATTATGGTCCTTGGCTATTATGGTGCTCAAATTGAGGCTTATAATGTTGTCATTATGACACGCTGTAAGATAAAATCATTATTTCAAAATTATCAATTTCAGTTTAAATTAAATTTACTCCATTCATAGTTAAACAGATATTATCCTATATGCACGAAGTTGTGAATCACCCTATATTTAAAAAATTGTCTATCGCTAGTACTTTTCTTAGTTGATTGTTAATCTAGGTCAAATACATTTATGATTAACAATCTGTAGTGTAATAATATAAATAGTATAGCATGAAACAATATTGTGAGTAACACTTACCATTTTTAAATCAACGAAGTTTTGTAGAATTTTGTTCCATAAATTAGATTCCCAAATTTCGTAAATTGCGCACATTTTTGCAAGGCTCTTAATAACAGTAGCATTGGAAGATGTTGTCCGCAATATTTTTAAAGCTAAATCTATTTTGCTACAATTATCTAATTCAAAAACTGATAAACTATAGCCCAAGGCTTCCAGACTCAGCAATATTTGCAGTTTTTCCAAATATGAACTAAAAATTAAATAATAAAACATATTTGTATCACAAGTTGTACCAACTCTGACTGCACGGGCAGTATTCTTACCTTGGATTTTCGCCAATCATTTCTTCAAGTTCGTCGACATTTTTTGTAATTATTATTAGACACTGTAAAGCTTTAATTCTCATTGATAAATCAGGAGAGGTTGCAAATTTGGATACAGTTTCATCCACTTTTGCTAAACTTATATTGCATAGCAATTCGTACCAGGTTTCGAAATCATTTGACTCGCAAATATAAATCACTCTAAAATAAATGTATTAGTTTGATATTATTAAACGCAGGGACTCGAACCGTACACAATAACAGTTCAGGTTTGGTTCACCGTGCTTTAAATGGTCGATTTTGTTCCGGTTTTAATATTTCTTCTTGAAATTAACCGGTTTTATAAAAAGCGGGTCAAATTCCTGTTTTGGACTAAAATATAATAAATTTCTAATATGCTCTAAGTCGTTCCGAACTGGTTCGACTCCGGCTATATGTTAGCCAAATTATTTTTTAACGGTTCGGTTTTGTTCGCAGATCGCTAAAATAGCTGCGGTTCGTTCCTGTTCCGGTTCGAGTCCATGATTAAAATTCTAGAATATAATTACCTTTTTAAATAATCACAGATATGGTCAACATCATCCATATTTGAGGAAGTCGGTTTGGGAGATGGTATAGAAAAAGTTTCATCAAAATTGACAATTTTACAAGATTTTTGTAAAAATTCCATAATTAAAGATGTTCTTATTTGAACTAAATCTTTGTCCAATTTTTTGCCTAATTCATCTACTACGCTATTAATATCTACAAGATAAGAATTAATCATAATTGTAAAATATACAATATACAAGGTGATTCACAATTCCGTGCATATAATTTAATAAAATAAAGTACTCAACTTACTGATCCTGAAACAAAAAATAATTTTTTTACAATTAGTTTTTGCAAGAAGCATATTTTTTAAACCACTGGATTGTTGATTGATATCTGATTAAGAACATTTTAATTAATTATGCAATGGCAAAAATAGTAAATTTATGAAATTCCATTTGAAAACAGTAATCTAAACCTGTTTGATAAAAAACCTGCAAACAAAAAATGCGAATTTTGAAAATGTTTCAGTTGCGTGATAAATGAGTTGAGCACTTTGTGCCGTTAAAATATATGCACGAATCACCCTGTATTTATAATTCATCAAACCTGGATAAAACATAACTGTTCCATTTGTTCTCTCAACAATACTGTCATCCGTATATAATTCTTTAATAAGTTGTTCAGTATTTTCTATTAAATTTAAATATTTTTCCGTGCCAACATTGTATGTGTATAAGATATCAGTCGTTAGACAGTTTAAATATTTCCTTTGGACTTCAGAACATTTAATAATAATATCAGTTTCAGATTCAGCACTTTTCGGTGTGGCTTTTTTCCACTGACGAGCTTTTTTCCAGCACATTTCAGCGATGTAAACTTGGTCTGCACCTCCAGAAATTTTCTTCACTGCTTGGTATAAAACAGCAGTAGCTTTTTTCAAATCATTTATTTGTCGCACACACATTTTCATGTTATCTAATAAAGAATCGTGTCGCGAATTTGTTAACCAGTTTGAGTCTTTTGAATTTAAAACGCCACTGTCCACCTAAAATAGTACATTATGCCATGAGTTTAAAATATTAGCTATTTATAATCGACATAAACCTAGTTCCATTCTTCGTCTGTAAATAAATTTATGAAATTTTGCTTTATCTGTAAAACTTCGTGAGCATTTTAAAAATTGCTAGACTGCTTTTACAGGACAGGTGTTGAGCTACGTGGAGTAGATACCCTTAACGTATGTACTTGGGAGTTTTGATACTCCCTGTATAATAAACTGAACTTACTGTTCCCTTGATTGCAAAGATGCAAACGTGGTCGCGATCCAGATCTAAGTACGGAGCATTAGTAAACCATTTATCATAAGTCATAAGATTAATTTCCGGTCTTATGATTTCCCAAAAATCTTTCGTGCACATTTCTAGAAAATACGGCAATCGATATTTAGATAACGGATCAATTTCTCTAGCGAACGGATATTTAGTTTGCCAGTCATCGATTTCCTTTTGCTGTGGTCCCCTACATAATAAAACATTAATCAAAGATAATACGTTTCGTAAAACTATTACTTTATCCGTCTGTAATCTTTGAAGAAAATGAGTAACACTCTTTTATCTGGATTCGTACAACTTTCTTCTAAAGTAAGAAACAAATCCAAAATGCAGAGATAAACCTCGTGCTGATAGTAACTTATCTAAAACAATATTTAATAGATATGGAACAAACAATATAAAAAAACATACTTCACTCCATGCTGCATTTAAATGTTGGACCGCTATCATTTTATTTTCCATCGCAGAAATAATTTCCTTACATTTTTCGAACACTAAAAAATATAAATAAGTACAAAATAGTTTAAAAAAACAATACTAACATTCTTCGTCTTCAGTAATGTTGCCGTCTTTAATTTTTGGTTTCCATTGCACAAGACAATTTCGCAAATAAATCGGCAAAAATTTCTGCATGTTCAATTCGAAATCTTGACAAAATTCTCTTAATATTTTTAAGTTAAATTTATCTGATTTTAGTAAATGAGAAATAATAATTTCATCTGGATTCAGTTGGAACGTATCTGAAATATTTTAAATGTTACGACTATTTTTATTAGATGTAAAAATAAATATACCATTGTAAGAAACACTGTGGTGTAAGAATTTTTGCCACCATTCGCAACGATTTTTTAAAATTAAAAATGCGTTTTGTGGAATTTCTCGCAGTTGCATATAACTGCAAGCTAAAGATGATGCCGCGTGCAATTTTTTTACGTACATTTTATACCTATAATAATAACTTTCAATCAATTTATTACCTTACTTTTAAATTCATATAGGTAACGAATTAGGGTTGACTCAACTATGAAAATAAAAATAAAATTACACATAAAAATAAGAATCAAACAAATAGATTCTTATGAAAGTGTTCATAACAGCCTAAAATAAAAATAAACGTAAGACATGAACACATTATAAGACGCAGAAGGCCTTCAAAATAAAATTTTCCGGCCTAGGCCTTTAAGTTCTATTTTGCGGCCTATAAATTGTCCGGAAAATGTGTTACAGTATCAAATAAAAATAGTTACAGTTTGTCTCGTTGTAAAATTATCAAAATGTTACATAAATGTAGTTTTGCATAATTGCGTGCAATACGTGTTTTATTTTCGAAGCTGTGAACACAACTCTCAAACTCATTTATAATTTTATTTATATTTCTGATTTAGCTGTGAATCTTTAGTGGTAACTATTCTGTGAATTACGAGATTAAAAATAATAATAGAAATTACTTTTTTAAAGCAGATGGAATCCACTTTAAAGGCTGAAAATCATGAGACAAGAATAAAGAAAATGCAAATTGTTGATCAATTTTCTTGGACACAAATATTTTATCCAAAATATGAGGAACATAACGAGAATTTAAAACTAGGTTTAGTTTCTGGACCATTTTACTCTGAAAGTAAATAATTAATTAACAAGAAACCAATTGTTGTTGTATAGAATACCGTAAAATCAGGATTAGTCTGTCTAAGGTTCAATAATTCGATTTTCATAACATTTAATAAATGATACGCAGACAGATCGTAGCCTTCAATATGTAATTGTTTCATTTTATCAGCCAATGAATCAATTTTCGTTATCAATAACTCCTAAAAATGCAAATAATTATTATATTTTTTAACAAAACCTTTAAAAAATACCTCGTTTATAGTATCATCATTACACCGTAAATGTTGAGGGAAAACAACCCTATCTCTACAAATTGTCAACAGAAATTCGAAGTAATCTTTAAAAACTAAAGTTGAAGCAACTGAAAGAGAACAAATATTTTCTGGATGAAACAAAGGCGTCATCTGGAAGGCAGATAAATGTTCTTCCATTATCCAAAAGCATCCATTGCTCCATTTTAAAATCTCGCAAGCTGTTTGAAATTCTTGTGCGTCAGCTTTCACAGCTGCGCTTAAAGCTAATTTATTAATCAACTTCAAAGCTTTAGTACTATCTTCAGTGCGAAATTTTCCATTTTCAGTCATAGAAAAACTCTTATTCACATTGTTATCTGTTTTGCTACTATCAATATTTTTCATTAATAAAATAGCCATTGTACACATATCTCGCCCATTGCTATCAGAACTGATAATATTTTCAGCACAATATATCAGACTTTGTAAACTGGAAGTCTGTCTTTCTAATTCGAAGAAACATTCTTCTTTGCTGATTTCGAGAAGATGAGATAATTGTTCACATTTTTTTGCGACATCAATACAATCGATTTGCTTATCGCATAATATATCTTTTATCAATTTCGGAAGAAGTTGCGATATATTATAATTTGAGCTAAATATTTCGGTGCAACCATATTTTGATTTTAAAATATAAATGTTTTTTAATTTTTTGACTTTATTACTGTAAACATCTAATTCGTGTTCGGAAACACTTTTTTCTAAACGATGTAACGTTGAAGATAATATTTCTAAAGTATTGTAGATTAAATTATCCGAAAATATCTACAATAAATTAATTAGTTACATGAAGGAGATGTTATAAAAATACTTACATTCGAAAATATGAAATTTTCTGTAAACAATAAGGCTGAATTAAAACAGTCTAAAACGATTTCTGATTCGATATCGAGATATTTTAAAGCACTTTCCATTTTTCTAAAACAATAATATTTGGTACTGCATTCATAAATTGTACCCGAAAGATTGACATAAAATGATTACTTTCTAATTAATAAAGCAAAGTACAGTCAGGTACATATTTCAGTTAAACTACACAAAAAATTGAATTATAATTACCATCACTATTAAATAACAATTATTAGAAGTTATGTTATAGTATATTAAAGCATCCAAATATTTTTAAATCATTTTATATCAGTTCTTTGGGTTTCGGTATAATTACGTACCCTTTCTCAACAAAATGATTAAAACAAAGTACTTGTAAAACATTTTTTAAGCATGGATATTTCACCATAACAACATTTAAATCATCCATCATACCCTCTTTAGAAACCATCAAAATTTGTCTTACAATTAGTTTAACCTTTGAAAAATACAAAAATTACTCAGAATATTAAAAACAATAGCACCCACATACATCATGGTTGTCGTAGTTGTTCTGATCAGGAATAGAATATTTCTTCAGTAGCATCTTCCATGGAATATTATCTTTTAAAGTCTTAACTTTTGAGGCAAGTGGATGGCACTCATCGGCACCTTGCTTAGCAAGTTGTTCAACAGTGTGCGACCATGGTACATCTGCAGATTCCAAAACAACCAAAATTGTTTCCATACGCAAAGTATTCGAAGAAATAGAAGGAATTAAACATATTACTGTTTCATCCCAGAACGTTTTTTGAGTTGCTGAGATAAACTACAAAAAATATATTCATAATTGTATCTAAAAGATGTTCAATAATATTTACTTTGATATAATGAGATATAACAATATCTACACTCATTTTGTGCTGGCTACAAAATTTATTGACGTATTTGTTCATGAAATCTTTTAATTGCTTCAAAGATATTTCATCCAGCAACATTTGGATTACCAATTCTGGTTCCTAAAACATGTTTTAAATGAAAATATCTTTGTGAGAACACGAGAACAGAGTAGTAGATTATTTATTTACCTGCATAAAGTCACTGGCAAAAACTTTAATGCCAAAATCGCGTTTGAGTACAAAAAGCTCATTCAAAATCGTCAATAAATCTCTGAATTTGTTTAAGCAACCATTTTGCCTGAAATTTTTTTGAAAAGACAAATTTTGAATTTCATTTATGTATAAAAATGTATTAATATGGTTGCAAAATTTGAGCAAATAGTCCAGCCAGTCGGATTTTGTTGTATTGTACAACAAAACTGAATTATGGATCCAGTCCATTATTATTGGAAGACAATTCGGGTTAGATTGAAGAGAATAAAGAATAATATGGCGAAAAAGAGGAAGAATTGACATTAAACATACCTAAAATAAAATGTAGAATAATACATTATACACAAAAATAATTAAATAAAATATAATTACATCAGTCGGTATTTTATTTAAAATGTTCTGGATTTTATCTTCATTCAAAACATTTTCTTGTTGCAATTTGTTGAACAACAATGTACATTTATCTATTTTACCCTAAAAATTTTTTATTTCAGTAAATAAATATGTTAACTTACCCCTAGATTCACGAAATAAATTTGGGTTAACACATTATTCTGCTATTTAAAAATTTCATTTTGCTGGTAACCATTCAACAGGATTTACTCCCAATTATAGAATGGTATATATTATAGGAAAGTCCAACCACTTCTAGACCAAAATTGAAATTTAAAGCGGCAGCGGAGAGACTCTTATGCAGGTCTAGATTAAGACGAACAAGTGATCAGCTTGATGCGCGATTTAATTGCAAGATGTTTTTACAATTTAAGGACATTCACACACTGCCGACCGAGAAACTCGAACCACGGAACTCCGGGTTCGTACGTCATCACATGCAGAGAGCTGTGCGTAAACTCGCGCAGCTACTGCCTCGGCAATTAAATAGCTACTAAAAAATAAATTTCGTGAATCTAAGAGCAGTAAATTAGTTACATTTTGCAAATAATGGTGCATTTCTTCAAAAAAATCTACATTGGAAAATATGTTCCAAGAATCATTCAATTCCGTGTTATTGGTAAATTCTTCATCACAGTGTAGAATTTTAAAAGTGTCCAATTTAAAAAACAGATTTAAAATTCTGGTTCTGTATTTTTCGAACAATTCATCGTCTGGGTTCTGTAAAACACAACTTATAAAAAAATTGGGGCGTGAGATGTGAAATCTTACGTTTTGCAAGACAGATTGAAGTCTGTTGTAAGCATATTTCAGCATTTTTTCGATATTTTCCAACGTATCAGCTGCTGTGTTGAGTAAACATTGTTCCACGATGAAAATAACATCGTTAATGTTATCTAAAAGAGTACATAACTCCTCTACATTAGTTATGTAAAAATGATTGCTGATTATATATTCCTCAGCTTCTGCTATGTATATTTGCTGCATGTCCAATTGAAATGTCCTAGCAAATTTTTTAGCTTCTTCGAAACATTTTCTCCGTAATAATCTTTTTAGTTTAACATCAGGATTGCTTTCTGTAATTACTTTTAATCTCAATTCATTGACATATTCGCTTCCTTTGTTGCAAATGCCTTCAATGAACATAACTTCATCTTTTTCATTAGCAATCGAAACTAGATAAGTATGTTCAGCAACTTTTAGATTGTAAACGGTATCAAAGTTTGGGAATGATAACAGACTTATGTAGGAACCGTTTTCTGTTTTTGAGCTGACCAAAAGTCGGTGGTCATCTGAGTTTATGCTTTTTAGAACCATCAGATCTTTGAATGAGTCTTTGTTGTATAGTTTAAATATCATTTTAGTTAGTTTGCAGATTGCTACTATTGTTCCTTTATCGTCAAGAGCAATAACAACTCTAAATAAATTTAATTATTAGTGCAAAATTAAATACTACAGTATGAGTGATACTTAGGGCAAACCACTTCGATATTTAGTGTACCTACAAAGATTTTACATCAATAGAGATTTTATTTTACAAAATTGTATCTGCTGATTTTACAAAGATTTTACTAGTGGTTTACCCCTCGGGTACTTACTTATCACAATCTGCAAAACATTTTTTATTAGAGGTGTAATATAAATTGTTTTCATATCTAAAGCAAGTTAAAGAAGGATTCACATTAACATCCAGTTTGTTAAAATTATAATTAACAGTAAAATTTTCTTCTCCTTTGTTTATTTGATCGTACACCTCCTGTATATTATTAATCTTAAATCTATAAATACTACTCATCGTGCATATAACAAACGAGCTAGAGTTATCATCATTAGCAGCAAATATAGAAAACGAAGCATTGTTTATACTCTCTGTGATCAATCTAAACAAATTCATCAATTAAACTTTGTAACAATTCCTTTGATTACTCACTTACGCTGAGCAAATTAATTTACCAGCTGAAGGAACATGTAAACAATGAACACTGCCATCATCAAGACAAAGAATTAATATTTGGTCATCTGGAGATATGTTAAAAGAGTTGATGGAACACTCAAACGATGCATACAGATCCAAGCTAGTACAACCATTGGACAAAATCCGAAAAGTATTGTCAATAGCTAGTAATATATTACCGTTTCTGTTAATGCATTGCACCGATGGGTTCCTAGTGGTCTAAATATATCAATATAACACCTATTAGCAGAGTTTCAAGTCAATATAAACAACAAACACTTACATGATCATCGTTGCTGACAACTGCGACAGTGGATGTTTCGTACAAAGCATCTCCTTCTGCGATTTGTCTTGATCCGAAGACGATAGTTTCGTTTGCACTATCGTATCCGCATTCCACTTGTGACCACATTTCAATATTTCACTTATAAAAACACGAATTACACATTAGAATCGCTTAACTGTCACTTTTGTCTGGTTTGAACGCAGAACGCAGCGACAGTAGCGACACTGGCGACTGATTCGTGAGATGTTTGAGTGCCTTCAGACAACACGGTACACTATAGATATTATTAAATTATATTTTTATTAGAAGCAATTCGCACTTCTAATACTAGAAATTTAATATACAAGTATTCATGAATGTTTGTGAATATACGATAATGAAAATATGTTATGAATATGACTAATAATTGATAACAAAAATAGTAATTGGAACGCAGTCGCTAAAGTAGGTTCGCGCGTTTTATACGACCACTTGTTGAACATATAAACATTGCGGGTGACTCAATTTTCGATTTAAAATTTCATAAAAAATTCAATTAAACCGCATTCACAGCTTAAGATCCCTCCACGCCAATTTTTTTTCTATCTTGTCAAATACTTAGCATTTTATATAATAAGGAAGAATTCAGTCAAAATTGTTTATGAGAGGTAATTTATTGGCTATTTCGGGAAAATAGTAATTCCTAAGACCTCTCCATGCCAATTTTTTTTGATTTTGTCAGATACTTACAGAGTAAATTGTTTAGAAGTTAATTTATTTAGCCATTTTGGGACTTGTAATTTTTTCTTCGAAAACTGGAACATCTAAAAAAGCTCCACACCGATTTTTTTAAATTTCTGCCTATCTCAGCATTTTACAAAATAAGTAAAGCGAAAAGTAGATAATCCTAAGACCCCACCATGCCAATTATTTTTTTCAAATCTTATCAGTCTCTTGGCATTTTACAAAACAACAATTCGCATCCAAAATTGTTTAGAATAAACTTACTTGGCCAAAAATGACAATATCAGAGTTATACTTTCGGAGAATCGAATGGTATTTTTGGGAACGATCTTTACATAGTTCGAGTAATAATTTTAATCTAGTTAATAAAAAAATATTTAGAATCCTTATAAAAAATTTACCAAAAAGTGTATTTTAAGCTATGATATTAGAAAATGTAACTCGGCGTAAACCTAGTTCTTATCTTTCGTTTATATAAAGACATTTTCAAAATTTTGCTTTATCTATCTAAACGAATGTTTCCATGCGTTACCATAGGACAAACGCGGTGTTGAGCTACCCTTAAGGGTCTCGTCTCCGTAACAAAATATTGCGTGTTTAGAGGTATAGCAGTTTCTGGTTTACTCATTGCATACTAAAAATTTTGAAGGAAAAACAGGTACTAGATATTTGTGAAAGAATTAATCTAGGATTATGCCTAGTTAGAATTCTGAAAAAATCTTTAGAATCCATATAAAAAATAAATGAAAAAGTGTGTTTTCAGCAATTTCTTACACGCTTTATCTTATTATTAAGAGATTTATTAAAAAATGTAACTCGGCATAATCCTAGTTGAATTCTTCGTCTGTACATAAATTTGTAAAATTTAGATTTATCTATAAAACTTCGTGAGTATTTTAGAAATTGCTAGACTGCTTTTACGTATTTTTAGCGAGCGTTTCTATGCATTAACATAGGACAAACGCGGTGTTGAGCTACTTGGAGACGATACCCTTAATAAACTAAAATAATAGGTTCAATTTCTTTTGGACGAAATTTATATTATATTTAAGGTCTAAATTTGGTTGAATGGTTCCACCGTAACAGCCTTGGAGTAACCCGTATCACATAGTTTCTGGGCGTCAATACAAAGCAGCACTTTCTTGTAGTGCAAGTGTAAACGATTATCTGGGTGGGGGCGAGTCACTACCTGCGCTGACATCCGCACGCGAAGCGAAGCGAGTCAGTAGTCGTGGTCCAGCACCGCAGCATCCAGCACAAGAACAAGAACCCAACAGTTCAACAGTTAGTCTTCAGCCGGTTGTGGTCGCGTGCGCGCACCATGTAAACATGAAGATGAGCTCAGTGCTGCTCAGCTTCGACACCAACAACAACAGCGACAAGTACTTGCTGCGGCCTCGGTCGGCCCGGAGCAGCAAGCAGGAGGAGGAGGAACCGGCGGCGGTGAAGCGAGCGCGGAGCTCCGGGAAGCAGAAGCCGGCGCCGCTCAGCAAGTACCGCCGCAAGACGGCGAACGCGCGCGAGCGCAGCCGCATGCGCGAGATCAACGCGGCGTTCGAGACGCTGCGACGCTGCGTGCCGGTGCACGCGCCCGCGCCGCCGCCCGCCAGCGAGAAGCTCACGAAGATCACGACGCTGCGTCTGGCCATGAAGTACATCGAGGCGCTGAGCTCCGCTCTCACCACCCCAGACACCAACACCAACGATCTCCATCACTTCTTCTCCAACTGCCCCGACTTGGATTTACTCCTAGAGTCCGATGGCGACAGTTTGCCGCTGTCGGATCACTCGCTGGCCACTGTTGATTTTTCGGACAACCCCCTAGCGGACTTTCCGGAGCATTCATTGAGCCCCACTTTTCCGGATCATTCTTTGTCACCGTTTGAACCGTTTTTCTCAGACTTTACGTAGCTGGCTACTAAACGTATGTATTCTTTTTGTAAATTATAATTTTGCAAGTTTGGCAGGTTAAACTAAACTCAGACCTACCCAATTATAAGTATAATACGTTCAAGAAAGTTTCTATATGAGCATTCAGTGCTTGAAAGTAGGAAGTATGAATGCTCGTATTTAATTATTATATGAATTTAAACTTTCTTAAACGTAAACATAAATGTGAACCTTAAAACTAAATGCTTTTGTGAATGAGGGTTAAGAGGCTTAAAATCCAGCACAAAACATTACTAACGTAGCGAGTGTTTTGTGCCCAGTACCTACAGGAATAGTAAAATTGTATTTCAACAAATATTATATACTTTTGCAGTATTTTTAACTTCAAAATGGCATTGCATTGCTAGAATGCGGTAAAGTACGAGTTTCGAGCTGCATTTAAGCAGTCGTCGTAGTGGGGAAAGAAGTGGAATAGAAAAAAAGTAAAATCGAGAATATTCTAGGAATTCGGAAAAAACGTTTAAGTGGCGAACAACGTTTGCACAATTGAAATTGGGATTTTGTGGAAGCGCTGGTTGGTAAATTTAGCATTTATACTTATAATTGGGTAGGTCTGAATCTAGCTTTATACAGACAAGTAAATTAAGAAATTGTACTATGAAATTAAATTAAGAAGGTAAAAATAATTGTCGTCAATTACCAACATTTAGTTTGACTTCTTAATTTTAATTTAGTTGCTGCATAAACCCATCATTTATTATGATTCAATAATTTGTCTATACATAAATAATAGTTGAATCAGTTGCCATGATATTCTTAAGAAATGATTCTTATTTTTTATTAAGAACCAAATCAGTTGTACATTTTAATTTGATATAAAAGTTGGACTCAAATATGAATCAAATCAACTGCGAAGCAAATTTTTTTTTACAGTCGCTCATAATTTAAGCTTGTTTTACACGATTCAATTTATTGATTAATACATCTATACTGTTTTAAATAACTGTTCTAATTTAACAATAAATTGAACCGTGTAAACGAGACATTAGGCTCAAAAATCTTGAATTCTTATATTAGATTTAAGAAGATTTCGTGTTCACACAAGGATTCTTTGAGGATTCCTTCATGCTTCTGAATCCTGAGAAAAAGAATCATGTGAGAATTGTCTGTCAAATAGCAGCGGCGCGAAATTTAATCTTCAAGAGTCTTGGAAAAAATAATATTTCTAATTGATAGCATGAAAAAATCCATGTGTGAACACGGAAATTCGATATTTGAGTGTAAATTATATTTATATTTGTAAATATATTTCTAAGTTTTACTTGTAAATTTGTATCGTAATATTAGTTTGACTGAATATAAATTAAAATAAGTCCGTCCTATTATAGATATAGTTCTACACTTGATTCAATCAAGAATATTGTTATTAAACTATACAAATATGTATATATTTTGTTTTATAAAATAAACTTAAATTATTTTAAAGTTATTCAGACAGTATTATTGCAATATTTACCTTTCAAATCCAGCGTAATAAAAACTAAATTAAGAAATGAGCAATAGTGATTTATGTTTGAACTGTGACAGTCTCTTGACAAGATTGATTGTAAAATATCGATTTAAAAATTGCTAATGTGAAAGTAATTTTAAATATTAAAATTAATCATGGGACAATAAGATTATGATTACTTCAAAATTAGTTTTTTATTACGTTATTCTTGCGTAATGTTATCGAACAGTGAAAAATGTAATTTTAATACGCCTTGATCACCTTTGATCCTCTGTAATTCATCGTAACCAGCCTTTCTAAATTACAGGTAAGTATGTAAGTAGTAAGTACATGATACATTCTTTACCTATTTGAACATAGTTATTACGCTTCACAACAGGTGTATATAATACTAAATTATAAACATTTTACACACATTAATTTAAAAATAACAATTATCTGCGCATTTAGCGAAGCAACATAAAATTTTACACCAACAACAAAATTGCCGAGATATTATTTTGTAGCTGACATAAAATTTAAGCCTAGAGAGAAAACATAAACGCGCCTATAATTTTGCAAATTAAACTTTAAGTTGCAAGTTACGTTGCTGTTATTCATAATTTGTACAGGAATATTACAAATAATGTAAGTGATACAACTTAAAATCACAAGATAATAAATACACTAGGTCTAGGTAATAAAAATTATACACTTCAATGAAATACAAATTCTTCATTTTATAAAATATTTACCATTCTTTTTTGCACAATTGGTCTTTTTTATCAACTTACCATACAGTGTTGATCTTACCGGTTGAGGCTAAACAAATCGGTAAGTAATTTACTTACCATTCACTGAACGGTAAGTAAATTAACAGAAGTAAGTAAATTTAATATTAATGACGAAGAAATGAATATTTGCGTATGGATAAAAAAGACCAATAGTGCACAAAATGATATAAGCATCACGAACGTTAAGGAATTACAGATGTCAGGCAAAATTGTCTTCCATCGGTAAACTGTCCTTACCTTAATATACTACAATAGAACTGTTATAATAGTTATTTATGTATTAAGGGTGTAAAGAAGCTACACGGTCACTACACCGCTTCTCGAAAATAATCGAGACGCGTTTTTGCTCTCTCTAAACAAGCACGTTTCAGCTCATTTTTCTGTGCACTCGTTACAAAAATTATCGTATGCTCTTCGGGAGGAACGCTTTTGCTCTCTCGGGTGAATTGACAGCACAAGACTGATTCTCGAACTGCCTTCGGAAGCCCTCGATTCAGCCCGCGGGAGCAAAATCGAGTTTTCCTCCCTTGGTGCATAATGTACTATAGTTCAGTTCAATCAACGAAACTGGGACTCGCGAAGGTTATTGGGTTGTTTACTTATTTAGTTCAGTTCAATCATAGTTTGTAGCAAAACGAGTATTTAAACTCAAGAAGGGTATTAGGTTTTTTTATTTAATTCAGTGCAATCAGAGTGTCTGCCAAAACCGAGTCTGTGGGATTCAAGAAGGGTATTGGGTTGTTCATTTAGTTCAGTTCAGAGTTTCTACCAAAAGAACCGCCATATTGTGTAAAAAAATGACATTATATGCAGAATATTTAGAAAAAGACTAGGCATTTTATAAAACAACTGATTTTGACGTATGAGGTTATGTTACACTCTGTATATTTTATAATATAAGTATTTTTCTTCCTCAATCAATCATCGTTTCTATACCAAAATACTTACATATCTATGTAGTACATTAATTTTTCGCTGAATTTCAGTGAAATAGAGTAGGAGTCATTTAAACAATTAACTAATTTTTACAATATCTACCACAATATAAGTACAAACGTGTTGTGTATTTATGAATGAAATTCTTTCGAATTCTTTCTCTTCGATTTGCAAGAATGCCGAGTGTATTTATCCACAACGGTTCCTCCGCCGATAAAATCAAAACTCATAATATGAAGTTACCCAGAAGAAAGAAGAAATGCAGAAACTTTATGTTCGAGATCAACGATACCACCGCATGAACTCAGTGACTGCAGTTCTTAAGATTTCCGTAATATTGCAGAATAAACAATACACATTATCATAAACTGAATAATGTAGTCGAGGAAATATACCGCTATGAAGTTAGCGGACAATCAAATTATGTCCACAGATATCTATTAATGGTATCGTTTGCTGAGAATTTATTATGTAAATGGTCAGTGGCTAACACGTAATTTATAATAAGTAATATAATAAGAGTCGTGAAGATATTGGTAAAATTACGAATTACGTACAAACCAGTGGCAAAAATGACTTTTTTGCACTTCCGGGACTAAAACTCTTCTTTAGTCCTTATTTTTAGGGACTTAGGTTCATAATTTGATCCCAAGGAATTATTTTCATATTTAATCCCGTTGTCAAGGAATTGAATTAATTAATCCCGTTGTCAAGTAAATACGTGCTTTTTGTTACAGAGTATCTATGGTAACAATATAAATATTTGTCATAAAATTTACTGTCAAAATTACAAAATGTGTATTCTTTTAAACTATTTTGCATTCGTTTGAGGATGAAGTGCAAAAAATAGCGTATATATACCACAGGACTAAAGTACCTTTAATCCCTCAGGTGATTATTTCCCTCACCTTCGGCTCGTGAAATAAACTTCACCCTCAGGATTGAATCATGCACTTTAGTCCCTCAATATATAATATACTATTTTAATCACGAAGCGAAGCTGGTTTGATTTAAGGCTCCTTTCGAATGAGCGTAGTGTAGTTACTTATTAAATTCATAACTCGCCCATTTCGATTACTTTATGAACCAAATTTTGTTAACAGTATACTAGCTGTATGTATTGTCTTTTTCGATTTTCCGAACTTGTTTTGAATAATGGAAAGTCTAGAAAACCAACAAAATTCGTAGTTTACCAATAACTTTTTTGTCGATTGGCATATATTTTTCAAAAAAATTACACATGTATCTGCTATAGTGTCTCAACAGCGGTACATCGCTATTTTTCAAGAAACGTCCCTCATTTTAAATTTAAAAAATAATCAAATTTTGGATTTTAATTCCTAAATAAAGTTATTAGTAAACTACGAACGCCTGTCTATGCGAAGGTGAAGTATAGCCTTAAAGCCCTGTTCGCACGAGGATTCTTTGAAGATCCTACCAAGATTATGAATCCTGAAAAAGAAGAAATTCCAAGATTCTGAAACTACCGTTTCGACACAACAAATTAGTCTCGATTTAAAAATACGAAAAACCACGAATAATTATTCTAATCGGAAATCATTAGTGTCAAATTTTGTTTACTCCGGCATTAAAAAACATTTAATAATACAAATATTAGGACACTGCAGCGTAAGTTTGATTAGTTCATGTTTTGTGTCTGTTTATTTGAGAAATAGTCTAATAAAATATATCTCGGGTCTCACTATTTTGCAGGTAAAATTATTTCTTAAGATTGTTGCTTGGTAACATTCCTCGACAAATTGAATGATAAAAATCCCTCGCCTTCAGCTCGGGATTTTGATCATGTCATTTGTCTCGAAATGTTACCAAGCAACAATCTTTTGAAATAAATTTTTCCAGCAAAATAATGGTGCCTTGATATATTACTATTGCCTATTTTTTGTTTAAATAAATATACAATGAAATTGTGCGAAATTGACCAATGAGACCAACATTAAACTGACAACATGGAACATTATCACTTTATGTCAAAATGACATAAATAAATAAATGACGGTTATTGAGTAGCTGTAACTATAGGACTAATACAAAATTTAAATAACTTATTCTAGCTTTTGAAATATGCATCAGCCTGCTCATAGGTAAGTTACAAATTGAAAAATGTTAAAAATTAAAGAAACTTAAATTTTATTTGTAGTAAAATTTGGGACATAAAAATCTTGTTGAATGGTAAACAATAAAATAAATAAAAAAAAACGAATTCAGTGAGATATTTTAACAAGAATGCAGAAGATTTTATCTTAGTTTGATGGGAGAATTATTTTGTCTGTTAATTGTAAATATTCTTTCAGTAGGTAGGTAATTTATAGAAAATTCTTTAAATTTCATGATTCTGATAAATTTATACAATATATTTATAAACTAAAATGTATCTGATGGAAATACATTTTTAAATTAAACATAAACATAAAAATAAACTAGTACATTATTTATAACGTGAAATAATACTTCGTCAATTCATTTTTGTGCCCTGAAAATTTAGAATCTTCTAGTAAATAAAAGTAAATACTTAGTTTTAAAGATTATAATAGTAATAATTTCTTAAAATTATAATGTACCTACGTGTATGTCTTATGCTAGTAAAAATGATAATGTACATAATTCTACTAGAATTAATATAACTGTCAACAATTAAATGATTCAAATATACGCTTATTTTAAATAATATTAACATAAACGATGTGAGTTCTTCAATCGAAATTTAGTCAACTTCACTTTCATTTTCATTAAAAACTAGTCATTCTCACAATACCACAAACATCGCTCCATAAAAAAACGATGTAGGATTTCTACAAAAGCACCGTAGGCGTCAGTATTTATTTATTCGAAAAACGCCAATCCGTGCGTAAATATTCGACGGAATTTAGCCAATCAGGAGGTAAACTAGTGCGCCCACAACTTTCACTTTCCGTGAGCGAAAATCGTCTTTATGTGCCTGAGAAATACGACAGATTTTCAGTGAAGAAAACAAGAAATTATCTGATGAATATCTGATGAACACAGAAAAATGTTCACCAGACAAAGTAAATTTGCATAGCAGAGTTTTGCAGATTTTTATCTTATGGGGTATTGAGAATTGGCGACATTTCTTTTATGTTTACATTTTATTTATGCATCAAAATATGTTAATTTATATTTTATTGTTGATTCTATTTTTCTATAAATAGAAATCATCATCGTGACTATTTCGCCATGTTTACTTAAAAGTCAAATAATTAAAAAATAAAATGGTTCTCTCATGTTTGTATTTGAATATTTAATTAACACAAACAATACTCTGTTTACATACGCAAGTACCTACGTAATGAAGGAGGTACCTACTTTTTTCTACTCCGCCTACAGATGTAAACATCTGACCAATTATATTTCTTTGCAGCAGAATAATTAAGATAAAAATAACGAAGAAGATTATTCTTACAAATTTAAATTTCGCTTTTATTTAAAAAATAATATCACATTAATACAGGGTGTTTCTATACCTCTGCACGAAACTTTAATAGGTTATATATTTTTCAAAATTCGCAAAAATCAGAATAGTGAAAGTATTAGTGCCACTAGTTTGTACGTCTATTTAACTGTTTATTTGTTATTTACAAAATTAAATTATAATTATAAATAAGAGTATCATACTATTGATTTTGACATCAAGGACAACTAAAAAAATCTGATGTCCTCCCTGCTCAAGAAACCCTACTCTTTTAATTGCAGTTTAATAATAATATTATATCTATTACTTAAATATATTTAAAAAAGTGTAGATGAATCTCTTCGTACAAGTTGGAAAAGATTGATGTTCCGTTTTCCCCTTTTTCCAACTTTAAAGGCCGATATCTCAAAAACTAAGGGAGAAATCAAACTCTAGTCTGTAGCATTGTATTTCTAACACATAAATAATAAATTGATTTTGAAAAATAAAAAAAAACATCAATGACAACTAAAAAAAATCTGATGTGGCCAGCACAAGACCTCTCTACTCAAGATTTCCTAGTCTTTAAATTGCAGTTTAATGATAGTATTATATCTATTACTTAAATATATTTAAAAAAGTGTAGATGAATCTCTTTGTACAAGTTGGAAAAAATTGATGTTTCGTTTTCCTCTTTTTCCAACTTTAAAAGCCGATATCTTAAAAACGAAGCGAGAAATCAAACTCTAGTCTGCAGCATTGTATTTCTAACACTTAAATTAACCTATAACCAAATTTTCAGAATTTTGAAAATTTTGAAATGTTTTGACCACCCAAAAACCAATCACCCTCGATTTCTCAAAAATGGTTCAATATATCGACTTAATTTATTCACCAATGAATTCCTCGCGCCGAATTACATATGTGTACCAATTTTCAGCTCAAAATTCCGACGGGTACAAGATTTATCTCGGTTTCCCCATTTTTGAAGATTTTCATTTTTTCTAAAATCGACAATGTTGGATAAATTTTGTACCCGTCGGAATTTTGAGCTGAAAATTGGTACACATATGTAATTCGGCGCGAGGAATTCATTGGTGAATATATTAAGTCGATATATTGAACAATTTTTGAGAAGTCTAGGATGGTCGGTTTTTGGGAGGTCAAAAAATTTCAAAATTCTGAAAATTTGTTTATAGGTTAATTTAAGTGTTAGAAATACAATGCTGCAGACTAGAGTTTGATTTCTCACTTAGTTTATGAGATATCGGCCTTTAAATTTAGAAAAGGGGGAAAATGGAACATCAATTTTTTTCCAACTTGTATACGAAGAGATTTATCTACACTTTCTTAGGTTCGAATTAAATAATTAATGGTGTAATCTTCACCTTCATTAAGAATCATGGGTGGGATCACAGCTGGTAATTCTACACACGGATAATATCAATAATTCACAAAATGTAAAGGTGCCACATCCAACTTGGGTGTGAAAGGTGTGACAAAAATGTATGTAGATATTTGATCAATGTTTTTAAATTCTGTTTCAGATGACTTCAGTAGAACTAATTCTGAGTTAAATGAAATACATGTTATGGACATTTTTTGCATGTTTTTTTCGATGATTAATAAATGTTATAGGTGATCGAATTTTAATTGGTGATTGTGTACTGTTACTGTTTGGAGGCTCAAAAGGTGCCACGTGATAATGTTTCGGTTGCTGCGATATCAGATCGTTTTTTGTTGTGTTTTTAATTACTTGAAAGACGATCTTGTCAACATGCTATCGAAATAATTAAGCGGCGGTAGCCCGTGGTGCAAATAGAGAAAAATATATTCACTTCATGTTGCATTCTTATATTTCTTATCAAATTTTATTCTTTCGCCCTCAGATTTACAAAATGAATGGACTGTATTTATTTACCTATTACTTGTTTAATATTGTATTGCTTTTCATAAACTTCTGTAGTGTAATCTTTATTAGCTTAAAGCTATTTAAATAAATTTATTATTATTATATTTTATTGTTGCTTTAATATTATTAATTATTGGGATGTTACACGTTTATTGTTAACGTGATCCTCAACTCATGGCAGAAAACAGTCAAAAATATTGATTCCGCATGCTATTCTATAGCGTTTATTATTTTGTTAAACATAAAAATAACAAATAATTTGTTTGAGTGGAAACAATAATTTTGGCACTCAATTTGTAAAAAACTACAATATTTGTAAAAAATCTGCTGTGGCCAGCACACGACCTCTCGCCTAATTCTGCTTATTCTACTAATCTAATAAATAGTTTTACTTACATTTTAATAGTTTCATGTTCATGAAATATGTAAACGATAATGTAAACCAAGATGCAGGCAAAATATGTCAACAACTGTACTGTCACTGACATAATGATTCAAAATTTGTGTAGAAACAAATTTCATATCATGGACAACAAGATACTGGTACTTAAAAAAAGTAGAATATTAGTTGCACTTTATTTTATTGTTAAATATTACCAGATTCAGCAAATTGTATTTAAAATTAAGTGTACCCATAGATAATTAAACTCGACAACACAATTAGGGAAACACTTGAAATGAGGTGAAATTTCCCCCATTTTCAAATCATCATAACTCGGCGTATTTTCAGTCGATTTCGATGAATCTTCGAGGGCGAAAAACTTTGAAGTATCTACTTTACGTCACCCCTTCCGTTAAAATTCTGCATCGACCATTTTGTAGATGTACTTTTATGTTCCACAATATCTTTAGATTATTATATTTAACAAAACAATAAACGCTGTGGCGCGCGAAATCCAAGTTTTTGGCTGTTTTCTGGAGCGGTAGAGGATCTTATTTTAAGATAAGTAGGTACTACAATAATAATTTTACAATTCATACTAGATAAAATATAGCTTTAACCTTTATGCCAGTGCTCAAAAATATTCTAACCTTCAATATAATATTAAATTGCAAAATTACATATTATGCTATTATTTGTTGAAAGTTTAACAATTTATCAACACCGCGTGACATTAAACCTACGTAGACCAACAACATGAATCCGTAGAAATCTATATTAAGTAATTTACTTCTATAGAAACAATAAATAATACAATAACAGCTTAGTAGGTTCTTATTACAAAGTCAGCAACTACTTATTCGCTAAAATAAACCGATCGTATATCATTTGCTTCGATGTCGATTAGCTAACATTGTAAATCACGAGATATTAATGCGGGAGCCAGTCATTGCAAAATAGGAAACTGTTAATTAATTGTTACTTGATTTCAATTAGTATTTGCATTCCTTTATTTGAGGGTCTCGTCTCCGTAACAAAATATTACGAGTAATTTTTGTGAGGATCTCAATCTAATACTGTTATACATATGATGTTGAATTTTTGTATGTAGATTAAGGAAGAATACTAAAAGTGCGGAATCTTCAAAATATTTAATTAATGTAATTAGTTTGGCTTTAATAATTATCCGAAATTCGGCGAAAATTGTACAAGTTTAGATATAATTTATGGCAATTCTGTTGATAAAATTATAGTTTTATTGTTTTTCCGCCCTTTCTACATCTATGTTCTATTCATTTTATCTTGAAACTCAATGATAACTTTTATAGTTCATTCATGAGATCCTCACGAAATTTTAGTGTTTAGTTTCTTTTTATCTCTAATTGTTGTCGGAACAATATATAGTTTGAATTTTTCAATTCAACAATGCTTTGTCGTTACTAATGTAAAATTTCAGATTTTAATTTTGAGCAATATAGCCAGAATCGTGAATTCTGATTCTTATTGCACTCAAGAAGTATAGCCCCTTAAAAATTTAAAGGAAAAATAGGTACTAGATGTTTGTGAAAGAATTAATCTAGGTTTATGCCTAGTTAGAATTCCGAAAAAATCCTTGGAATCCATATAAAAAATTAATGAAAAAATGTAATTTAAGCAATTATTTACATGATTGATCTCATGATTAAGAGATTTATAACCAAGCATAAACCTAGTTCCTTTATTCGTCTGTAAATAAATTTATGAAATTTTGCTTTGTCAGTAAAACTTCGTGAACATTTTAAAAATTGTAAGACTCCTTTTATGTATTTTAAGCGAATGTTTCCATGCGTTACACGACAAAAACGTGGTGTAGAGTTCATAGGCGCCAACTTTCGAAAATCCGTGTGAGGCTTTAGTAAGAATAAAAAATATGACGTGGCCGCCACAAGATCTCCGCCATACTTACTTTATTCTTTTTACTTGTTACACAAATATATTAATATATGAGTACCACTACTACTGCTACTACTCACAAATATATTTTAGTCTGCAGAGGAAGATATAAACGATATTTTATTTTGTCACTGTTATGTCAATCATTTAAATTTTACGTAGTAACAAATGTTATACGATCATGAACTAATATAAGATACCCATCACAATACCTTCCTTATAGAATATGAGGTGGGAGGAAAAGTAAAATAAATAATTTCTTCGGTCATTTAGCATGTGTGGATTCAGAAAGGATGTTTTCAGAAGTGTCATAATACAAAATGTAATAAAAAAATGCGCCGAAGGCAAATTTGTTATTAAATTCAAGATCAAATACCTTAAAATCGAGTTTTGAGATATCAATAACAACACATTTTATTTTACTTATGTGCAGAAACAAAAAACAATTTATGTGAGCCTCCACGAATATTTTCGTACAGGGGTTCGAACCCCGAAACCTCCAAGTAGTGAGCGTACATGCTTAAGCTACGTGAAGTCGATACCCTTAAGATTTTAATGTATAATTAAAAAAAATTACATAGATTGTCTATAATACTAGATACGTATTCAGTTTAATTTAATCTTAACTTTCCACGATTTTCGTAAGTTTCGACATAATTTTTATGAGTGACTCATGATACGTGTTGACATATTTATTATATTGTGTACTTGAAATAAATTTTCATTAAACCTCCTTCGATTGGCGATTGCATGTGTAAGTGCGCTTTCCATTGGCGCCTCCTAACTCTGACAATTTATATGCTGCATCAATTGCTTCCAGTTTAAAAATCAGAACACGTGGGTTCCGACATCCACTGAAAGTTGATCATTTCGTGTTCACATGCGATCATACTAATGAACGCACCACATTAGGTGCGAAAAAACGCACCTTCGACAAGTACAGAAACGTTTTCCTTTGGCAGTTTGCCACTTCAAACAGAAGTAGATTGATAGTCTCTTCCTACTTATAATTCTTTTGAGGAAATTTTGAAACACTTAAAACTTTTTCTAGATTGATAGAAGTTTTCAGAAATCATAATTATAAATTTATTATTAAATAATGTATTTTTCTTTTCTGTTTAAATTCTATTAAGGAGGTTGGTGACACTAAATTTGTGTTTAAACTATATGATAAAATGATTAAAAATTCATAAAACTTGTATTAAAATTTCCTATAAACCTTTAAAAATAAGTTTTTGAAGATTTTGTGTACTTTTTCTAAACCATTTGCAAGTTATTTAAAAAAAATGTACGCATGTCAAGTATTTTTGATTAGGGAATTAGTAATTATTGTAAAAATAAATATCACAGCAACTGAATAAATTGCAATGACATCAGCCAACGTGCGTTGAGGCGTTGAGCGAATTTTGTTTTACATTATGAAATATATTTTTATTTTCATATCCTCCCTCTAAGGCTAATTTCTGGGTACGCCACTGCAGGCGTCCCCAACCTCCTTAAGTAGATAACAGAGGAAAAATTAAAATGACCTAATATTATTGAGATAATAAACGTTATTTCTATACCTAGGATGCAAAATGATTGTTTAGTTCACACATTCCGCAGGCGAGATATACACAATATGTTTGATGCAACTGTAATGCATTATTTTATTTTTTTGACAACTGTCAAAAATGATTAACATTAATATCTCAGTCCGCGAAATTCAACTAAGTACTCGTAAACGGCCGCGAAATCTATTGTACACAAAATGATATGCTTTGCGCCTGAATTCGAAAAATTAATGGTATAGTGTAGAAAAATATTTTTGGAACTTATGAAAAATTAATTTTGTTCTGCAATCACAACATATCAAACTGCATATTAGCATATTCGCTTAACATATATAAGATACATCCTGTATATTAGAAAATGTAACATAAACCTATGCTTGCCAGGTTATTTATGAAATTATGTTTTAACTATAAAAATACGCATGTAATTGAATCGGTGAGTCCAATAACAGTACTAGTCCAAAAAGTGCATTTTGAGTTAATTAAGAAAAACTGTATAGCTGCACAACCATTCACTGTACAACTTTGACATGTACAGGAAAATTGTAGTTCCTTTTGAGATGAATGCCTTTATGAACAAAGATTTCAAAAAAAGGCAACCACTTAATAGTTACAGATGCAAAAGTGTCATGGACATGTACTGTTCTTGAAGTCAATATTTGTTCCGATAGATTTTCTTTTATTTCAAGAAGTGCTATTTGCCATAAGAGCTTTAAAACGTGGTATGAAGTGGTACATCTCGAAAACTCACAATTTTGCTATTTTTCATTTCATCGATTGTATACAGAATAATAATTGTTTTAAAAATAAATAATTTATTTATACAGAATGTTCACGTCCGTATTGTATAAAAAGCTGCCTCATGACACTACAATATAGAGCACTGATATAATTTCTTTGCTGCGTATTAATAAGTCATGTTTTTATTGGCGTACCTTATACGTACCAACCAATCACATACAGCAATACATCTTTGGAAATAACATATTACAGAATTAATTTAATTTGAGCCACAATCTATATTAATTAGACAGTACAAATTAAAATAAATGACTCCTAAAATTGAGTTCATGGAAATCTCCCACAATTTTGAAGTTTCACAATAATGTAAATTTCGTGATTTATGAAAGCGTTTGAGAAAAACGCTACCATATATGTCATGTTTTCTTAATCAGAAGATGTTTGAGTTTAGACTTTTAAAGGAAAGATTTAAAGTCTCGGATTACTTCATTAATTGCGTTGGTTATAAAGTTATGAAGTTATGAAAGCCTGCTTATGTTTCATTTGAGGAAATTTTTATTATGTTTGTAATTGCAAATGACGCGAAAGAAGAAGAAGTAAACATGACAAGTTTATCTTAATTCTGACCTAAATATGATCAAGTTTCATGCAACACATAGATAATTATTATAAACATTTAAAATTGTAAACAATTATGGAGTTACTAACAATTTTTCAAGGCATTTACTTTCCACGACCTATATTTTTTATAGATCTTTGCTACATCTTCACGTTTAAGGTGATCCTCTACCCATGGCAGTAAACAGTCAAAAACATAGATTTCGCACGCTATTCTATAGAGTTTATTGTTTTGTTAAACATAATAATAACAAGTAATTTATGTTTGAGGGGAAAAAATTATTTACAGACCCATATTTGTAAAAAACTGCAATATTTTAAAAAAAGAAGGTTTTCGCGCGCCACTGTACAGCTTTTATTCATAAGTGAATTAACTTCAAATTGTAATATGTTGTTAACAAAGCTTGGATCTGCGAAACAACCGATCAAATTTTTTAAATTCTTTTTAAAATAGAAGATATTTGTGTTCAAAAAATAACAAAAATTGTCAAAATTCAAATTACCTAACATTATTTCGATTTTAAAGCAAAATTTTAAAATTCTGCATCAACCATTTTGTAGATTGTACTTTTATCTTCAACAATATCTTTAGATTATTATATTTAACAAAACAATAAAGGCTGTGGAGTGGCGCGCGAAATCCATGTTTTTGGCTGTTTTCTGGCACGGTACCTACCTATTCTTTTTTATCAAATCAAGGTTCATGGGGTTAATTACCCGCTTGTATACGTGTCTGGAAGGAAATGTAGGTAAGGTAAAGAATCTTTTCTACTATTGCAGATAAATTAATATACTTTATTTGTTAATATTCTATTCAATAATTATAAATTTGTTTAACAATGATCTCTGTTTCAAAGCAAGTTGCTATATATCCTGCTTTTGTAATATTAATAGTGGTATAAAATAGGCCTGGCTGTACAATCGTTTGTAGGTGAGATAAATCTAAGAACACGTTGTCGAACCAGTAGAATCCCTAAAAAGAATTATATAATAGTATTAGGTTTTTTTCTGACATACAATGTTAAAATTTTTATTTCGCTGAGCAAAAGTGAAAATGCAAAAGATGTTCAGAATAAAAATCTGCATCGAATAAGTTTAAATTTGTTGTACAAATCTTGTTCTTTTATGAAATAAACAGGAAATAAAAATTAAGGCTAGTTTCAGACTGCCATGTAAAATTTAACAAAACAAAAATATTTATTCTGTCACTCTGACAGTTGACAGATTTGAAATTGTTGTTCGAATTGATTTATTGGACCATAAGAAGGATTCACTAATCAAAAACTAAATTAATAATTATTTTCTTTTCCTTCTTTTCTTCCTAAGCTACATTTTATCGTAATTAATTTAAGTATTTTTTTGATCTGACTAATACGTTTTATTTCTCATGGCACTCTGTAAACTCAATATGGCAAATTTAATTTACGTTTATCTCGTGACAGGAACGTTTTATATCAATAAATAATTTTTCTGAACATCTTTTGTATTTACAGTTTGGTTCTAAAATTTTAACATTGTTTTTCCGATAGGTAAGAAAAAAGTATACACCCGTATATTATTATTACGTACAAGATTTTAATAAAGTAAATACCAATACGCAAAAATGTTGACATTTCCAAATGTCAATTCTCTATTACCATAGTTACATCAATAACATTGCAATGTTTTCTTAACATAATTTGCACAGAGATGCGGGATTAATTTATGGCATTATTTTGCAAAACTCACACATTTAACATTAGTAGATAAAATAGTTTATTACTTTAGCAACAGGACATTCTTTTTTGGCGTGTGCAGTTTCAAGAAGGGTCATCCAAAGTGGCCCCAATAAGAAATATGCGCTTCCACAAACGTCATTTCTTTTAAGTTGCATGAAATTATGTTTCCAGCCTCCGTCTCCCCACTTGCGAGTCTCAAATTCTAACTGTCAGATTCAAATGTTATATTATTATTATAATGGTTATTATGGCTATTGTTCTTACCGTGTACGTATGGTCAAAAAGTTCCAGTAAAGTACCGTTCACACTGATCGAATAATGTGTTCGGTTAAATTTTTGAAAATTGAGAACCAATTGAATTTTAGATTTTTCTTTGTCCACTGCTGAACAGATTCTTATGTATTTTATGTCCACCAAAACATTGTCTTGTTGCCCCTAAATAATAATTTGTCATTTTTACTTTCATGCTAATTTAAAAAATTTGTAGATATCTTAAAAATTAAATTAGATTTATAAAGATAAAGTTGCAAAATTCAGACCAAGATACGTGAATTTTTAAAAAATGATTCTAGTTTAAATAAGAATGTTTAGAAAAGTACAGATTACGATAGAGATTTCATCATTTAAAACAATGTTACCAACATTTGCTTTATCGAGTAATAAAAATGTAATAGTAAATACAAAAATAAGTAACTAAACTGTCACTAATGCAGTGTAAATGGTTCTTTAAAATTAAAAATATGTTGTGTTACCTAAGTTAATTAAGTACTTACAAAAAACGAACATTCTGTTTGTAAAATAAATATTATTGATATTGGTAAATACAATGCGACTGTACTGAACAATTGGTTCATGTTGAAATAAATATTTTGATACAACAATATTGTTTATATTATCTAAACCTAATAGTAAAATGTATAATATGTATACAAAAACAAATTATAATTTTTATGTATATTATTATTATTATGTGTAACTCCTCTACTTAAATGTACGTACAGACCATTGTGAAAAATATCATTATAAATGTTTGTCATTATCATTATACACAATATACTTCTTTATTGCTGATGGTCTCAGTTAAACCATCCAAAACATGATGATTGATGAAAAACGACGGAAATATATATTTTTCAGGATATTATACATTAGTATAACAGATTTATCACCCGATTTGAACGATTTATCGTTTAGGACTGTGTAGATCTACTGAATCACTATCAAGTATAAATTTTAAATAGTGTTTTACGTAGTAGGTACTTAACTGCTGTATAATATTAGTTTATTTTAAACACTAGTTTACGTTGCCTTTCAAGAAATTAGCACTATTTTCTTTAGAATTGAAAGGTATATTTTTTAAAAGGATGTAAAACATTTTAAAAATCAATATTACATAAAATTAAATTGTCAAATTACAGAAACTGAATTACTATAATACTGTTAATTTTAGTTTTTCTTATTTATCAAATCAAGGCTCATGGGGGTAATTACCCCCTTTATACCCTCTTACTTGTATACGTGTCTGGAAGGAAATATAGGTAACGTATCTTTTCTACTATTGCAGGTAAATTAATATACTTTATCTACAACAATAGAATAATGTATTCATTATATACGTGTAAGTAGTATAATAAACCCCTCCATAAGGACACATTATGAAATAATGAATTCATTATTTCACACTGTTAAATAATGAGTACTTTATTCTTCCGAACTGTCAAAATTATTCGGATGAATTGTCAATTTTTTGAGGTTAGGTTAATATGAATACAAATTTGTAAATAAGAAATGTTGCTTTATTTAAAAAGTCGTAGATAAAACGTCGTATTTGACTCGAAAATAATGGCTATAATTCACTCGGATGATTTATTAACTCGCCTTCGGCTCGTGAATAAACTTTCATTCTCTTGAATTATAGGCTACATTATTTGCTCGTAAAATAATATACTATTATTTGTTAATTTTCTGTTCAATAATCATAAATTTGTTTAATATTGACTTCTGCTTCAAAACAAGTTGCTACATATCCTGCTTTAGTAATATTCGTAATGGCATAAAATACTCCAGGCTGCACAATAATTGGTATGTGAGATACATCTAAGAACATGTTGTCGATCCAGTAGAATCCCTAAAAAAACATTATAGCATTGATTATTTTGCGATTTAAAAAAATTCCTTTTCATTCAATCAGCATATCAAACAATATACCCCGTATGTACCTGAAGTTATGAAACACTCAGTATATATTTTTGAAAAATGGTCATATGTTTGATCCATTTTAAAAATGTTTTTCATCGAATAATTAACTTGAGCCCAAAAAAGTTTTTTGGAAATGATTTTTCGTTGATGTTATAGAAATATTAGATTCCCTATGAACGATATTGATAGTTTTTTGTAAGACAGTTAGAAACATTTATAAGGAAACTTTTAATGAAAACTCTCCATAATAAGTGGCTACTTGCATGGTATTGATAATGAAATTTCTATTACTAAGTACGAGTAGGTGCTTAATTTTAGGTCGAATATGTATGTAAAAATATACCTACATTGTATTAAAAAAAAATTATAGATTTATTAGTAAATTGAGAATGAAAATTTTCTGTGACATCATTATCTTGAATAGAAGAAAGAAAACAAATTAGGAATATAACCTGTGGTTGGCCGTTTTAGCTTCCCCTTGTTATGGGACGTTCACTAGTTGAGTCGTTGCTACGACTTTACGGCCATTCATTGATTCTGCGTTATTCTACGTCACATATTAATATTCAGTTATCATTATTTTTATTGGGCTTGTTAATAAAAATTTTGTCAAAGTAAAAATTAGAAAATTACATGTCCCAAGTTTTTATCTATTCTTCAATAATATTAATTTTAAAAAATCATGCAAGTAGCCCATTGCCTTACGTTTGTTAAAAATAGTATATTACTTCAGCAACAGGGCATTCTTTCTTGGCGTGTGAAGTCTCAAGAAAGACCATCCAAAGTGGCCCCAAAAGAAAAAATAAGCTGCGACAAGCGTCATCTCTTTTAAATGTTATGAAATTATGTTTCCAGCCTCCGTCTCCCCACTTGCGAATCTCTGTTTCCATCTGACAGATTCAAATGTTATTGCGTTATTATTATTATAATGATTATTATGGATATTGTTCTTACCGTGTACGTATGGTCGAAAGGTTCCAGTAAAGTACAGTTCTCATTTAACGAATAATGTGTTCGGTTGATTTTTTGATAATCGAGAAACAATTGAAATTTAGATTTTTCTTTGTCCACTGCTGAACATACTCTTACGTATTTTATTTCTACCACAAATTTGTCTTGTTGCCCCTAAATAATAATTTGTAATTTTTACTTTCTTCTAATACTAAATGTAGATAAACCTTATTTAAAATTGTAGATAATTTAAAATAGTTATTGATTAACTAGGCAAAAGTATTAGATTAGCTTAACCAGTAAATCAGTATTTTCGCCAGGTTAAATACATTATTTTTAGCTGATTGTTATTGATTGTTTTTGAAAATTATGTAGCTATGCGGTGCGCGCTTGTCGAACTATTGCTTTGAAATAACATATTTGTTATTTATATTTTTATGAAATTTTATTGATGCACCATAGCAACAATTACATTAATTAATTTTATTGCTTAGGCTAGTGTTTCACAAATTTCTTTAAACGTAACACACTTACACAATTTAATTTTTTCTCCGACAAACTAAATCTACTAGCGTTCGCAAAGTGAAATTTTGCGCACACATAACAGCAGTAAAAAAGTGAACAACTTTACGCACGCAAAACAGGTTAGATACTTTTCGTGCAGATATTACAATAAACACAGTATTACTTAGTTTTTTAAATAATTGTTTAATTCTTTATCACACAACGTTTTTAATAAGTATATCAAAAGGTTTTAGAATTTTTTTTATTTTTGATCATATTTATCAAAAATAAGGAAAGTTTCGTTTTGAATTATTATAAGTCAATAGTACTTAAAATTTATTTTGCAAAAAGTATGACAAATAAAAAAAATTACCCCAGAAAATTTAATTTAGAATGATTTAGAAAAGTAGGTACAGATTTCGATATATATCTAAATTTTTCATCATTTAAAATGTGCTTTATCGAGTAATAAAAATGGAATAATAAATACAAACTAAGTAACTACAGTCACTAATGTTGTAGATGGTTCTTTAAAATTAAAAATATGTTGTGTTATAAGTAAATTAAGTACTTACAAAAAACGCACATTCTGTTTGCAAAATAAATATTATTAATATTGGTAAATACAATGCGACTGTAATGAACAATCGGTACATGTTGAAATAGAATGTTTTGAAACAACGATATTGTTTATATAATGTAAACCTAATAGCAAAATAATAAATCATATTGAATAATATGTACATAACAGATTATAATTATCAATGTATATTATGATGTGCAATTTAAATAAATTACTAATATTTCCTATATTGAAATAAATGTGCATACAGATCATTGTATGTGAAAAATATCATTACAAATAATGTTTGTTATTTCATAATATACATAATATGCATCTATACTACTGATTTTCCAATTAAACAATGAAAGTTGCAGATTGATGAAAACAGATGGAAAAAAAATATTTTTCTCGGTCTTATCTCTCTGCAGGATATTATGCAAATAGCTGAATATATACACGAATAGATTTGCCAACCGATAAGATCAATTTAACGTTTACAATAGTGTTGATCTCCTGGAACACGATCTAGTATAAATTTTTCAGTGAATTACGTAGTAGGAACTTAACTGCTGTAACATTAGTTTAATTAGAATACTAGTTTACGTTGTCTTCTAACAAATTAACACTATTTGCTTTCGAATTGAAAGGTATATATTTTAAGAGATGTGAAACTGCATGTTTTATTATCAATATCACGTAGAATTAAATTGTCAAATTACAGAAACTGAATTACTATAATATTGTTCATTTTAGATTTTCTTATTTATCAAATCAAGGCTCATGGGGGTAATTACCCCTCTTATACCCTCTAACTTGAATATATGTGTCTGGAAGGAAATGTAGGTAATGGATCTTTTCTACTATTGCAGGTAAATTAATATACTTTATTTGTTAATTTTCTATTTAATAATCATAAATTTGTTTAACAATGATCTCTGCTTCAAAACAAGTTGCTAAATATCCTGCTTTAGTAATATTCGTAATGGCATAAAATTGTCCAGGCTGTAAAATAACTGGTATGTGAGATAAATCTAAGAACATGTTGTCGACCCAGTAGAATCCCTAAAAAAACATTATATCATTGATTTACAGCTGATACCTGAGTGAGTAACATGGGCGCCGATAGGAAATTTTCCAAGGGGGAGAAAAAATAAGTTACAATAATTTTTGTTTTTAAATAAATCATGCAATTAGCAGCCCATTGCCTTCTGCTGGAAAAAATTATGTTTGTTAAAAATAGTTTATTACTTTAGCAACAGGGCATTCTTTCTTGGCGTGTGCAGCTTCAAGAACGGTCATCCAAGGTGGCCCAAAAAAAACAAATAAGCTGCGACAAGCGTCCAGTCTTTTAAATTTCATGAAATTATGTTTCCAGCCTCCGTCTCCCCACTTGCGAATCTCTGTTTCAATCTGACAGATAAAAATGTCAAATATTATTATTATAATGATTATTATGGATATTGTTCTCACCGTGTACGTATGGTCAAAAGGTTCCAGGAAAGTACAGTTCTCATTAAACGAATAATGTGTTCGGTTGAATTTTTGAAAATTGATAAACAATTGAATTTTAGATTTTTCTTTGTCCACTGCTGAACATACTCTTACATATTTTATTTCTACCACATATTTGTCTTGTCGCCCCTAAATAATAATTTGTAATTTTTACTTTCATGCTAATACTACGGAAATAAACCTTACTAATTCTTTGTTTAAGTAGGCAAAAAATAGTAGATTAGCAGTAAATCAGTATTTTCGCCATGTTGAATACATTATTTATTAGCTGATTGTTATTGATTATTATAAATTTAGTGATTATTATCAATATGTTCAAATTATGTTACTATGCGGTGTGCGTTTGTCGAACTATTGCTTTCAAAAAAATTTGTTATTTATATTTTCATGAAATGTTATTGATTCACCATAGCAACAATTACCTACTTTTATAGCTTAAGCATTAAAAATAATTTTATTGCTTAGGCTAGTGTTTCACAAATTTTTTAAAAACACCAAATCTATTTGTGTTCACAAAGTGAAATTTTTTTGCACACAGATCAGCAGTGTTAAGTAAATTAAGTACTTACGAAAAACGCACATTCTGTTTGCAAAATAAATATTATTAATATTGGTAAACACAATGCGACTGTAATGGACAATCGGTACATATTGAAATAGAATGTTTTGAAACAACAATATTGTTTATATAATGTAAACCTAATAGCAAAATAATAAATCATATTGAATAATATGTACAAAACAGATTATAATTATCAATATGTAATGTGCAATTTAAATAAATTACTAATATTTCCTCAATTGAACTAAATGTGCATACAGATCATTGTATGTAAAAATATCATTACAAATAATGTTTGTTGTTCTCTGTAGGATATTATGCACATAGCTAAATATACACGAACAGATTTATCAACCGATTTATCGATTTAACGTTTACACTAGTGTAGATCTCCTGAAACACGATCTAGTACTTAACTACTGTAATATTAGTTAAATTTAAACATTAGTTTACGTTGTCTTCTAACAAATTCACACTACTTGCTTTGGAATTGAAGGTATATATTTTAAGGGATGTGAAACTGCATGTTTGTTTTTTTTCAATATCACGTAAAATGAAATTGTCAAATTACAGAAACTGAATTACTATAATATTGTTAATTTTGGTTTTTCTCTTTTATCAAGCCAAGTCTCATGGGGGTAATTACCCCCTTTATACCCTCTTGTATACGTGCCAGGAAGGAAATGTAGGTAACGAATCTTTTCTACTATTGCAGGTAAATTAATATACTTTATTTGTTAATTCTTTATTCAATAATCATAAATTTGTTTAATAGTGACCTCTGCTTCGACGCAAGTTGCTAAGTATCCTTCTTTAGTAATATTCGTAATGGAATAAAATACCCCAGGCTGCAAAATAGCTGGTATGTGAGATATATCTAAGTACAAGTTGTCGACCCAGTAGAATCCCTAAAAAAACATTATATCATTGACTTTACAGCTGATACCCGAGTGATGGGGAGCAAAAATAAGTTGCAATAATTTTTGTTTTACTTTTACATCAACACATCAACAGTGAAGATATTAAAAAAATTAAAAAATAGCGGAATTGCAAACAAAATACACAAACAATAATTTTCTATCCTGAAGAAGGCTTTTTTTGTAGCCGAAACATCCAGTAATTAATATTTTTTACGAAATCGTAAAGATTAAAAAAAAATAATTCAATTATTAAATTACTTTAGCACCGCTAATTTATCTATTCATCAAAAATATTTAATAATACAATTATGCAAGTAGCCCATTATTGCCTTCTTCGGGAAAAATAATGTTTGTTAAAAATAGTTCATTACTTCAGCAATAGGGCATTCTTTCTTGGCGTGTGAAGTCTCAAGAAGGGCCATCCAAAGTGGCCCCAAAAAAAATAATAAGCTGCGACAAGCGTCATTTCTTTCAAATTTTACATAATTATGTTTCCAGCCTCCGTCTCCCCACTTGCGAATCTCGGTTTCAATCTGACAGATAAAATGTTATTGTGTTATTACTATTATAATGATTATTATGGATATTGTTCTTACCGTGTACGTATGGTCAAAAGGTTCCAGTAAAGTACAGTTCTCATTAAACGAATAATGTGTTCGGTTGATTTTTTGATAATTGATAGACCATTGAATTTTAGATTTTTCTTTGTCCACTGCTGAACATACTCTTATGTATTTCATTTCTACCACAAATTTGTCTTGTCGCCCCTAAATAATAATTTTAACTTTTATGCTAATACTAAATGTAAATCAACCTTATTTAAAAATGTAGATAACTTAAAATAGTTTTTTGATTAACTAAGAAAAAATATTAGATTAGCTTAAGCAGTAAATAAGTATTTTAGCTATGTTAAATATATTATTTTTTAGCTGACTGTTAATGATAATGATACGTGATTACCTACTGTCAATATTTTCAAATTATGTTAATGTGCGCATTTGTCGAACTATTGCTTTAAAAAAACAAATTTATTATTTATAATTTTCATGAAATTACCTACTTTTATTGCTTAGGCATTAAATAGTATATTATATATTGAGGGACTAAAGTGCATGATTTAATCCTGAGGGTGAAGTTTATTTCACGAGCCGAAGGTGAGGGAAATAATCACCTGAGGGATTAAAGATAATTTAGTCCTGTGGTATATACGCTATTTTTTGCACTTCATCCTCAAATGAATGCAAAATAGTTTAAAAGAATACACATTTTGCAATTTTGACAGAAAATTTTATGACAAATATTTATATTGTTACCATAGATACTCTGTAACAAATAGCACGTATTTACTTGACAACGGGAATAATTAATTCAATTTCTTGACAACGGGATTAAATATGAAAAATAATCCCTTGGGATCAAATTGAGAACCTTAGTCCCTAAAAATAAAGACTAAAGAAGAGTTTTAGTCCCGGAAGTGCAAAAAATCATTTTATTGCCTAGGCCAATGTTTCACAATTTTTTTAAAACTTACTCAATTAAATTTTTTCTCTGACACAACAAATCTATTTGCGTTCGCAAAGTGAAATTTTGCGCACGGATATCAGAAGTAAAAAATGAACTACTTTGCGTACGCAAAACAGGTTACTTTTGATATGACAATAAACATACTACCTATGTACTTATTGCTGTTTTAAAATAATTGTTTAATTCTTTAATTCTTCATCTCACTGTTGAGAACACAAAGTTTTTAATATGTCAAAATGTCTTCGAAAATTTTTCCGTTCTTTTTGGTTATATTTATCAAAAATAAGGAATAGTAAAAATTTAAGAAATCATGAGTAGGTATTAATGACTTCTAATGAAAATTGTGACAATTTAAAAAAAGTTTACTTCAGAAAATTTAATTTAGAATGATTTATAAAAGTACAGAATAATAAATACAAACTAAGTAACTACACTGTCACTAACGCAGGGTAGATGGTTCTTTAAAATTAAAAATATGTTATGTTATAAGTAAATTAAGTACTTACGAAAAACGCACATTCTGTTTGCAAAATAAATATTATTAATATTGGTAAACACAATGCGACTGTCATGAACAATCGGTACATGTTGAAATAGAATATTTTTAAACAACAATATTGTTTATATAATATAAACCTAATAGCAAAATTATAAATCAAATTGAATAATAGGTACAAAAACCAAATATAATATTATGTATATTATGATGTGCAGTTTAAATAAATTACTAATCTTATATACTAAAAGGCTTGAGATCATTTTCAGCAGCTTAGCAACCGTTTTTCGACACGCCTACTGCCTAAACGGGTGAACCGATTTTTATGAACTTTTTTTTATTTGATAGAGGTTCATGTGAAGTAGTGCCTTTTGGGTATATGAATATTATAGATGGCGTGGTAGTCGCAGGGGAGTTGAAAAACAGTGATTTTTTTCACTCCTTGGATACGGGTATTATACTTTATTCGATTGTTTTTTTCATTTGACATATAGGTAGAGGATGAATTTGACTATATTTCTATGCATGTTTCAACCCAATATTGGGTATATTAAGAAAGTTATTAAGAAAAAACTGAAAAATGCACGGAACGCAAATGGGAGCATGCCATGGAAGTTTTGTTTTCTTTTTGATAAAAAATTTTTTTTTGTCTACTGTCAGATTTGACGTTTCCAATTTGAAATTTTATTTGGATTTATCTTTTATATTTGATAAGGTAGAAGTATTTTGAAAATTTTATTGAGTATTTAAAGATGGAGCACGCATTATGTTTACATGCTTTAGTATAAATTTGTAATATATTTTTTGAAATTTTTTATTCAACTTAACAATGCACTGTGAAGTTGAATCATATTGTTATTTATTACTGTAGTATTTATAGTAATATATTTTGACCCAAGTGTAAATGTTCAATTAAAAATAGGTATCTATATATCCAATATCTGTGGATAATACTATTTCTCAGTATTTTACTGAAAGTTTTAAATGTCAAATTAATATACAAATTTAACAATGGAGTCCGATAATTGGGATTTTTATCTATTGTACTTGAGTTTTGGTTGAGTTTGAGTTTGTCCTGCCCAAGCCGCCCTTGACATCTTTATCCTGCATACGCCCATTAACTAACAACTGGACAAGCACGAGACACGACGCGGACTAGAGATGATCTAGATTGTTATTGCACTTGTATCAAGTATCAAATCTGTTTTTACAAAAGTATGTATATGGTATTATAATAAGCACCAAGGGGTACAAAATATGGCTTCTATGATCGGCATTTGTTTATCAATAAAAATTTAATATAATCATGATTGGTATTAAACATTATCGTCTAATGTTGCCCAAAATTATGGCTGTTTACTAAGTATAAATTGCACTCGGTGAGCGGAATTTGTTTTTTCTGAATATGTTTTAAATTATATCGCGATTGATTTCAAATAAAAGGTCATAATAAGGACACAAAATGTACAGTATGCAATAAACTGACTTTCGACAATTTTACTTTTGTTTTTAGTCGGACAAAAAGCATTTTTTCAGTTTTCACAATTTTTTTTTATTTGTTTTTAAAACACTCTTGACTACCTACTTGGTATATTCCAATAATCACATCAAAAGACAGTCAGTGAAAATTATAAACATTTTATATTAGCATTTTCCTGTTTTATAGTTTCCTCGGAATTTATCACAAATCCATCGAGTTATATATATTTTTTTAAACTAAAGGGCTAGATGATAACTACTTTTTGTCGCGCAGCGGTAGAGTCTAAATGTTAAAATCGTTATAGGTAATTGAGGCACGAAGTGCCAAATTGTCCCACATTCAGGGTCCGCGGAGCTTAAGCCCACGAAGCGGGCGAATCCCCCTTGTCGCGCGCAGCGGTAGAATCTGAATGTTAAAATCGTTATATTTGAGGCACGAAGTGCCAAATTGTCCCACATTCAGAGTCCGCGGAGCTTAAGCCCGCGAAGCGGGCGAATCCCCCTTGTCGTGCGCAGCGGTAGAGTTTGAATATTAAAATCGTTATAATTGAGGCACGAAGTGCCAAATTGTCCCACATTCAGGATCCGCAGAGCTTAAGCCCGCGAAGCGAGCAAATCCCCCTTGTCACGCGCAGCGGTAGAGTCTGACTGTTAAAATCGTTATAATTGAGGCACGAGGTGCCAAATTGTCCCACATTCAGGGTCCGCGGAGCTTAAGCCCGCGAAGCGGGCGGATCCCCCTTGTCGCGCACAGCGGTAGAGTCTGAATGTTAAAATCGTTAAAATTGAGGCACGAAGTGCCAAATTGTCCCACATTCAGGGTCCGCGGAGCTTAAGCCCGCGAAGCGGGCGAATCCTCCTTGTCGCGCGCAGCGGTAGAGTCTGAATGTTAAAATCGTTATAATTGAGGCACGAAGTGCCGAATTGTCCCACATTCAGAGTCCGCGGAGCTTAAGCCCGCGAAGCGGGCAAATTCCCCTTGTCACGCGGCAGCGGTAGAGTCTAAATTATGTTAAAATCGTTATAATTGAGGCACGAAGTGCCGAATTGTCCCACATTCAGAGCCCGCGAAGCAAGCGAATCCTCCTTGTCACGCGGCAGCGGTTGAGTCTGAATGTTAAAATCGTTATAATTGAGGCACGAAGTGCCAAATTGTCCCACATTCAGGGTCCGCGGAGCTTAAGCCCGCGAAGCGGGCGGATCCCCCTTGTCGCGCACAGCGGTAGAGTCTGCATGTTAAAATCGTTAAAATTGAGGCACGAAGTGCCAAATTGTCCCACATTCAGGGTCCGCGGAGCTTAAGCCCGCGAAGTGGGCGAATCCTCCTTGTCGCGCGCAGCGGTAGAATCTGAATGTTAAAATCGTTATAATTGAGGCACGAAGTGCCGAATTGTCTCACATTCAGAGTCCGCGGAGCTTAAGCCCGCGAAGCGGGCGAATTCCCCTTGTCGCGCGGCAGCGGTAGAGTCTAAATTATGTTAAAATCTTTATAATTGAGGCACGAAGTGCCGAATTTTCCCACATTCAGAGCCCGCGAAGCAGGCGAATCCTCCTTGTCGCGCGCAGCGATAGAGTCTGAATGTTAAAATCGTTATAATTGAGGCACGAAGTGCCAAATTGTCCCACATTCAGGGTCCGCGGAGCTTAAGCCCGCGATGCGAGCGAATTTCCCTTGTCGCGCGCAGCGGTAGAGTCTGAATGTTAAAATCGTTATAATTGAGGCACGAAGTGCCAAATTGTCCCACATTCAGGGTCCGCGGAGCTTAAGCCCGCGATGCGAGCGAATTTCCCTTGTCGCGCGCAGCGGTAGAGTCTGAATGTTAAAATCGTTATAATTGAGGCACGAAGTGCCGAATTGTCTCACATTCAGAGTCCGCGGAGCTTAAGCCCGCGAAGCGGGCGAAGTCCCCTTGTCGCGCGGCAGCGGTAGAGTCTAAATTATGTTAAAATCGTTATAATTGAGGCACGAAGTGCCGAATTGTTCCACATTCAGAGCCCGCGAAGTAGGCGAATCCCCCTTGTCGCGCGGCAGCGCGACCTAGCCGAAGGCCCGCGTAGCGGGGCCTGACGCTAGTATTTCCTAAATTGAAATAAAAGTACATACAGATCATTGTATGTGAAAAGTATCATTAAAGATAATGTTTTTTATTATCATAATATACATAATATGCATCTATACTACTGATTTTCCAATTAAACAATGAAAGTTGCAAAGCATGCTGATTGATGAAAATGGACGGAAAATATATATTTTCTCTGTGTTATCTCTCTGTAGGATATTATGCAAATAGATGAATATACACGAATATAGTTACCAACCAATAAGATCGATTTAACGTTTACAATAGTGTCTCCTGAAACACGATCTAATATAAATTTTTCAGTGTATTACGTAGTAGGTACTTAACTGCTTTAACATTAGTTTAATTTGAACACTAGTTTACGTTGTCTTCTAAGAAATAACACTATTTGCTTTGGAATTGAAAGGTGATGTAAAACAGCATGTTTTTTTATCAATATCACGTAAAATTAAATTGTCAAATTACAGAAACTGAATTACTATAATATTGTAATTTTGTTTTTTTTCTTTTATTAAGCCAAGGCTCATGGGTGTAATTACCCCCCTTTACACCCTCTCGTATACGTGCCTGGATGGAAATGTAGGTAATGAATCTTTCCTACTATTGCAGGTAAATTAATATACTTTATTTGTTAATTTTTTATTCAATAATCATAAATTTGTTTAACAATGAACTCTGCTTCAACGCAAGTTGCCAAGTATCCTTCTTTAGTAATATTTGTAATGGAATAAAATAGCCCAGGCTGGAAAATAACTGGTATGTGAGATATATCTAAGAACATGTTGTCGATCCAGTAGAATCCCTAAAAAACAATATATCATTGACTATACAGATGATACCTGAGTGAGTAACAGAGAGGGCAAAAACTAGTTAATAATTTTTTTTTTACTTTTACGTCAACACATCAACAGTAAAGATATTAAACAAATAAAAAATAGCGAAATTGCAAACAAAATAGACAAAAAAATTATAAAATAATTTTTTTTATCCTGAAGAAGGCTTTTTTGTAGCCGAAACATCCAGTAATTAATAATTTTTTACGAAATCGTAAAGACTAATAATTAATTCAATTATTGAGTTACTTTAGCTCCGCTAATTTATCTATTCTTCAAAAATATTTAATAAAAAGAATCATGCAAGTAGCCCATTATTGCCTTCTTCGGGAAAAATAATGTTTGTTAAAAATAGTTCATTACTTCAGCAACAGGACATTCCTTCTTGGCGTGTGCAGTTTCAAGAAGGCCCATCCAAAGTGGCCCCAAAAAAAAAAATAAGCTGTGACAAGCGTCATTTCTTTCAAATTTTACATAATTATGTTTCCAGCCTCCGTCTCCCCACTTGCGAATCTCTTCTTCTATCTGACAGATTAAAATGCCAAATTATTATTATTACAATGATTATTGTGGATATTGTTCTCACCGTGTACGTATGGTCAAAAGGTTCCAGTAAAGTACAGTTTTCATTTAACGAATAATGTGTTCTGTTGATTTTTTGATAATTGATAAACATTTGAATTTTAGATTTCTTTGTGTCCACTGCTGAACATACTCTTAAGTATTTTATTTCTACCACAACTATGTCTTGTTTCCCCTAAATAATAATTTGTAATTTTTATTTTTATGCTAATACCTACTAGATGTAAATTAAAAATAATTTTATTGCCTTGGACCAGTGTTTCACAAATATCTTTAAACGTGACACTCTTACACAATTTAATTTTTTCCCCGACACACAAAATGAACAACAATAAACATACTATGTATGCATTACTGTTTTAAAATAATTGTTTAATTCTTAAATTCTTCGTCTCACTGTTGAGAAACAAACACCAAGTTTTTAATATGTCAAAAGGTCTTTTAAAATTTTTCTGTTATTTTTGGTTATATTTATCAAAAGTAAGGAAAGTTACGTTTCGAATATTTAAAAAAGTAAGACATAATGAGTATAGGTATTAATGAATTCTAATGAATTCAGTATTAGAAATCAATGGTATTTAAAATTAATTTTGCAAAGTGTGACCACATTTAAAAAAATTTAAGTCAGGAAATTTAATTTAGAATGATTTAGAAAAGTCTGTAGGTACAGATTTCGATAGATAACTAAATTTTTCATAATTTAAAATGCTATTACTAAAATTTGCTTTATCGAGTAATAAAAATGGAATAATACATACAAACTAAGTAACTACAGTCACTATAGACCAGTTAAATTAGATTTTTTAGTGGAAAAAATTAGTGGAAAGTTGGACTTGTACGAATATCCTTAAATTGTGACTAAACCCGTGCGTCAGAAAATTTAAAAATAATTTTACTCATAGAAGAGTATTCAGGAAATTGGATTCTGCAAACCGGAAATCCATATTTTTATTAATAAAATTACATGAATTTTCGTATGATGAAACATAAACTACTACTTGATCAAAGTTTATCGTTTTTTCCAAAATACATTTTCGCGATTTTCTCTAAAACTGTACCACTTTCCATATAAAATATGTATACCATTATATAGCAAATTTTGTGCTCTACAATTTGTTTTGAACTGTTTTTTCGTAATATTAATCTTTTACGAGATAAAAATTAAAATAATTGAGTTGATAAAGGTACTGAGAAGGTTTATACCAAAATCCAGCTTTCTACTAATTTTTTACACTAATCAACAAAATATGGTCTAATTTGACTAGACTACTAACGCATGTAGATTTTCCTTTAAAATTAAAAATATGTGTTATAAGTAAATAAAGTAGGTACTTACGAAAAACGCACATTCTGTTTGTAAAATAAATATTATTAATATTGGTAAATAAAATGCGACAGTAATGGACAATCGGTACATGTTGAACTAGAATGTTTTGAAACAACAATATTGTTTATATAATGTAAACTTAATAGCAAAATAATTAATCATATTGAATAATATGTACAAAAACAGATTATATTTATCAATATGTAATTTGCAATTTAAATACATTACGAATATTTCCTATATTGAAATAAATGTGCATACAGATCATTGTATGTTGAAAATATCATGACACATGTTTGTTATTATCATATTCATAAACAATGAAAATTGTAAAGCATGCTGATTGATGAAAACGGACGGAAAATATATATTTTCTCTGTGTTATCTCTCTGTAGGATATTACTCGGATGAATTGTCAATTTTTTGAGGTTAGGTTAATATAAATACAAATTTGTAAATAAGAAATGTTGCTTTATTTAAAAAGTCGTAGATAAAACGTCGTATTTGACTCGCAAATAATGGCTATAATTCACTCGGATGATTTATTAATTCGCCTTCGGCTCGTGAATAAACTTTCATCCTCTTGAATTATAGCCTACATTATTTGCTCGTTAAATAATATACTATTATTTGTTGATTCTTTATTCAATAATCATAAATTTGTTTAACAGTAACCTCTGCTTCAACGCAATTTGCTAAGTATCCTTCTTTAGTAATATTTGTAATGGAATAAAATACCCCCGGCTGGAAAATAACTGGTATGTGAGATATATCTAAGAACATGTTGTCGATCCAGTAGAATCCCTAAAAAACAATATGTCATTGACAATACAGATGATACTTCAGTGAGTAACAGAGGGAGCAAAAATAAGTTAATAATATTTGTTTTACTTTTACGTCAACACATCAACAGTAAAGATATTAAAAAAATAAAAAATAGCGAAATTGCAAACAAAATACAAAAAAAAAAAATAAAATAATTTTTTTATCCTGAAGAAGGCTTTTTTGTAGCCAAAACATCCAGTAATTAACATTTTTTATGAAATTGTAAAGATTAATAATTAATTCAATTATTGAGTTACTTTAGCTCCGCTAATTTATCTATTCTTCAAAAATATTTAATGAAAAAAATCATGCAAGTAGCCCATTATTGCCTTCTTCAACAGGGCATTCTTTCTTGGCGTGTGCAGTTTCAAGCATGACCATCCAAAGTGGCCCCAAAAATAATAATAAACTGCGACAAGCGTCATCTCTTTCAAATTTTACATAATTATGTTTCCAGCCTCCGTCTCCCCACTTGCGAATCTCTGATATAATCTGACAGATCAAAATGTTATTGTGTTATTATTATTATAATGATAATTGTGGATATTGTTCTCACCGTGTACGTATGGTCAAAAGGTTCCAGTAAAGTACAGTTTTCATTTAACGAATAATGTGTTCGGTTGATTTTTTGATAATTGATAAACATTTGAATTTTAGATTTTTCTGTGTCCACTGCTGAACATACTCTTACGTATTTTATTTCTGCCACATATTTGTCTTGTTGCCCCTAAATAATAATTTGTAATTTTATGCTAATACTAGAAGTAAATTAAAAATAATTTTATTGCCTAGGCCAGTGTTTCACAAATATCTTTAAACGTGACACTTATACAATTTCATTTTTTCTCCGACACACCAAATCTATTTGCGTTCGCAAAGTGATATTTTGCGCACGCATATCAGCAGTAAAAAATGAACAACTTTGCGCACGCAAAACAGGTTATGTACTTTTCGTGCAGATATAACAATAAACATACTATGTATGCATTGCTGTTTTAAAATAATTGTTTAATTCTTCGTTTCACTGTTGAGAAACAAACACAAAGTTTTTAATATGTGAAATGGTCTTTGAAAATTTTTCTGTTATTTTTGGTCATATTTATAATAAGTGTTACCACATTTAAAAAAATTTAATTTAGAATGATTTAGAAAAGTCTGTACAGATTTCGATAGATAACTAAATTTTTCATCATTTAAAATGCTATTACTAAAATTTGCTTTATCGAGTAATAAAAAAGGAATAATAAATACAAACTAAGTAACTACAGGCACTATAGACCAGTTAAATTAGATTTTTTAGTGGAAAAAATTAGTGGAAAGTTGGATTTGTACGAATATCCTTAAATTGTGACTTAACCCGTGCGTCAGAAAATTTGAAAATAATTTTACTCATAGAAGAGTATTCAGGAAATTGGATTCTGAAAACCGGACATCCATATTTTTATTCATAAAAAATCTGACGTGGCCATCACACAACCTTCCGCCATATCTAGATTTTAAACAGAAATGTATACGTGCAATCCGGTACCCATTTAAAATATACAAATAAAAATCTCAAATATTCAAACACAGAAATTTGCATCACCTGAATAAAAGAATTCATTCACAGGAAAACTCTGCTGTGTTGAAGCCATCCTCCGTTCAATTACTACATTTAATATCTTACTTAGGACTTATATAGCGCTAGTATGCCAACTTGTCACCCGTCTCACCTGTCAATATTTTTTACGCAGAAACAAAAATCAACCGATCATGGATTACAAGATATCAACGTTTTATTTGATAAATTTATTTTTTAAATTTTACTGCAGTTCTTTAATGCTACCAGATAAAGACAATTTTTTTATAACGTAAGTTGCAAATAACTTTTCCTCTTATTCTCATTACAAATAAATACTATATTTTTCCAAATTTATATACAATTTTGACAATTAACCTTTTCAATCTTCAAAAAATATCACTTCCGATGAAGATATTTGTACCAAAATCTAGGGAGCTCTTCCAATTTATATACAAATGTTAAATACCAAATATCAAAATTTTCGGGTAATTCGTATTTGAGTTATGCAACTAACAACCCTTGACCACACACACACACACACACACACACACACACACACATACACACAGACATCATCGTGAAACTATCAAAAATGAGTTGTAAGGACCCTAATTCGTGCTCATCCACTAAAAATTCACCACACGATTTTTTGCATGATTCCAATACCTTCCTTTACAGGTAAGCGGAAGGTAAAAATTACAGCAATTTTCGTATGATGAAACAAACTACTATCCACTTGATCAAAGTTTAACGTTTTTTCCAAAATACATTTTCGCGATTTTCTCGAAAACTCTACCACTTCCATAAAAACTATGTATACCATTATATAGCAAATTTTGTGCTCTACAATTTGTTAATAACTGTTTTGTCGTATTATTAATCATTTACGAGATAAAAATTAAAAACCATTGAGATTTAAACTTTTAGTATGTTGTTGATAAAGGTACTAGGAAGGTGTAAACCAAAATCCAGCTTCTACAAATTTTTCTACTATAAAATATAATCTAATTTGACTGGACTACTAACGCAGTGTAGATTTTCCTTTAAAATTAAAAATATGTTGTGTTATAAGTAAATAAAGTACTTACGAAAAACGCACATTCTGTTTGTAAAATAAATATTATTAATATTGGTAAATAAACTGCGACTGTAAGGAGCATATTGAAATAGAATGTTTCGAAACAAGAATATTGTTTATATAATCTAAACTTTATAGCAAAATTATAAATCATATCGAATAATAGGTACAAAAACCAATTATAATTATTTTGTATATTATAATGTGCAATTTAAATAAATTACTAATATTTACTATATTGAAATAGATGTGCATACAGATCATTGTGTGTTGAAAATATCATGACACACGTTTGTTATTATCATAATCATAAACAATGAAAATTGTAAAGCATGCTGATTGATGAAAATGGACGGAAAATATATATTTTCTCTGTGTTATCTCTCTGTAGAATATTATGCAAATAGATGAATATACACGAATATAGTTACCAACCAATAAGATCGATTTAACGTTTACAATAGTGTAGATCTCCTGAAACACAATCTAGTATACTTTATTCAGTGTTTTACGTAGTAGGTACTTAACTGCTGTAATATTAGTTTAATTTGAATACTAGTTTACGTTGTCTTCTAACAAATTAACACTATTTGCTTTGGAATTGAAGGTATATATTTTAAGGGATGTGAAACGGCATGTTTTTTAAATCAATATCACGTAAAATTAAATTGTCAAATTACAGAAACTGAATTACTATAATATTGTTAATTTTGGTTTTTCTCTTTCATCAAGCGAAGGCTCATGGGGGTAATTACCCCCTTTATACCCTCTTACTTGTAGACGTGTCTGGAAGGAAATGTAGGTAACGAATCTTTCCTACTATTGCAGGTAAATTAATATACTTTATTTGTTGATTCTTTATTCAATAATCATAAATTTGTTTAACAGCAACCTCTGCTTCAACGCAATTTGCTAAGTACCCTTCTTTAGTAATATTCGTAATGGAATAAAATACTCCAGGCTGCAAAATAACTGGTAACTGAGATATATCTAAGAACATGTTGTCGATCCAGTAGAATCCCTAAAAAACAATATATCATTGACTTATAGATGATACCCGAGTGAGTAACAGAGAGAGCAAAAATTAGTTACAATAATTTTAATACATCAACAGTAATGATATTAAAAAAATCTGCTGTGGCCAGCACACGACCTCTCGCCTAAATCTGCTTATTCTACTAATTTAATAAATAGTTTTACAATTCAATAGTTTCATGTTCATGTAATATGTAAACGATAATTTAAACCACGATGCAAGCAAAAGATGTCATTATTTTTTCTTGGGCTTGTTAACAAAATTTTGTCTAAATAAAAAATACGTGTCCCAATTATTTATCTTTTCTTCAAAAATATTTTATAAAAAATCATGAAAGTAGTCTTCTTCGGGAAAAAAATTATGTTTGTTAAAAATAGTTTATTACTTCAGCAATAGGGCATTCTCTCTTGGCGTGTGAAGTCTCAAGAAGGGCCATCCAAAGTGGCCCCAAAAAAAAAAATAAACTGCGACAAGCGTCATTTCTTTCAAATTTTACGTAATTATGTTTCCAGCCTCCGTCTCCCCACTTGCGAATCTCTGTTGCAATCTGACAGATCAAAATGTTATTGTGTTATTATTATTATTATAGGTAATAGTTATTATGGATATTGTTCTTACTGTGTACGTATGGTCAAAAGGTTCCAGTAAAGTACAGTTCTCATTAAACGAATAATGTGTTCGGTTGATTTTTTGATAATTGATAAATATTTGTATTTTAGATTTTTCTTTGTCCACTGCTGAACATACTCTTATGTATTTCATTTCTACCACAAATTTGTCTTGTCGCCCCTAAATAATAATTTGTAATTTAAAGTTTTATGCTAATACTAAATGTAGCTAAACCTTATTTAACACTGTAGATAACTTAAAATAGTGTTGTGATTAAAAAGGAAAAAATAACTATTGCTTCGAAAAAACAATAGTTATTTGTCCAACTAGAGAGGAAAGCGATTGCCTCACTCGCTTCGCTCGTGACACAAACTTCGAGCTCGAGTGGAAAAAGAGCTTTCCTCTCGTGTTAGACACAACATTTTTTTCATGACATATTTAAAAACATTGTAAAGTAGCAGAATTACATAATTAGAAGTTAGGTTATAACTGCCATCTGTTAGAATGACGTTTGAAAACAACGAAATGCAGCCAATTAAATTTAAGTTGTAAAATCGTGAAATAGTAGAAAAAGAAAGTATAAAACATAATAATTGTAAAATAATAGTTTACAGTACCTATCACTATAAAATCAGAATTTTCAATAAAATAACAAATTTACTTAATATTTTTAAAATATTTCATCGTAAAATAACACTGGTGGTAACACTGCTTACGTTCACCTCTAGAGAGGGAAAACCTACTTTCCTCACTATTTCGCGAGAAGAAAATTGTGTTTTCTCCGCATGTCGTGAAAAAATTTATTATTAATAATTTTCATGAAATTTTATTGATTCATTATAGCAACAATTACCTACTTTTATTGCTTAGGCATTAAAAATAATTTTATTGCCTAGGCCAGTGTTTCACAATTTTTTTAAAACGTGACACACTTACTCAATTTAATTTTTTCTCTGACACCAAATCTATTTGCGTTCGCAAAGTGAAATTTTGCGCACGAATATCAACAGTAAAAAAATGAACTACTTTGCGTTTACATTTAAAATGTGGTTTTCGAGTAATAAAAATGGAATAATAAATACAAACTAAGTAACTACACTGTCACTAATGCAGGGTAGATGGTTCTTTAAAATTAAAAATATGTTGTGTTATAAGTAGATTAAGTACTTACGAAAAACGCACATTCTGTTTGCAAAATAAATATTATTAATATTGGTAAACACAATGCGACTGTAATGGACAATCGGTACATATTGCAATAGAATGTTTTGAAACAACGATATTGTTTATATAATATAAACCTAATAGCAAAATAATAAATCATATTGAATAATAGGTGCAAAAACCAAATATAATTATTATGTATATTATGATGTGCAATTTAAATAAATTACTAATATTTCCTAAATTGAAATAAAAGTACATACAGATCATTGTATGTGAAAAGTATCATTACATATAATGTGTTTTATTATCATAATATACATAATATGCATCTATAATACTTATTTTCCAATTAAACAATGAAAGTTGCAAAGCATGCTGATTGATGAAAACGGGTGAAAATAGTTATTTGTCCAACTAGAGAGGAAAGCGCTTCTTTTTCCCACTCGAGCTCGAAGTTTGGATCACGAGCGAAGCGAGTGAGACAATCGAGCAAGAGTGGAAAAAGAGCTTTCCTCTCGTGTTAGACACAACATTTTTTTCACGACATATTTCAAAACATTGTAAATGTAGAAGAAACATATAACTAGAAGTTAGGTTATAACTGCCATCTGTCAGAATGACGTTTGAAAACAACGAAATGCAGCCAATATGCCAAATTAAATTTAAGTTGTAAAATCGTGAAATAGTAGAAAAAGATAGTATAAAACATAATAATTGTAAAATAATAGTTTACAGTATATCACTATAAAATCAGAATTTTCAATAAAATAATAAATTTACTTACAATTTTTAAAATATTTCATCGTAAAATAACACTGGTGGTAACACTGCTTACTTTCCTCTCTAGAGAGGGAAAACCTACTTTCCTCACTATTTTGCGAGAAGAAAATTGTGTTTTCTCCGCATGTCGTGAAAAAAAAAATATTTCTCGGTCTTACGAGTATCTCCCTGTAGGATATTATGCAAATAGCTGAATATATACACGAATAGAGTTACCAACCGATATGATCGATTTAACGTTTACAATAGTGTAGATCTCCTGAAACCAGGGTTGGCAAAAAACATGTTTTTTTATTTTAAACAAAAAAAACTGTTTTTTTTGTTTAAAACTGTTTTTTTGTTAAAAACGTGTTTTTTACTGATTTAAAAAAAACATGTTTTAAACACACAAAAAACAATGTTTTAATCAGCAAGGAGTTCTGAAATATGCATCATTACGCACTATGGCGATAAATATGCTGGGGATTCCCCTACCTATACTTATTATTATGGCTATGGGTGACAACAATAGTGAGAAACAGTATATGTTATAGGTACACTATTATTAGCAATATGAACTTTGTTTTGTTACGTACATAAAGTAATAAAAATGTTTAAACGTGTTTCAAATATATGTTTAAAACGTGTTTTAAACATGTTTAAAACGTGTTTTAAAAACTTGCTTTGTTTTAAACAAGTTTTAAACATTTGTTTAAAACGAAATGTTTTAAACGTGCCATGAAACACGATCTAGTATAAAATTTTCAGTGTTTTACGTAGTAGGTATTTAACTGCTGTAATACTAGTTAAATTTAAACACTAGTTTACGTTGTCTTCTAACAAAGTAACACTATTTGCTTCGGAATTGAAAGGTATAATTTTAAAGATTGTGAAACTGCATGTTTTTTTATCAATATCATGTAAAATTAAATTGTCAAATTACAGAAACTAAATTAATATAAATTGTTAATTTTGGTTTTTCTCTTTTATCAAGCCAAGGCTCATGGGGGTAATTACCCCCTTTATACCCTCTTACTTGTATACGTGCCTGGAAGGAAGTGTAGGTAACGAATCTTTTCTACTATTGCTGGTAAATTAATATACTTTATTTGTTAATTTTCTGTTCAATAATCATAAATTTGTTTAAGAGTGGTCTCTGATTCAATGCAAATTGCTACATATCCTGCTTTAGTAATGTTAATAGTGGTATAAAATAGGCCAGGCTGTACAATACTTGGTAAGTGAGATAAATCTAGGAACATGTTGTCGATCCAGTAGAATCCCTAAAAAAACGTTATAATATAAATTATTATGTATTCTATTGAAAATTAGATTTATATTACTATGTAGGTACATAATTTTAAGACAAAAACATCTTTAAGGTAGAAAATCCGTCGGTCATAAGCGTGCGTGATTTTGGTGTGAGGTGAGGCCGAAGCAGTCAAATAAATCATTAAAAATCGTAGATTTGGATGTAAATTACAAATCATAGGTATCCAATTAAATAAAAAATATAATTGAAATTTAAGTTTACACTGAAATGCAGTAGTAGTACGTCAAAAACATAATTTTTCTTGAGACTGGAACCTTTCGCATGCGATTTCTCAACCATTATTGCGGTGACTCATATTCTTTATTTTTCTAATAAATACCTCAAATATCAAAGAATAACATATTCGTTTTCCAAATATGTGTTGGGTTGTTATGATATAAAATTTTCTAATCGTTTAGTAAATCTACTGGTAACCTCCATATACGCAATGTATTTTAGCGCGTTTTTGTGTCAACTTTAAATTCAATTATCTTCGTTATTTCAACGGTTACCTATAAATTTTAATTTTTATTCAAATTCTACGACTTGTAATGTATGCTGTATATTAATTTAAGTCATATTTTGGGTTGTCACTACCCATGGATTTACTACCTTAAAATATTAATTTACAAAAAAATATAAACAGGTTTATTAAGTCCATTTTATATTGAGCAATATTGCAGATGCAAGTGCAACTTTTGACAAATTGATTCAATATTGCATGAGTGTAATACAGAAATTGCACGCTCAACAGGCAGAAGCAATCTTGAAGCAACCTTGAGGCATCGGTTGCATGGAATAGAACATGTTCTAATTTTTGTAACTAGTTCAGTCGTTGCTACGGTTTACAGCAATTCATTGGTTCTGCGTTATTCGACGTCACATATTAATATTAAGTTTTCATTATTTTTTCTTGAGCTTATTAACAAAAATTTTAACAAAATAAAAAATACGTATCCCAAGTTTTTATCTATTATTCAAAAAATTTAATAAAAAATCATGCAAGCAGTCTATTGGCTTTTAGGGAAAAACTAATGTTGGTAAAAATAGTTTAGTACTTCAGCAACAGGGCATTCTTCCTTGGCGTGCGCAGCTTTAAGAACGGTCATCCAAAGTGGCCCCAATAAAAGATATGCGCTCCGACACACGTCATTTCTTTTAACTTTCAAGAAATTATGTTTCCAGCCTCCGTCTCCCCACTTGCGAGTCTCAAATTCTATCTGATAGATTCAAAGTCACATTATTATTATAATGATTATTATTTATATTGTTCTTACCGTATACGTATGGTCAAAAGGTTCCAGTAAAGTAAAGTTCTCACTCAACGAATAATGTGTTCGGTTGAATTTTTGAAAATTGAGAAACATGTGAATTTTAGATTTTTCTTTGTTCACTGCTGAACAGAGTCGAATGTATTTTATGTCTACCGCAACTTTGGCTTGATGCCCCTAAATAATAATTTGTCGCTTTTACTTTTGTGCTAATTAAAAAAATGTAAGTATAGGTATCTTAAAAATAAAATTTGTTTAGAGTTAATGAAACTTGATATCAAAAATTTTCATTGATCAGCAAATAATTTTTGTATTATATCAATCATTTTCCGTCTCTTTTATGTAGTAAACAATAATTTATCTCATACCTTCGACTGTGAATCTTATGTCCGCAGACGACTTGCCACCCTAAGATATTTACCATTTCATAATACGGATATTTTAAAAAGGATTCTAATTTAAATAAGAAGGATTAGAAAAGTACAGATTTTTAAATGTTCATCATTTAAAACAATATTACCAAAATTTACTCCTAATTAATAAACATTGAATAGAAAATACAAAAATTAGTAACTACACTGTCACTGAAGGCTGGTTTATAATGGATGTAACCGGTTACTTCTTCTGTATTCTGTAAGATGTGTGATGTGAATGAAAAGTGTGTGGTTCATAATCATTTCAGTAAAGGCTCTCGGGGGTAACTACTAACTTTACACTTCCTTGTATACGTGCTTATAGAGGGAACTGTAGGTAACTACAGTCACTAATGCAGGGTAGATGGTTCTTTAAAATTAAAAATATGTTGTGTTATAAGTAAAATAAGTACTTACGAAAAACGCACATTCTGTTTGCAAAATAAATATTATTAATATGGGTAAATACAATAAGATTGTAATGAGCAACCGGCACATGTTGAAATACAATGTTTTGAAACAAAAATATTGCTTTAAATATTCTCAACCTAATAGGAAAATAATAAATAATAACATGTACAAAAACAAATTATAATAATTATTATGTATAATTATGTGTAATTTATATAAATTGCTAAAAATTCCTATATTGATATAAATGTACATGCAGACCATTGTATACTTATCAAAAATATCATAAATGTTTGTTATTATCATATACTTCTCCAATTATTAAACAATACAAAACATACTAATTGATTAAAAAGGACGGAAAAAATATGTTTTTTGCTCGTCCTGTCTGTCTGTGAGATGCACATACGTATTACATGTTAAGGCCGGTTTTACACTATAAAAGGTAAAAGCTTTTTGATAAAGAACTTTTATAAAAGAAGAACACTTGGTCGCTGTTCGTAGTAACAATTGTTAAACAATTATTATTCATGGACAACAAGATATTGAAGTTGCATACTCTAAATTATAAATAATATTTTAATTTCTAAAATACTATGACATAACAATTTATAAAATACTAAAAATTGTAGATAATAATATATAATTTGAAATAAATCATATTGCAATAGATTAATTAATTATCAAAATATGTAAGAAAAGTACTACTTCCGGTTTGGGGATTGCTTCCTAAAATAACTGGGTTTTTAAGATATGTATTAAGACATTATATACAAAATTTGGTTGTTAAATGTTTGTAACTTTTTGAGTTATAAAAGCAAGAAAAATGTTACATATAACCTAACATACACACAGACATCATCTCAAAAATACTTTATTCGTATTCTATGGAACCTAAAATATCTACTAAAAACTAACACTCAAAAATCCATCACAATACCTCCCTTATAGAATATGAGGCGGGAGGTAAAAAGTATACAATTTTCATAATATTTAAAATATAGTGCAAATAATAAAGTACAGTACAAAAACAGTACATCTTCAAATACTGTACTGCATAAACACCGTAGGTATGGGCACACATATAGAAATTATTATTATGTATTATAGTTATTATCATTTTAATCGATCGTCGTTTGTTTTGTCTTATTAAACACAAAATAATTGACAACTACGTCTGACAAATGACAGTGCTTCTTTTAATTATTTAACGATTTCTATAATTAGTATTCAATATCGAATCATACAGCTTTAATTACATGTAGTGAGATTCAATGCTCATAATTTTTTGTATTTATGGGTTTTATTATCAAGTATATTAACAAGAATGTTTAGTATTGAATTTCTGAATGCAGTAATCGTTTTTTAATAGCTAGCTGCCGTTGATTTTTTTCTGAAAAACTTAAGACTCATGTTACAAAATTACTGGTATTAAAACTTTGAATTTTCATTTCTAATTGTTGTTTATGGCTATTTGGTTTGAATAAAGTAGGAATTTTATGGATAGATATTTTGTTGTTTAATATTTACTACTGTTTGGAAAAACTTCATAGTTGGATAGAATTGATATAAATCTTAAGGTCATAAATGCTTTTAATTAATGGTTAGTGTTAATTACTTTGCTGAGTAACTTTGTGTGTAGTATTTGTAATCGCAAATAGAGGTAGAGATTTCACCTTTGACTCTCATAAGTTTGTATTTTTAACTGGAATAGGTAAATACCAGGAACTTGCATATATGCGTTGGGCGTTTACCAAGATACACCTCATATTCAACTATTAAAATAATCAAAATAATTAATTATATTTAAATAATAAATGAATACTAAACAAAAATTCAATAGAAAAGCCTCATTCACTTAAGCATTTAGTTTCAAGGTTTCGGTTTCCGTTTAAGAATGTTTAAATTCATGTAACTACTATCGGATTCAGAATTATAGTCAGTTGGGTTTAAAGATGAATAACTTGTTAAAAAATAATCCAACAAATTTGAACTAAACTTTATATTAAAGTATGCATATTTCTACGTTATTATATAAAGTTTCAAATTTTTAAGTTCATTTATGTAGAAATAACAATTTATAGCAAAAATGAGCTATGATTTCGACAAATTTTTAGGACGTCTACTGTCAATATATAGGGTGAGTCAGCTAAGTGTTCCCTATTTCATTTGTTTGTAAAGTCTCAAGTTTTTGTGTAAAGTCCGGCAAATTTTTGCTGTAAATACAGTAGCCACTTGAGTTTTTGTTCGCAAAGTTTTATCATTATTGCTCTATTGCTTCCTAATTGGTGACTGAAATAATGATTAATTAATTAATGATTAGTCAAACGACTATTTGTAGGATTTTAAAGGACCTTAAGTGGCATCCTTATAAGATTCAAATTTTGCAGGCAATTTCTGAAGAGGATAAAGCAAACCGATTGGAATTTGCAGAAGACGAAATTGAACGAATGAATGAAAACCCTGGTCATCTGAATAACATCATGTTTTCTGATGAGGCACATTTTCATCTTGATGGTGGATTTAATAGACACAATCATCGGTATTGGTCAGATGAAAATCCCCAGTGGATTGCTGAACAATCCTTGCACTCTCCTAGAACGACTGTGGATTGGAGATTTTGGATTAATTGGTCCTATTTTCACATTGAAGTGAACCACTCGTGAAGTTTTTGTCTGATCGATTTGAAATTTCGGCAGTAAAAATTCCTTTAGATAGTTCATGTTTTGCAAAAATTTCGTCACTTTGCCTAAGTTATAAAAAATCCAAATAGGGAATAGTTAGCTGACTCACCCTGTATATCATCCAAAAAAATTAATATTTTGGTATAGGACAGTCATAAGCTTTGTAAAGTTATTTGTTAACGTAATTTTTTAAAATGATTATATTTTGTTTGTAATAATTAAATAAGTGAACATGTAAGATTTTGGTTACTGGTAAACTTATAAGATTCAAATTCAGGTTAATGATTCCTTATATTATTAACCAATCATTCTGGTTATGGTACACGTCATGATATCAATCTTAATGATTGACGTTACGATCCGGATAACATAAATAACTATTATTTGAATTCTACAATTTGCGTGTTTGGGTTTTGGTGTAGCTGCAATCCTAACATTTCTCCTTCCCAATAAATCTCCTGTCTCCGAAGCTACTAAATTCCGTTGAGCAACATTTTGAAAATCGCGTTCTTTGGTTTACTTGAACATCTTTTATCTTGGCGCCCGCGGGTTGATGTTAGCGAACCTCGGAATGTAACTGTTCAACTGTTCAGCCGTAGCTCTCGCTTGTTCTAATCATGACTTATTTCTTATTGTTCCCCAAGTCAATCTGCGTTTGTGGTCATGGGAAATAATCGCTTAAATAGCATTAATGACAATGAAGTTACCAAGTCATGGATTATGCGATTGTTTATCAACTGATCTTAGATGCAGATTGCTTGATTTTAACCGTTTTATGTTGTGGTCATATTTCATGTATTAGAAAGCATTTTTTTTTTAAAACGTACATACATTGCTATTACACCTTTTACCCAGTTTGGGTGTTGCAGCTTTCCACAAATATACAGGATGATTCACAACCTCGTAAGAGCCTATTGCATGGCAATAATACGCATTGAAAAACGAGTAATTTTTGTGAGGATCTCAATCTAATACTGTTATACGTATGATGTTGAATTTTTGTATGTAGATTAAGGAAGAATACTAAAAGTGCGGAATCTTCAAAATCTTTAATTAATGTAATTAGTTTGGCTTTAATAATGATGCGAAATTCGGCGAAAATTGTACAAGTTTAGATATAATGTATGGCAATTCTGTTGATAAAATTTTAGTTTTATTGTTTTTCCGCCCTTTTTACATCTATGTTCTACGCATTTTATCTTTAAACACAATGATAACTTTTATAGTTCATTCATGAGATCCTCACGAAATTCTAGTGTTTAATTTCTTTTTTTCTCTAATTGTTGCCGGAACAATATACAGTTACTAATGTAAAATTTCAGATTTTTATTTTGAGCAATATAGTCAGAATCGTGAATTCTGATTCTTATTGCACTCAAGAAGTATAGTATATCACGGAACTGAAAGAATTTTTTTCTACGAAAGTGCGAATTCACATGTTTTCAGATATTAAAATTGATGGTGAAAGTGGCTTTTGAAACATTCAGTGGTGAAAATAATTTCAACACTCATTTTGTGCATTGAGTGCGAATTTTTCAAAATGTACATTTTTCATACGTAAAACACTTTATTTGTTCTGATATCTGTAATAAATATTCAAATGGTCTTTCTTAAATATAACACAGAAACAAAGCGATTCAAAAATTCATTCTATGAATGTTCAACTTCCAATATGTTGCAATAATTATAAAAAAATCTTCTGCGTTTTTATGTTTCTCCATATGTTGTGAAATCCGTATCTGTATAATTCTAATATTCTGACAACAGTAAGAAATTTATAGCTCCCGATATTCTTGATAAATGTAAGAAATGTGAATATATTACTGTGTATAAATTGATGCGCAATTCGCAATCGAATCGTAGAAATCGATAGTCGTGCTTAATTATTTACTCGATTAGTTAAGCTACGCACCTATGCGAAAATATCTAATAATAAATTAATAAGATTAATCATAAAACCATTACAATATTTCCTATAAGTATTTAAACTTTACACTTGCTGTAACATTCAATGGGAAATATAATTGTTAGATTGTTACAATATTGAGTGAGTATTTTATATTTGTTTTTTTTAAATCTATGTAATCTATATTTTATATTGTCCACTTCGTAATAAGTTTGCAACTCAATTACAGAATGGTGCAATCCCATTTGACATGAATCGTCCATGGGATGTTTAAAAATATCTAATTCTTGTACTTAAAGTGTAAGTTTATCTTAGCCACATCTTAGGTACAATAAGTTACATACTCAATAGATACATAATTGGGATATTACCAAATTATTAACATTGGGATGTTACGTAGATAATGTTACTAAGGGCGGATATTAGCAATCGCTAGGACATTTATAGGATGCAAATGGGCAAATATAGTAAGTAACAAGCCAGGATGTTCACATTCTTAAAATGTTCTGGGGATTTTATTTTATCAAGTGGGATGGTATGGAACAGATATGGATTTATATTGGAAACTAACCACTCGGACCCAGTGGTACATTTATCGGTTATAATGGATGTAATCGATTACTTATTCTATATTTTGTAAAGTTAAACAAAGGTACTTCTATGTTACGGCTTACATTATTCTATAGATGACAGCTTTATTAACAAATAAAACCTTCTTTAAATTCGCGTCAAGTTTTGAACTTGTGCGATTGTAAAACGGACTGCATTCGCAGTACCACCTGGTTTTTCTTAGCTGAAATGGACTAGTAAATAGTTATTAATCGCTGAATAAAATAAAGAACTGTATAAGAAACAAGTGCAATTAATTTCCTCGCACTCAATAAGGGTAGGGCTTCGTTCGACTGTCAACTGGTTCACCATGGCCTACTAGAAACAAACCTAACTGCAAACAATACCAACCATTGTAATTGTACATCTTAAAACAATTGCCAAACGATCACGGAGTGACATTAACCGGGTCAAAAGTCGACTTTAGTCCGAGAGGCCCTTATAGTCAGGCGGTTTTATTTATTATCATTTGTATGTTAATAACAAGTGAATGTTATTATTTGAGATGTAAACTTCATAAATTACGGATGTGTTTTGTTGCATTTTCAGCACCTACTCTGTTATTAATTACCGAAAGAAATAAAATTAATTATGCGCATTTTTATTAAGTTATTGTCATGTTGTCAATAGCGATTCAAGTTTGTTTTTGGGCGGGTTATATTTGAACAATGCAAGTTTATACCTCTTCTTTAATCTTACGTGTATTTCGATTTGTATTTCTTTGTATTTTTATTCAAACTCTAGCTAGAGAGCCGTAATATAAAATCGTGCTAGATTTGCCAGAAATCAAGTCTTATCTTCAAGAAAATGTAAATATAAAATTTGTATCCGGGGTATTTCAAACAGGACGCTAATTTAAAGAAATGTTTTAAGATTTTAGAGTATAGAAAATTATATAGATAGCATATTCTGATTTTTTTGGTGCAGGATTGAAGCCATGATACGGAAGGGGGGGGGGGGTGTGATACTAGAGCATACCAATACGGCGGATATACAGGGTGTTTCCGACCACCCGTCCACCCCTTTTTAAAAAGAATGGGCGAAGATTTTTCAACAGGACGATACGTAACCTTACTAATGTCGATGTGCTCTATCGAATGACATACATATTGAGACCCCCCTTGCCCCCCTTATAAGGGGTACGGGGGGCAACTTTGTTATTTCAAATGGAACCCCCTATTTTTTATTGCAGAATCGGAAAAACAAACAAAAACTATGAAGATTTTATATGAAGAATTTTTTGTATTCGGGACAGATGGCGCTGTAATCGCCAACTATTCAGCTTTAAATAAACCACCGAGTAGTATTGTTAATTTCTAACTTCGCATTATTTATTTTTTGTGTTCAAGGTATTGATTGTTTATAAATATTGAAATCTTTCGAAATGTATGAACTGTTTGATTTCTGTTTTTATATCATTTTTGAATAAAAAACCAACTAGAAAACTTACAATAAAAAAAACTGTTTTTTGCGATTACAGCGCCATCTTCATAGTTTTTGTTTGTTTTTCCGATTCTGCAATAAAAAATAGGGGGTTCCATATAAAATAACAAAGTACCCCTTATAAGGGGGGCAAGGGGGTCTCAATATGTATGTCATTCGATAGAGCACATCGACATTAGTAAGGTTACGTATCGTCCTGTTGAAAAATCTTCGCCCATTCTTTTTAAAAAGGGGTGGACGGGTGGTCGGAAACACCCTTATTTATATTTATTCTGAAAGTTTTATAAATAGTAAACATACCACGGAAAGAACAAACTGCAGAAAATGTTATTACTGACCTTATATTTCAAATAAAACATACTTTATACTACGTTTAAATAAAATTTGACGACGTATTACAAATAATTTTCATTTGTCAAATTCTGAGAAATGCCAATGTTAAAATAACCTTACTTAACTGTTATTTTCACTTTTATTTATTTATAAGTGTCATTACGTATAGCACGTCGAAATATTATAATAAAAATTTGTATCACGGCACTAATACAAAAATACTTCTAAAAATAATACAAAAATGCGTTCAAATGTGGAAATAGAGCATACCAAAATGGCGGATATCTTTAACCAACGTTGCTTCATTGTTTTGTTCCTATGCTCCCTCTATAAACTTCTATCCTCTAAGATCTAAAGTTTAACATGTACTAATACTAAGTGACACATGTTATTACGTGTGTTACGTAATGTATAAATAAGGGGCAATCCAAGAAATTATTAAGTACCATGCCAGAATTTTTTTTACCGGTTGTTCATGCTTCAAAGTGCTTCTAAGTGCGCTTATCCGGGGACTTCATGGTGACATCTGTCAAAAAAATAAACGTCACATGACGTCTGTCGATATTATGCGCACTTTGAAGTACTTTGAAGCTTCTGGTAAAGTTTCTGGCGTGGTACTCAATAATTTCATAGAATATCCATTAAGCAACAAACTACACGTTAAATCAAAACTTTCTTTTAAAATTGCGTCCTGTTTGAAATACTCCTGATGCAAATTTTATATTTACATTTTCTTGAAAACAAGACTTGATTAACACAAAAAGTCATATCTGGCAAGTGTAAAAATCTGGTTAGATTTTATATTACGGCTTTCTAGCTTTTCGTATTTTGAACTGTTTCTTGGTTATAATTTCTTTTCTACGGCGGCGTCGGCTCAAAAGTAAAAACAAAAGTCAGTAGTGCTGGCGGCGAGATTGAGACAGCTAATGATGCGCCTATCTCGCTCGTGAATCTCTGAATCAAACGCCATCCACGGCCAATTAGATTCCAGACTCATTACAAACTCAATTTATTTGCCTTTCTTGTCTTTTGTTTCAGATAAATTTGTTTTAGGTCATAGCGCACTACAGGCCAAGTTCAAACGGATAAATAAGTTGCAAATTAGATTTGTATCGGGAAGATTATTTCTTCTGATTAGTAGATTTAACAATGAATGGTTTGTCTTCATTTAGAACTATACCTAACTGAGATTAATATTTGTTTATCTATCTGTTATAATTATTATTTTGAAAAGAAATAGTATAAGTAACATATATAACAAGAGCCACCTCCAATCAACAACCATCTCAGGGTTTGTAGGTGTACAGAGGGAAGTAGCAAGTAAAGCCGTCCTACAAGTGTTCCTCCACTTCTAAAATAACATTCCCAGTCTGCTTTCTATAGTCTGCGACAAAAAAATAACAACCGGCGTATTGTGTCATTCAATTTAGACACGTTAAATTTTCTTTTACATAGGAGTGTACTACGTCTCATAGAGGTGGAGCTTATATTAGTTCAGGAGTCTCTGTCGTATTTGCGGATGATAATTTCGTGAAATATGACTTTCGTAATCCTATCAAAATTATGGTAAATATTGTGCGAACTTTGTTATAATTTGGTAGAAAATTCATCACACTATGCTTCTCTAATGACAGTTTTCCAAAAATTTGTGTCAAATTTATGACATTTTTTAATGGACTAAATAAAAAAATTCTGAATAAAAATGAAAAATCTGCCATTAAGCAAGCATAGAGAAAACTTTTATCTATATCAATTGATATATTAGTTTTCGTAAAAATCTTTCATTTAGAGCTAATTTTAATAGGAATAGTAACAAGCAATTTTCGGTGTTTAAAGTACTAGCAGTGAACCGCCTTAATAATAACTCACGGGAATGAATAAGCTGCAAGCATAATCGTGAAATTTTATTTTATTTTTGATGGTAACCATTCAACAGGATTTTCAATATGGTAAATGTTATTATAGTGGAATCCACCCACTCGGACCCCGTGGTATTATTATTAGGTATAGTATGCTATACTCGAAAGTCCTTAAATTGTTTACAAGTACAAATTATTTACCTTGCAAGTTCTAGATTTTTTGCAAGTATTGAAATTATTTACAGATTTAAAATACAAAAAGCTGATTTAAGATTAAAATAAATTTGACACATCACTTCTAAAATTTCGACTCCATATTCGTTGATATTTGTTTATTTTTCGTTTTCAATAACGAACACATTTTGTATCTTGTTCTTCTGGATATAATCTCGTTGAATTTAAAGCACGTACATCAGAACAGCAGAAAAACTAGCAGCTAAATTAATACCAGAAGTATAAAAAGTCTGAAGTGTACTGAGGATATTAATATGATGTGGGAACCGTATGACTTTACGTGGACGGAGTTCTGTATTTCTGTGTAGTCTGTAAGTCTGCAGAAACAAACCTTCAAGGTGCAAAGTTGCTCAGGAGAATTACGATTACACACAATTAAGAGAAGACAGAACAGCAAGAAAAAACTACGCACAGAGCTGAAGAAGTAAAATTGGCAGAAAATTATACCGGTATTATATTCTTTACGGATCAGATGTTTGAATGATTCCATCTCTGCAACAAAATATTGCGTGCATTGAGACGAAATGTAGTTTCTGCTAGATACATATTAATTACTTTATAACAGTGAACTCTATACTACGTAGCTGGAAATTTTAGTGCTCTTTTGGTGAATCGAGTCGAAATAGTATATTGTGTATCTAGTGCGCAAAGTAAGCAATTGCGCGAGGCGAGTTGCAGCCCGAGCAGTAGCGGCTCGAGGTCTACCGAGGCGAGCCGAGGAGGCCGAGGGTCGCTACGGCGAGGGCTGCAACGAAGCCAAGCGCAATTGCGCCTTTGCTCACGAGATGCACACGATATTTTTTGTCATTACTGCACAAAAAGTAACCTTTTGAGTGACCTTACTTATCAAAAGATAAAATGAATACTTTTAAAATTAATATGTATAAAATAAAAAAGTAACTAATATTTACCTACATGTAAAAGCATAAGAAACTAATTATTAACAGTAAAGAAAAGAACATTAAAATATAAGAATAAAATATTATTGTCCATTAGATCCAATATCCAATGCACAATCTGCACAATAGTCGACACTCGACAGTAGAAACTATGCATAGAGAAGTAGGTACTACAGCTGTTCACGTGCTTGTAGTATTAGATTATCACGTGTGTGACGCTAGTGCTACGCGCACATTTCGTGTCGGTAACTACAGAAAACTGTGAGTGTTAAATTTGCCTGCGCAAAGTGAAATTTTGCGCACGCTATTCCCGCACGCTTGTACTTTGCGCACGCATTTTTAGTCTAGTTAAAAAATAAGCCACTTTGCGCACGTAAAACAGGCACGAAAAAGGTTACTTTTTGTGCAGGTATGACAAAAAAATTATTTCAACACCGTACACATTGTCAAAGTTGGACATTTTTTCGATTTAAAAGCATTTTTTCATAGGGGTGCTGGAGGGGGCGGAAGGGATGACGCTAAAGATGACGGGAAAAAATGGTGAAAAGTACGTCTAGTTTTTTCCATAAAATTGAAGTAAAAATTAACGTTTTTAGAAAAACAAATACATTTTTGAATAGATAAAGGTTGTCCCCAAATGCGTCTAATGCCACATTTTTCATTTTTGTACTCTATTTTTTTATATTCATGGCTAAACATGGCCAATTTTAGCTATTTTGTGAGTTTTTTATTCGTATTTTATCACATATTTAAAACAAAAAATTAAAAAAAGTGGCATTAGACGCACTTGAGGACAACCTTTAGCCATTTAAAAATATCTTATTTGTTTAAAAAATCTTAATATTGAAACCAGTTTTAAGGGAAAAACTGAATATCGTTTTTCGCTATTTTGACGGTTTGTATTGAACCATTTGTAATTTAATTTTCTGAATTAAATAGCTCATAAAGAGTAGTATTTATTTATTTAAATTAATAATTTTATTCTTTGTTGATTAATGTGTAACAAGCCGCACAGTGAAATCCAGCATTTTGGTATCGTCTCCCCTTAAAGTAGACATTTTAAAGTTTTTCGCCCTCGAAGATTCATTGAAATCGACTGAAAATACGCCGAGTTATGACGATTTGAAAATGGGTGGAACTTCACCTCATTTCAAGTGTTCCCCAAATTGTGATGCCGAGTTTATTAATCATCTGCGAAAATATGCAAGATGCAATTTAAAATTTTTCAGACCATTTTACGTACTTTTGTCGAACTCTAAAGAGTTACCAAAGGACAAATGCGAAATTTTTAGAAAATTATGCAGTCCATAATTCAATTTAAAAGTTAAGGAAGGAAGTTTGTATTTTTCCCGTGAGTGACGCCACTGCTTGTACTCCATACAGACATACATCTCAGTGCAATGAGAACCTAATAAGGGCCGAGGACGTGCGCCTCATTCTAATCAGCACCTGAGTAAGAAGTAGTAAGTACTACATAGTACTGTCTTTACCGCCATCTACTACCAATACCAACACAAACACCAATACTAATACCAATACCAGTTCAATACGTTCCTACTTCGATCCACCTTATATAGGAAGTGGAGAAGAAAAGAAAACTTCCTGAATACAATACGCGAAATAAGAGGAATTTTTAATTGGTAAAGAATGTTATTCGAGTGGACATAGATTATCAGCAAACCGCTTCGCTACCTTGAAACAGTGTATAAATAGTCGTCCAGCTCGGTTTTCCTCTTGACTCAGTTGCGTTCAGGCGAGTAATAAGTTGGCGAACTTTGATTCAGCAATATTAATCGTCAGTAATAACCCCTTATTGCATGATTTTTTATTCTTACAGAAAAAAAAATTTTTATGTACAAAATGGTATTAAAATGATAAGACATTTGTTAAAAAAATTATATATTATTTTTTTTTTTGAAATTTGATTTAAAAAAAGGTACGTGACATATATGGCACATTATGCACTTACGGAATAAAGCAAGAAATATTATTTAGTTTGACATTTCAATAAAAAACTACATTCTATGTTAATCATATGTGTATTTTACATTTTCTACACTTTATAAATGATTTACCGGCGTAATCAATTTATTTACTTAATCTAAACTGCCTTTTGCAGTCCATAAAAAAAAAATTTGCGCAACTGTCAAAAAATTTGACATTGACATACTCAATTTAGGCCGCAAAGTAATACATTTGTGTACAATATAAATTACGCGGCCGTAGCTAGTAGCAACGGCTATGAAGTTGAATTTCGCGGACAGAATTGAATTGTGTATGTCAATGTCAAATATTTTTGACAGTTGTACAAACAATAAAATGTGTGATTTTCATTATATATGCATTGAATTTGCACAAAAAATGTTGTGTATAACTAGTCTGTGAAATGTGTTTAGCGCCCGAGAAAATTTTTGGCAAAGGCGCAGGCCGAGGCTAAAAAATCTTGAGTCAAATAAAATATGTATTGTTCCGCAACTGCATGGTGTTCCATATATGGCACAATCCTATTTTTAGAAATTATAAAATTTCCTCAACCTTACCAGCTGTGTTCACTAAAAAATCTTTCTCTATATGCATGTATACAAATTTTAAAAAATATTCTAATACACAATTGCCATTAGCAAAGTATAATATGCGACAGTAAAAATTATGTTTGACAGGTTATGACTGGAACACTTACAGTCAACCAAATAAAGCCCTAATTTCAGAAGCGCATGCATTAATTACAGTAACTATGTATTCCTACACGTTAGTTGTAGTGTCTGCTCTAGTGTATAACAAATGTTGCTACCATGAATTTTGTTTTAGGTTGTAAAAATAAACAAAATAAGGTGTGTGACAAATATGTCACAGTATGCAATAAGGGGATAAGTTGACGAACTTTGATTCAGCAATATTAATCGACGGACATAGATTATCAGCAAACCGCTTCGCTACCTTGAAACAGTGTATAAATAAGTCGTCTAGCTCGGTTTTCCTCTTGACTCAGTTGCGTTCAGGCGAGTAATAAGTTGACGAACTTTGATTCAGCTCTGTGTAGAACATAGGCATGTCACTCTTACCGCACCGGCCAACACTGGCTGCACGAACAATATTTACCGTGTGATGAGAATACACCAAACAGCCCTGTTCACACATGAGATCTTTGAAGATTCTTTCCTGGTTCGAAATTCTAGTAAAAAAATCTGACGTGGCCATCACACAACCTTCCGCCATATCTAGATTTTAAACAGAAATGTATACGTGCAATCCGGTACCCATTTAAAATATACAAATAAAAATCTCAAATATTCAAACACAGAAATTTGCATCACCTGAATAAAAAGATTCATTCACAGGAAAACTCTGCTGTGTTGAAGCCATCCTCCGTTCAATTACTACATTTAATATCTTACTTAGGACTTATATAGCGCTAGTATGCCAACTTGTCACCCGTCTCACCTGTCAATATTTTTTACGCAGAAACAAAAATCAACCGATCATGGATTACAAGATATCAACGTTTTATTTGATAAATTTATTTTTTAAATTTTACTGCAGTTCTTTAATGCTACCAGATAAAGACAATTTTTTTATAACGTAAGTTGCAAATAACTTTTCCTCTTATTCTCATTACAAATAAATACTATATTTTTCCAAATTTATATACAATTTTGACAATTAACCTTTTCAATCTTCAAAAAATATCACTTCCGATGAAGATATTTGTACCAAAATCTAGGGAGCTCTTCCAATTTATATACAAATGTTAAGTACCAAATATCAAAATTTTCGGGTAATTCGTATTTGAGTTATGCGACTAACAACCCTTGACCACACACACACACACACACACACACACATACACACAGACATCATCGTGAAACTATCAAAAATGAGTTGTAAGGACAATAATTCGTGCTCATCCACTAAAAATTCACCACCCAATTTTTTGCATGATTCCAATACCTTCCTTTACAGGTAAGCGGAAGGTAAAAAGAAATTCACTATTTTTAAGCTATCAACGAATCAGAAATTCTTCTATTCCAAGACTCATTGAAGATTCAATTTAGCGGCGTCGCTATTTAGCAGGAAATTTGTACCAAGATTTTTTTTTTTTCAAGATTCAAAAGAAAGAATCCGTGGACAGAGCTTAAACCTTCGTTCAAATAAGCATTTAAGGTTTACATTTATGTTTACGTTTAAGAAAGTTTGAATAAATATAACTAAATACAAGCATTCCTCGTCCCACTTGAAAGAAACCTCAAAGAATCTATGTGTGAACAGAACAGAGATTTAAGAAATAAGAGTTGGCCGGACTTGGTAAACAATAATAATATAGCGGACATAGATTATCAGCAAATGTGTTGGGAGAAACCGCTTCTGTACCTTGAAGTAGTGTATAAAGAAGTCGTCCAGCTCGGTTTCCCTCTTGACTCAGTTGCGTTCAGGCGAGTAATAAGTTGGCGAACTTTGACTCAGCTCTGTGTAGAACATAGGCACATTATTTCTCTCTCTTACCGCTCCGGCCAACTCTGGCTGCTGTACAGGTTGGAGATGAAAGAAATAATTCGAACATGACTGACTTCCAGTATTTTTCCTTTCTCTCATACAGGGTGTGTCCTAAGCTCAGCAATCAGCGAAAGGTCAGCGTCGAATTTGCTGTTCTCTAGCGTGACAATGTTCCATATTGTCAAATTGCTTGAGTTATTGGCCGATGCCAGCCAAGGACAATGTTGCGAATTGTGTAAGTTGAATGGAATTTAACTTTGACATTAGCAGCGGTAGTTAGTATGGCCTAATTATTTCCATTTTTCATTATTCATATTTCGACATTTTCAACTGTAGATTTATTGGGGAGTGATATTTTTAGAGATTAATTGCCCGCTCAGTGAAAACAGAAAGTTCGAGACAAAAATAGATTAGGATAGAAATTATTCTCGAAATAGAAACATAATATCACACAGCACAAAATTAGTAAAAAATTGTGACAAACTAAACGAACAATAAAGTAGTCCTGTGATATACAGTCATTTAAAAATTCTTAATAACTATGCATTTCTCATTTTATGTTCTGATAAAAAATAATTATATAAAAGTTTAGTGCAGACAAAGTTGGCCGGTCCAGTAAGGGAGAGAAAAAATGTGCCTATATTTTACACAGACCTGAGTCAAAATTCGCAAACGTATTTCTTGCCTGAACGCAACTGAGTCAAGAGAAAAACCGAGCTGGACGACTGCGTTATACACTATTTCAAAAAATTTGCTGATAATCTACAGGGTGAGTCAGCTAACTATTCCCTATTTGGATTTTTTATAACTTAGGCAATTTTTATCAGAAAGTTACGAAATTTTTGCAAAACATGAACTATCTAAAGGAATTTTTACTGCCGAATTTTCAAATCGATCAGACAAAAACTTCACGAGTGGTTCACTTCAATGTGAAAATTGGACCAATTAATCCAAAATCTCCAATTGCAGCCCAAACAGTCGTTCTAGGAGAGTGCAAGGATTGTTCAGCAATCCAGTGGGGATTTTCATCTGACCAATACCGATGATTGTGTCTATTAAATCCACCATCAAGATGAAAATGTGCCTCATCAGAAAACATGATGTTATTCAGATGACCAGGGTTTTCATTCATTCGTTCAATTTCGTCTTCTGCAAATTCCAATCGGTTTACTTTATCCCCTTCAGAAATTGCCTGCAGAATTTGAATCTTATAAGGATGCCACTTAAGGTCCTTTAAAATCCTACAAATAGTCGTTTGACTAATTATTAATTAATTAATCATTATTTCAGTCACCAATTAGGAAGCAATAGAGCAATAATGATAAAACTTTGCGAACAAAAACTCAAGTGGCTACTGTATTTACAGCAAAAATTTGGCGGATTTTACACAAAAACTTGAGACTTTACAAACAAATGAAATAGGGAACACTTAGCTGACTCACCTTATGTCCGCTCGATTAATATTGTTTACCAATTTAAAATTCCTAACTCTTCTTCAGGGAGTGAAATTTACAAAAAATAGTTTTTACAATAGACCATATAACTGATTTTTACTGCGAAGACCTTTTTTCCTGTGTCTCATCATTATCGGTGAAGACGTTTTTCACTGCACCCTGTATGTTCCGCTCCCGGCAGATATCGAGTATCGAACTGTGTGTATGTGCGAATGTATGTTGTGGACACATCTGTGGACGGTGGCAGATCGAATGCGATGCAATAAGCCATTGTCTTGTAGTTATGTTCGTGTGGAATACCAATAAGATAGCACAAGAGGCCGTACGACACCAGAGCATTAAACTGTTGATCTTTCAGAGTTATAAAACCAATTTAACTCTGAGAAAAGCAATGCCGCAAACTGCGATTCGATAGCTCGTTTATTTTTGGAGTTTTTTTTTACTTTTTACAATTTGCAACTTTGAAGCTGTGTATTTGAAAAACTAAGCCTGTTATCGAAAAATGATTAGCGGCATTGTTTTGCTCGCACTTTAATTTACTTGTAACCAAATTTTTAAAATTTTCAAAATTATATTAACTAACCTTAATTTTTCAAAAATGGTACGACATGCGGACTTGATTTTATCACCATTGAATTCCTCGCATCGAATTACATGGGTATATAAATTTTCAGCAAGAAATTTCGATGGGTACATTTTTTATAAACGATTTTTGAAATCTGGGAAAATGGAAAGGGGTTCCTCTGAGCTTACCCCTTAACTTAAATCGATTTTAAATAATCCTTTATAAAAAATGTATCGATGAGAATTTTTAACTGAAAATTTGTATGGCCATGTAACTCGACGAGAGAGATTCAATGGTGACAAAATCAAGTCGGCATCTCTAACCATTTTCGAGTAATCGAGGGTAGTTTTTTTGCTGGAACTCAAAATTTTTAAAATTCTCAAAAAACACAATGCCGTAAATTTCGATAACGGTCTTAGTTCTTGAGATATGCAGCCTCAAAGTTGCAAGGAAAAAGTAAAACCCAGAACGAAAAATATCGAGAAGCGGATTGCAGTATAAGATTTCTCAAAGCGTGGGCCATCGAAATGTAAGAATTTATATTTTTTTACTTCTTCAACTTAATGGGACGTCTATCTTTTAAAAATGTACTAAAGTAACGAGTATTTGTTTCTTGCAGACAGTACCAGAATTGTTAAATTTTAATTTAATAAGAATTATTATATATTCAAAGAATAGATAAACATTTGTGCCTTTTTAAAATTGTATTAAAAATAATGTAGTAAATTAAAAATCTTCTAAATAATGCACACTTTACACAGATACATCTCACAATAGAAATTAATTTTAAAAATTTTAAAAAGACAAATCTGTAGAACCGTTCTTTATCTATAAAGAAATTATGAAAACATTATCTCCAAGTCAATAATAAACCAGCAATTTATTCGAAAGTATTCCAATGTTGTAACCTGCGCTCAGTATGACAACAGTACGCACTGCGGTGAGACTAGCATCACAAAAAGCTTGGAAACAGATCTGCCAAGTAAATCACAAGTACGAGACCACGGCACTTACGGCACTTGCAGCACTTACTCTTGAGAACTTGCCTCGTTGCCGACCTAGACAATGCGGCATCACAACAGGACGAAAGGTGATGTCGCAGGGAATTCAATCGTCTCGTTATAACCACCACATGAGAGGGAGATACTGTAATGAAGATGGCTAAAGCCTCGATCACACTATGTTTCTTTGAGGATTCTTTATGATTCTGGATTTTGAGAAAATAATCCTGGTGAGAATGGTCTGTCAAATAGCGCCCACTTGACAAAATTAAATCGCAAGAACATTTCAAGGATTTAAATATCCCTACTAAAGCCCTGTTTATACAAGGATTCTTCGAAGAATCCTTTATGCTTTTGGATTTAAACATCCCCGCTAAAGTCCTGTTTACACAAGGATTCTTCGAGGAATCCTTTATGCTTCTGGATTTTGAGAAAAAAATCCTGGTGAGAATTGCCTGCCAAATAGCGCCCACTTGACAAAATAAAATCCCAAGAACATTTCCAGGATGTGAACATCCCGGCTTGTTACTTGCTATATTTGCCCATTAACATCCTATTAATATCCTAGCGATTGCTAATGTCTGCCCTTAGTAATAGTATCTATGTAACATCCCAATTAGGTAGTAATATCCCAATTATGTGTCCCATGTAATTCTCTGAGATGTTTGTATTGAGAATGTAATTTTTTATCATACTCAGGATGTGGCTAGGATAGATTTACTGATTATCACAAGACGCTACATTTGTAAATCCAGAAGATTAATAATTTGAACAATTCTGGCTGTATTATAGAAAATTTCAAATTGAAATTTAGCATGAAGAATCATGACTCATTAGTGAATCAATAAATGCAAATTATTAAATAGCAAAACTACGAGCTAATTTTTTATCATTTAATAATCCATATTCATTCATTCGTTCATTAATGCACAAAAATAAAATTTTCTTTTGAAATCGATAATATACATTAGTCGGAAGACGGGTATAGAAATTTTTTTTAAAATAGTTAACCCATTGACTGGAATAATTTATGTAAAACTAGCATTGTTAGTAATTTTTAGAAATTATTTAACAAAATACGGCAAGGTTTTTTGTAAATTTCATTATATAGCCATGTAAGCACAACCTATAAGTACATCATTGTAAAATATGAGGTCATCGATTTCAAAATCAGAGTCACAAAATGATTTATTGTAACATGCTTTTTTGCTTTGCATTTGATAGCAAGAGATGGTCTTTAAAGCACAAGAATAAGATATTTTTAAACATCCCATGGACGATGCAAGTCAAGCGGGTGAAGCATCAATGAGTCTTGGAAAAGAAGAATTTCTAATTCATTGGTAGCTTCAAAACAGACAATTTATTTAATCCGGATTTCGAAGTATGAGTAGAAATATCTATATAATTAATATATTTGTATAAGTAAAAAGAATAAAGTAAGTATGGTGGGAGGTCTTGTGCTGGCCACATCAGATTTTTTAAAAATATGATTTATGATTATTAACTATCTTACTTTATAAGAAGGTAATAATCGTTATTTATAACAAAAATTATAAGTGTGGGTTTACAAGAATTATAATAGATATGTTACACATATGTTTATATAACTGTTACAAATTGCTATCAATTTGTATTAGATCTAGCGATAAATTCGGAATGACAATATATTAATTACTTAGTGACATTGTTTTAGAAATAAATTTATATTGTAAGTAGTATTAAAAAGCAATGATATCTAATATCAGTCATAAACATATCAAAATAAATAACCCAGCTACCTACCCAATGTAACACTATCCAAATGCCTTTGTACCAGCAATAAAATCACATAAAAATAATAAAATATTCTAATCGCCAGTTAAAGGCATGCGGATAAAAAATGGATGAAAATATTTAAATCATTCCTGGGAGCTATGGTTCAATTGCATAAGTTACTAATTGTCAGATTTCTATCTCGGCGTATTACATACAAAGACTATGACTTATTGAAATTATAATGTGCTTTTGACTGCATCAGTTCTGATCATTATCGCATTCAGAACCATTTTATTACCTGCGTTAATTGACGTTTGTAATATGAAATATTGAGCGCGCTGCATTATCATTTGAGCTTTCAAAATGGAATAAATTCATGACAAAGGCGAAATATTTCACTCTGTTACACCTTTATTAACTAGTGACTTGTGGCATTCAAATGTTTATATTGTTCATTAATTTTAACCGTGGACAACACACTTTGACTTTGATAACGCGGTTTTACCAACATGAAATGGAAATAGTTTTCAATGCACTTTTACATTTTGGCTTTGTTTATTTAAATGGTCATTATCATCCAAGGGAGAGCCCAAGACTAATCTAATGAATAAATTAATAATCATTACAGTTTTTCTTTTTTGTCTAGCTCAACGTACTGTTCAGAACAGATGTCCGGAATATCTCTATAGCAAATTATCTATGCGTGGTAATCATCATCACTGCAATCTGAGAAACAATTGTGTATACCATTTTCCTTCACACAAATCAGCTCTTTTTAAAAAAACTTTTAGCTATTTTTGCCCTACGATATTAAATAAATTGTCAATAGATTTAACGCTTCTACCACCCGCCAGATTTGCCTCAAATCTTAAAAAACTATTAATTAATAACCACATTTCACTTATCTAGTTTGATTATATTTTGTTCTGCGTCTTATTTTTTTGCATAAATTTGACCTTGTACCTTAAATTGTACCATGTTAATTGATCTAATTTATATTATAAAGTTGCTTTGTATTACCATTTACTGTTTAAATCATCGATATTTTTTGATATTTCTATTGTATATTTGATGTAAAGGTTAGATGGAAGAGCAGCCTCTGGCTGAAGTCTTTGCCGAATAAAATTATATTATTATATTATTATTATTAATATTGACAAAAAAATGTGTAGGTACATATAATTATAAAAAAAAATATATAAAATTTTGCCTTTCTAGTCGGATTATTAATTATTTATATACTAAAGGTATCGGCGAACGTCATAATATTGGTCCTTCGAACCGGATTTTATTTTTATTTTTCATTTTTTATGGCAACCAACCTACAGGACTAACTCCCAGTTACAGGACGGTATAGTGGAATCCAACCACTCGGACCCAGTGGTATTATTGTCGGTTGTGCTGGGAATCGAACTGGGGACCGCTAGCATGCTAGGCGGAACCCTTATCGCTGAGCTAACCACTGGATTATTAATTATTTATATATTAAACGCAACGTCGAACGTTATAATAGATACTAGATACAGTACGCGATATAAGATATGGCTGGTGTTAGGAATTTTAGATTGATAAACAATATTAATTGAATTTTTGGCAGAAACCGCTTCGTTATCTTGAAATAGTGTATAAGGAAGCCGTCCAGCTCGGTTTTTCTCTTGACTCAGTTGCTTTGAGGCAAGTAATAAGTAGGGCTGGGAAAATATCGATATATCGATAAATATCGATATGAACATCAGTCAATATTACTTTTTGTTTGGTATCGATGTATCGATAACTCGATTTTATCGATATTTTCCGGTAATTATCGACATATATCAACAAATATCGCGTTATTGATACATCGATGCGAAAAGAAAAGTGATAGCATCCCTAGTAATAAGTTGGCGAACTTTGATTCAGCTCTGTGTAGAACATAGACACATTCTTTCTCTTCCTTACCGACCAACTCTGGCTGCACGGACACGGACAGTACGTTGAAATTTATTTTAGGATTTTTGAAAAATTCTTTTTAGTTCGTTACAAACATTAAAAATAGCAATTTAACACAATCTAGCAACAACCAGCAAGTCACTCTTTTTCCTCTTCTCGTATCTAACTATACTATCAGTGATCTCTCGATCTTTCGATCTCAGGATCGTTGAGCGATGAACCGATCAGCGATCAGGTCTTCGCCAATGTCCCATAACGCCATGACAGTGACCCTGCAGCACTTGACCTGTGACCCGGGGTGGTAGCAGCCCCCCCTCGCCCGGCCCTGGCCCGTGATGCTGCAGTCGATAGCTCAACGTGACAACAACCGAGCAGCGGGACTCAGTGGATGACAAATTCAACAAGTGTTAGATGCAGGGGCGGATTTAGGGATATTAAATTAGCACAGCCACCAATACAGGGTGTGTCATGAATTCGAGTACATAATGTGTAAAAAGCCATTAACGGCCAAGAGCATTTTTAGTAAATTTTAAACAAATCTGATGTGGCCAGCATACGACCTCTCACCTAATTCTGCCTATTCTACTAATCTAATAAATAGTTTTATTTACATATTTTAATAGTTTCATGTTCATGTAATATGTAAACGATAATGTAAATCAAGATGCAAGCAAATCTCAACTGTACTGTCACTGTCATAATCATTCAAATTTTATGTAGAAACAAATTTCATATCATGGACAACAAGATACTGAAATTGAAAGTAGATTTAAATTGTCCTATAGTTTATAAATGGTACAGAAAATTCTTTTAAAAAATGTTCTGTTATGGTTAATGAAACAAATATTATCATAAATTCTTTATTTGTCGAGATAATTTAAGAAAAATCATACTGGTCTATATGAAATGTCTTACTTCCGGTTTATGAAATACAATTGTTCTATTGAAAATCGTATTTAAACCTTAGATATAAAATTTGGTATTTAAATGTTTGATATATTTTTGAAATTATCGTTTCCGAGAAAACGACCACACATACGCACACACACAGAGACATCATCTCAAAAATATGTGATTCGTATTTTAGAGACTCTAAAACGTGCTTATCTGCCAAAAACTCACACTCGAAAATTTTGACCCATTACAATACTGCCCTCCTTAGGAAGAATGTCCTATCTGCAAATTTTGAGATTTTTGTAATCTGCATAAATTATTACAAATATACCAAAATAGAATGTCCAGCTGCCCTAAGAAAAGGTAGAAGTTAGTATTCATGGTTATTATATTTATATAAAGCAATTTTAATAGTAAAAATCCGCATAGATTTTTCCATAAAAATTTTTATATAAAATAATAGCTAAAATAAATTTTTTGCAGATAGGACATTTTTCCTAAGGACGGCAGAATACCTCTCTTATAGAATATGAAGCGAGAGGTAAAAATTTCAATGTAATATCTCGTTACGGTCCTGTTCTGACGACATGTATGAGTCACGTAAGTTGATTTTGACCAAGCAACCCCGATATACAGCATGTCGCATGGATATACATAAGATATCTGAATGTCGTGTGTCGTGTGTGTTACCTATGTGTCGTGCATGTTATGCTGTCGTGTTGCACTAAAGTACTGAACGTGACGAAGAGAAACTGAATAAATTACCCACGAAAAGATAGACGAGAGATATTATTTCTTATTTAAAATTCAACGGTTACTACAAATTACCTATTTTCTTTTACAATGTATTAAAACATATTGAAGATTGCGTTCGAAAACGACAAATATATTGGACTATGTGCCTCTGGTTCGAAGGACAAGAAATATAACTAAATTCTCAAAAAAGTTTAAGCTTACCTATTTAAAATGTTAGATTATTAGTTAATACCTAGTTACTGGCTTATAAAACATAAACTTCATTAACAAAATAAGTACCTAGTTAGTATAAATAGTATTATACGATTGAAATGTTTAATAATTAAATATATTGCTAAAAATTTGAATAAGCATTAACTTTTTTGTGAATTTGATTACCTAATAGAAAAATGTTTTGTATCACTTACATATTGTTTCATTTTGTTGAACTGCATCTGTAACAAAATAAATAAATATTTTAGTATCATGATTTGTACTTTAACAAAACATATTATAGTTATTTATCTTATAAGGATCATAACGTCTATCATTATGGTACCAGTTGTGAAGATTATCAGACGAGGCGAAACCGAGTTTGATAACGTGGGTGTACCATAATTTAAGATAATAGACAAAAATACGAGTTATCTAGACAAAATTATATAGATAAGTTACAACACTGGTCCTTGCCCTATATGAACGGTCCTCAATTGTCATTTTGACACGGCATAAGATAATAAAATATGTAATATTTTTCTTAATTTTCGTATAAAGTTGTGAATATCTTTGCCGTCAAATAAATAAAAAGAACTAATGCCCAGTTTACACAATAATTCTTTCATGCTTTGGAACCGGGAAAAAAAATCACTGATTCCGAGTTATCAATGAAATATATATTATATTCTTTTTCAAGATAGATTGAAGATTTTATTTAACGACGCCGCTATTTGACAGGCAATTCTCACCAGGCTTTTTTACTTCCTTGTACGGAGTAATAAGGAAGTATTGTAGGTAATCGCGAAAAATTTCGGTTTTCAGATTTTGATGGATATATCCGTTTTGACCTTTTCTGAATCCATTATGACTAGTTTCGTCGTGACGTCTGTACGTACGTACGTACGGACGTATGTATGTCGCATATCTCAAATACGGTTAGACGTAGAAAGTTGAAATTTTGTATTTAGGACTGTTATAGCATCTAGTTGTGCACCTCCTATTTTTGGTTTCAATCTATAAATCGGAAGTAGTACTTTTTTGAAATATTTCGATAAATATTTAATTTGAGACAATTTTTTTTATTTTAAATGAAAGATTATGTGATTATTACCTACAATCGGTATTTTATAAATATTTTTGTATCTGGTATCATTTAAGAATAATTAAAGTATATATTTATAATTTAGTATTTCGGTATCTTGTAGTCCATGATCGATTAACATTTGTTACTACGTAAAATTTAAATGATTATGACATGACAGTGACAATAGTAAAATATGCTTTATATCTTCTTCTGCAGTTTAAATAAAATGATTAAAATATATTTGTGAGTATAGTAGCAGTAGTAGTAGTATAATAAGTTAAAAGAATTTTTTATATTATTCTACATTTTAGTTATTAAGAAAAGTATGAACAGTTTAATAGGCGTACAAGGAAGTCATGTGGTGTCCACGTCAGATTTTTCTATATTAAGAAAGAGTTCTCGAAAGATTCTAGTGTGAACAAAGTAAGTATAAAATTAAATTAGAAATTCATCAATATTTTTTATAACTTTATCAAAAGGTGTTTACAAGAAACTATTAAATACAATTTTTGATGTTTTTACTTATCGACTTATCTAACAGACAAGTTATGTGTAGAGGTAAATAAATGACCCCCAACATATTAAACAATTTCTCAAATATTCATGTAAATTTCATTATGGTAATAAAACGTATTTCCAAGCAATAACATTAAAGTAATTTTACTATTTTACTATCAACTCCTTCTATCTTCAGCTTTCGTGTTTAAATTTATTTATTGAATATGCGGAAAATAAACAATGAAGATGTCCCCTTAGCGTGAAGTACACACCCGATGACAGTTGTCTGATTTTTATTGTCAAAGTTAGTTGTAACAATTTTATCACATTTTTATGTAAATCTCTACACGGAGAAAGAATTTAAAATATTAACTCAGACAATGCATGGCTATGTGGTTAACACAATTAACATAAATTTTTATAATATCTATATTGTGTAAATTAATTTCGTAACTGTAAAGGCTTTCAAAAAACCGATGAAACAAATTTTATCGCTGACAGATGTAGGAGTTGATATAATATGAAAATTTCGTAAAGTTTAAACATTTCCAAACCTACTCATATTTATTTTAATCACTTCATTAGTCCCATTTCATTTATTTCAGGGACTCGAACCGCACAAAATAACGATTCAGGTTCGGTTCGCGATTTACTGTTCCGATTTTCATTTTTTTTTTCTTAAAGTGAGACAACTTCAAGTTTGTCCGATTAGTTATTAATGGTCACTTAAATTTTAAATTTTCCTTAAATGAACAATATCGAACCAAAATCAAATTGTCAAACATAGAAATAACATTGCTGTCATGAGTTCGATTCGATATTTTTCATTTGTGACACTTAAAATTTAAGTGGAAGCGGTGCAAATGGTCATAAATCAAGTATAACTGTAAATAATAAGTGGAAACATTTCTGTCATAATGTCAATTTGACATTAAATTAAAAATTGGTTAAATTGTTATTTTGACTGTAAATAAGGTAAATTATACGTTTAGTAATGTTAAATACAAATTTAGTGAATATTTCAATATTTCGAAAATAGAGCGGCGATGTCATTGCGATTTTCTTAGCGAAATTTTTTATCGTGCACTTCAACACGTAATCAGCTTTCGTGTACCACTCGTCCTGATTAAGACATTATTGAAAAGCACTCAAAAAATTTTCGGAAAAGAATTAATGCACATGAAAATCGCATTTACTTCTGGAAATATTGTCTAGTACCAATATTTCCGGAAATATTTCTGTAAATATTTATAAACGTCATTTCTTAAAAGTAAGTAATAATGCGATTTTCTTTCTGAATACCCCTCGGCATGGATTAATTATCCAGAAAATTTTTTGACAGATAGTTTAACCAATTATATTGCGTAATGATGACGTCAAATGACGTAATGCTACCAATAGAATTGAAAATGTAAAATGATGTATCTGACAACATAATTTTGTAGATTAGGTTTTATTTTGTTACGTTAGTTACAAAAAATAAATAAATTTGTCATATGAAACGTCAAAAATGTTTAGCAAAATGAGTCGTTTTGGTAGTATTTTTAAGAAGAAAAATATTCTTCCTAAATACCATTCGAGATAATAATTTTTTGAGAGAATTTTTGTCTATTCCACGGCAACTTATTGAAATTTCACTCCACAAAACATCATCTGACAATTCCCCTCAACTTCGTTTCGGGAAATTGATAGATGATGTTTTGTGTCGTGAAATTGTTAGAAATAAGTTGCCGTGGAAACGACAAAACAATTCTCAAAAAATTATCATCTCTTATGGTATTACCCCTGAAAATTTATTGTTGTGCATTTCAATTTCACTCGTCTTTACGAAAAAAATTTCGGATAACAATCCATGCACTTGGGATACTACAAGTGAAAATTTCCTAAAGTTTAAAAATTTCCAAACCTACTCACATATATTTAATCACTTATCACTTCATTAGTCTCATTTCGTTTATTTTGTCTGAAACACAAATCATAATCTATGCAACTTAATTTCGCACTGACGTTTATTCATTCATTATTATTAATAATGAATAAATAAAATATACCAATTTATTATTCTAGGCCTAATCACAAAATAAAACAGATAGCATCAACGATATATTTTTCATTCTCGTTAGTTGTAAAGACATTTGCCTCTTGTATTATCATCGTACATTGAGAACAGGTTTCCTATTTTTAATTCTAGTCGCCAAAGGCTTTACTCAAGACAATAATAAGCGGCGGAGGAGAAATCTTACCACAAAAGATCTATTTTTACTTCGCCCGGTCCCAAATAGTCATACGTTTATGATACAGAATTATAATTAGGTACTTATTATTACCTAATAAGAATTTTTTGAAAAATCTCAGACTGAGCCGGAACTTGAACCCGGAACCTTTGAACTCCGGTCAAAGGTTCCGGGTTCAAGTCCCGGCTCAGTCTGAGATTTTTCAAAAATTTCTTAACACTTTATTCAGTACTATTTCGTTATAAAAATTATTATTAATGAAATAAGGTTACCCTTCCCACTTGACAAAATAAAATCCCAAGAACATTTCAAGAATGTGAACATCCCGGCTTGTTACTTGCTATATTTGACCATTAACATCCTACTAATATCCTAGCAATTGCTAATGTTCGCCCTTAGTAACATTATCTATATATCCGAATTGTTATCAACTATAATTACACAAGAGCTTTTTATTTCGCCGGATAAATTTCTGTTTGTATTGAAACCTTGTTGCCTATCAATTTGAAAAGAAAAATTGTTTAATAAAATCACGACACCGTAGGTGGAGTGATTTTATTTTAAAACAATTTTTCGAATAAAATTGCCGTCAGGTGACAAGGTTGAGATGTCAAACAGAAATTTATTCGGAGGAAATAAAATGCTCGAGTGTAATTCAACGAGATAATTTAACGACTCCTTTGGTTCTTCTTCACAAATATTCCCAAAATCGAATCATTTCACTGTAAAATTTTAGAAATATGACGCAAATGACATTTTAGTGTTTTAGTTTATTGTTTGGTTGCTAAGAAAAAGGTAAATAAGGTTTTATCACTTGCAAAAAGTTATCTTCCTTTTTATCCGCTGTCAAAACGATAATATTGTGTTTTGGTTATGGTTTACTTTATACAGGAGTGGAATTATCCCAATTATTATGCATCCCATGTACTTCTCTGAGATGTTTGTTTTGAGTGTGTAGTTTTTGATCGTACTCAGGATGTGGCTAGCATAGACTTACGTAATATCACTTCAAGTACAAGAATAAGATATTTATAAACATATTCACCCTTCCCACTTGACAAAATAAAATCCCCAGAACATTTCAGATTGTGAACATCCCGGCTTGTTCCTAGCTATATTTTTCCATTAACATCCTATTAATATCTTAGCGATTGCAAATGTCCACCCTTGGTAACATTATCTAGATATATAACATCCCAATGTTAGTAATTTGGTAATAATATCCCATGTAATTCTCTGAGATGTTTGTATTGAGTATGTATTTTTGATCGTACTCAGGATGTGGCTAGACTTACTTACAGTACAATAATAAGATATTTTAAAAATCCCACGGACGATATAAGTCAAGTGAATATTTTTCCTTGTCGATTTGTGCCGGTCCTAAATCTCACCAACAGAATACCGTTTTGTTATCTTCTGGATCGCCACAAGAGACATCTATATACATTCCTAGCGATATGAGTCCGTGCGGTATCTGGATCTAACGTTTCTAGAGCTGTAGAACTGAAGATGTCAAGTCAGAACATTTGTTTTGACGCGAGCCCACGCACTGAGCTGCTACTGTTGAAGACGGCGAAGAAGTGAAGAAGTTGATGGACCACCGTTGCACGGCGATGAAGAAGACCCGGATCGAGACTTTGATCTTTGCCGGTGGGGAGACCACCCAAATTTGTGAAATATTGAAATGGAGCAAGATGATAGAGATAAGATTGTTAACTTACATGAAGATTAAAATTATTATCTATATGCTGGCGCTCAGACTTATATATTTTTTTTATTTATTTACATTAATTGCCTTCTGACAATGGTCGAGATTCAGCCAAGGCTGATGTTCTTCCGTCTAATCCTCTCGCACAAGCCCTTGTTAAGCCTGTTTTACATTATACTTTTTTCGGCTAGAAACGAACTAAAGTTTAGAAACTTTTTCTGACGTTTCTAGAATGAAACTTGGATGCAGATTGTCGTGGACGAAAAAAAGTCACATAAGTCCACACGGCCATACATCTATATGCACACACACACACACACACACACACTCACACATACACACAGACATCATCGTAAATATAGTAAATTCGTATTCTAGAGACCCTGAAACGTGCTTATTCACCAAAAACTCACACCTACTCGAAAATTTTGATCCATTACAATACCTCTCTGTAGAATATGAGTTTAATCTCTTCATCAAAAATATTTTATAAAAAAATTCATGCAAGTAGCCAATTGGCTATCGTATAAATATAAATAGTATATTACAGTACATATGTATCTATTTACATCACGTAATAAAAACATTATTATTATTATTATTATAAGTGAAGAAACTAAGAATTTCGCTCACGCATGTGGCAGTTTTGTGCACGAGGCGCAGCCGAGTGTGCAAAAGCACACAAAGTGAGCGATTTCGTTTCTTCACAAGTGATGTATAGCGTTTTGTTCAATCCTACGAGAAGAATATTATTTACACATTAAAACTTGCATGAAATTTGAAGTCACAAAGGCGGCGGATTGCGTTGTTATGTTTCATGTAAATAAAAACAGTCGCAATTGTCAACAAAATTAAATATAGTTCATTTATGTCACTGTCTTGAAAATCATTTATAAATTTGAACTGTGAAAATATGGCACAAGAAAATGATGTCATTGTTTAAGAAGACATAATTTAAAGAGGCTTATGCTGCTACGTTTAATATCTGTTGCCTAAAAAATCAAAAGAAAGGTATTTAAATAAGGTAGAAAAATTCCGTCAGCGGATGCAGTCAAAAAACGTTAAAATTGTGACAGAGGGAGTTATTTAAATGGATTGATTGAGAAGTATACGCCCTCTTCATTATTGTTACATATATTTCAATAAAAGATTTGAAGAAGTTTGTAAATTAAGTTCTTGATGAAGTATTTTTGGTTTTTTCAGTTTCTATTTATTCTAAAGTCACCCTGTTTTCAATAAATATAAATTTTAATGTAATAAATGTTATGAAATATATTGTAGATTATTTCTAATATCGTAATGGAAGGGCGAGTGGGCGAATGTAATTACACCACTACTTTTGCCCACCCGTTGCCATAGGATTAACTGGAGTGAACAAAACAAACAGTTTTAAGCATTGTATCCAAGTAAAATAGTATATTATATATTGAGGGACTAAAGTGCATGATTTAATCCTGAGGGTGAATTTTATTTCACGAGCCGAAGGTGAGGGAAATAATCACCTGAGGGATTAAAGGTACTTTAGTCCTGTGGTATATATACGCTATTTTTTGCACTTCATCCTCAAACGAATGCAAAATAGTTTAAAAGAATACACATTTTGTAATTTTGACGGTAAATTTTATGACAAATATTTATATTGTTACCATAGATACTCTGTAACAAATAGCACGTATTTACTTGACAACGGGATTAATTAATTCAATTCCTTGACAACGGGATTAAATATGGGAAATAATCCCTTGGGATCAAATTAAGAACCTTAGTCCCTAAAAATAAAGACTAAAGAACAGTTTTAGTCCCGGAAGTGCAAAAAATAACATATTTCAATAGTAGGATTGAGCAAAGTGATTCTAACTTTATAAAAGTCATTATTTGTCTCCACGCCTTTAGTTTATATAAAACGTGTAAAAATAAAATGCAAATCGTAGCAATTTGCAAATTTCCTAGCAATAAAATCCCAGCCGATCTCATTAGTTAGTAGACCTTAACAAGCAGTTAATTTTTATCCAATACAAAGTTGGTAAACAGTCTCAGTGAAAAATCCCAACCAAACTCGCGAATCCAAATGTCATGATTTCCATTAAAGCTGCGATATTTTACTTGTGGAATGGCACGGCAGACAGTTTTAGAATTCTCGATAACAACTTCATTTACAGTATATCTCGAGGACTTAACTTCAAGCCGCTGACAGGAATTGCAAATATTAAAATGAAATTGATTGTCAAGAGGGAATTTAACCGCCCGGCGTCCAATGCCTACTTCGCTGCGTTTATTAAAAAGTATAACATTTAGCGTTTATTACTTGTTGAGTCGTAATGTTTCAATATGTTACGGCAGAGGAGGATTATTATAAGTAAATTGTTGCTGTTTTGTTTTTGTTGCCGTGGAATTGAAACTGAGAGTGAATATATTAATCGGGATCGTAAAATGAAGAACTTATTGCTGTTTGGTTCAGCGTTTATTTCCTGGTGAAAGAAACAGAAAAGAAGAATTTATAATTATATTCAAATATTCAATATTCTTCTTTGTACTGTACCACTTTGGACAGTTAAATAATGAACTGCGAGATCAATTTAAACTGCACTTTTTTGAAAATATATAAAAAATCTGATGTGGTCAACACAAGACCTCTCTCCATACTCTACTCTTTTTACTACTATTATACAAATCAAGATACAATAGTATATTATATATTGAGGGACTAAAGTGCATGATTTAATCCTGAGGGTGAAAGTATATTTCACGATCCGAAGGTGAGAGAAATAATCACCTGAGGGATTAAAGATACTTTAGTCTTGTGGTATATACGCTATTTTTTGCACTTCATCCTCAAACGAATGCAAAATAGTTTAAAATAATACACATTTTGCAATTTTGACAGTAAATTTTATGACAAATATTTATATTGTTACCATAGATACTCTAACAAATAGCACGTATTTACTTGACAACGGGAATAATTAATTCAATTCCTTGACAACGGGATTAAATATGAAAAATAATCCCTTGGGATCAAATTAAGAACCTAAGTCCCTAAAAATAAGGACTAAAGAAGAGTTTAGTCCCGGAAGTGCAAAAATATATTTTTATAATTTTTTAAAGCAAACCACTGGATTCCTCGTATCAAAATACATATTTTCTTTAAGAAATTCTGCCGAGAACAATTTTAAATGCACTTTGATAATTTTTAAAAATGTCGAAAATTTTCGAAATTTTTGATTTGCTCAAAATTTGGTTATATCCTATTTTGGACCTGAGGAATCAAATAGTGCCACTAAAAAAAAAATTCGGCTAATACTTTTCGAGATAATTTTTGCAGGTGCAAGACGGGAGTAACTATGACCGTAGTTTTTTAACCATTGGATTCCTCGCGTGGAATTACATATAAATCCAAATTTTCGCGAAAAAATTCCAACGAGTACAATTTTTATGAAGGGTTCTCGTAAATGGCCAAAAAACTGAGGTACACCCCTTGATGAAATTTTGGCCAAAATAACTTTTTCTCTCAGATTTGGGTGAAAATTTGGTTATATACTAATTCGACCCCAAGGATTTCAAATCTGCCATTGAAAATTTTTTTCGGCCAATAGTTTTCGACATGATTTTTTTTAGTCGAAAACTGGTCAAAATGGATAATTTATTTTTTCACCATTGGATTCCTCGGGTCAAATTATGTAGGATTCCAAATTTTCACGAAAAAATTCTAAGAGGTACAATTTTTATTGATGTATTTAAAAAATGGTACAAAATCGAAGAGATAAAACTTGCTTATTTTCTAGCCTAAATAATAATATTGGGAATTGGCTTAAAATGTGGCTATATACTAATTCGACCAAGAGGATTTCAAATCTGTAGTCTAAAATTTTTTACGATCCACAGTTTTTAACATAATAATAATAATAATAAGTCGAAAACTAGTAGAAATTAAAAACTACTTTCACACCATTCGATTCCTCGGGTCAAATTATGTGTACATAGTTTAATAAAAAAAATTCTATCGAATATCGTATGTACATACAGATTTTCTAATCAGGATTATGTCGAAATTTTTAAAAATTATTATTTTGATAGAAATGTTTGAACTGTTATACTAAACAACTATTTACTGAAACTATAATTCTTATTAATTATTGTTTTCGTTGAATAAAAAAATATTGTTAAAATATTTTAATGAAAGTTTTCAGCATCATCAAAATATCGTAAGTTGCAATATAATATTTATTGCGCGATTGCACAGAGCAATAAATTGAAATTAACTTCATATCGCTTACTGTAACCAAACCAAAGTAGGCATCACATTTGCAATATTGCAATAGTCACTTCGCAGCAACACATCTCGCGTGATTTGTGCGAATCATAAAATATTACTGCTGGCGATGACACTAAATTTATTCTGCGCATTACCAACATATCTCCTACTTACATTTTATTTTCCTCTTACAAATTCTCCAAATGCCGTAGAAATGAAAAGTTTATTATTGGAGCTGCCGTGTGAAATAAAAATGAAAAATGTTCCTGTGAGAACTTTTTTGACAGTAGTATAAAATCGTGAGTCAATAAAACATCACCGTTTGTAGGCCTAGGAAATTAACACCTTGTTCTAAATTTTGTGATAGTTTACTCTTTGAATCATTTTTTATGTCGAGCTTTGTCTGCTTGTTACTTTTGTTGGCCATTCTCACGACAAATATGTTTGAAATTGTAGCTGTACTTTTACTTAGCAAATAAACAATCATTTTTACTACACCAGGAACATGTTTTAGCTAATTTTTTCATTTAGCGAGCAATAATAATTTTCTCTAAAATAATAATAATTAGCTTTAACACCTATTTTTCATTTCAACTAAATACAAATTTTTAAATTAAATCCACAAATTAGTATTCTATAACATACCTACTAGTTTTTCTTTAAAATTTCGGTATGGATTTTTAAAATTTAAAATGTTATTTTTCTTTTGCTATTTCCTATTCTCCACGTGTTAAAAAGACCAAATTTAATTGTAAATATTTCAAATACCAAATGGTCAATTCTTTAAAATTGCGATAGGAAGTAGATTATATCTAAATTGATATATAGTTTGAATTTCAATTAATTCTCGGTAAAATGATGACATAGAATAACTACCTTGTCAAACTTGTTTTTCATCCATAGATTACTGCACATTAATATTAAGAGTTAAAAATTATTTAAAATTCAATTGAATTTTTCTCAATATTTTTATTTTTGTAAGGATATAAAACGAATACATGATTGAATTCAGAAAAAATACTATATCGAATAGGCCTACAAATATATATATTCCCATTTGAAAAAATATAACTTTATGTTGTAACTTGAAAACCACTGGTTTAAAAAATTATTTTATTTTTTAATCAGATGTCCCCCTTGGTTTCCTACAACTTTGCTTTGCAATATTGTTTTGTAACTATAATAATAAAGAAAATATAGGAGTGTTGGTTGGTTTCGCTGTTACACCCTGTATATTGAATCTGTTTATTAAAAACTCATGTTTACTAGAATAATTTAATCAGAATAAAATTTAGACAATTACTGACATATTCTGTATTTGTGTCTCAAAGACCCCTCTTCAATATCTTATTATTTATTAAGTAATGTAAACCTAGACTTATTTTATTATTATAGTTCTTCACAATCATATTATACTCTGTTACGGATCGCTCTTGCTGGCTACCTGTTCTTCAGCTAACCTCGTATACAATTCCGATATAAATCTCTATCATTATTTCATAAACAATTGCAGCATCTTATCGGAGCAATATTCAAGAGCTTCTTGTTTTAAATCCGTTGTTTCAATAGCTTCCATGTACGCGAAGGTCTTGCAATGTTTCAGAGTTTAAACTCAACGTCAACATACATAAAATCATTTGTAAACGACTTCACTCAGTACATAAAATCTAAATAGAAGAGGATAGAGAACTACGAATTGGTATTTCAAGAATTTAGTAGTAGAGATTTTTAATATAAACAACTTTTTCGTATTTTGTATAGTAATGGATCGTATTACTAATCGCAAAATCGTTTAGTAAGTAGAACTTTACAGTATGGTAAGTATTAAGCTGCATTCGCATAAGCATTTAGTTTTATAGTTTACATTTATGTTTACGTTTAAGAAAGTTTAAAGTTATCTAATTAAATACAAGCATTCAGTGGTTGAAAGTGGGAAATGTGAATGTTCGTATTTAGTTACATGAATATAAACTTTCTTAAACGTAAACATAAATGTAAACCTTACAACTAAATGCTTATGTGAATGAGGCTTAACTGCATAGTTATAGTTATAAAAATGTCATGTTTTGTTCATGTCTTAATTTACGTTTTATCTAATTAAATTAGATACCTACATTACTAAAATTTTCCACTAAGAAAATTACTAAAAAGTTAGTTCAATATCAAAGTTGTCAATATTAAATTTGACCTAGCTGCTAAGTTTTTTTTTAAATTCTTAGCAAACGCGAAAAAATAATGTACATAATACGTTTAGAAAAGTATTTCTCTCGCTACGCTCGTTACTTAACCAGTCATACTCATTCAGCAAAACATCACTTTTCTAAACTTGATGTGTACCTAATATACTATTTCTGTAAGAAAATAGCTATATAGGTAGCTTATTTTTTAACTTCAATAATAAATTGTATAAAGCAGAAATTGCTATTCTTTGATAAACACAATATTTTGTTGAAGAGATAAAACCCTTAAGAGCCCCGTCTCCGTAACAAAATATTGCGTGTTTAGAAGTGTAGCAGTTTCTGCTTTATTCATTGCATATTAAAATTTTTAAGGAAAAGCAGGTACTACATATTTGTGAAAGAATTAATCTAGGTTTTTGCCCTGTTAGAATTCTGAAAAAATCTTTGGAATCCATATAAGAAATTAATGAAAAAGTGTGTTTTAAGCAATTGTTTACATGCTTTATCTTATACGACTAAAAGGTTTATTAGAAAATGTAACTCGGCATAAAGCTAGTTCCATTCTTCGTCTGTAAACAAATTTATGAAATTTTGCTTTATCTGTAAAACATCATGAGCATTTTAAAAATTGCTAGACTTCTTTTACGTATTATAGGCCAATGTGACAAACGCAGTGTTGAGCTACGTGGAGTCGATACCCTTAACTAAATATTGAATTACGAACCACTTTATTTACTTAAAGTTACCACAGCAAAACCATTTTTCCATACAATAATAAATAAAAACCATAACGTCCTTCAATTTCAAACGCATACAGCTGTCCCTTACAAATCTCACTCCAATCATTCACTCCGTATAACTCTTTCTCGCCCATAATTTCTCATTTGTACAGAAATGTAAATACACTTCCAGCCTTCGGTGAAATTAATAACCTCTCCGAGTTACCATTGTGCGGATTTTTAATTTGCCGTCTTACCGCTGTGACAAATTTCGCAAGTTTGCGCGACGTTTGATCGTAATGCTCGTATTTATTGTGACAATTTATCGTAATCAAACCGTGAACCGATGAAGTATATCAGACACTATGCGCTCGACAAGTATGAATGCTGTCGCCCAGGAATGAGAACAAGAATGTGATTTTTTTCACGGTTATGTGCATTATTGGGACATTTTTACAAGGCGGAATTTATGAACGAATGTCTATTGTATTTTTGTAATCGGTACATAAGTTTGCGATTTGTTGGACGGTGTCAGTTAATTGTAACAAGAAAATATGTTCATCGACATTAGTGATGCATCGAGACGTGACGAGATTTTTCAGTTCTCATCTCGTCTCGTCTCGAATTTGAAAAATTTGATCCCGTCTCGATTATTTCTCGTCTCGATTATTGTTATATCGTCTCGATCTCGATCTTGCCTGGATTTCTCGACTATTTAAAAAATATTCGCCGATTGACATTAAAAGTGCTATTTTTTAACAGCTGGCAGTCTGTGAGATGTCACTTTTAGTGCCTAGGTATAATTAAATTATTTTCAATACCTCCACCGAAAATGCCACCTTTCGTCCCTATTACTTAGGGACGAAAGTGAAGTATTTCTGACCGGTCAGTACCTTCCTACCTAGAGAGGAAAAGAACTTTTCCTCACAGTGAGGAAAAATATCGTACTTCACATATGGGAGAAGTAAAATGCTGCTCTAACTCGTGTTCTGACACTCATGACAGAGGCATTTTACTTCCCCCACTAGTAAAGTAATATACTATTTCCTCCCGCTTTATGCGGGACTCCAATTGACTTTTCCTCCTTATGGAGTTCTTTAATGGTACCAGATAAAGACAATTTTTTATAACATAAGTTGCAAATAACTTTTCCCCTTATTCTTATTACGAATAAATACTATACTCGTATTTATCTAAATTTATAGAAATTTTTGACAATTAATCTTTTCAATCTTCAAAAAATATCACTTCCGGTGAAGATATTTGTACCAAAATTTAATGAGCTCTTCCAATTCGTATACAAATGTAAAACACCAACTATCAAAATTTTTGGGTAATTCGTATTTGAGTTATCCGACCTCCAGAAATGGCCTTGACCACACACATACATACAGACATCATCGAGAAACTATCAAAAATGAGTTGTAAGGACACTAATTCGTGCTCATCCAGTTAAAACACACAACCCGATTTTTTGTATGATTCCAATACCTCCCTTACAAGTAAGCGGGAGGTAAAAATGTAAGTTACATGTAAGTTACATCTGATCCAAGTAACAAAAGAAACACAGGCTCTAATAAGTAAAAAATTTGAATAACCAATTACCATTTTAAGTAATATTCATAAAATAACAGTAAGTGTCTCTCTTCTCGGTCGGCTTATATTTCCCAGTAACATAAGATGCAACGAATCATAACCATAATAATTAAAGCTGTTCTATGAGCATCATAACGATCTGAGTCCGGCACTGCACGCTGTTGATGAGGACTGGCATATTTATTAAGCGCCCCACTAGGAAAATGTCGTCAAAATCGTCACTGATTATGAATTAAAGTCAGTGCGACCCTGGATAGCAATTTTGTTCGTTAGCTAATGAAATAGGTCGCTGAGATATGGTTCGAAAATGAAGCAAAATGAGAACAAACGAATACTAAAACCGTAGATAAAATTAGTTTATCGAATGTTTAACATATTATCTAAAATTAGAATTTTAAATCTGGAAATTCCGTAAAATAAAGACATTTTATGTAAACAAAATCTAATCTAAATTATTCGACGAATCCCGATAAACTAATTTCTTTATTTCTTCGAAGTATCTCAAGATTCTGTCGGAATCTTTTTAAAGTAATTAAATTTCTTGAAGCTGATATGCTATTTCGTCTTACAACATTGATGTTAAAGAATTTAAACGTTCTGATGTTATCACAAAAATCCTCGGAATGGACTTCACATTACACTTAGAACTAATTGCGAAATATAATTTGTCAAATTAACGATTACGTATGTCAGGAACAGGAAATATATCAGTGTTGCAGTTCAGCGTTCCAGAAGCAAAAATATTATTTAGACGCTAGTTTACACTGATAATAACATTTTTACAGTTGTGTTACTGGTATAAATGCGGTTATTCTATGTTTAAATGAAGTAGAAATAAAATTTGCAGTACTGGGAACGTTCATTTAAAAGCATTTAGATGTACAGTACTTATTCAAGATTGTTTATGATTTGAATACCAGACTAATATGTTTTATAAACGTCAAAATGCTTATTTACGTATTAAAGGCATTTAAATTTTTTTGTGCTATCCATGGTATATATTTTAATAGTATACTCAACTTACTGATCATGAAACAAAAAGAATTTTTCTTAAATTCGTAAATTTAAGGGCAGTTTCGTAAGAAGCACATTTTTGAAACCACTGGATTGTTAAATAAACATGAGTTAAAGGCGTGATAGATGAACAAACAGTAATGCACCAGTAAGTAGGTAAAATAAAATTTATTAAGTAGGTTTGTTGCTGGACTGACTATTGGAGTCTCTCAATTTTTACTTCTCGCCTCATATTCCATTGTGTGTATTGTGATGGGTGATGGGTCTAAATTTTCGAGTGTGAGTTTTTGGTAGATAAACACGTTTTAGGGTATCTAGAATACGAATTACACATTTTTGAGATGATATCTGTGTGTGTGTTCGTTCGTTTGTATGTTACAATTTTTTCGGAAACGGTAACTTCAAAAATATCAATCATTAAAATACCAAATTTTCTATCTAAGGTTTAAATACGATTTTCAATAGACTAATTGTATTTTGGTACCAATTCATAAACCGGAAGTAAGACTTTTCATATAGAGTAGAGATTCATCAAGTCAAGTAGCTTGATGTTTTTGTGAATTACTTGACTTGACTTGAAAATCAAGCTTTTAAAAAAATTATTACTTGACTTGACTTGATTTTCTATCGTTACTACTTGACTTGATATCAAGTAATTTCAAGCTACTTGATATTACTTGATAACGAACAATTTTGTTAAAAAGTGCGCAATTCAATCGAATCATTAATTAAAAAGAAATGCCGTATTTCCTGACCCAATTGAACGATTTTGTATCTACACCAACGCTGTATTTTTAAATTTTATTGCATAGGAATTATTTTTTGTAAAAAAATTTAAGATTTTAATTTGGTTTTGTGAATAATAGTTATATTGCCAGATCCATTTGTTATATATTGATACCTAATAATTTGATGTAATGCAATACAGTTATGAAGAATTACTTCATTTTTTTCCTTTTTGAAGTTTAACTATTTCATTTTCAAGTATCAAGTACTTGAGATTTTACTACTTGATTATCAAGTTACTTGAAATTTTACTACTTGACTTGACTTGACTTTCGAATTCTATTACTTGACTTGAACTTGACTTGATTTCAAGTCAAGTCAAGTCAAGTAGCTTGAAAATCAAGTCAAGTAATGAAACCCTAATATAGAGCAATATTATTTTTCTTAAATTATCTCGATAAATAAAGCATTTATGATAATATATGTTTCATTAAATATACCTAACAGAAAATTTTTTAAAAGAATTTTCTGTACCATTTATAAACTATAGAACAATTTAAATCTACTTTTTTGAAATTCCAGTATCTTGTTGTCCATGATATAAAATTTGTTTCTACACAAAATTTGAATGATTGTCGACAGTGACAGATCTTTTGCTTGCATCTTGGTTTACATTATCGTTTGCATATTACATGAACATGAAACTTATATCTACTAAAAAAAAAACAAATAAACTATAAATATTGTTATATTTAATAAACCCTTCAGAATTACGAAAACTAACTTCTTAAGAATCTTAAAAATAAAGATAGAAAAATAAACATAATAAAAGTACATGATGTACAGAAAATAAGTTTCGCGTTAGTTTTTTATTTGAAAATCTAATAGAAAATCAGCTATATAATAAAATAAAGTCGTTTGCAACTCACTACAGACCTGAAAAATGTGTCCGGTTCAAAATAACAAACGTATGTGAAACAAAGTATGTTTCTATTTTATTTTCTCGCGCATAAATTTGTGTTCTGCCCTCGGTGGGAGAGCAATTACTTACCGGCATTTCGTTAAATAACTTATCAGCAACACGGGAATTATCTCATGTCATTATCGTTATGTTAATAACGCGTTGTGGGAGGTGCGAACACTTACTGACTTGCTCTGTGTTTTTACTTATTCATACGAGTAAATAATGGATTCTGTGCAGCTCCACTGCTCCAAATTTACATATATACCACCAACACTGACATATTCAATTAATTTTACATATTTTACCACAATAGATACTAATCAATTCATTCCCGTTATGAATATGAATATCACGGTATCGGGTAGTAGATTGTCCATTTACTATAGTCACGCAACTTATACTGTCACACTTACTTGATTTAAATTGTAACTAATGAAAAAGGTCTTATAGGTTTTTACATGTCATACAATTTTTTAAAAATATTCTGTTATGCATTTTTTTTTATTTATTTCATATTGTACTCCATAAAATGAAATATAATTTGTTATATACTTGTTTCTCAAAAGTCTTGGGACGGAGCTGTAAGTTTTGAACGAGTGAAGAAACAAAATTTTGGGAATAAAGAGTCTAAAAACTACATTCTTAGATAGTTTAGAACTTCCATGCAACGTGGAGTTTTTTCAGGGTATGGCCACTCCAACATTATTAAATAGCAACTCTTGTCGAGTTTCACCTTATTTTATAGGTAATGAAAAAAGAATCACATCCCCATAAACCAAAACCCGATAGATTAATTCTTTCGAGACTCTAATTCTAATGTTTTTGCACGTTTATTACGATTTTTATAACAAATGTTCAAATTGTCGACCTTCTTCGGTCTCGCAACGACCCAAACGCTTTAGTGATCCCCAAATTTTTAATTTTTTTCTTCGCTCGGACTTTTGGGAAAACCGTGAATAAGTACTACAGTTTGATATGCTGGTTACGAACATGAAATAATTTTTCAGAAATCCAAAAATATTAATTGTATCATCAACTGTTATTATCTTTTAATTTATTGATAATTATAAACAACATAATACATTAGTTACTTATAATACCTTAGATACTTATAATTCATTAGTTACGAACTTAATACGTTAGATACAACCATAATAACATCAAAACCTTTCATAATATGCGAACTGTCAACTGATTGACAGATACAATTGTTGATTTGTTTGAACATAGCTGTCGTTGATGATACGATTAAGCTTTGAATATAAGGCGAATATATGCGAAATAAGCCTCCTTGGATGTTCCAAGAGACTCGGTTTCACCTCGTCGCTTATCAACATCCTCGGTAGTATAAATCGCATAATATTCTTGTTATATATTAATAGCTATAATGGTATAGTTATAGATTCATTTTGAGTACCGCTGGATTCGCATAATTACTAAAAAAAAATAATGATCACTTAATTCTAAATTCGCAAACAAAATTCATTACGAATTAGAATAATTAAAAATTAAATTTATATTCTATTCAGTACCATGAAAATTTTTCTCTTATTCAGATATTTTGAAAATTATTTTTTTGATCAGTAATCAAACTATAAAATAAAGTACTATTAAAATGTTTCTTTATGTTGATAGGTGGTTTAGTACGAGTATCATGGGTGGCATAGGTTGATTATAACTTATAATGCTAATTAATAATTGCATCTCATATTGAAGTATCAGTCTTAATTATGTGATTACTTCTTACTCTCATGTAAGGTATAAAATTTCATTTATTCAAACTGCATAAAATCAAGCAAACAGTATAACGTTGCAAATAGAGTATCAGAAAAGCAAACAATTATAGTGTAATGTAAGCAAAGAAGTACCTCCGACCGGGCACTTATGCTCCGTAGTAATGATGATGATAACTTAATAGTAGATGTATCACGATATTTGTTTTGATGAGTTTTATCGTCGTTGAGTTAATGATCATGTTTGCTAGGCTCTGTACAAAGTATCATCCATTATTCCGTTAACAAGCTTTTATTATATAGATTTCTTTTCAGTTTAATAGGCAACTGCTACTCAAAATCTATCAGCAGCAAGATTACCATGATCCGAGAAACAATGAACAAGAAAATTGATGTATTTTTTTGACATGATGAAGAGGTTCTTTGTTTGAGATTGATTAATTATATCAGTGTATCGAAATATCGAAAATAAGGCATTTTCAACAATGCTCTCGTACTCAAAATTTAAAACGATAACTTTATTAGCTACAGACTGATCATAAATGATTGACCATTACGTAATTTTTTAAACTATGTTCCGCGGAAAAAAGTTAGTACTCTGTTTTTGACAAGTTTTGCTTGTTTTTTGGCATCTATAGTAAGGCAGCAAGCAAGTGAAGAACACTATTACTAATTAATAAAGAAAGAAAATTGTAATTTTTTGACGTTTTGAGGTGAGTAAGGTGCTCCGGGGTAACTGGGCCATGGTTTTACAACGTCAACTAAAATTTTTGTTTTTAATGATAATTCAAAATAAGTAAATTACAGTATTTTTGAAAAATATTTGATAATATGTTAACTATAACGCATAACCTCATGTAAAATTATAGGATTCATAAATATTTTGAAATTTTAGAATCGAAAAAAAAAAATATTCTTTTGTCATGGTGGCCCAGTTGCCCCACGATTTTGGGGTAACTGGACCACCCCCAGCTAAACTCCCTAAGAGCATTATGGTTTTAATCTGAGGTATCTGGACCTATTCTTTAGCATTCAATTTACTTGGAAAAAAATATTGCTAGCTTCTATAGATCATCAAAATACATATTATAGCTGTTGTAACAAAACATGTTACCTATGTCTAAAGATAAAATGGTTTAAAAACACTCAAATTGAAGATAAAGGTGGTATAATTAACTGGATAGTCTACAATAACATTTTATACATATTTATTCATATGGAAAAAGTGGTTTTATCCAATGTTTTACTCAACTTAACGTATTTTACCATAAAAATTAACTACTAAATTACGAATAATGACCAACACTGAGTAAATCGGATATTCTAATGTAATGGTAAAATGGTAATACAGTTCCTTCCAAAAACTAAGTTCAATTCTTTAACCATATAGGACAAGCCTAAGATGGATTTCCTGGGGGACCCAGTTGCCTTAATGACATGGCCCAGTTACCCCATTTTCACGAAAATTTTGGGGTAACTGGACCACCCCATACAAAAAAACTACAACTAGCCTAGAAGCAATTCCAACACTATAAATGGATTTATTGATTCACAATTATAAAGTTAAAATAGTAGATAGGTAGAAAACTCTTATCTGCTATGTATTAAACTCCATTCAAACTGACGTAACAGCGCGTTGTTCACGAAAGATTTGTCTTCAAAATTTCACTTACGCTCACATGGACAAAATAGCTGCTAAGAAGGTAAGGTCTGTTGTTTTAGATAGAAAGGGAAGAGAAGCAAGTGTACCTATTTACTAAACCTCAAAATTTCCATACTCAGGGAGATAATTTACCCATGGCCCAGTTACCTCGTGGGCCCAGTTACCCCGGAGCACCTTATAGTTTAGTAGCAAAGTTATCGAGCTGCCAAAAATCAAATCAGAACAATGTGGCACAGTCAATAATTTATGAGCATTTTGTATTTTCCATCTCATGTTGATCAGTTTTTAATAAGTTCATATTAAGATGAATTCTATTAAAATATATAATAGTAAATATACGGGGTGTTACATAAAATAAGAAACATTGGAGGATATGTTCGATGTTTTGATTATTAATCAAAAAGAAATTCATAAAATTAAGGAAAACATTTTTCTGGTGAAATTTTTTTTTGCTATAATATAGAATATATAATATTGAATAAGTTCACAAGAAAATTTTTTCTCAATTGTTATTAGTTTACGAAATATCAGCTGGACACTGCAAACCAAACCATCCTGTATACTATTTCAAGGTAGCGAAGCGGTTTCTGCTAAAAATTACTGATAAATATTGTTTACCAATTTAAAATTCCTACAGTGCAAAAGGTTTAAATTTTTAAACTACTGAATCTAAAAATATGAAGCAGCTACCTTATTTTTAACTCTAAAAATATTTGGGAAATTTTTTTGGTTGTTTTCTTCCTCTAAAAAACGAGCAAAAAACTCGTAACAAAATGTCGAACCATCCCAAACTAGCATTACACCACACTATCTAATAATAATTAATCTTTAGCGAGATAATCCATCTAGCCGTATTCACAAACACTGCCTGTGACTACAGAGTTTAGTGGTGTTCTCTTCTCGGCCCAGCATGCCCGGATCATTATATCGTTGGCCCCACGCTATCATTAGTGACTAGTGGATTTTAGAGCCGGCTACCGAACCCAATTTATCAGAAACTTACATCGCACTCAATAAATATTCACCAATGAAGTACGCGCAACGCTGGTAGCAAAAAACTAGCAACACATTGTCTAACGGGCAGGAATATTTACCTAGTGGCTGTGTCAGTGACGGGAATTATTTATTTTATATCTAGATTGTCTGGAAGCTGTAGAACTGTATTTTAACACTGCCTAAATATTTTTAGATGCTGCAAATATTTTAAATAATATAATATAATATAATACCAAAAGTAGTCATAGTTTTGTCGATTATTTTTCTGGTAGTATTACGAATGCTTCTTGTGTTTGCGAATATGAACATTACGAGTGCGCAGCACGAGAAATAATCGCAAGTACAAGGTACATGAGTGTATAATATACAACCAGAAAAATAATCTACTTAACTATGACTACGAATGGTATTCAAGAGATTATTCATTGGATCAGATCCAGTTTTAAATTAAAATTACTCGTAAAATGCCGAAAATAGTCTTTACTAATGTGCATAAATTACGAAAATAAAAGAATTTTGACAACAGGCATTTTAAATTTGCCTCTCCTTCTCACAAAAGAATTCTTTGTGGATTCTTTCTTGCTTCTGTATTTTGGGGAAAAAAGCACGTTTTGAAGCTATCAATGAATAAGAAATTTTTCTTTTTCAAGACTGTTGAAGATTTAATTTTGCGGAACCACTATTTGACAAGTAATTCTCACTTATAATATCACATGTGCATTAATTCTTTCCGTGTACCACTCGAGCTAATTAAGACGTTGTTGGAAAGCACTCAAAAAAAATTCCTGGACATGAATTAATACACGAGTGCACATTCGGTAAGAAAATCGCAATGACATTTTTAAATTCTTTTTACAATAAAAACTTGACATATTTACTAAATATTAAAATCGTTTTGGTATGATTCTATAGTACTCTCCAGTCTCAACTAACAACCGCACACGCACGAGAATTCTACTAAGATTCTAAATTCTGCACAAGAAGAAATTTTCTTCTTTCTAGTGAGAATTACCTGTTAAATTGCGGTGCCGCTAAATTAAACCTTCAATGAGTCTTGGAAAAGAAGAATTTATAATTTATTGCTTCAAAACCATGAAGGATTCAAAATCTTGGTAGAATCTTCAAAGAATCCTCGTGCGAACAGGGCCTAAGTGAACGCTTTGAGAAATCTTGAGCATTTTGTTATGCTACCGATCTGAGAAGAATAATTAAAGTTTGGGTTGTCCGTAGCCATGACAACCAGGTAACAAATGCAAGCGGTGGCTGTGTCCATATCTCACGGCTAACTTGGATCTTACCGTAACTAATGCCCAGTACAACTATAAACAAATATAAACATTCACGGCTCTCCCACGCTGAACAAAAGAAACTTTTTCGTGTAAAATTATCACGATATTTATTAGGAAGTTAATGATAATTAGCTTCGGTTTTAGATGTCATTAATTTTGAAAGAGAAACACCAACAATTCGTATTTGGTGTGCTGTGAACTACGAAGGCACATGACAAATTTGAGTAATTAAAACGGCAGCTTGAACTATATATCATATCATTTACGGGACATTAAATATTACTAATTTTTCACTTGCGTTTTACCTACATGAGTTGCACAATCGAAATGTGTTCTCGATCTTCGATAACATACCGGACAAAATTACTGGCATTTTTCTCGACAAATATTACAGATTTTTTCTTCGAATTCCTTTTGCATATCTAACGCACCATGTTACACTTGCTGAGATCAAAATAAAAGAACTAAATCTTTCGAACTGTAGTCAAATCACAAGATAAAAAACATTCTTACCGATATATTTAAGATTACATATTTATAGACACAAATGATATGGCAAGATGACACTTGAATACTTGAATAATTATTCTCTTTTTATTCAATCAGAAAATTTGTCTCCACTTCAAGCACTAAGATCATAGCAAATCGTAAAGTTAACAATAATGAAACAGGAGTTTTGTAAATTTACCCACTCGATGTTTAAAAATATCTTATTCTTTTGTACTTTAAGTAATATTTTGTAAGTCTATCCTAGCCACTTCCTGAGAACGATCAAAAATTACAAACATCTCCGAGAATTACATGCATAACGGATATTATTACCAAATTACTAATATTCGAATGTTACATAGATAATTTTACTAAGGGCGGACATTAGCAATCGCTAGGATATTAATGGACAAAAATAGCAAGTAACAAGCCGGGATGTTCACATTCTTGAAATGTTCTGGGGATTTTATTTTGTCAAATGCACATAATAAGAGACCCTAAGTCAAGTGGGTAGAAAAGTCAGTTTTAAATTTGTAGTGACGCAGTCAGGATTTTAGGCATCTGCCTTCTTCACTCCAAATAGAATAATATTAATATAAAATATATCTTTATCTTACACGAGGAAAGTTTTTACTAAAAAGTTTCTTGAAACTAAAATAAGTGCTAGGAACTGTCATAAAAATATGTCAATACCGGTCAAACTAATTATTTTTAAAAATATATTTAATAATAGATATTTATACACGAAGTGAGATACATGAATGTTTATTCAAGAGAAGAAAGTTTAGCCCCCGAGCCCGAAGGGCGAGTGGGATTATTTCTTCGAGTGAATAAACATTCGTATCTCACGTGGTTTATACAATATTTTATTCAATTTTGACGAAATTATTTCAAATATATGAATTATAAATTTATTTTGACATAACAAAAAAAAACTAATCAAAGTAGTCGTTAGTGGCAAGTTGTCATTGTTTTTATGAATTTTTGACGTAATAATAACAGTTTAAAACGTCAGAGTGATTTAAAAATGTTTTGAGTGATTTAAAAAAAAATTAATTCACTTGTGAATAAACATTTATTTAAAGTTGTTGCTATGGAGTTAATAATAGCAGTTTAAAACGTCAAAATTGAATAAATGTAATTACTGTCCCCGTTTGAACGGTAATGACAGTTTTTATTTATGACAGCTCCTAGCACTTGTTTTACTTTCAAGAATCTTTAATAATTAATTAATTAATTAATAAACAAATTCTTATATGAACTTTTGAAAAAATTGCATTTAATACTCATACTTATATTATTCATAATTTATTTCTCTTTTTTATTCTTTTGATAATGTTCAACACTCATAAGCCCTGAATGTGCTAACATATCTGGTAATCATGCGGTGTGATTGTAATGATATACATTAATTCACCACAACTGACGAGGCCCTAATAACCAAAAACCACCAATCAACACCAGTCAACTGAAAGAACCGAAAAATTACCTCCTTAAACCGCCAGCAGATTGGTTAGCTTGTGGTTAGCGGTTTCGAATCGTCATTATGCCCTGTTCACACAAGAAGTTTTTCATGTTTCTAAATTTTCAGAAAAATGATTGCCTGTCGAAAAGCGGTGCCGCTAAATTGAAACTTCAATGAGTCTTGGAAAAGAAAATTTTCTAATTCGTTGATAGCTTCAGATTTTTCCAGGCTTTAGAACAAGATTTATATTGGGATTGTATTCAGTTTTATAACTTCTATAAGCGTATCTATAGTAACTTATAGACCGATCTTAAAAAATCTGCTGTGGCCAGTACACGACCTCTCGCCTAATTCTGCTTATTCTACTAATCTAATAAATAGTTTTACTTACATTATAATAGTTTCATGTTCATGTAATATGTAAACGATAATGTAAACCAAGATGCAAGCAAAAGATGTCAACTGTAATGTCACTGTCATTATAATTCAAATTTTGAGTAAAAACAAATTTCATATCATGGACAACAAGATATTGGTACTTAGTTGCACTTTATTTTATTGCTAAATACTACCAGATTCAGCAAATTGTATTTAAAATTAACTGTACCCATAGATAATTATATTATCTTTTATTTTTATTTGCAAAAATTATCATAAATAAATAATGTACCAATTTATTTAAGAAAAACTATATCAAGTTCCAAAAAGTACTACTTCCGGTTTGCGGATTTCTACCAAAATCTTATCCGGTGTTAAGATCCTTATTCAAACCTTAAATATGAAATTTGGTTATTAAAGGCTTGATACTTTTTAAGTTATCGTGGACGAAAAATCGTCACATAATTCATACTTCCATACGTCCATACGCACACACACACACACACACACAGACATCATCGTGAAAATATTAAATTCGCATTCTAGAGACCCTGAAACGTGCTTATCCACCAAAAACTCATACTCGAAAATTTTGACCCATTACAATACCTCTCTTATAGAATATGAGGCGAGAGGTAAAAATGCTATTGGGCAAATCTATAGCTTACAGATATCTATAAATGTCTTATAGAATTCTATAAATTTATAGACAGCTACTGATACCACCATAAGTACGTTATGAAAATATTGACATGTGTCTGAAATATTGAAAAATGAATCATAACTAGCAAATTTTCCCAGAATCCCACCATTAGTTTTAATTATTTTATTTAATAAAGCGGAGAAATCAACACGCCAAAAATTCTAAGAAACTTTCGGTACAAAAATCCAATTTTTGTTTGACCTCTGCCCACACTTTTCGGCGTTTACCGAATTTCATTTTCGTGTCAACATTTGTAAATCATTAACTTTAAACAATCATAGCTAATAATTTATAAATAAACTATGAACAGTTCTTGAATATCAAATAAGAACAAATACAAAATTGTATTTAGATTCAGCAAAATTCTAATGACAAATATTTATAGGCAAATTTCAGAATTTCAGTTAATCAAATTTGAATACAATACTTTGGAATATTGAGTAAAAAAATATACAAGGTGGTCTGTATTTTTCAGTAATTGTAAAAAGGAACGACAGAACTTGTACTAGCTTTAGACATTGCAGACAGACCTCGAAGACATTTAAAATAACATTTAATTTTGGCTTGAATTATTTATTTATTTATTATTTATTTAGTTCTCAAGAAAAATTACTAATGCATAATTGAATTAAATTATTTGAAGATAAAATATCGTTAAAAATGTTTGATGAAAAACGGAGTCTACGTTAGGCTGTAGTGGCAAGAAACTAAAACAAATGTTATTTTGCAAGAGAGAAAATTTATGTCCCATACAAGGCTATTCAATGTAAAACAAGATAAACTACAAAATTCTTAGCGACCGAAAATTTATGGCTCCCTGTTCGGTAGCAGTTTGCCGACGATTCGACAGGGTCCGAGCCGCACTTTGATTTACATAGTTTATAAGATGTTTGAAACAAAGCAAACGTTACAGTTTCACCGGACAGCGATGCACCGAAATGCTAAAACGAATTTATAGGCCCTTTATTTCCACAAAATCAACAAGAATACGCACGCTTTGTCTGAAGACGAGACGAACTGACGAGATAGACGCAATGTAGATTCAGAAGCAAATTAAAAATGAAAATCTTATGTGGCCAGCACACAACCTTTCGCCTTATCTAGAAAATTGAATACTACTAAATAGTACCTTATCTAGTTACGCCATAACTTCTATTTATATTATGTACCTACATAATAAGTTGAGTAGATTTGCCCCCATATTTACCAATCCCTATTTATCACCGTTCCTTTTTTACCACCGTAATTCTTTTACCAATCCATTTTTTACCAACATTATACTTTTACCAATCAATTTTTTACCACTGTCCCTTCTTACCACTAATTCTTTTTTACCACCAACGTATTTACCAACGTATTCTTTTACCAATCCATTTTTACCACCGTCCCTATTTTTACCACTAATTCTTTTTACCACCAACATATTTACCAACGTGTTTTTTTACCAATCCATTTTTACCACCGTCTCTTTTTTAACAAAGCTTACAAATCCGTACTAAAGCCCCACAAACTCGGTTTTGGTATTTACTACACTAACAAAGCTAACAAAACCGTACTAGAGCCCCACAAACTCGGTTTTTGTTTTTACTACACTAACAAAGCTAACAAAACCGTACTAGAGCCCCACAAACTCGGTTTAGGTATTTACTACACTAACAAAGCTAACAAAACCGTACTAGAGCCCCACAAACTCGGTTTTTGTTTTTACTACACTAACAAAGCTAACAAAACCGTACTAGAGCCCCACAAACTCGGTTTAGGTATTTACTACACTAACAAAGCTAACAAAACCGTACTAGAGCCCCACAAACTCGGTTTTTGTTTTTACTACACTAACAAAGCTAACAAAACCGGTTTTTGTTTTTACTACACTAACAAAACCGTACTATAGCCCCACAAACTATTAATGGTAAAACGGAATAGCGGTAAAAAAGTATGGTGGTAAAAGTTGTAATGGTAAAAACGGAGTGGTAAAAATGTATTAGTGGTAAAACGAAATAGCGGTAAAAAGTATAGTGGTACAAATGCAGAGGTAAAAGTTGGAGTAGTAAAAATTGAGTGGTAAAAATGGGTTAACGGTAAAACAGGATAGCGGTAAAAAGAATGGTGGTAAAAATGATGTGATAAAAGTTGGAGTGCTAAAAATAGAATGGTAAATATGTAGCACAACGAGTTGAGTAATAACCTTAGTTCTACCGTTCTATTTTGTTGAATCTATGAAGTAAGATTATATAATAGAGTAATGATAATGATTCAAAGCTAATTGGCATAAATATTAAAAAACTGTTTAATCTAGATCTGCTTCTCTTCCTAGGTGGTCTGCTTCTTCTTTTTCTTCTTCTTCTTCTTGTATATTCTTTAGATCCTGATACAGATTTTTCTAAAAACCACAATTCACAATTCAATAAATCACTCCGAATCAAACCCATATTTACTTAATCAGCATTAAGGTAACTGCATTTGAAACGTACAATTTTCCCGCCATTTATCGCGATAGCAACGCCACTATCATTTCCGCTTCACTAGCTCCACTATCGGACAAAACATGAACCAGAAACGTTCTTCAATTGCAGACCAAGAGTAGCATATCTTATCAGGAAGGTCATAAAATATTTTTTGCAAAAAATAGAATCGATAGATAGCTGTAATTGTTGTTTGTAAATGATTTTTAGTGATGAATGATTCCTACAAGCTGTCAAACTGTAATTTTAGCCTCAATGATAAATAACAGTAATTTGAAACCACTGATAGCAAAATTTTTGCGTTTGCCTCCGGCGAAATTATTAATTTCGTATTCATTGCATGCTGGAACAAAAGCAGTTTTTAATAGTGATATTTGTCTCAAATAAATCAATTGTCCGGAGAATTATCTTGCTACTTTATTAGGCTATAACTTTCAAAAAGATAAATGCTACAAGCTTCATTAGAAAACCACGTGTATTAATCTTAAATATTTTGTGATTTCTTTGGGCAAAATTATTAATTACTGCTGGATAAAATACTTATCGCAAGATTATATCTAGGTGATTTTTCATATTAGTTACATTAGTAAAATTATAGAACTAAAAAATATAAAAATGTTTTGAACTTCGAAGAATGTTAAATATGTTTATGCTTTTATTATATTTTTTGCGTTATATTTAAAATTAGAAGCACGGTGCTCTTATACTTAAAAGTCCATTAAGATTATAGTAATGTAATAGTTTGATAATATCTATAATTTATTCAATTTTGTTAACTTGTACACAAATTATCTTCAATAAAAAATAATTTCATAACACAAATCTACAAATTGTCTTCAATAAAAACTAATTTCATAACACGTATGAATACTGGTCGCAAGTATGTTGCTAAGTACCTAAGTTTATGACAAAGTATCAAAGTCGCACTTTTCGCACACTTTTGATTTCACAACAACAATGATATTTCAAAAAGATTAAAAATTTGACAGTAAATGTCAAAAAATTAAAGGTTATTTTTATATTCTTTAACTTCCTTGATTTGCAGGAGTAGAAAAAATAGTGTGTATAACACGTATTGAAAATATTTTGTCGAACTAAAACGATTGCAACCCTCGCTTCGCTCGGGCTGCAATATTCGTTCGCGTTTTTCAAAACTTGTTATACAAATTACTATTAACTACATTTGCGAATATTATTTTTGATTGAGAATCAGGACATCAAAACACACTTAATTTTTGACTCAATTTTTAACACCCAGTATATTTTTAGCACATTTATGTAAAAATATTGTTATCTTTTTCCTTTAGATAGGTAGGCTGTACAGTAAGGTTTAAACTTGGTAAAATCTAACAAACAAATTGTCAAATAATTTAGTAGCTAACATTTACCATAGTAATGTCATGTGTTTAAAAATGCACTCCTAACTTGTTCCTCAAAGATCAATAACTTTCTTCTACATTTCTTCTTATCTGCAAAAGTATCTTGAATAATTTTTCACTACTGTGACATTTCTGCTTAAATTTTGATGCGAATGATTATTCGCCGTCTACAGCTACTTATTTAGAATTTGATAATAGGTCGCGAAATTTGGTGTCAGGTCATAACCATTAGCAAAGCATCTACGCGTTGTCCGCCATGTATAGATAATTTATCTCCCGCACGTCATGTTTGCTCAATCATTATCTGCAGGTGCCTAATTTTCATAATTAATTAGTCCATTAAGAAGGTACACTTCGCAGAAGAGTTTCAAACGAGATACAAGATTATTCTAAATATTTTATACTTACATCTATCACGCCTTTTACCAAACTTGGCTGCGGCAGCCCCACATATTTTAAGACGTTAGTATACAAGGTGATTCACAACTTCGTGCATATATTTTAATGATATACAGGTTGGTGGAGGTAAAATGCGAACATAGGGAACATACATGACAATCGAACTTTCATGCCAGGTATCTTGATATAAGTATTTTGCAGTAGTGTTACAAAACAAGTAATGTGAATTTGTCTGACAAAAAGAGTAATAATTGAATGTTAGTATAGTAAAAGTAATTATTATGAAAAGAAAGCAGGAACATATTTATTTGAATTGTAAAATAAATTATAAAGCTAGAATTTACAATAAATATATAACAAATTACCTCCCTCTGCCAAACAGTAGCCTAAACGATTGTAAAATACAGTTATAATATTATTTAACATTTGTGGCGTAATTGTTGTAAATGCATCTAAAATTTGTAGTTCTTCCAGGGTTGTCGTTCTTTCTTCTTGACAACTATAAATTTTAGATTTAATATAACACCACAAGAAAAAACCTACTGGCCAAGGAATTATTCCACGGGTAAAATAAAAATTTCAATAATATGACAGCTACTTTGACATTGACAGTACTTATTCCACGTATATCAAGGTGCCTAGCACGATTACTCAATTGTCATATATTTCCCTATGTTCGCATTTCACCTCCACCAACCTGTATTTATAGTACTCAACTACTAATTTGCAATGTTAGTTTCTAGGTGTTTTAATCAAACTGTTTTCAAATTTCAATGACAGTTTGCATATTATGGAAGGTTTTGATGTTATTATGGTTCTATTTAACGTATTAAGTTCGTAACGAATGCATTATAAGTATTTAACGTATTATAAGTAGTAACTAATGTATTATGTTGTTTATAATTATCAATAAATGTTGCATATTAAAAGGTAATAACAGTAGTTGATGATACGATTAAAAAATAAAGTTTACTGTAAATAAATTTGGGCTTATACTAAATTTAAAGTGGACAGGTACAATCTTAGTAATTTTATTGTACCACAATATCCTCTGCAATATATTGAGTACAAAAGAATCGCCTGAAAGTGTTCGACAGCTCATCTTATAAATAATTGTGGTATAACCAGTCAGTAAGCCAGCTGAAGATTATATTTAATAACAATTAAAATTTTTCATCCCAACAAATTGTAGTAAGAAAATAAAGGTCTCGAATTTGTCTGGAGGCCACGTTCTTAATATGATTTACAGGAGGAATTTTAGCAACTTGTTTTATTTTTTATCCGTTAAAAAAGAAATAACTTAGTCGGCGTTTTAAATGCCATGGCACGTAATTACTTAGGCAATTTCTTTGCTACATGCTGATCGAACGCTTTGCTCGCGGCCTATATGTCAAAGTCACAAAAAAACAACGGCCAAATTCAATCATTGATAACACCAGAACTCGTTAAGATGTTGAAAAAGGCCATTTCACTGAGAAAACACCGCGAAAGAATATTGTTATGTTTAATTGTTGTTAGAAATCCTCAGAGGTCATGAGAAGATTTTGACCAAATTATTTGTGAGAATGAAAAAGATAAATACTTGCTGATTCATTATTGGAGTTGTTGTCTGGTTTGTTTTATTGTTTTTACCAGTGTTATCTTTGTAGCGGTAAAATGTAGAACATATTTTTTACATGGTATTTCAGCGTGTAGGTTTTAAAGAATATTTCGTTCAGTAATTTATAACAGTGTTTGTATTGCAATTTTAAAAGAATAACAAACCTTTTTATAATCACCACATTTTTATTCTTCGAAAATATATCAGTTTCTTAAATTTTTGTAGCAAAATTGGAGGTGAAATAGGGGTTATAATAAAAAGAAAGGAATTTTATTTAAGGAAAAGGGGATGACCAGTCGTGGCTGAATTAGGAAGGGATGAATTAGGGAGCGGCATTAATCATGACATACAAAAACTACAACCGACACTTTACTTAAAAATATATTTAATTAAAACACAAAATCTCGAATACAACACGAATATAAAGTAATAAACTTATGACTTCAACTGATACTTATACGTTTCCACTAAATTTATTAATTTATATATGAATTTATATTTAAGATATTACTTAAAATTACGCTCAAAAGCGTAATGTCCGTAGCAACGGGCTACATCTTGGACTTATCTCGAGCTCTGCTATCGAAGAACTGTCTGCAGACGCCCAAAAATCTATGGAACGTCTGGCCTAAAGGGTACAGGGGGATGCAGATGACCTCTGAACTTTTGTATCTAAAAATAACTTAATAACAAAAATACAGAGCGTAGCTAGTGATGCAGACGAGACGAGAATTTCTCGAATCTCGTCTCGTCTCGTCTCGAAATTTCTCGTCTCGTCGAGACGAGACTGGTTTTTGTAAAAAAAATTCGAGACGAGATTACAATGTCGAGATTCTCGAATCTCGACATTTTCGTCGAGATTTCTCGAATTTTTAAAATTATTTACTTTATTCAACAATTTTTAATTTTTTTCCACCAATTCGCCTTTTTGTTGTTGTTGTTGTTGTTGTTGTTGTTGTCATAGTCAAACTCAATTAAATTGTCAAGTCAACCTGTCAACATAGATCTATCGTTTTACTGGCATTGACCATGTAAAATTATTAGATTAAATATTTTATTATTAGAGATGAAAGTGAAATATTTCCGACCGGTTAGTACTTTTACTCCCTAGGGAGGAAAAGTCAATTGGAATCCCGCATAAATCGGGAGGAAAAGTACTTTTCCTTCTAGGTGGACAAGGTACTGATCGGTCAGAAATACCTCCATTTCGTCTCTAGTAATAGAGAAGAAAGGTGGAGTTTTCGTTGGAGGTATTGAAAAAAATAATTTAATTACCTAGGCACTAAAAATGACATTTCACAGACTGTCAGCTGTCAAAAATAGCACTTTTAATGTCAATCGGCGAAAATTTTTTTCAGTAAAAATAGTCGAGAAATCGAGACAAGATCGAGATCGAGACGAGATAACAATAATCGAGACGAGAAATAATCGAGACGAGATCAAAATTTTCTAATTCGAGACGAGACGAGACGAGAAGTGAAGAATCTCGTCTCGTCTCGTCTCGACGCATCACTAAGCGTAGCATATGCAAGTCATCTTGCTACATTGTGAAATACTCATAAGTTATATCCCGAGTGCAATGAATTTAATCGATAAATTTGACATGTCTGGCTTATGAAATAAATTTTGCTTGAAAAGTATTTGAGTACATAATAATATTTTAGCAAGATTATTTCATGAATTCATAGTAAAAACTTGTTAAAAAGTTAGCTTCAATTTAATCGCGATTAAATAGCATGGTGCTTTAATCACTTATTTAAATTGGAAAACAATGAAAAATAAGACAATCTGATTGGTCAAATTTATAATGAAATAATCAATGACATAATTTATAAATGAATTATCCCATAAGTGATCCAAAAAGTTTCTTATTCTTACGGATGAAACCACTAGACAGCGATATAAAATATCAGCGTAATATACGCGCAGGTCTCAGGTGTAAATAGTAACATCTACATCAACATGGCACTGGGCAGCACAAGTCGCCAGTCCACCCACGCACGACAACAGAGTTGACCACCGGCACCGCGTCGACACAGCTGCTTGACTTGCGCCAATTAAAACCTAAATTATATACGATCTCAGCTCTACTGAGTTACGGCAAGCCGGGGGAGAACGGAGGAATATTATAAAGAGATGTGGAGGAGATGAAATAGAAAAGAAAATGTGGAGAGATTCGTTAAAATCATAGGTGTGAATGTATCGGGTGGGCCAAATAAGACCTACCAATGTTAAACACGAATAACTTTTGTATTTTTTGATTTAATTATTTTTTTTCTTTTTGTAGGTTATAACTGAATTCTTGGAAATTTATTAGCCACACAAATTGATTTTCTAAATAATGTTTTGATGTCGGATGAAGCGCATTTTCATTTAAATGGTTATGTCAACAAACAAAACTGTAGATTTTGGGCCCTGAAAATCCAAGGGAAATACACCAGCATCAGTTGCAAATCCATCCAAATGTACTGTTTGGTGCGGTGTTATGGCCAATAAAGTGAAATTTTTGGCGAACGTCTGATTTAAAAAAAATCTGATTTCCCTTGGCCACCTCGCTCGCCAGATTTAACAGCGCCCGACTTTTTTTATGGAGATATTTAAAAGACAAAGTGCATGTTTATAAACCAGAGACTATTAGACAGCTGAAGCAGAATATTCGAGACGAAATACTGAGCCTTCAACCAGAAACATTACACGGTGTAATGGAAAACGCGTTAAAAAGAGCCGATCTCTGTATCGAGAATAATGGTTTATATTTGTCTGATGTCATATTTCATACATAATTCCCATAAAATATATTCATTGTATAAAAAAAATTAATCAAAATAAATGATTATTACAAGAGTTATCCGTGTTTAACATTAGTAGGTCTTATTTGGCCCATCCTGTAGTTTTTGGATTTTTCTCAAATGCATTGAAGGTTCTTTTATGCGTCTGAATTTTGAGAAAAATAATTTTCTGTCAAACAGCAGCGCCGCTTAATTTAATCTTCAATGAGTCTTGGAAAAGAAGAATTTCGTATTTATTAATAGTTTGAAAACAGTGAATTTCAGTTTTACTTCCCCGACCTATGTAATAGGAGAAAGTATTGATATCGTGATTTTTTGACAGTTATTTGAGATTTTGTTAAAAAAAACATGATTTAAAAAAAAGTCGGTTGGAATTTGGAATATTGGACTGAAATCTTATATTTAAGATCTTGAGCCAAAAACTGACTTCAAGTTCGTTAATGAGCTTTATTCAACCAGTGGTACAAACTTTATAAACTGAACTTTTATATTTTTATTAAAATACTATCGTGTGTGGTATCAAATTAAAGCTCTCGGGAGAAGAATTCTAGTAGAAAAATAAAAATAACATTTAAACGATAGTCCTTTTTTATAAATTATTCAAATTATTTCGAGTTTGGTGTTAATTTAAAGCTCTCGAGGAGATAAGTTTAGTAAAAATGTAAAAAAATGATATTTATGTGATTTTCAATTGTATCTCAGAAAATTACTCAATTTTTTTCAAGTATATTATCAAATTAAAGCTTTCTGGGGGAAAAATCTAATCGAAGAATAAAAATAACATAACGATGGTCAGTTGTATTTTCACATTTTATTCAAATCATGCCGAAGTTGGTAACAACTTAAATAGTTCGGGAAAAAGATAAATTTATTTAAATTTTGCTCAATAAAGCATAAAATTAAAGCCTTCATGAAAGCAAGATATTAAAATTTATAGTTGGGGAAGTGAACGCAGTGGATCTGAAAACTCAGGTCTAAATACAGGTCGAAATATATTCCAGTTTTACTGCACAAAAATCTCTATCAACCATGAGTATCCTGAGTTTGTAACCGCACACACAGTACTGTCCGTGCTGCTAGAGTTGACTTATTACTTGCCTAAACGCAACTGAACCAAGAGAAAAACCAAGCTGGACGACTTCTTTATACACTATTTCAAGGTAGCGAAGCGGTTTCTGCCAAAAAATTGCTGATAATCTATATCCGCTTGATTGATAACCAATATAAAATTGCTAACTCCGGCCATCTCTTATTACACGGCGAGATAGCATAGTGGTAGAATGCTAGGCTCTGGTCACAGAGGTCGTGGGTTCGAATCCCGGTTAGGTGTTAGGTCACGGCCTGATTTGGATCAGTACCTACTCCCGTTACCATTTCAAGTTGGGATCTAATTAACTTGGCAACCTCTAGCTATCGGGCACCGGCTAAAGGCTGTAACAAGGGCTTGCGCCGGGTTGACTGGCAACACACATGGTAGTAAAGTAAAAAACGCCGTGGCAAAGTATAAGAAAACAATTAATACTGTGTGTGTGTGCCATCAAGTCACCCTAGGGAGGTTCAAATCCCGAAATTCTAATACAATAGGTACAATACAATACAATCTCTTATTTCTCGTACTGTAAATGACTCCCAATATATAAGGTTGCCACACCCAAAATAATTTCAAAATAAACGCATAATTTATTAACCTTTTTGATTTTTTTTTCATGGAGATGACTTATACGCAACAAAATTGTGAATGACTAATAACGTAAGAAAAATATTGTTAGAAATTTGAGTTACAAGTTTATAAGAGTGTTAATGTATCCACTTTGGCAAAGCAAAATAAATACACAAAGAACTGAGTGACGTATATAAATATGCTCATGTTTATATCATGTACCGTTATCGCCGTACCAAATCTAAATACGATTATTTGATCAAGACCATTTAGACTACGCATGTAATACTCCATTCGGAATAGAATTAAACATGACAGATTTAAACATTTTATTCGGTAACTTTCACTTTTTAATGTTAAATTTTCATTTAGAAATCAGTTTACATGATTAATATTTGTACTTTGGTAGAATTAAATCTGATTTTCTTGTAGTATTGTTTTTGTCTGATTTTCTTTATTTGCATGTAGCAATAATTAATCATGTTAGAGAGATAATACATGTTTTTGTTTATTAACAAGATATTGTAATTATGCGGTGAGGTGACATCTATTCGAAAATATTAGGAGAGGTTATTAATTAAGGACCATAATTTAACAAAAACTTAATTAATATTTTATGCTAATTTTCTTGGCGCCTGTAGTTTGATATTGGACACAATAAAAATTCCTTAGATGTTTAAGTAGACTTAACATGTCTTTAAGATGTTTCTTGAATATTTTTTGGTATACAGGGTGTTAGAAAATAGTAAAAAACTTTAAAAGACAAAAAACTTTGGTTATACCATATACCACTCAAAAAAATTTTCGAGCAATACTTTTCGAGATAATTTTTGTAGGTAAAAGACGGGAGTAGCCACGACTTTAATTTTGTCACCATCGGATTCCTTGCATCAAGTTACATATAGATACAAATTTTCGTTAAAAAATTCTGAAGGGTACATTTTTTATGAAGAGTTTTTTGAAATGGCCAAGAATCGAAGGTGTACCCCCTTTGGTGAAATTTTGGCCAGAATAATTTTTCTTTCCAATTGGGCTGAAAATTAGGTTATATACTAATTCGATCCCGAGGAATTCAAATCCGCAGTCGAAAAATATTTTCGACCAATATTTTTCGACATAATTTTTTTTAGTCGAAAACTGGTAAAAATGGAAAATTTATTTTTACACCATTGGATTCCTCGGGTCAAATTATGTAGGAATCCATAGTTTCAAAATAAAATTTTGAGCGGTACAATTTTTATAAAGGGATTTCGAAAATCAAAATTTACTTACATTTCCTTCGATGAGTGTTGCATTCGACTCCATGTTCTGAAAAAAAACGTTATTAATATGATTCATACTTAAATATGCTTAAAATTAAAATAATTTTTCTTTCCACGTAGGTATCGAATAATTTAAATAACTGATAAATAATATAAAAAAACTATTGAAGAATAGTACCTAAAAATACTCAATTCGAAATAGAATGGGCGAAAATTTCTTCTATAAAATAGCCTAATTACGCCCCTGACATTTGCATGTTAACATGGCATGCAAATCGCGCACAATTTTTAAAGTACAAAACAAACAATCATGATTTACCGCAAATCGAAGTAAAAGGTGCGATCTAATAAATCACAGAAATTACCATAAAACGGCAGTAACATAGCGGAAGTATAACTCACATTACGAAGCAATAAGATCATACTCACCACTAAATTACCATACACTCGACAACAAAGTTGTTACGATTATTCTAATCAACGTTTAACAACACCGCAACAAGCCTCTCGATCCCGATAAGCATCGCTTCTTGTTATGGTAAACAATTAAAGTGCAGAGTTATCCATAATTGCATATATTCCCCGCGAGATTTGTCATTTTATAAATCAAATTATGGAATTATACCTTATGCGATATGTGGTCCATGACGCATGATAGCAAAGATGAAGAGTGATACGTTGTGGTTGATGTAACAATGCCTTATCGAGAGAAAGAACTGGATCGGGTATTATACATGTAAATAGACGATTTATAATAGTTATGAGAATGATAATAGTTATTTTCTTCCACGAGAGGAAACTGTTAAGTAGGTTAGAAGAGCTATTACTAGCTTATGACACATCGACATTTCAACTTTGGTACAAAACTTTCTTGACATGATAATTTCAGTAAAGAGCCAGCCTAAATTTCAAATGTTTATATTTTTACTTCTTTGTACGGAGTAATAAGGAAGTATTGTAATCGCGAAAAATTTCGGTTTTCAGATTTTGATGGAAATATCCGTTTTGACCTTTTCTGAATCCATTATGACTAGTTTCGTCGTGACGTCTGTACGTATGTATGTACGTATGTACGTACGTATGTATGTCGCATAACTCAAATTCGGTTAGACGTAGAAAGTTGAAATTTTGTATTTAGGACTGTTATAGCATCTAGTTGTGCACCTCCTATTTTTTGTTTCAATCTACAAACCGGAAGTAGTAAATTTAAAAAAATTTCGATAAATATTTAATTTAAGACAAATTTTTTTATTTTAAATGAAAGATTATGTGATTATTACCTACAATCGGTATTTTATAAATATTTTTGTATCTGGTATCATTTAAGAATAATTAAAGTATATATTTATAATTTAGTATTTCGGTATCTTGTAGTCCATGATCGATTAACATTTGTTACTATGTAAAATTTAAATGTTTATGACATGACAGTGACAATAGTAAAATATGCTTTATATCTTCTTCTGCAGTTTAAATAAAATGACTAAAATATATTTGTGAGTATACTAGTATAATAAGTTAAAAGAATTTTTTATATTATTCTACATTTTAGTTATTAAGAAAAGTATGAACAAACAAGGCGTACAAGGAAGTCATGTGGTGTCCACGTCAGATTTTTTATAATAGTTGAAAAACTAGTAAATTACAAAAAAATATAACGTTATATACTGGCGAAAAAAAATGACAATTGAAATTCGTACGCCATAACTCGGCGTATTTTCAATCGATTTCGATGAATCTTCGAGGGCGAAAAACTTTGAAGTGTCTACTTTAAAGTCATGCATGCAAACTTAAGCGGAACCCCTTCCGCCCCCCTCTAGCACCCATGTCCATGTCCAAATTTGACGATGTGTACGGAGTTGAATTTTTTTTTTGACTTGATCCACCAAAAGGGTACTAAAATTTGTTCAATTTCCTGTGCAAGTCTCAAAGAACGAAGTTCCTACGATGATTTGGCACAAAGTTATGGGTGTTTAAAAAAAGTGCATTTTTAGGTTTTTCGCACATAACTAGACGATTCTTTCGGGAAAAAATCCCATTGTGGCTCTACTTTAAGGAGGTAAGCTCAGATTAGGATGATCTCTTTTCGTACCCTTCAAAACCCGAACAAAAAAAACACGTTTTTGGACAAAAAAACGTCCAACTTTGGCGATGTGTACCGAGTTGGTAAAAATTTGTCGACTCGATCCACAAAAAAGGCATTGAAATTTGTTCAATTACCTGTGCAGGACTCAAAAGTTCCTACGACGATTTGGCACAAAGTTATGGGCGTTTGAAAAAGAGTGTATTTTGTGGTTTTTTGACTCATAAGTCGGAAGTTTTTCTAATTTTTTTAGGCAATTTGAGTTATTCATATGAAATATCAATTTCATTTTTAAATTTTCTCGATATTGAAGGTCTGCTTACAGGTCTGTAAACTTTAAACTCGTGAGATTTGCTTACTTCTTTAAAAATTAAAATCACGTGCAGCAAAAAGAACCCACGAGGTACAGTTTCATTTCTTCCATATTAAATTTCTAATTCATATCCTTCATTAACTCCGCTATATTCACAGCAATTCAAATTCAAATACACTGAGTCTAAAGTCTATCAAACTCCTTACAATTCCTCGACAATGCGACCTACGCCAGCTGGACAAAGTACACGTGGTACGCACTAAGATTAATTACAACTACGTGGGCATCTTAATTACTTATTAATTGTTTGTTTGGATTTATTTCGTTCTTATTTTCACGACAGACGCACAATACTTTCCTTTTTCATATTTACTGCGCTGGTCTATTGTTTCAAGTTAATAGTCTTGTGTGATTGATATGTAGAATATGTTGAGTTGTAATGTGTTCATTTATCTCTCATAATTGAATATTTAAGAGGAAATGTTTCGGTAAGGATTCAATTTACAAATTGAAAGACATTTTTTTAATTCATAGACATAATTATTTATTTGGGTTTAGTTCTGTATATTATTATATTTTCTTTTATTTACGTTACGGCAACCCAAAATCCGCTTAAAAGTGAAAAAACCGTAACACGAAGTCTGTAATGGTAAAGTTTTTAAGCCGACAATAGTCAAAATGTTATTATACGTCCAAATTTGATTAAAAGATAGTATATTATATATTGAGGGACTAAAGTGCATGATTAAATCCAGAGGGTGAAGTTTATTTCACGAGCCGAAGGTGAGGGAAATAATCACCTGAGGGATTAAAGGTACTTTAGTCCTGTGGTATATACGCTATTTTTTGCACTTCATCCTCAAACGAATGCAAAATAGTTTAAAAGAATACACATTTTGTAATTTTGACAGTAAATTTTATGACAAATATTTATATTGTTACCATAGATACTCTGTAACAAATAGTACGTATTTACTTGACAACGGGATTAATTAATTCAATTCCTTGACAACGGGATTAAATATGAGAAATAATCCCTTGGGATCAAATTAAGAACCTTAGTCCCTAAAAATAAAGACTAAAGAACAGTTTTAGTCCTGGAAGTGCAAAAAATATTTTTTTCTGTAACTGCTAGCGCCAAGTCAGCGACACTTTGAAACTTTTACATGGCTCATTTTGCACAAGCTTTCTGCATACATTTCGGATAAACGAGGTAACCTAGAATAGTCCGGCGGTTATAGTAGGACAAAACTATGCATTTTGGCATACATGTCAAGTAAACTATTCTCGTTCATATAAGAAGTGGGGCCAAAGTGTTAAGTACCATTTTGAAGAAATGTTCGCCATTTTTTGTTTTCTTTATTTATCTCGTATGGTTAATATTGCGAGAACAATTATTGTTACATAGAATATTGTAGAGCATAAAATTTGCTATAAAATGGTATATTTATTTTTTCTGTAAGTAGTACAGTTCTCGAGAAAATCGTGAAAATATATTTGAGCAATTTCTAGACATCTTCAACAAAAGCGTAATTTTGTATTTTCAAACAAAAACAGCATTTATTTTCGAATGAATCAAGATATCGACTTCCGGTCTTCAACATTCAATTTCTTAGACAATTTTTTGGTACATTTCAGGAGCTCTAGTTCGGCCACAATTCAAACATAACATCTTAGAGACAATAGTGAAATTTTAGTATTTTTTGTGGTTTTTGAGCTGTCATTTCTGAACAAATTAAAATATTGACTTACGGTTTCCTGCATAATTGTTTAGCCCGGCCATCTCTCATTTCGCGTACTGTATATGCAGGCAGCTGTAAATGTAAGCAATAGCGCAAAGAATATTTTTTGATGAGATAAAAATATTTTGTTTGAATGGTTGCATTGTTCTTGATAAAATCTGTAATTTAAAATCTGCACCACAAATAATTCTAGTGACCTAGAAACAAAATTGAATTTCGCAAATAGTTCCTTCTCGAAATCAAGATCCGTTTTAGATCATTCTCTTCAACAATTCTTTTGTTATCAGATGATATAGTGTCATACAAGTGTCAAAACAGTTGGCTCTGGATATTTTTTTGTTTGCAATCTGAATGTTGTTGTTAATTACATCTACAGTGCCATGGGCGATCTCTCGTTCACTTGTTATAAGCGCCAATATTTTAAACAAGACGTGTAATAAATTATTCTCTTTGGGTATTTGACATTAATTTACTTATTTCATTGAAGGAAGCAATTGCAGCAAAAATATTTTTTGGCATACAGGTTTCCTTCTTATACCTACATTGAAATCACTATACATTTAAAATTAGTAAACATTTGTCGGCATGGTTTAAGGTAATTTGTTGTGTTAAACTTTAAATTAAAGATAATTCTATAAGTATTTTCTCTAATTAAATTCGTACCAAATTTGGTATAGACGTAGAAACGTTAAATAATTGCTTCAATTTAATTACAGAATTGCACAACTCCCATTAATATAATTTTTTGCTTTTACTTACAATAACCATAACATAAGAAGATAACCAAATGCGTCATTACACCGAATACACTTAAATTTAAGTTTTCTTTTAAATAAATAATATTGAATCAAAATCAAATTTATTTATCATGATTTTTATTCGATTTTTTATGTAAGCGTCTCTAATAATATAAGGAAAAGCCATTCGAAAAATAATTGTTCTAAAAACAATCGGAGTTATTGGATAGACAACACCAGAAAATGAAATTCTAGAATTTCCATACACGGAAAATGCAAGCCCAAGCAGATTTAAATTTAAAAATATACGCCTAATAAAATATCAAAAGATATTCATTTACAGGAAAGTTCAAGTTAGAATTTTAGAATCGGTATAAATGCAATCACCGGAAGATGCAAATCTAGAAAACTAGTTTGTCTCTTCATTTCAATACAAGGGGATAAATTAGGTTGAATTGAACTTAATGAACAACCCAATACCATACTTGAGTCCCACATAGGTACTTGGTTTTGCATCTTCCTGTGTTTGCATTTATGGCGAATCTAAAATTCTAGATTTGAATTTTCCTGTGAACGAATCTTTTGATGCAGGTATTTTATTACGTATACATTTTTGAAATTTGAATCTGTGCATGCATTTTATTTTCTGGCGTTGAGTGGCTACCCGCAAACTATAGTTTTCTAGATTTGCATCTTCCTGTGTTTGTATTTATGCCGAATCTAAAATTCTAGATCTGAATTTTCCTGTGAATGAATCTTTTGGTGCAGGTATTTTATTACGTACCTATACATTTTTGAAATTTGAAGCTGTACATGCATTTTGTTTTCTGGTGTTGAATGGCTACCCGCAAACTAGTTTTCTAGATTAAAATTCTAAATTTGAATCTTTTGATGTAGATATTTTATTACGCATTATTTTTTAGATTCTTGTGCTTGCATTTTCTGTGTATGAAAATTCTAAAACTTTAGTTTCTGGTGTTGAAACCATTGCCTATAGCTATCGCTATTGTTTCTCTTTAAAAAATCCGGAGCTCTGCAAATTTTTCTGCAATCTCTCCCTTGTTCTTCCCTCATTCTGACTTGATAATAACAACAATTAAGAGCGGTTGATATGACGGCGGGTATAGTTAACAAGTCGTAATTTGTTGCTTGGATTGGCAGCGTCTTCGTTAGCTGGCAGACAGACACAGACACACGGACACACGGACTCTTCAGCACTTCTCGCCAGCGGCCACGACGTGACACATCCCATTATACCCAGCGCGGCTAACTCGCTGTGACGGACCAGCAAGTAAATTAACCACGGAGGAACAATACGGTGGAGAGAGGATTCCTCCGGATAATATTGTCCGCGGATAAGTTCACTACTGTATAAAAGCCATAAACAAAACACAATTTATCGCCTTGACAGCGGATAAGTGATAAAACCTTATTTACCTTTTTTTTAGCAACGAAACAAAACACTAAAATATCATTTGCTTCATATTTCTAATATTCATCAGTGAACTGATTAGATTTTGGGAATATTTGTAAAGAAGAACCAAAGGAATCGTTAAATTATCTCGTTGAATTACACTCGAGCATTTTATTTCCTCCGAATAAATTTCTGTTTAACATCTCAACCTTGTCACCTGACAGCAATTTGACACGAAAAATTGTTTTAAAATAAAATCACTCCACCTACGGTATCGTGATTTTATTAAACAATGTTTCTTTTCATATTGCTAGGCAACAAGATTTCAATACAAACAGAAATTTATCCAGCGAAATAAAAAGCTCTTGTGTAATTACAGTTGATAACCTAGTGCGTTATATGTAACCGACTTTGGTTCTGACAATCAGGAACACACATCATTTATGAATAATAATAATAATTTCTAAATACACTCGGCAAAAAACCGCACCACTTGAAAATACACCAAAAATTCCGAATTTTTAGACCGCCATAACTCGGATTTGGTCAAAAATGAATAAATCTTCGAATTCTAACAAGATTGAAGTTTCCTCTTTAAGGTCATGCAAGTTAATTTGACGCCAAATTAACTTCCTCCCTTAAAAATTCTTGATGTCAAAAAATGTTAAACATTGACAACTTGTACCTGGCACAAAAAAATTTGATGTGGACATCATATGACTTCCTTGTACGCCTATTAAACTGGTCATACTTTATTATCGCGACCAAAAATAGGAGGTGCACAACTAGATGCTATATGGGTCTCAAATACAAAATTTCAACTTTCTACATCTAGCCGTATTTGATTTATGCGGAAAATACCAAAAAATACCTAGAGTAAAGTGCCCTTTTAAGTTTTTTGATTTTCGTTTAAAAGATTTCCAGAGTAACTTTTGATATTAAGAGGCCCGTCTACTACCTAAAATTCAGCATAAAATGTACTAACGTAGCGAGTGTTTTGTGGCCAGTACAAGAATGGTAAAATTTTATTTCAAAAAGGATTTAATAGAGAAATAATGGATCTACAGATGTGCCTTTTTAAAATTTTGATTAAAAAATTGTACATGATTATAAAAATTTCGAAAAAATCAAAAAAATCTCATTTTATGCAAACTTTACACGGTTAATCTCATGATACAAATTAATTTTTAAAATCAGTAGATCCATTCTTTCTCTATTAAATGTTTATAAAAACACTATCCTGAAGTCAACAACAATCTGACAGTTTACTCGCAACGAAATAGTATATTGTACAACAAGAGTGGATGTGATGCCTATATCTCACGAGAACGCGTTTGCAGTCTGCAAACGTTCGCGTGAGATATAGGCAATCCACTCGAGTTGTACAGCCTATTTTTTCTACGAAATATGGTTTTTGCAATAAAATGCACTCAATATGATACCAAAAATTATTTAAAAGTAGGGTTACATCAATTATTTTGTGACATATGACATTTGAATAATTGTTGCCAACGTAAAATCTCTAAATTTTATTTGCATTTTTAGCAATAAAATAATGCTTTTAAACATAAATAATTATTAAATAACAGTTGATTTAATGTTTTTAGGAATTATTTGTCATAATAAAAACATAATTTGCACGCATTAACAATTTTTTGAGGTATTTGACTTTGAATTTCTTATCCACACCTGGTGTGGATATGACATCCCTATCCACACATGATAGTATGAAGATATGTTGCCAATATCCAGTAGGGAGTAGAAAAATACTTTTACAGTATTTTTCAACTTCAAAATGACATTGCATAGCTAGGATGCGGCAAAGTACGAATTTCGGGCTGGTTTCAGGCAGCCCTAGTAGTGGGGAAAAGAGTGGAATGGAAAAAAGTAAAATCGAGAGTATTCTAGGAATTCGGCAAAAACGTAGACGAGCCACTTAAGTCAAAAATGATGAGTGGACAAGACCCCTCGGACAAATTCCCTCGGCAGCAAGTCGGTCGCTCTTACTAAATGAACTCAGAGCAGAGGAACTAAGGAACAATACCGAGAGCTCGCTGTGATATATAGTCACATGGTGATGGTTTTCCTTCATTTGTTTAAGGACTTTGTTGTTTTAACGTAGAGGTAATTGGTTTTTGCGAACTGTAGGTTTAAATGAACGAATTGTTGGATTTACCCTAAAGGAATGGGAGAGTTAAATGGACGTTACACGTCAGAGGAAATAAGTGTTTGAGAAATATAATTAAAACTGCTCGCTTTTGAAGCGTTTTGAAGGTAATTCATGGCTTGAATTTGAGTTTAGATATAGAAAAAATATCTATTTTTAAACATCTTCAGATTCAAATGATATAATATAGGCTTATTCACAACTTAGTGCATGTATTTTAATGGCATAACTTGCTGATCATGTTTTTTTTTAAAAATACAGTTTTCCCAAGATTGTAATCTATTTTTCTATCGGCTGTTATTTGTGTCATGCGATTTTCAGAATAAATATAAAAATATATCCGCCATATTGGTATGCTCTAGTAGCACACTTTCCTTCCGTTTCATGGCTTCAATCCCTCGCCCAAAAATTTATACTCTAAGGCCACAGATATAGAAATTTTAATTTGTTGCATGTGATAGATTGCCCTAAAATTCTTATATGATCTTAATTAATTTGTTGGTACATAATTGTTGCAATAGTTTCATAGTTACAAAATGTTAAACAATATAATATAGATAAAACTTTTAAAACTTGGGTTATTGACTTGTCAAAATTGTTTGTTATTTACCGTTATTAAGCCCGCACTTCTTTATTATAATATTTAGCTTCCTCTTGAGAAGTGACAAAATTTCGTTACATTTACTTACTCTTGAAGCGAATAAAACAAACAAAAAATACTTGACAATTCTCGCCATACCTTCACTAAGCAAATCTATCCAAATAAACAATCGCATTATTGAAGGGTGCCCATTCAATTCACCCTTAGGCGCAGCTCACTTCATTATACAAAAGATGGAGGCGTAGAATTTAAATTATCCGGAGCACATTAATAATAACCAATATGTTACCAGTTACGCATCGTTGCATGCCTACCTCGGGGGTGTCGTGCTTTTTCATCCGTGCTTATTCGTCCGAAGACGAAAATAGTAGTAAATTATTAAGGAATCCTAATCCCTTGCCTTCTATGAATCCAAAGCAACCTGACAGTAGAGAGACTGGTGACTTAAATTATTTTTGTATTTTTTCATTTTTATATTTCATTTTTATATGAAAACAAATAATATACTTACATTATAAGTAATATCTATACTGCAGGAATAAAAAAAACCTGATGTGGCCAACACATGAAATCTCTGCATACTCTACTATTTTAAAAATATAAGTGTGTATGAAGGTACTTTACTCACAAATCACATCATCGCAAAACTATCAAAATCGTGTTCTAGGAACCTCAAACATGCTTATCAATTGAAAACGCACTATCGAAATTTTAGCATGATTACAATACCTCTCTTACAGTACTGAGTGGTACTGAGTGGCGAGAGGTAAAAACGAGACACTTGAAATTCGTGAAATTTTGCCAATTTTCAGGCCGTTATAACTCGGCATATTTTCTACTAATTTGACCGAATCTTCGACGGCGATAGAGTTTCAAGTTTCTTCTTTAAGGGCATGCATGCGATCTTAGTCGTAACCCTTCCAATCCATATAAAAATGTTTTAGTGGAAAAAACTACCAACTTTGACGATCTGTACGGTGCTGGAAAAAATTTGTCGACTCTATTAACCATCAGAACAATAAAGTTCAATCAATCTCCTGTCAAGCAGAAGTTAATTTGTTCATGAAAAATGTGGCACAAAACAAATCGTATAAGATCCATAATGTAATGCCAGTTTTACACGATGCAATTTATTGATCAATAAATTGACCAAGTTTTGTTTTCAATTTATTGTTGTGTGTTGTGTGTAATACAAAAAAATTTGTCAATTTTTGTTGATGAATTTATTGATGGAATTGAACATGTTCTATTTTTCTTTAATATTTTAGGGAATTCTAGGGATTTTTTTCTTAGTTTTGTCGTTGCCAACCTTTGTGTTTACCATTTAAATTTAAATTTTATTAAATGTTACGTTTCCATGACGTTTCCCCCATTTCATCCAGTTTCATTTCGTTTCGAAGCGTTTATTTAATAGGTTATGAAAGAAAAATATTGTTGGCACTGTTGGCAGTAACAGTAAACTGACAGAGTTGATATTGGTAGGTTGGTACAATTAAAATTTTCAAAATAATTTGTGAAAAACTTGATGAGTGTAAAACGAACAAAAATATTTTTCTACTTGGCAATTTATTGATGAAGAAATTGAAGGTCAACTTGGTCAATTTATTGATGAATAAATGAATTCCTAGATGACAAGGGAGTAGAATTACTAAATAATCTTCGGATGAAAGGGCACTATTTTCGTCTTCGGACGAATAAGCACTGATCAAAAATCACTCAAGCTACCTCAGGCTTCAGACTTCTCTTCCGACATTTTGTTGAACATTCGCATTACAGTGTTGCTGGGACAGTGTAGCCACAGGCGCTAGGAGATGTATTGGTTGGTAAGGGTTGAAACAATGGACTCTTGTGCCCGGAAGTGTTTTGTTTGTATTGAGTAGGGTTTTCACACTTGTAACATGCAATTACCATACGTCATCACCTGAACAGGGAGATTGGTTATTGGAAATAAATTAAATACTGTTGTTTGAGGCGATTTTGTGCGTTATATTGAGCGAAGAAGAGAAAAACAGAAAAAGCTGGATCAGATTTTACAGCTTTATTTGGATTTATTTTTATATTGAAAAAGTGCATAGATCAATTCTTATCTTCAAAATAAAATACCTATATCTGATAGGTGTCATTTCAAATTTCCTTTATAAAATTAATTAGTTATTTTTATTTAATACTATGACATAAAGTGTTATTTTTCGGACGATTTATCGTACAAAAAGTGAAACTTTAAAATATTTATTTGGTATTAAATTATTACTCTATACCCGAGCAACTTCTGGTATGTACTTTTCGTATCACAGTACCACAAAAATGCAAAACGTCAGATTATTATTTTTTCATTATTTATAAACAAATACTGGTTCCTATGATTAATTTAATTATTGTTATTTACCCTATTTGTATCATATTCCTACGAATTTTTGAAATTTGTTAATTAATAAATACTATAATTAAACAACTTTAGTAACCAATATGTACCTTGAACGAAAAGTGATTTTAAGGTCCTCGCAAGTAATTACGGCCGAGGCATTGCTAGTACCTTAAAGTTTCACTTTTCTTTCTAGATACATAAATAACTACCTATTTAATGTTGTCTTATAAGAAAGGTAAAGCACGTAGTCTTCTCGAGTTATATACTTATATACTGGGTGATTCACAATTTCGTGTCTTTAATGTCACTTTGATATTAAATTCAAAATTGGTTAAATTGTCATTTTGGGTATAAACAATTAATAAGGTAATTATTACATATTTATTAATGTTAAATACAAATTAAGTAAATATCTTAAGTTTCTATTGCAAAAGAATTCAAAAATAGCGCGGCGGTGGCATTGCGATTTTCTTACCGAATATGCACTCGTGCATTATTTAATTATTGAGAAGATAAAAGTAATTGTGTATGAACTTATCAAGTACCTGATCGAATTGTACTGAAACGGTTTAAAAAATTCGCGATGTTTTCATCAACTTCGGCTGATATGCAAATTGAATTGATTGGCATTAAATCGAATTGGACCGAGCAGAAAACAAAATGATGAGACACACACCCGTATTGCATCGTGAGTTGGCATAAAAATCTTTATTTGTATAATTTATGCATTGAAATTGATAATTGCATATCACCATCTTAATTAAAAATGTCGCTGTTGTTCATCAAATAAAATTAAATTTGATTTAATCTGCAAATTAAATTAGCACTTAATTCTTTAATGCTGCTTGTTCTGATTCTAATCAGTAATTAAATTTATATTAAATTTCATTATAGATCCAAAAGTACATTAATTTCAATTGCTTTTGCTGTATTTGTTCACGGAATATTTGCATATAGTTCTTGTGGAGAATATTCGTTGAATTTTGCGGTAGAACAAAACAGAAGTTAATAAATATTTGTTTTAAATAGTTAACTATTCAGTAAACTCAATAGAATGGAAGCAAAATTTCATAGAACACATACGATAACTACCTACCTACTACACACATATTTATTCACTAGTCAAACAATAACTTACTCATTGTATTATTCCTTTCTGTAACTATATGCAAAAATTTCATTCTTTGTTATAAGATTTGCAATCCTTATTACCGTCTACTTCATCATCATTTTGTTTGTTTGTATCTTCTTTGTAATTATTCTTTGTATAATAAATTAATAGGAAATTCGGAAATTATGTATACTTCAGTAGTGTAACTGGAGAAATCCAATGGACTAAAAATACATTTTCTACCTTTTCCAGTTTTCGACTGGTTGAAAATATGTTGAAAACTATAAGTCGAATTTTTTTTCGACTGCAGATTTAAACTTTCCGTGGTTGAATTAGTATATAAACAAATTTTCAGACTAATCGAAAAAGTTTTAGTTTTTCGACCAAAATACGGGTGAAGTCGTTTTGTAAATCAGTTATAAAAATTGTACCAGTCGGAATTTTTCCGTGAAAATTTGTACCTATATGTAATTTAACCTGAGAAATGGTGAAAAAATAAATTTTCCATTTTGACTCGTTTCTGACTTTAAAAAATTATGTCGAAAAATATTGGTCGAAAAATTTTTTCGACTGCAGATTTGAAATCCTCGGGATCGAATTAGTATATAACCAAATTTTCAGTCAATTCAGAGAGAAAAAGTTATTTTGGCCAAAATTTCATCAAGGGGTGTACCTACGTTTTTTGGCCATTTTCGAAAACCCTTCATAAAAATTGTACCCGTTAAAATTTTTTCGCGAAAATTTGGATTTATATGTAATTCGACGCGAGGAATCCAAAGGTTAAAAAATTGAGGTGAGAACTACTCCCGTCTTTTACCTGCAAAAATTATCTGAATAAGTATTGGTCGAAATTTTATTTAGTGCCACCATTGGATTCCTCGTGTTCAAAGTAGGGTATTAACAAATTTTGAGCAAAATGTTTCGAGTGCAAATTTGAAGTCCTCGGGGTCGAATTAGTATATAACCAAATTTTAAGCCAATTCCCAATATTATTCTTTAGGCTAGAAAATAAGCAACTTTTTAAACTATAAATAGTCCGAAAAAAGTCACTTTATGTCACCGTGTAAATTAAAACTAATTTATCTATTCCTCAAATGTCATTCGTAAAAAATTCGATTCTGAATATGTGCAATTGTTTATTGTTGACGTTATAAAGCTGTAGCTACACAATACCACCAACCACAAAGAGTAATTTTTATTGATTCAATTTCTTCTCCGGTATGCATGTAACGATATTAATAGATAGATATAATAATATATTGTAGTAGATATGTAAGCATTGTGTGTCGAACTAATGGAATTTTTTCTATCTCATTTTAGATCTGAATCAGTTATAATGATGCAATCTTAATTCAACATATTTTGTATTCATGTTTGACTTACTAACAGCAGAATGGATTGTACATTCTTATTGTACGGAGTTTAGTTTATATAATTGCGAAAGAACAAATATATTTGTAGTAAATGCTTAGAAAATATGCGCCTTTTTATGTCAGGCGCAGCATCTATTTATTAATAAAAGTAATTAATTTTTTGCCTGCATGCAATACTTTGTATATTACTTGATGAAGTAACTAATGTTTAAGTTTTGTCACGAACTCATAATTACAGTATTTAAACAGTAACTTTTATGTAGCAAAGTAATTAATAAATTCTTTTGCCTCACTTTCATTTACTTTATTTTATTTCCTCCATAACATTCAATCAACAATCATGATAGACAGAAAATATTGTTAATTTAATTGTTAAACGTAAATAAAATTTAGTGATCACTGACATTTTATTATCTTGTTATAGAGATATTTCCTATGTGATTTATGGAGTGTTTTTTTTAACACTTTAGTCACTTTGGATCTTAAATTAGCACTTTATGCATACTTGATTAATCTGCATGTAATGTTATATTTAATCCTATTTAAATATGCATATGAAGAAAGGACGTGTACGCCTATTAAAATCTGTAGGAGGGACAGTGGCTGCTCGTTAAAAGGGGACAAAAATTTTCAATATTTATAAGGAAATTAAGATCGAATTTGTTTAAATTTTTTACTGTACTTACACAAAATCACTGCCAATTAAGTCAAATAATAATAGATATTTATACACCGAGATACATGAATGTTGATTCAAGAGAAGAAAGTTTAGCCCGAAAGGCGAGTGGGATAATTTTTTTCGAGTGAATAAATATTCGTATCTCACGTGGTTTATACAATATTTTATTCAATTTTGACGAAATCATTTCAAATATTTGAATCTAAATTTATTTTGAGATAACAAAAAAGAAAATCAAAGTAGTCGTCAGTGGCAAGTTGTCATTTTTATGCATTTTTGACGAAATAATGATATCAGAGTGATTTAAAAATGTGTTGAGTGATTTAAATAGTTTTAATTCACTTGTGATGTGAATAAACATTATTTATTTAAAGTTGTTGCTATGGAGTTAATAATAACAGTTTAAAACTTCAAAATTGAATAAAATATATTATTTAACAAGTGTGTAGAGAATGAGCGAAATATACAGGGTGATTCAAACTTTGTGCATAGATTTTAATGACTGATAATGAAATAAAAAGAATTTTCTATAATTTAGAAAAAACCTGGTAGGTATTAATTTGCATGATATTTACTTGTCTGTAAAGAAAATACAGTTATAATGTTGCATATTTATTTGGACAAATATTAAATAATAATTTTCATTCATTGAAATATTAATCTAACCCTACATTTTGTTGATTTGGTGGGATGATAGTGAGAGTAGTGTTGAATAATGGACTTATAATACAATAGTGTTGAATTATGAATTCATAATACAATAGTGTGTCTCATGGAGGGGTTTATCTTTCTATAGTTACGTATATAATGAATGTATTATTCAATTAACGTAGATAAAAAATAGTTTTATAATTATTTAATATTGAAGTACCTATAGGTCCATACTAGTGAATATTTTATTGGATAACTCACTTAAAACAATTTATACCTAAATTTTTAATTAATATTTTTGTAGTAATGTTTGATTTTAAAATGTACAGCAAATATTACTTTACTGCTCTAGATTCTCGAAAATATTAAATAATTTGCAAGAATCCGCAATAACAATAAATTAAATTATACCATCCTAAACGTTGATTTATTTAAAAATATTAAATTCAATTAAAATTTCAGTAAAACCTAATAATTAATTTGTCATCATACTCCCGTCGTAATTTACCATAAAATTTAATGCGTTTCATTTTGTGTCGGTTGACAGCTGAGGTCAGACATTTCGATGATTTATGAAATCGGTTTCTCGGTAAATTCCACCGAAAACGGGCGGAAACTGCCGAAAGGCAGGTGTAAAATTGAGGCTGATTTGCAATTCAATAACACGATTAATCGAATGTTCGGGAATTTTCATTTTAAATCAAATATTTGATGAGTGGGGCACTGGCCATTAAGGCTGTGTTTATGGGTAAGCCGTTCGCGCCTCTATGGCCCTTTGTCGGTGGGGATTGTCCTTATTCATACTTCCTAATTCGTCCGAACGAAAAAAGTAGATTCATCCCAAGTTTATAGGTTGGTATATTGCGCCGAGAAAATAGTGCATACAGTTTGATATTATGTAAATTACAATTTATAAGAATTTTTCAGAAATTCTATAAATTAAGGGTAGTACCGATTGTATAATTATATGGTTCATTTTAAGTACGTAAGTATTACTAAAATGAACATTGTAAATACTTAATTTATTATTATTATGGGTTCTGAAAATTTCTTGAATCTAGAATAATATTTATTAGAATAAGAATTATTAGAAAATATTTTAAAATAATTATCAATCCAATGACATGAAAAATATTCTCTGACGATACTCGTACTTTAAATTTTACCACATACCCGGTAATAATTATTTACGTGGCGAGCGTAGTAAATTAATCTTTACGGGTCAGCTGGAAGTTTGGGGAGCAAGCGACGAAGGAACGAGACTCCTTAATTCAGTGAGCAGACTAAAGATTATTTGCAAGCGAGCAGCGTGCAAAATTTTTTTTCCATCTACACAGTGTTTTTTGATAAATTTATACTTTTTAATTTAAAAAAAGATACATTGCATTTTATAATCAAAGATTGTTGGAGATAGGATAATAGAGCAAAAGAGATCTGTAAACCTGTAATATATTACAGGTCTAAACCCTATAATAACTCATTTACATGTTTATCATACCATTTACATAGAAGGTGGAAATAATATTATATTATACAACGACGCTACAATGGATGCTATTATTCCCGAAAATGAAGTTTACAACACGAGCGAGGGTTTTAATCATCTAAGGAAATAATAGCCATTATAGCGAGTTGTATACTGTACTTTATCTACAACTTATTTATTATTTACAAGATTTTAATAAAATAAATACCTATACGCTAAAATTTTGACATTATACAAATGTGAATCCTCTATCACCATAGTTAAACATTGCAATGTTCTCTAACAATAATTTATTCAAGCAAAGTAATATTCTGATTGGTGCAGACGACTGAAATTATTAAAATTCCTTTTTTTGATTAAAACCAAACAAAATTTCTCGTAAAATTTCCTGAAAAATTTGACTAGAAATTCCCTGGAAATTTCTTTGACCGAATAGGGCAGGATGAACTTGGACTCCGGGGCATCAATCACCCGGTACGGCTCTGGCTACAGGCCGGCCTCTTATCATTACCTGCGAGATGTGATTATCACGGAGAAGATTCGTGTGATAATTATAGAGTTTGGAAGTGTGAGCTGCTCATCAGGCCGCGTCAATCTAGCAGGCTGGGCAGTGGGTACTTCGCACCAAGCCCACTGGCGACTCGTGAGCGGGCTTTGTGGGGCACATGAATTATTGAATAAATTGAGGGATCGAAAATGAATCTTGAGGGACATTTGCATAAAAATCATTGGAATGTTCAGTCATTTTCATGCAGAATATAGAAATACTTTTTAAAGAATCAATTGTAAATTGAATTAAATGTTCTACCATTTCTGAGTGAGTAACGTGATCGAATGTGGTACATATTTCAGTTTAATTTTTAAAAATTTTATTTGTACTGTAAGTAGTACTCTCTTACTCTCTACTAACAAACATAAGTTAGTTAACGGCTGATAAACGCACTTACTGTAAAAAATCTGCTGTGGCCAGCACACGACCTCTCGCCTAATACTGCTTATTCTACTAATCTAATAAATAGTTTTACTTACATTTAAATAGTTTCATGTTCATGTAGTAAACGATAATGTAAACCAAGATGCAAACAAAAGATGTCAACTATACTGTCACTGTCTTAATCATTCAAATTTTGTGTAGAAACAAATTTCATATCATACTGCAATTTCAAAAAAGTAGATTTAAATTGTCCTATAGTTTATAAATGGTACAGAAAATTCTTTACAAAAATTTTCTGTTATATTTAATGAAACATTATATTATCATAAATGCTTTATTTATCGAGATAATTTAAGAAAAATCATATTGCTCTATATGAAAAGTCTTACTTCCGGTTTATGAATTGGTATCAAAATACAATTGGTCTATTGAAAATTTACAATTTTTTCGGAAACGATAACTCCAAAAATATCAAACATTACCAATTCAAAAATCGGAAATAGGTAGTACTTTTTAAAAATATTTCGATAAATAATTAATTTAAGACAATTTTTTATTTTAAATGAAATTAGGTATGTGATTATACCAATCTACAATCGGTATTTTATAAATTTTTCTGTATCTGGTATCATTTAAGAATAATTAAAGTATATACTTATAATTTAGTATTTCGGTATCATGAAGTTTATGATTGTTTAATATTTGTTACTACCTACGTAAAATTTAAATGATTATGACATGACAGTGACAGTGACAATAATAAAATATCGTTTATATCATCTTCTGCAGTTTAAATAAAATGACTCAAATATATTTGTGAGTAGTAGTACCTACCTATATATTAATATATTTGTATAATAAATAAAAAGAATAAAGTAAGTGTGACGGGAGGTCTTGTGCTGGCCACATCAGATTTAAAAAAAAAAATTCACGAGTATACCCTCAAAGGTTTTGACCCTTTTGTGAGGCCGCCACACTGAAGTTGTGTAAAAGAAAATTGTTATTAAATCTCATATTTCTGTGTTCAAAAACGCACATCTCAATTTCCCAATCAGTCACAATCACAGTTCATCCTCGGGTTCATTTCATCTCCATCGCTGACTTCTGTGGATGCGTAGCGCATCAGTTCCCCATTCTTCGTCTCCGGTCGATCACAAGAACACAATTCCATGGAGACCACCAAGAGAGACACGAATTGTCATGGTAATCGCGCGTTATTTACTCTTTTCTTCGTTTGATTGGATTCTCGGATGCCGATAATCCCAGATTTCCTATTGACGAGCCATGGAGAATTGATTGAGAAGGAAGAGAAATAGAAAGAATTTCTAATCCTAATTAGAATGTCACCGATGTGACACGTCAGCGATGAGATGAGATTTTGATTGCGTGGTCCTAGTTTTCGATGACAACTTTATGTATTTATACATGAAATTCGTGGATTAGTGCTTACATCAATTATTTTTGGCCTCTTGAAGTATCAACATAACCTCGTCTGTAAATAGATTAGTCCTCTAAAACTCTATTTTATGTACTTGTTCCATAATTAACTTTTATTTCATATTGTGAAATAAAGTTTTTGGAGTATTTATAGGCCGCAAAATAAAACTTTCAAAGTCTAGTCAAATTTTGCCGCTTATGACAAGGCCTTTGCTAGGATTCAAGCTGGGCAAAGTATCATAAAAAAGTACTTGAAGTACAAGTACCAAATATCTTGTGACCAAGGAAAGTACTTGAAGTAAAAGTACTTTTCTTTAAGTACCTACTTTAAAAATGTACTTGGAAAATCAAGTACAAGTACTTTACAAAGTACTTGGAAAGCAGCAAGTAAAAATTAATATATTGAAGTATTAAGTATCAAGTAAAAGTACTGCACACAGTACTTGAAAAGCTGCAAGTACCTATAATAAATAAATATTATGAAGTATCAAGTACCAAGTACAAGTACAGGAAGACCAAGAGCCAAATTATTCACGAATCACGATCACAAATTCTGTAACAAGTCTTCACAGGTTTTGGTTGGCAATAAAGCAAGAAAAGAAGTAAGCATACGAATTACGAAGTCACAAGCAACCAACGAATGATTGACCAAGTTAATTTAAATACTTTAAATAGGTACTTCAAGTAGTACAAAAGTACTTGAAGTACTAAATATATTTAAGCAAGTGCCAAGTAAATTGTTCAAGTACTTTAAATACTTGAAGTAAATATTTTTTACTTCAAGTACTCATAAAGTACTTGAAGTACGAATATATTTAAACAAGTATCAAGTAAATTGTTGAAGAAATGCAAGTACCAAATACAAGTACCAAATTTAAAAAGTACTTTACTTGAAGTACAATATTTGCAAAATCAGTACTTAAAGTAATTTTACTTGAAGCAATGCCCAGCTCTGGCTAGAATACCTCATTTATAAAATAAAAATATTTCTGTCATTTGACATTTATTGAATACAATAATATTTCGTTAAATTAAGTACAACACTCGAAAATAAAAGTGTTTTAAAGGTACTCAACAAAGTAATTCCGACCTCGGTTAAACGCTTTGGCCATAAACAACTTTCTGTTGAACAAACATGATTAATATATATTTAGATTATTTAATGTGCAGCATATAAAGTATAAATATCCAGTAAACGTGCAATTCCAAGTTCTCTGTCTTTCCAAATTATCATATCTAGATTCTCGTTACTTTGTCCTGAACATGTTTAGTGCTCCGCGCCTAATAGACGTCGCCTTATGACCGATAGTGAATTGTGAGTCCGCATTGTTTGTCTTTACGTTCCGTTCTGCCGTTCTGCGCTACGATAGACTTACGGGAATCGTAGTGGACATGTCAGCGATACCGTGGGAAACGCAAAGATCCTACACGAGGGCGTGCCGTCCACTTCTTACACAACGCGGGCCACAGAAGTTCTCAAAGAGACGCTAGAGTTCTATATACGCACTGATATGGTTTGGTTATGCGTATATGAAACGTTAAATTCATTGATCATCAATATATTTTTTCTACTCCCTACTGGATATTGCCAACATATCTTCATACTATCATACTATATGAAATTCAAGATCAAATACGTCAAAAAATTATTGATGCGTGCAAATTATGTTTTTATTATGACAAGTAATTATTAGAAATATTAAATAAACTGTTATTTAATAATTAATTATGTTTAAAAGCATGATTTATTTTCAAACAGATCAAATAAAATTTAGAGTTTTTACGTTGGAAACAATTATTCAAATTATGTCAAAAATAATTGATGTAACCCTACTTTTAAATAATTTTTGGCATCATATTGAGTGCATTTTATTGCAAAAACTATATTTCGGTATTTATCGTAGAAAAAATAGGCTGTACAGCTCGAGTGGATTGCCTATATCGCACGCGAACGTTTGCAGACACTCCTCATACGAGAACGTGGCTGCAAACTCGTTCTCGTGCGATATAGGCATCATATCCATTCTTGTTGTACAATATACTAATATCAACAGTGGAACAATAGAATAATATATAGACACGAATTTAAGCTAGAAATTTTTTTAGAGGATTCTTCCATGAATCTGAATCCTAGAAAAAGAAACTCAATATATTTTGAAGCTATCAATGGATTACAAATCCTTCTTCTCCAAAGACTCATTGAAGATTTAATCTAGCGGCGCCGCTATTTAATAGAGAATTCTGACCATGATTCTTTTTCTCAGGATGAAAGAATCGTCTAAGAATCTATATGTGAACAGGGCTTAAAATGACAAAATTCGAGTTCACTTTAAAAATTGGTTGTTTAATGAAGTTAAATTGTATTGGGAACATTTTTTCTTCTTGAATTAAAAAAAACTGTACCACTTTCATAAAAAAATATGTATACCATTTTATAGCAAATTTAGTGCTCTATAATTTGTTATTAACTATTTTTTCGTAATATTAATTATTTACGATATAAAAATTAAAAACAATAGACGGGGACCATTTTTTTTAAATAGCGGACGAAGCTCCAGTCCAATCGATTGAGACTTTTAAGTAGTATGTTGTTGATAAAGGTAATAGGAAGGTGTATATCAAAATCCAGCTTTCTACTAATTTTTTTCACTAAAAAATCTAATTTGACTGGACTATTAGTTCAGATCAGACATTTAAAAAAAAAAATTTCATACGAATTTAATTATTATTCTAAAACCATGCCTATATAACGATCATTAGTGGAAAAGTCAGCTCAACAATAAAATTTGTATAATAATATAGTTGGCAACATTGTTTATAAAATATAATTTAAAGTAATAAATGTTATGTTGGTTAGCCGGATGTTCAGTCGTAGCGTAGATCTGGAGCTGATGGCACATGGACTAAATAAAATATAAAAAGGTTATTACATTGTAATTCATAGCTTGTTGTTCTTAAGTAATCCTGGCCCATAAGTCCTTACATTACTAATATAATACAAAATTGAAGATATAAAATGAGCTGTTTCAAAAGTCAGTCAATTTTATTTTAAAGTAACAAAAATAGCTTTGAATCTGCTGTTACAAATCTCTCTGACTTATCTCCGTTCAGTGGCACTTCTGCTCTATAAAAATGGTAGTTGGATCTTCACGCCTGGCAAACAGCGCATGTTTATGTTAGTCGTAGTCGGCTACTCTATCGTCAGTCTGAAGTCTGTTCATGTGTTGCACTCGTACGTCGCACAGAGGAAGTTTTATGTGTCTTCAACGGTACTTTACTACAGAATGATCTTCCTGGAACAGTTTGACACGCACTGATCGTGACGGTGATTTGAAGCGGAGTGTTAAACAACTGACTAACTAATGAGGCTATTTTGTACTCATTCGCACGGGGGTATTTGCTTAGCGAGTCTCTATGTCCATTCACAAGTTTTATATAGTCTAAGAATTTATGAGGTCGACGAATAAGAATAGAAAACATTTATTTTTTAATAGTACAATAAAAAAAATCTGATGTGGCCAGCACACAACCTCCCGCCATATCTAGACTTATAAACGTATACGTACTATCCAGTGACCATTTAAAATATACAAATAAAAATCTAAAATATTCAAACACATAAATTTGCATCACCGAATCAAAAGATTCATTCACAGGAAAACTCTATTGTGTTGAAGCCATCCTCCGTTCAATCACTACATTTAATATCTTACTTATGACTTATATGGCGTTAATGTCAATGTATCACCCGTCTCACCTTTTAATATTTTCTACGCAAAAACAAAAATCAACCAATCATGGATTACAAGATTTCAACGTTTTATTTGACAAATTTATTTGTCAAATTTCACTACAGTTCTTTAATGCTACCAGATAAAGACAATTTTTTTTATAACGTAAGTTGCAAAGTAACTTCTCCTCTTACTCTTATTATAAATAAATACTATATTTATTCATATTTACAGAATAATTTTTTCAATCATCAAAAAATATCATTTCCGGTTAAGATATTTGTACCAAAATCTAATGAGCTCTTCCAATTTATATAGAAACGTTAAATACCAAATATCAATTTTTTTGGGCAATTCGTATTTGAGTTATCCGACAGACAGAAATCCGGCCTTGACCACATACCTACACACATACACATACATACATATAGACATCATCGTGAAACTATCAAAAATGAGTTGTAAGGAGCCTAATTCATGCTCATCCACTAAAAACTCACTACTCGATTTTTAGCATGATTCCAATATCTTCCTTTACAGGTAATAATTCTATAAAATATAAATAACAGCTCATTACATAGATTACGTCTTATTAAAGGACTACTAATTAACATGAATCGGCTATAGGATGTTTAAAAATATCTTATTATTGTATCTTAAGGGATATTGCGTAAATTTATCCTAGGCACGTCTGAGTACGACCAAAAATTACATACTCAATACTAACATCTCCGAGAATTACATGAGATACATAATTGTGATATTATTAACAAATTATTAATATTGGAATCGCTAGGATATTAACAGGATGTTAAGGGTCTCGTCTCCGTAACAAAATATTGCGTGTTTAGAGGTGTAGCAGTTTCTGCTTTACTCATTGCATATTAAAAATTTGATAATCTAGGATTATGCCCAGTTAGAATTCTGAAAAAATCTTTGAAATCCATATACAACATTAATGAAAAAGTGTGTTTTAAACAATTTTTTACATGCTTTTTTTATTAGAAGAGATTTATTAGAAATTGTAACTCGGCATAATCCTAGTTGCATTCTTCGTCTCTAAATAAATTTATGAAATTTAGCTTTATCTATAAAACTTCGTGAGCATTGTAAAATTGCTAGACTGCTTTTCCGTATTTTTACCGAGCGTTTCTATGCATTAACATAGGACAAACGCGGTGTTGAGCTACGTGGAGTCGATACCCTTAATGGGCAAAGATAGCAAGTAACAAAGGGGATGTTCACATTTTTGAAATTTTATATCAGTGGACTTGATTAATATAAATAAATAAATGAATGCAAAGATTCAAAATCCATCTCATTTCTAACAATAAAATCCAGTTCCTCTGCATCATAAACTATCACTTGGCCATCATTACATCTACTTAGTCCTCGCAACCGCTACTTGTGTCTCGCTGCTGGCTTTACAGCTCCCAAGCACCACATCGTGGCATGCCATGATCACGGCTAATGTGATCTTCTGCACTACAGATGTGTAATTTCCCTCTGACTTATAAGATTTCGTGACAAGTGAACATGTGAGCCAGAAGTAATGATAGAGAATCGGCGGTAGCAAAAGGACAACAAAGAATGGATGGATGGATGGATGGCGCTGTTTCGATTGTGTAGTTCTAATGTGGAATAGTCACTCGATCTTTGCTAGCGTATTATACAGGCTTGTTCACAATTTCAGGGAAAAATGAAATGACAGATACTTTAAGAAAAAAATTCCTCCTCTGAAAAATGAAAAAAGGTATTTTTCATCTACAAAAATTTAAACCCAAAAAAAAATTATTTCATATTTATAACAACACCCCCCGTGGCTTGCGTTATATTTTTAATCATCTTTAATTTTAAAAACGGTCCTCCTCCTGGGAAAATATTCTAGCTACGCCCATGATACCATACCAAATTGGAATTTGTTTCAAGATATAATGCTAGATCCTAAGGTATTACCATAACAAATTTGAACCCAATCGGTGCAGTACATTTCGAGTTAGCTAGCCGCCATTTTTTTACAAGATGGCGGATTGACATTTTAATATGCTCATGTTATAAGTTACATCTTAAACTATTACCATACCAAATTTGAATACAATCAGTGCAGTACATTTTGAGTTAGCTAGCAGCCATTATGTTTCAAGATGGCGGATTGTCTAAGTACAAAGTCAGAAATATTCGCGGGCGTGCGCACAACAACTCACCAAAGTTTCATCACAATCGGATAAAGATTAAGTAAGTGACAATACGAATAGAGACAATGGTTCTCAAAATATGTACCTATTCCATTAAAAGAGCAATTAATTTTGCGAATAAAAATATATTAATTCGTGATAAGTTGTGAAATGCCCTGTATATTTATACCGATGACTCACAGTATGTGGGGTTGCCATATTCAAGTTGGGTAAAATTTGTGATAGATTGTACACTACTTATGTTTCTATTTGTATTTTTAATTTAGTTCCGCTTAGAAATGGCTGCCAATTTTTATAGGGTACGTAATAGTAATTTTATGAAATAAAATAATTTTATTTAAATCTATAAACTAAAATTAGTCTGATGTTGCACAATAATTGTTATTATTATTAGAGAAACATAGAAGGTCAGAGATAGGTACTAGATTTTAATCACAATTCAGAAAAATGTAAAAATATGAATCCATTGGTAGGTAGGTATTTGTCTAATTTAATGGTATATTATGTATCAAGTTTTATAAACGTCATTTTAGACACGAGTTTTTTAGGAACGAGCGCAGCGAGTGAATAAAAAACGAGTATCTAGAGAGTTTATAAACGAGTCACATACTACACTTTTTCTACGATCACAAATTAAACAACATAAATTCACAAATATGTAAAATTTCATTTATAATAATTTTAGGTTAAATCATAATATTATAGATAGCTACAATATTCTACTTAGGCAAGTGTATTTAATTTATATGGGAAAAAAATTGACAATGATTGAAAGAAATCATTAATTCCCTCAGTTTTTCACAAAAATTAAATGTCAAATATAGGAGCCAACTTCACCCCGTGCTTAATATGTCAGTTGCTATGTTCAGCTTGTGACTGAAAACAGTCAAAGCCACATCTTGTCGAGGTGTGTTTAAAATGTTATTTAGCGCCATGGAAACCAGTTCGTTAAATGCTGTTTTAATACCAGAAGTAGACAAAATTTATTAATATCATGCTTTCCAGGTTTTGTTCGGATTGAATATTTAATTATCGAACAAATAAATATGTTTAGAACTGCTGAATGACATAATTTCGTAAAAATATTATAGAAACATTTCAATTCTTATTTATTCAAATATAAATATAAGTATTGGTTCATGTAGATAGCATTTAAATATTGTTTTCACATTGAAAATATTTTAAACTTACGTTTCCATCCTTCTTCACAGTTTGGCAACCTCTTGGACCATCTCCACATGTAAAAGTACTCAAGTTTACTCCACGCACAATCTACGCACTAATAACGCACTAATCGCACACTAACCACGCACTAAACGCACTAAAAGGTCATATTTTTATTATTTTCACTACAAAATACATGCTCTTTTTGCTACGTAATACGAACAACTGACGAAAACATTGAATGCTACAGCGTTGTAAAACAACTTGATTGAACAGACTCGAACCGATCCAACGTTGATAAATTTTGTTTAGAGACGAAAAAGTATAAAATAAATCAGCGAATCTAAAACAATGGGTCTTGAAATATAAAAGTAATATGTAGGAAATCAATATGCATGAAACTATTACCCATTTTGGGTGTAAAAATAAAACAAAAACCTAAAATTACATATTTTTGAATATGTGAGAAAACAAATCTATTTTATGTGCGGTAAATATATTATTTTCATCTAAAATTTTGTAAAATAATTTGACGAACTCGGAACAGAACACTTTTTTCATGTGCTCCATTTTATGAAACATGAATTCCGAATGAATTCATATTACAAAACAAAATTAAAATAAATGAATTATTTTATTAATTGTTTCATAAAATCACGACACCGTAGGTGGACTGATTTCATTTTAAAACAATTTTTCGAGTCAAATTGCTGTCAGGTGTCAAGGTTCAGATGTCAACTAGAAATTTATCTGAAGGAAATAAAATGCCAGGAGCATTTTCTCTTCTTTACAATTATTCCCAAAATCTAATCATTTCACTGACAAAAAAATATTAGAAATATGAAGCAAATGACATTTTAGTGTTTTGTTTATTGTTTCGTTGCTAAGGAAAAGGTAAATAAGGTTTTATCACTTGTAAAAAGTTACCTTACTTTGTATCCGCTGTCAAAGCGATAAAATTTGTTTTCTTTATATCTTACTTTATATAGGAGTGATTTTTTTACAATTCAATACCTTCAAGTTGCCCATTGGCTAACACGTTTCCTATAGGTACTCGTTTTTGACATAAGTAATAAATAATGTAATTACTGAAACTATATATCTGCTATTACCAATTCAATAATTTAAATAAAATTTAATAACATAAATAATACAGATTATTCAGCGATAATATCACAAAAGAGGTAACAATTTTTCTCAAACATATTTCTCCCAATTTCACCACGCTAAACAAAGCAGAGGAAAATTATCTGATTATTTGTCAATGTGGCAAATTTCTTAAAGTTTAATTTTCTTTCTTCTTCGCAATCATAAAATGCAAAATATCTCAATAACGTGGCAATAATTTACCGATAAAATTCAAGATTTGATCTTTAAGATCAGCGTAATTTATCTCTTGTGCATCCATATCATCAAATAAATCTGATAATAATTGATTTACGGTTATATTTAAACGATAAAACATAAGGAACAGTTATACCCATGACAATAAATAATATTGGCGTTCTATGGGAGATAGATGAGATATTTATGGGTTTTATTTCGGTTTAGAAGAGGACGACTACACGACTTGGACGTCGTAAGATTTTAATATTCGGACCCCCAACGATTTCGAGATTTTACTGTGCTGGTATGACTCAGATGATGCGCAATATGGGAATATAAACTTCGAATCACTTCATTTTTTACTTGCTCAACATAGTCTGTTTTACATTCTTGTGTTTTTATGTGCTTTGGAAACACATTCTATTTTACAAGCCTATAAAGTTTTGCAGATTTATATTGTTATTGTTTGCATTGACAAAACAGTATATTATTTAGTTGTTGGCTATATAGAGGATGAAAGTTCATGCACGAGCTGAAGGCGAGTGTATAATCATCCCAGTGAATTATGGCTATTATGTACGAGTCAAATACGACGTTTTATCTACGACTTTTTAAATAAAACAGCTGTAGCTCCATTCTTTCCCCACTTGACATAAATCGTCCATGGGATGTTTAAAAATATCTTATTCTTGTACTTTAAGTATACGTAAGTCTATCCTAGCCACATCCTGAGTACGATCAAAAATTACATACTCAATACAAACATCTCAGAGAAGTACATGGGATGCATAATTGTGATATTATTAACAAATTACAACATTGGGATGTAACGGTAGTAGATTTGACGTACCAAAACCGAGTTTGTGGGGCTCTAGTACGGTTTTGTTAGCTTTTTTAGTGTAGGAAATACCAAAACCGAGTTTGTGGGGCTCTAGTACGGTTTTGTTAGCTTTGTTAGTGTAGTAAATACCAAAACCTATGCCCGATTGCCAGTATGTCTAAATATTGCTGTTGTGCCTGATTTCCACTGGGTCAAATTGCCTCTGTGTCGAAATAAATTTGCAGTAGTCTCTCGACATACGTTATTACAAGTATGTAAGTGGTGGGGATGCGTTTTGGCACAGTGGCAATTTGACATTGCGGCAATTGGACACAGCGGGTATTTGACATTACGGCAATTTTGCGCAGTGACATGCACCCGGTTTCATCGCTACAAAAATGAACTTCATAATTCTGTTTAGATACAAATCTGAATCTATCTATTATCATGTATTTCTTGTAGGTGAAGCATCCTTGTATTACACCATAATAAACTTATTATTATTAGAAAAATACTAGCAAGACACTCTTGTATCTTTTGGATATACCTACTATTAAAACCTGAATACTCATAAAAATCTCCAATAAAAAGAAATCCCATAAATCCGAATAAAAATAAACCATCAAAGAGCGATTAATAAAAATCTCGAGATGAAATATCTCCCGCGGTATCTATTACACAAATATACGAATGTTCAGTCGTACGTTAACAGCGCGAGAGCACGACAAATTTCTTATTCCTGTGCGGCACACGAACGCGCCATTATTAGCGTTAATCTATTGTCCCAATGCACGGCATGCTACGATCTGAGAGGCTGCGTGGACCAAGAACCTCTGTTGGACGTCTTTCAAGTAAATAAATAAATTATACACAGCATTAAAATAGATGTCTTCATTTTATTGTTGTTTATTAGGGGGCCAAATTTAATTTTGGTTGTAAATATTACAATAGAAGAATGGGTGTTATGAGAATGGATGCTTGACTTCAATGAGTATTGTTAGCATTGGAATGGTTCAATTTAGTAAATTGAATTTATTCATAAACTATTTATTTTATGGTATAGTTACTGTTTTGTCCTGCAGTGAGACAAATAGTGGATGATTATTTAAAGCAGAAATAAAGTAGTTTTGAAATAGCTGAATGCGATATGTGTTCTGACAATTCAGGTTCGAATCTAGTCAAGTATACTGCACTCTTTACTAATAAAATAACCATAAGATATCTGTTGATGGCTGATAACCGCACACACGATAAAATAAAAACTATAAAAACTGTGAATTTAAAATTATATTTTTTTTTGAAAAGAAAATGGTACACAATATTTTTATAAGCTTCTTTGTAAAAAATGAAACAAATTTTACTCATTTTGAAAAACTTTTAAACTTCCCACCTGATATGAATCGTCCGTGGGATGATTAAAAATATCTTATTCTTGTACTTTAAGAGGCCCGTTCGGAAAATACCGAACTCCTGAACGTAAGTCGTCATTTCAAAGTGAGGCGGATTCAGGTGACGTCAAGTCCTTCTTTTTGCAGTCAATCGAACAAAAAATGTAGGTAATGAAAATTGAGTATAGAATGTACTGGGTAACTAGAGAATCTACAATTTCAACAACGAAAACATAGCATCGTTGTCCCATCATATCTCATTTAATTTATAACACAGACGAATGAAAAAAAAACTTCTTGTTAACAAAGGTTCAATTTATGTCCCTCTGTTTTCAGAAATTCAAAATAGCTTTTTGTTCACCAGAAAAAAAATCTTAAAAATCGAGAAAAATGACCGATTTTAAAGTCATTTTTTTCCAAAATCATAAGTTAACGAAGAAAATTAAAAACAGAGAGACCTTCTAACTTCTTTTGGTGATATGTTCATATGTTGTAAATAAAGTAAACACCACTAAATACCAAATGATCATGGGACGCGCACACCTCTGTTTAAAAAAAAAAATAACTACCAGACGGACCCCTTAAGTGATATACGTAAGTCTATCCTAGCCACATCCTAAGTACGATCAAAAACATACAAACATCTCACAGAATTACATGGGACATATAAATGGAATATTATTACCAAATTACTAACAGTGGGATGTTACATAGACAATGTTACTACTGACGGAAAGTAGCAATAGCTAAGATATTAACTACTGGGAAAATATAGCAAGTACCAAAGCGGGATGTCCACATTCTTAACTTAATTTTTTGTAAAACAAAAATGAATGAATGTTGAGTGGTATAATTATTTTAGTCGTGAAAGGTGTAAAATATTAATTAGATTATAACCAGCGGTGCGTCAAACTAAATCAAAGTCCATCTCGTCACCTCGCAAGTTCATTATTCCAGAAATAACTATCAGCAAAGAGAACAACTTGTTAGTTTAAGAGAACAGTAACGGCCCGAGGTTTGATCCAAGATAACCGCGCTGACGTACAATTTCATATCTTCATTTTCACCTCTCATGAATAAATTAAACATTATACCAACACCTTCTATGATCCTTAAAATCTAAATACAGTATCAGAATCTCATCGCTGGAATTAGAACGAGAGCAGTGATGCAAAGCCTTGTTCGCACCAGGTTAAATAATCTTCCCACTTGACAAAATAAAATCCCCACAATCCCCAGAACATTTCAAGAATGTGAACACGCTTGTAACTTGCTATATTTGCCTATTAACATCCTGTTAATATCCTAGCGATTGCTTACATCCCAATATTAATAATTTGTTGATAATATCACAATTATGTATCCCACGTAATTCTCTGAAATGTTTGTATTGAGTATGTAATTTTTGGTCGTACTCAGATGTGGATGTGGCTAGGACAAACTTACATAATATCGCTTAAGGTACAAGAATAAGATATTTTTAAACATCCCATGGTCGTTTCATGTTAAGTGGGAGTCCTTTAATAAGACATCCTATTAATATCCTAGCGATTGCTAATGTCCGCCCTTAGTAACATTATCTATGTAACATTCCGTTAGTAATTTAGATCCTCATGTAAAAATGTTTGAATTAAGTACGCAATTTTTGATTATACTCAGGATGTGGCCAGGATAGACTTTACTTTTTCTTCTATTCCACTTCCTTCGCCACTACTACATCTGCCTGAAACCAGCTCGAAACTCGTCCTTTGTCGCATCCTACCATCCTAGCATTGCAATGTCATTTTGAAGTTGAAAAATACTGTAAAAGTGTTTTCGTTGAGAGTAAACTATCAGTTTATTATTGACTTCAAGACAATGCTTTTTTAAACATTTAATAGAGAAAGAATGGATCTACAGATCCTTTTTAAAATTTTAAAAATAAATTTCTATTATCAGATATAGGTAACCGTGTAAAGTTTGCATAAATTTGAAATTTTTATGAATTTTTCGGCATTTTTATAATCATGTACAATTTTTTTAAAAACCCACTTGACATGAATCGTCCATGGGATGTTTAAAAATATCTTATTCTTGTACGATCAAAAATTACATACTCAATACAAACATCTCAGAGAATTACATGGGATGCATAATTGTGATAATATTACAAAATTACAACATTGGGATGTAACATAGATAATGTTACCAAGGGCGGACATTAGCAATCGCAAAGATATTATTAGGATGTTAATGGGCAAATATAGCAAGTAACAAGCCGGGATGTTCACATTCTTGAAATGTTCTGGGGATTTTATTTTGTCAAGTGGGAAGGCACAATTGTTAATAATTCCTCCATTAAGTATATAATCCTTGTTGTAATGGAATTTTACCATTCTTGTACTGGCCACAAAACACTCGCTACGTTAGTTCATTTTATGCTGGATTTTAGGAGGTAGACGTACAAGAATAAAATATTTTTAAACATCCCATGGACGCCTTTCAAATAGCAGCGCCGCAAAATTGAATCTTCAATGAGTCTTGGAAAAGAAGAATTTTTAATTCATGGTTACTTCAAATCAGGCTATAGAAGCATGAAAGAATCTTCTAAGAATCCGTGTGTGAACAAGGCTTAAGCTTCACAATAACGATCGGTTGGGAATTTCGCTACCGGCGAATGATTGTATTATAGTTCGGTATCGATCTATCGAAGGTTTAATATATGATCACCTGTGTAGAGATATAAATCTATCGAATATAATAGCTATTGCCACTTTGGACACAGGTTACGTGATGGAGTATGGTGATTTCGCTCTAATTAAATTTAGAAAACTATTATACCAATTTGTGGGTCAGACGAAATGGTTTTTGGGAGATAAATAATATGATTCAGGCAGCAACTTTTGTTAAGATAAAGTTTTGTATACACTGTTATTTTATTACTTAATTTTTAATTTATGATACGTTGCTTCAATTTTACTTCTAAAGAAAATTTATCAAAGCCAATTAACTTACATTTATAGTTCTAGTTTTTTTTTTATTGAAAAAGAAAAAATATGTAAAATTCTTATATGTATTTTGGTTCTGGTAGATTTTTGATCACAAACTGCGTGTTTCAATATCTAATTTAATTTTGGAATTATCGCAATTTTTCACATTTGTCATTTTTTAACTTTGAGGCTGCATATCTGATAAATTAAGTTGGGTATTGAAAAATAGTTTTTCTACGTCTGCTTCTGAAAGATCATGTTACTACATTGTTTTTAATGTTGAAAGCTGCTGTTTGTCGCAAGTGTGTTGCAAACCACCTATACTTCATTTCAGCTAAGAAAACAGCAGATGGCACTGCGAATGCAGTAAGTTTTACACTCACACATTTTATTAGTTCAAAATTTGACGCGATCTTAAATAAGTTATGTTTTGTGAATAAAGCTGTCATCTATAGAATAATGTAGTACTTCGAAGTAACTATGAAATTCAAAATAAGAAGGTATAAGTAATGTTAACGGAAATGAAAATGTTTGCTAGTGTAAATCTACCTCTCATCTCAACCAATCAGATTCAAGAATATCGTTACCCTATCTAACCCAACGCTATTTTCTTAGCTGAAATGAAGTATAAGTGTGCCAAAAAGTACTTTGTCGCACACTTTTGGGCACTTTGCAACACAGTTTTGATTTTTAATTGCTATTGTTTTCGCAACAAAATTTGACAGTAAATGTCACAAAATTAATGGTTACCTTTTTTGTATTTTTAACTTCCTTGTTTTGCTGGAGAAGAAAAAATATTGTGTATAACACGTATTGAAAATATTACGATTGCAACCCTCCCTTCGCTCGGGCTGCAATTTTCGTACGCGTTAAACAAAACTATACTTTCAAAACTTGTTATACAAATAACTATTTTCACATCCTGTAAAATATTCTATTATTCTGTTCAATCCATCACGTTTATCCAGTGCGCATCACAAGTGATATTAATTAAAATATCTCAAGCTGCACTTTGTAATCAATTACAGACGTCATCCTACTATGTATCTATCTGACTATGTTTCATCGCAACATCGGTAGCCGTAAGCGAGCGTATGCAACACAACGTAATGATGAAATAATTACGTGCGTAAGGCGCCGGCGGTTACGACGCTCTTTCATACAACGCGGTGCTTGCGGCAACGCAACGTAAACGCAACGCTATGTAACGCAGTCCCTACCGGCGCAGTTTGCTTTTGTTGGAGATTTAAAAGAGAAGTAAATTATGGAGGTTTTTTAAGTTGTTCTTGGAATATTGTTAGAGTAACTGTAGTAGTTGAAGGTTTATTTGTTTTATAAATAATAACTCAATACGTTTAGTAGTTTAGTGAAATGTGTAATTTGCTTTGCAGCAGTGTAACTAATGAACAATAAGATTTATTTTCCTAAATTTGCTCGGTAATATCTATAAGTATACTATTTTATATTTTTACCTTCCGCTTACCTGTAAAGGAAGGTATTGGAATCATGCAAAAAATCGGGTAGTGAGTTTTTAAAGAATGAGCACGAATTAGGGTTCTTACAACTCATTTTTGATAGTTTCACGATGATGTCTGTGTGTATGTGTGTGGGTATGTATGTGTGTGTGTGTGGTCAAAGCCGGGTGTTAGTCGCATAACTCAAATACGAATTACCCGAAAATTTTGATAATTGGTATTTAACATTTGTATATAAATTGGAAGAGCTCATTAGATTTTGGTACAGATATCTTCATCGGAAGTGATATTTTTTGAAGATTGAAAAGGTTAATTGTCAAAATTGTATATGAATTTGGAAAAATATAGTATTTATTTGTAATAATAATAAGAGGAAAAGTTATTTGCAACTTACGTTATAAAAAAATTGTCTTTATCTGGTAGCATTAAAGAACTGCAGTAAAATTTAAAAAATAAATTTATCAAATAAAACGTTGATATCTTGTAATCCATGATCGGTTGATTTTTGTTTCTGCGTAAAAAATATTGACAGGTGAGACGGGTGACAAGTTGACATACTAGCGCTATATAAGTCCTAAGTAAGATATTAAATGTAGTAATTGAACGGAGGATGGCTTCAACACAGCAAAGTTTTCCTGTGAATGAATCTTTTTATTCAGGTGATGATTTTTATTTGTATATTTTAAATATATTTAAAGTCTAGATAAGGCGGAAGGTTGTGTGATGGCCACGTCAGATTTTTTACTCCTGGTATTAAATAGTATATTATATATTGAGGGACTAAAGTGCATGATTTAATCCTGAGGGTGAAGTTTATTTCACGAGCCGAAGGTGAGGGAAATAATCACCTGAGGGATTAAAGATACTTTAGTCCTGTGGTATATACGCTATTTTTTGCACTTCATCCTCAAATGAATGCAAAATAGTTTAAAAGAATACACATTTTGCAATTTTGACAGTAAATTTTATGACAAATATTTATTTTGTTACCATAGATACTCTGTAACAAATAGCACGTATTTACTTGACAACGGGAATAATTAATTCAATTTCTTGACAACGGGATTAAATAAATAATTAAGAACCTTAGTCCCTAAAAATAAAGACTAAAGAAGAGTTTTAGTCCCGGAAGTGCAAAAACATCATTTAAAGAACTGGTTTCCGTGGCGCTAAATAACATTTTATACACACCTCGACAAGCCGTGACTTTGGCCGTTTTAGTCACGGGCTGAACATAGCAACTGACATATTAAGCACGGGGTGAAGTTGGCTCCTATATTTGACATTTAATTACCACCCGCCTCATATTCTATAAGAGAGGTATATTGTGATGGGTCAAAATTTTCGAGTGTGAGTTTTTGGTGGATAAGAACATTTTAGGGTCCCTAGAGTAAGAATTTAACATTTTCGAGATGATTTCTGTGTGTGTGCGTGAATGTGTGCGTTCGTTCGTTTGTATGTTACAATTTTTTCGTTCACGATAACTCAAAAAAGGTCAAACATTAAAATTTCAAATTTTGTTTTTAAGGTTTTAATATGAATCTTAATAACCTATTAAATTTTTGTTTCAATCTACAAACCGGAAGTTGTACTTCGAAAAATATTTAATTTAAGACAAATTTTTTAATTTTAAATGAAAGATTATGTGATTATCACAAACATTGGTATTTTATAAATTTTTCAGTATCTGGTATCATTTAAGAATAATTATTAAAGTATAAACTTATAATTTAGTATTTCGGTATCTTGTAGTTCATGATCGTTTAACATTTGTTACTAAGTAAAATTTAAATTATTATGACATGACAGTGACAGTGAAAATAGTAAAATATCGTTTATATCTTCTCCTGCAGTTTAAATAAAATGACTAAAAATATACTCGTATTTGTGAGTAAGTAGTAATAGTAGTAATACCTATATATTAATATATTTGTATAATATTTAAAAAGAATAATGTAAGTATGGGTGGAGGTCTTGTGCTGGCCACATCAGATTTTTTTCAATATAACAGTTAAATACACTCGCCTAAGTAGAATTTTGTACCTATTTCTAACATCATTTCATTATGATTTATCCTAAATGTTTAAATTATTTTATACGAAATTTTACATATATACAGGTTGGTGGAGGTGAAATGCGAACATAGGGAAATATAAATGACAATGGAGTTATCATGCTAGGCATCTTGATATACGTGGAATAAGTACTGTCAATGTCAAAGTAGCTGTCATATTATTGAAATTTATATTTTCATTAAAATATTTTCTTTGCATAATAATGTATGTGTACGAGCAGAACGAGAAAGTTTACATACACTTTTAGATTTTATTATTATTTCTGTTATTGATTACTCTTTTTGACACACAAATTCACATTACTTCGTTTTGTGACACTACTACAAAATATATCAAGATACCTGGCATGAAAGTTCGATTGTCATGTATGTTCCCTATGTTCGCATTTAACCTCCACCAACCTGTATGTATATATATATATATATATATATATATGTTTAATTTGTGGCGTGGACATAGAAAAAGTATAGTACGTGACTCGTTTATAAACTTTATAGTCTTGGTTAACAACAATGATTTAAAGATAATACAGTTTTAATTACTTAAAATAATTTTTGTTAACCAAATCCTTGTACAGTCCCGACAGTATTAACTATTAACAATACATTACACCTCTTGTCTTCTGATACTGCTAATGGATTGGAATAATCTATAAATTTTTAATTTTCTATCGCTGAATTTAAGCGATACGCTTCTCCATCGCGATCTAATGTGGGAGTTAAGTGTGTTTTGTAGTTAGTAGCTTGGGAGATCGGTTTGTGATAAACACAGGAGATTCAGTAAGCCACACAGCCACCGCTGTGGATGTTGCTATCGGAACAATTCATTTTACCAAAGAATGGGAGAGATATGCTATCGAGGATTTATTGTTATATTAAACTTGCATTAAATTTTATCAAGAAGAGAATAATGAAATTAATTTTGTCGACGGTTTGTTGACACGACAGAAAATATTACAGGGTGATTCACAACTTCGTGCATATATTAAGAGCGTAAAGTATGAACGTTGCGCGCAAAAAACATGCTTTTGAATGGGGAATGAAATTGAGACTAATTCTGGTCGGATTGTCTCTATTTTTTTTTAAATTTAAAGATAAAGATGAGCTCCGCATTCATTAAGTGTTGAAATATTATTTTTTGTTTCAACTTTACAATGTCATAACTTGGCTAACTTCACAATAACTATTACTAAGTAAATCTACAAAAATTGCAAATTTAAACACTAGACAGATCTAGATTGAACTTCTATCTTTCAAATGAACACTAGTTTGTGATGATATGTTCATATTTAGTACCAATTTTGATCCCTCTACGAGAGCGCGTTCCCTATTGCTGCTTTTGTTCAACACACTAAATCTGTATGAATTTATCCTTTTCTCGCAGACAGCTACACTCGGGCCTTAAATGGCATATTGTGTTCAACTCACTTATTACGGATCTAAAAGAATGTTTTAAATTGTATTTGTTAGGTTTTTTAATCAAAGAGTTTTCAAATGAAATTTACTATTCTTGCTTAGCATCATTTATTAAAATTTAATTCCGTTCAGTTATTCAGGTATCCATTACACAATCAACAATCCAGTAGTTTCAAAAATGTGCTTAGGTATTGCGAAAACTGCCCTTAAATTTATGAATTTTAAAAAAATTCTTCTTGTTCCGTGGTCAGTATCTGCAGGAAGTTACGAATAATCCTGTACATATTTTTACTTTTTCCGTGTTCCATTTGTGAATTATTTATTGCATCATATTTTTTAATGAAGTCACAAACTAAAAGTACTGAGTTAAATATGGTGTTGAATTTTTATGGACTCAAATAATATTCGGCACAATTAAAAAATATCATAATAATTATTGAGAACAGCTAAAATCTTACCTACTTTCATATACCAAAATTTATTTGTTTTATTTTAAGTTTTTAATTTCGATTTAAACCATGAAATTGATATTTAAATAGTACTTTTTGTTCTAAATTTGAATTAGCTAGTTTTTATACTTCAATCATTAAACTATCATGCATCTAATTTCATAGTGCATTAAAATTGAGATGATAAACTAAACAATATAATATTATAGATTAAAATAAATTTTTAGAACTCATAATAATAAATGGTTTTTCTTTTAAACGTCAGACGAGTATCAGATGTAGGTATAGCATTTTTGTAAAACAATTGCTTGTTGTTTTTTTGTAAACTCTTATCATTTGTTATCTGACGAGTAGATTGACGATAGAAACATCGTTATGTAATAGTTATTTATGTTATAAGAATCGTAACGTCAATCATTATAGTACTAGTGGTGAAGATTTTTAGACGAGGCGAAGCCGATTTTGATAACACGACGTGTTCTATAATGATTGCTTACGATTACGATCCGTATTAGATACAAAATTTTATTAGTAAAAAAATGATAAAATTTTGACGAAATTATTTCAAATTATTTTGACAACAGAAAAACTAATCTAAGTAGTCGTCAGTTTTTATAACTTTTTGAGAAAATAATGACAGTCAATATGTCAGAGTGATTTAAAAATGTGTTGAGTGATTAAAATAAATTAAATTCACAAGAGAATACACTTTTATTTAAAGTTGTTATGGAGTTAATAAATACAGTTTAAAACGTTAAAATTGAATAAAATAAATTATTAGGTATTGAACAAAAAAATTTTAATCCAAAAAAATCAAGTATGCTATTTTTGAAATTTTCTTAGTAACGACTTGTTTGTTATTTCATTATGGTATTAAATACCATACTGGATTCATCATGGTCCTTGGCCTATAATGATCGTTATTATGGTCCTCAAATTGAGGCTAATAATGTAGTCATTATGACATTGCATTATATACAGACCTTAACCTAAATAAATAATTAATTTACCTAATATGTCATTAAACAATACTACAAAACACAATCTAACATTGTTGATATCATTGTTTATATCCCTATTTATATACAAATACAATTGATTATCGTTGCAATCAGACGGTTGGCTTCCTCGTAGCGAACAGAAGCAGTCGGCAGTTATAATTACATCTCTCAGTCATTTATTTGCGAGTTTTATTTATTCACATTGTGATTTTTGCAGGTGAGAGCAACTGTGATCATATTACAAGTTTAATTTAAATAGAGTAAATAGTCCACAGAAGCAGCTAATTATCAGAGCGGCCTGCTGCGTGCATATATCTTTGTTTTAAATGCGTAGTAAGAAGTTCTCGAATTGCGAATCATCGTCTAATTGGATACCGGGAGAGAGATTTTTTATTTTGGACCAGAAGAAATATTTAGTTTACTTGTTTCACGCTTGATTTATAGCTATTAATATAACAAGAATATTATGCGATATTGTGCGTTCGTGCGTTCGTTTGTATGTTATAATTTTTTCGGAAACGATAACTCAAAATATATCAAACATTTAAATACCAAATTTTATATCTAAGGTTTAAATACGATTTTCAATAGACCAATTGTAATTTGGTACTAATTCATAAACCGGAAGTAATACTTTTCATATAGAGCAATATGGTTTTTCTTAAATTATCTCGATAAATAAAGCATTTATGATAATATATGTTTCATTAAATATAACAGAACATTTTTTAAAGAATTTTCTGTAGGTACCTACCATTTATAAATGGACAATTTAAATCTAGGTACTTTTTGAAATTATCTGATGTGGCCAGCTCAAGATACCCTACACTTTTAATTGCAGTTTAATAATAGTATTATATCTATTACTTAAATATATTTAAAAAGTGTAGATGAATCTCTTCGTACAAATTAAAAAAATTAATATTCCGTTTTCCCCTTTTTCCAACTTTAAAGGCCGATATCTCAAAAACTAAGCGAGAAATCAAACTCTAGTCTGCAGCATTGTATTTCTAACACTTAAATTAACCTATAACCAAAATTTCAGAATTTTGAAAATTTGGAAATTTTTTGACCTCCCAAAAAGCGACCACCCTCAATTTCTCAAAAATGGTTCAATATATCGACTTAATTTATTCACCAATGAATTCCTCGCGGCGAATTACATATGTGTACCAATTTTCAGCTCAAAATTCCGACGGGTACAAGATTTATCACGGTTTCCCCATTTTTGATTTTTTCTAAAATCGACAATTTTGGATAAATCTTGTACCCGTCGGAATTTTGAGCTGAAAATTATGTAATTCAGCACGAGGAATTCATTGGTGAATAAATTAAGTCGATATATTGAATCATTTTTGAGAAATCGACAGTGGTCGGTTTTTGAGAGGTCAAAAAATTTCAAAATTCTGAAAATTTGTTTATAGGTTAATTTAATGTTAGAAATACAATGCTGCAGACTAGAGTTTGATTTCTCGATTAGTTTTTGAGATATCGGCCTTTAAATTTAGAAAAGGGGGAAAATGGAACATCAATTTTTTTCCAACACACACAGCTATCGACCATGTATCAATAATGTATTGTATTCACAATTTTTTTAACATGTTATTTTATTGTAATTTTGACACCTCCTCATAAACATGTAATGTTTCTATAGGAAATAAAGTATATTATTATTATTATTATTATAACTTACACTTTTTTAAATATATTTAATACATAAACATGAAACTATTAAAATGTAAGTAAAACTATTTATATTAATAGAAAATAAGCAGAATTAGGCGAGAGGTCCTGTGCTGACCACGGCAGATTTTTTAGGTTTTCTCTGGAAAATAGTGCGGATACCACCACTTTTGTAACCAATTTGTAAAAATTTATAATAATACACAATTTTTGCAGATAATGACTCTTTTCTTTACAAACATCCTTAACTTTATGTTAAACAATTATATTTACCAAAACAATCCATGTTTTGGCTGTTTTCTGGCGCGGTAGAGGACCGTCTTAAGCAGTCAGAATAATTTTTGTAATGATCACATATCGAGCGAATAGAATATCAATGAGGTTCGTTTCTTGACTCATCGTTAAAATCTTTTTTCCTCAAAATTACATTGTCAACTTCTCCGCTAATTACCGCAGCAATTAAATCTTGATTTCTCTGTTAGACAATCGGCGGTCAATGAAGTAAGTATAAGTTTTTCTCATTGTCTATGTGGGAAGCAACATTACTGGCACTAGTAACAGTTCTTAAGCATTACTTGCACATGATCAGCACTCACTTTACCTCTTTAGTTACACTTCACAATAACGTAAGTCGCAAGTAATTAACAGAGCGGCGAACCGCAAAAGTACAAAGAGAAAATAGAAATAGAAATGTTGGAGTACACTAGACGTAGACGCAGACAAAACACAGTGATATTTCACATTGTTTTCGTAAGTAATTCTTGTCGAAGAAGAAGTAACGATATAAAATATTTGTAATTAAAGTAATTACTTCACTAAATCCCCAGAACATTTCAAGAATATGAACATTTGCTATTTTTCCCATTAATATCCTAGCGATTGCTAATGTCCGCCCTTAGTAACTTTATCTATGAAGGTTAGTAATTTGGTAATAATATCCCAATTATGCATCCCATGTAATTCTCTGAGATGTTTGTATTAAGAGGCTCGTCTACCATTTTTTCGAATTCCTAGAATACTCTCGATATTACTTTTTTTCTATTTCACTTTCTTCCCCACTACTACAGCTGCCCGAAACCAGCCCGAAACTCGTACTTTCCCGCATCCTAGCTATGCAATGTCATTTTGAAGTTGAAAATTACTGTAAACATGGCTCCAGATTCCCGTAATAACTTGTGTATTTTTTAAAGAAATTAAGTAAAACAAAAATTATTCGAAAAAGGAAGCTTAGCTGCATGCTTCTTGTATTTTTAATTTTTCTTATTATTTATAGTGACCGAGGAAAATATGATCAAATAATGACAAAAAACCGCAAAAAACGTCATTTTAAATATGTTTTTAATTCAAAATCGTAGGCCAAAGAAAAAAATAAAAATATAGAAGCATTAAGACATCCTTACACTCATATGAAAAAGCATCATATATTATTTATAATTAAAGTAAACGTGGGAGGCGTACACCTCTGTAACGCTGTAAAATTTTAGGGTAGACGAACACCTTAAGTATGTAATTTTTGATCGTACTCAGGATGTGGCTAGGAGAGATAATATCACAAAGTACAAGAATAAGATATGTTTAAACATCCCATGGACGATTCATTGTAAACATATCGCCCTCTGATGAGCATAAACATATCATCATGATGACACATAAATAACTATAACAGTTTATATTTTTAATGTCATTATTTGCTCTTTTAAAAATCTTATCTACAAAATAATATTAATTTATCGGCGTTCGTAATACATTTCAATTTCTAACGTCTATATTAAATACTAAAGCAGCAATTTATTTTTTGCCTTTCAACACACTGTCAAAGAGCTTGAAATTAATTTAATTTTTCCGCTTCAGTAAATCTCTGACTAGCTGTTGTTCCCGAGTGTTGAGATCTAAGATCTCGAGGAGGCGGCGGTGGTGTTTGGAGGCGGTTGTCATAGTCACAGTGTCAAATGGAACCAATGATAATTTAACCCACACGTGCCCACTAAGCAACATTCTTCGGGAAGTTTTTTGTGAAGTTATGAATTTTAAGTGAAGGAAGTTTTTTAGATAAATTTTGTTTTGATCTGTAGATGAAGCAGTTTTTCTGTCGGTCCGCCTATTTAATAACTGCATTTTATTCAAAATGTATGCATTTTGGTTTACATATTACATGAACATGAAACTATGAAAATGTAAGTAAAACTATTTATTAGATTAGTAGAAGCAGAATTAGGCGAGAGGTCGTGTGCTGGTCACAGCAGATTTTTTCATATATGGAATAAAATTGTACAGAGTGTCATCTTGTCCCCAAATAAATGCTGTGTCTATTGTTATTATCTCAAATCAATGCTCCAGTGAAAATGTAAGTAAAACTATTTATTAGATTGGTAAAATAAGCAGAATTAGAAGAGAGGTCGTGTGCTGGTCACAGCAGATTTTTTTCTTATGGAATAAAATTGTACAGAGTCTCATTTTGCCCCCAAATAAATGCTGTGTCTATTGTTATTATCTGGAATCAATTTTGCCCCAGTGAAAATGTAAGTAAAACTATTTATTAGATTGGTAGAATAAGCAGAATTAGGCGAGAGATCGTGTGCTGGTCACAGCAGATTTTTTCATATATGGAATAAAATTGTACAGAGTGTCATCTTGTCCCCAAATTAATGCTGTGTCTATTGTTATTATCTCAAATCAATGCTCCAGTGAAAATGTAAGTAAAACTATTTATTAGATTGGTAAAATAAGCAGAATTAGAAGAGAGGTCGTGTGCTGGGTACAGCAGATTTTTTCTTATGGAATAAAATTGTACAGAGTCCCATTTTGCCCCCAAATAAATGCTGTGTTTATTGTTATTATCTGGAATCAATTTTGCCCCAGTGAAAATGTAAGTAAAACTATTTATTAGATTGGTAGAATAAGCAGAATTAGGCGAGAGGTCGTGTGCTGGTCACAGCAGATTTTTTCGTATATGGAATAAAATTGAACAGTCTCATTTTGCCCCCAAATGCTGTGTCTATTGTTATCATCCGGAATCAATTTTGCCCCAGTGATATACCGGAGAAATCTCAAGCAACAATAAACCATTCCTCAACTTTCTGGTTGTCACAGCAACAAGACGAGTTGATTGTGCGTTCAGTAAACACTCTATCCGTTGCTAGGAAGCATTTCGTATTTCAGATAATAATAATAATTGTACGGCAGATGTTTGATGCGCGCGCGTGCTGTCATTAAGTGCTTGCGCAACGGCGTTGATACTGAATGGTGAAATTGAAATTTGTTTGGATTTGAAGCTTTTAACTCTGTCAAAACTGATGATAATAGCCCGTCATTTTACTTTCAGCGGAAATCTGACTGAGATTATATGTAGATATTGAGATTTGGAGTCATTGAATATCTGATTGGATAATCTGATGCTTTGTGAAGATTTTTTATCGTGGAAGATTTCTAATAATGTTGTTTTTAGTGTATGTTAAATTTAGCAATAATAAGCAAAGGAATACTGCCTTATTTGGAATTTTTTTTTGATGCATTTAAAAAAGTTGTCACTTGTCACTCAAATCTCAATAGAAATTACTCAAAGAAATGTTTAATAAAAAAATAAAACAATTTTTTTTAAATCTAATCATGAAACTCTAATAAACCGAACGAATAATAATATGATTTTATCCATAATCCATATATTTCTTGATCATTATTACTCATTGTCATTAGTAATGAATATTATATTTTGTGCACAATTGGTCCTTTTTTAGTGTTTACTGGCTTTCCAAAGTAGTAGGATTGGTTTACAAATTAGAAGGCGGTAAGTAATCTTATACCCTTATTCTGTAACTTATTGTTATCTTTAAATATTTTATTATTTAATTTTATTATAACTACTTTTTGAATTTAGGTATTCAGTAACTAAATTAGTCGTTATATTAGCATGTTAGGCAATTCAGTAGTTACTAAACGACATCTTAGAACCTATCATTAGGTAACATAATTTGAAGGATTATTATTTGAAATGATGTAAATACATTTTTTAGAAGAATATGAACGACAGTAAGTTAAAGTACAAATTTATTTGTAAGTTCAATTACTTAAATTTATTTATTAGGCAGCGAAATCGCGATTTAAATCGTAGATGACGCCAGTGATCCGTTTGATTTACCAAACGAAACATTTAGAAAATTATATAGGATTAATAAAGCAGCATTTAATGCAGCTAAAACAAAATATGAAACTGTTTGTTATTTATTTTTTAGATAAGTACTTGATTATTAACTTATTTTTTACAGAATTTCAGGCTGGACTTCAGCCGGTTTTATTGACCGGTTATTCTTACAGAAACCTACATCCTTCGGGTCGTGCAACAATAGGGTAGTTTACCATTTTTTTAAAAAGGTTTTTATTGAAACTTCATGTTATTTGAAAGCGATTGAGAGTACTGATAAGCCTTAATTGTTCTTAATAAAGCTGTAATTAGTTTTTAAAGTTTGTGTGACCTACATGTATAGCTGAAAATCTTCTCAAACCATGGGGCTGGAATTAAAATGTACTTATGCAAAATCAACTGTTTTTAAATGTTACAAAATATAAAATACAATTTGGTGGTCTCTTTATTACTGTAAGAATACACATGAAACTCAATATTGTGACGTAGATGTATCGATACGTAAAATCTCAAATATTTAAAGGACTATTAACATTTTGAAAACTTTTTTCATGGCAATAACTCATTTTTGAGGTCTCCTTTCAATATAATTGACTAGATTGCTAATTTGCTACTATGGTAAACCACCCTATTGATACACTTGCAAGTAAGATGTTTATTTCGACACTTGATCTGTACAATATACTATATTATGTTTTATAAATAAAATAATAGCAAATAGTTTAAAAGATTTATTGTTTTTCTCCGGCAAGATCAGATATTAGTTTCGGCCGAATTTAGCTCCCAATCGTTCGTCCTACGCGATTTTCCGGATCTTATATCACCTATCGTCAAAAGTAGATTGAATTCCAAAGCTGAAATAATTACATCAACTTGTGTTTCGCTCGCAGCAAATCATAAACCAAAATATTGAATTGTCATGGATGCGAGACAGACAGCACTAGAGCATTATAACTGTCCGTGGGCAGACGTAGAATAGAAGCCGGTTATTTATTTTAATTTCGTATGCTACCATTACAAATAGCTGTCACCTATTTATCAGGTTTCATGGGCTAATTCGACCCTGGGCGCTACGGGTTTTGAGGACCGTAAAGCCTGGTTCACACCATACCAACATGGAATAATATAAAGAATCATGTCTTAAAAACTCTTGAAAAAAAGGTACCTAGTCAAACTGAAATAAGTAAAAAATTTAAATATTTGACGGTAGGCAATTGAATTATTAAGAAGTACACTTATTAACATTATTGTTTGCAGTGCATAATGTACCCCATTACTCACTGGTGGTTTTTTATTTATTCAACTAGCTCTTCATGTATTATCTATAAATATATTTGCAAAACTGCTTATTAGTTTGTAGCCTTTCTGATTATAAAAATATTGTTAAAAAGTAGGTAGCAGGTAGGTATGTAGATGTATATTATTAAAATATAAAATATTTGTATTATTAAAAGCAATTCACTATCCGCAGCATCACTAATAAATATTGTAATAAACCATTCAATCAAGTACATAAAGCCCTGTTTACACGAGGAATTTTTGAAGATTCTGAATCCTGAAAAAGAAGAAGTATTCTTCTTTCTAGATAGAATTACCTTTTATATTGCGGTGCCGCTAAATTGAATTTTCAATGAGTCTGAGAAAAGAGGAATTTATAATTTATTCATTGCTTCAAAAACAAGAATTCAAAATCTCGAAACTTTTTCTTTTCCAGATTTCAGAATCTTTAAAGAATCCTCGTGCGAACAGGGCTTTACTAACGTTCAATATCAAATAAATTTGGTAGTAGATTTTTTAGACCCTCCTATTTTTTAAATGATTACCTAGTAAGTATTTTGTACATTTCGCATTTAAAGCTGACAACATAAATCCCTGTGAGCAACATCTCAAGGATGTCAAATTATAACGTTTAAGTTCCCGCGGTGTAACGTTAGACATTTGACCCCAAAAACGTCTCAGGAATGTCACTGGGATTGCTAATGTCCACCTTCAGTTACAAAAAATGCGAGGTAACAAAGATGTTCTGTTGTTACATTCCAGTTACAAGCAAATGAGAGGTTACAAAAGTATGTCACTAAAGTAACATGTTTGGGATATATTAATAACACGTTAGGTATACATACACTTACGACGGGGTTGACTTGTAACGTGCCAGAGACGTAACAGTGTAAAGTTTAAAAACCAACCTCATGACAATATTGAAAAGAGATTTTAAAAAAGAAGAAGTAATTCAATTTTATTTCCTAGAGATGTTAATTTGTTGTAATAACCAGGATGATTTTATTTATTTAAAAACCAACCTCTTCTTTACGTTACTGTGAAGTAGTGAAGTTATTCTTTAACACCGAAACAATTTAAAATGTTAAATATGTTATGTGAATGTCACTAAAGTATGTCACAAAAGTAACATATTTGAGACATTTTACAACATCTCAGGAAAGTTCATTGCTTACAGGGATGAGCAATAAGTGGCAAAATTTTCTGATTTCTTACTGATTTATACGGCAACCGAGTGACTTATTTCGATAGTGTGAATCTCGCTTATTGGGGCGCACTATCCATTCTCCCAAGGGCCCTTCATTCCGGTCATTAAAAACGCCTTCGACTCGAATCTGTAGCAACTGTAGCGGCAATAATACGTTATTTATTACTACATACCATGCGGCGAAATTTAATACAACGTGGCTGAGATGAATATGAATATTTTTCGGTTTTGTTAATTGGAAACGGAGTCAGGTGCAGGTAGCGAGGCACATGTGTGAAAGTGGAGGTGTGTGCGTGTGATGTGCTTTGTGTTGACACGGGTAGCTGAGCCTCATTTGTCTGAGAGAGGAAGGTTTTTAGTGGTGCCTCTTTATGATTCGGGAATCGCGAAATTTATGCATACACTAGACTCTGTGATGGATGGGTTCAGGATTGTTTTGCAAGGATTATTCTTTTAATTCGTAGCTTGTCAGTTATTCAAAATAGTTTTTATATTAATTTATGCCCCGTGTAAGTAAAACTAGTATTATAGTCTAGCAACTAGCAAGATCTAGAAAGTTGACGTTTAAATTATTTTTTTCAAAATCGGCATGAAAATCGTCATTTTCAGACTAATTTGCGTCATGAAAGTAAGATTTTCATGACTAGGCATGAAAATTTTATTTTCATGCCTAGTCATTTTTACTTTCAACTTTGTTTACTTGTCATGACAACTTTTTCTAAAATTTGTTACAGCTCTGATGATTTGTCACAGCTCTGATGATTTATGCAAACCTAATTTTTTTTTATAATTTTAAGCTTAATTGCCGATTTAAAAAAAATAGAATACATCACGCGTCATGTCAATGTCTTTGCTTGACTCGGAGGCTTTGAAGAAATGCTCGGACGCTGCGCATCCTCGCATTCTTCAAACGCCTCCTCGTCTGCAATGAAACATTGCAGTGACTTGTAATGTAATATACTATTTTCTACTTTCGTTATGTTATACACAGTTTATTTCATTAATTTGCGTTAGGTTATGAACTTCATTATTTCACGCAATAGTCTTTACTTCACTCCTTTTATTTTATAAAATATACACATATAAAACTACATTTATTTAAAAAATGATAGACCACATTGTAAAGAAACTTAAATATCAAATGGTTTTGACTTGCAATTGCATATTATATCATATTATATTATGCAGTTTAAATTAAGAAAAACTCAAATAAAAATGTCGTTTGTAGATAACCTAATTTAGATGTTTTTGTTTTATGTTAAAATTTATAAATATCACAAATTGTCAAAATTACATAATTTAAAAAAATTCATTTATTCGAACGAAAGTAGAAAAAATATTGTATTGAATCTCAGTAGCTACCTTACTTATGTGTTTACAGAACTCGGCTGCTCGCTAGTAATGTAGCTAATTACCGTGCATACGATTACCAGCCGTCAACTCACGCATGGTTGTTAGTGTTATATACACCACAAGGGAGTTAAACTGACTGGATATAACTGACTGGATTCGAACCTAAGTTGTCAGCTAGACGGTACGTAACGCACTCAGGACGGCACAAAAATGATCTCGCCGTTAGTTGACCCGTCCAAGTTTAATTAGTTTTATTCGTCCAGTTAATTGCAGTTAATTAAGTCGAAATCGATCCGGGGTCAAATTTAACGAGAAATTTTCCTCCTGTCGGCTGATGGGCTAATTATTACACACCTATCAAGTGAGAAGCACTTATGTTATTTTGTTTATATTATAAAGAAATGAAAAATACTTCGTAATTAATTCAGATTGTGATGAGGCATAATTAATTATTTTGCAGAGGATGTTAATAAGGCTTGTTGGTTCGGATGGAAGGTTATTAATCAGCGAAATTTAATTGCGTATTTATATCAGCCCTAATTTTTTCACACGCCCTTATTAAAACAAAATAATTAGCGACGCTCAGCACATGTGATTAACTAGGACGCATTAATATAGAAGCATCTTTGCGGTCTTGAGTTTTTTTAACAATTTTCTGTTTTCATTTTTTTGTGGCTAGTGGTTAGCTCAAGTCAAGTGTTCGTCTAGCATGCTAACGACAATAATATCACTGGGTCCGAGTGGTTGGATTCCACTGTAATATCATTTACCAATCTGTTATTGGAGTTAATCCTATTGATTGGTCACCATAATAATAAAACATTAATATAATGATAACAAAAATTATAATGGCAGATCAACAAAATGTTCAGTTTTTATGTCGTTCCGACTTATTAAGACAATCCTCCACCGCGTCAGACAACAGCCACAAATATGGATTTCGAGCGTCACTCCGCAGCGTTTATTGTTTTGTTAAATATAATAATCTAAAGATATTGTTGAAGATAAAAGTACAATCTACAAAATAATCGATGCAGAATTTTAAAATTTTGTTTTAAAATTGAAATATGTTAATTTGAATTTGTTAATTTTTGTTATTTTTTTAACACAAATATCTTCTATTTTAAAAAGAATTTAAAAAATTTGATCGGATATTTCGCAGATTTGAAGTTAATTAACTTGTAAATATAAGCTGTACAGTGGCGTGTGAAAATCCTCTTTTTTACAAATATTGCAGTTATTTAACAAATATGGGTGCCAAATTATTTTTTCTTCTTAAACATAAATTATTTGTTATTTTCTTGTTTAACAAAACAATAAACGATATAGAATAGCGTGCGGAATCAAGGTTTGTGACTAGTTTCTACCATCTTAAGGGGCTCGTCTACCTTTTTTACGAATTGCTAGAATACTCTCGATATTACATATCAAATAATGACAAAAAACCGCAAAAAACATCATTTTTAAATTTTTTACTCCAAATTCCTAGGCCAAAGACAAAAAATTAAAATGTAGAAGCATTAAGATATATATATATATATATATATATATATATATATATATATATATATATATATATATATATATATATATATATATATATATATATATATATATATATAATAACCCCTTTTTATACCTTTCGGTGTAAGGGGCCGGGCACACCGAGCCGCAGTGGGTATTACTTTTGTCTCGATGGTCACCCATCCAAGTATTAACCGCTGTGAAGCGTCACGTTACCACACTGCCGTACTGCCGATATCCTTTCTTAATACACTCATATGTAAAAGCATCATATATTTCAATTATAATTAATGTAAAAGTGGGAAGCGTACCACCTCTGTAACGCAGTAAAATTTTAGGGTAGACCTTAATACTTCTAACAACTAAGATAGGTGAGTAGTCGCTAGAGTAAAATATTTCCTATCGTCAAATTTTCTTGTAGAAAGTTCCAATTCTCAACAACATTATCATCTTGTAGGCGGCGTTGGCGAGTCGCCATTCACTTGCGACAGTGGCCGTGTCACGTGACACCACCCTCTGCCTACTTGGATAAACGCCTTTCCATTTGCAGCTTAATTAGCAGCGTGAGTGACACGACACTCAAGCAACATCGCGTTGCATTCCTAAATAGCAATCACCGCCCAATCTGGCAATAGCCATTGTGATTGTGAAACGAAACGGTCTCCTGAATTAGAATTTCTAAGTGGATTAAATTGTTTTAGAAATCACGAGGAGGTGACTCATTAGAAAAACAAGTGAGGAGAAGTTTAAAGAGATCGGGTTTAATAACATTAGTACAGACATGTTTAGAGCTATCAAAATATAAATACACTCACTTGCAGCACTTGACAATGCTTCAAATTTACAACACGGAGGAAAAGTTTTTCTTGAATTTGTATCTGTGGTATATGAAACATATTTAAAATTTACCTAAATATAAAAAAGATTCTTAGTTCTCATTTTACCCTCAATGGAAAAAATATGTTTTGTGAATAAAGCTGTAATCTAGAATAATGTAGTACTTCGATGTATCTACACTCGACAAAAAAACCTCTTTACAATGCACCCAAAATTCCGAAACCGCCATAACTCGGTTGAATTGGCTCGAAAATGGATAAATCTTAGAATTCTGACAAAATTGTAGTTTCCTCTTTAAGGTCATGCAAGTTATACTTATGCCAAGTTAATTCTACCCCTACCACCGTTAGAAAAAAGTTCTTTATGTCAATAAATGTTAAACTTTGACAACTTACCGGGTGCAAAAAAAAAGTGAATTCCATTGCCATTGTCAACCAAGGCAATAAAGTTTATTCATTTTTCTGTCGGGGAAAAAATGAGTACTTTCGATGATTTGGCGCGAAGTAATGAATGAAAAATAATTGCATTTTGTGCCTTTTCGGTCATAACTCGGCTAATTTTGCACAGATGTCAATGATTCTTTGAATTGTCATAAGACTCTTCAATGATACCTATATGCAAATTAATGTGACGCCAAATCCAATTCACCCCATGCAAGAAAGAGCAATGTTTTTGTTTTTGACACAAAAATGTCAAACTTTGACAACATACAAGAAATGTTTTCGACCCAATTGAACAACATAGCGATAAAATTTATTCCTTTTTTGGTACATTTTTTAAAATTTCAATTACCTTTAGATGATTTTATTTGAAGCTACGGGCTTTTGAAATTTACTTTACATTTTGTGAGTTTTTCATACACTGCTTAAATTTTGATAAGTTTGAAGTCTAAAGCGATCACTAGAACATTAACAAAAAAAGCACTTCAATTTAAGGTAAGGTGTACAAGCTTACAAGAATGCGCAATAATTACTTTGCGCACTAGATGTACTATTCCAAAATAATTTTCATATATAAAAGTCTTCGGTGCAATTTATACAAATGTAATAAACCATAATTACACGGCGGGATAGCATAGTGGTAGAATGCTAGGCTCTGGTTAAAGAGGTCGTGGGTTCGAATTTCGGTCAGGTCAGGAAATTTTTACGGCCTGATTTGGATCGGTACCTACTCCCGTTACCATTCCAAGTTGGGATCTAATTAACTTGGCAACCTCTAGCTATCGGGCACCGGCTAAAGGCTGTAACAAGGGCTTGCGCCGGGTTGACTGACAACACACATGGTAGTGAAGTAAACGCCGTGGCAAAAAGTATAATACTGTGTGTGTGCCATCAAGTCACCCTAGGGATATATAACCTAAATGAGGTTCAAATCCCGAAATCCTAATACAATATAACAAACCATAATAAATATAGAATTATCAACTGACAAATTCCTCGATAATTTTAATTCCTCTTTCGCTTCACAACTTAATTAAAATTAAAAATATAGTCCACATCCTGATTTATCCACTTCTGCGTCGTTATCTTCATGATTGATAACTCGGGGCTGAACTCATGTATACGCATGATGTTGACAGCATCGTCCGCCAAGCACGCGCTAGATGCGTGCTGACGATTGAATATTGAACGACGAGTTTAAAGAATAACTTCAAGGGATTTGTAACACGGAGCGGATAGCGTTAGAAGAATAATATATTAGCTTCAGTGTGTAATCTACTGTCATGGTGCATGAGGATTTTATGTATGTGTTGAAGAATTTATAATACGAAAAACAAGACAAAAGTGGAAAGGGTTACAAAATTATTTCTTGTACTGATTACTAAGAGGAAATATTTTTCGTATCGGTGTGATAATAGGTTGCAGTAATAAATGCAAATTAGTAACATATATTTATTCAATTTTAACGTTTTAAACTGCTATTATTAACTCCATAGCAACAACTTTAGATAAATGTTTATTCACAAGTTGATTAATTTTTTTTAAAAATCACTCAACACATTTTTAAATCACTCTGACATTTTAAACTGTTATTATTACGTCAAAAATGCATAAAAACAATGACAACTTGCCACTAACGACTACTTTGATTAGTTTTTTTTGTTATGTCAAAATAAATTTATAATTCATATATTTGAAATAATTTCGTCAAAATTGAATAAAATATTGTATAAACCACGTGAGATACGAATGTTTATTCACTCGAAGAAATTATCCCACTCGCCCTTCGGGCTCGGGGGCTAAACTTTCTTCTCTTGAATAAACTTTCATGTATCTCACTTGGTGTATAAATATCTATTATTCATACATACTAAGTAAATGGTTAGGTATCAATATTTTTAGTTATCTTCCAAAATCCAGCATAAAATGTACTAACGTAGCGAGTGTTTTGTGGCCAGTACAATAATGGAAAAATTGTATTTCAACAAGGATTTAATAGAGAAAGATTGGATCTACAGATGTGCCTTTATAAAATTTTGATTAAAAAATTGTACATGATTATAAAAATTTCGAAAAATTAAAAAAATCTAATTTATGCAAACTCTACACGGTTATATCTCGTGATAGAAATTAATTTTTAAAATATAAAAAGACACATCTGTAGATCTGTTCTTTCTCTATTAAATGTTTATAAAAACATTATCCTGAAGTTAATAATAATCTAACAGTTTACTCGCAATGAAAACACTTTTACAGTATTTTTCAACTTCAAAATAACATTGTATAGCTAGGATGCGACAAAGTACGAGTTTCGGGCTGGTTTCAGGCAGCCCTAGTTGAGAAAAAAAGCCAGAGTAGAAAAAAAGTAAAATCAAGAGTATTCTAGGAATTTTATGAAAACATGTAGACGGGCCGCTTAACATTAATAAGTAGTTTTACCTCAAAAATATATAGGTTTCAAATAATGTCTCTAGTCTAAAGTAAAGGTTCCTTGATTTGATGCCAACAAAAACTACACCAAAAAAATGTTTATTTTTAATTCGAAAATATTGTACCCTGCCGGTTGTTAAACACTGACAAGCAATACATAACTGTCAGTTATTTTGATATGTCTAAATCTAGATAGAAAGTTGCGTGTGGTCATGTCAAATCTGGGAGCAAAGAGCAAATAAAACAATGTTCAATTCCAACACTTTCCACTGGTAACAAAGGAACACATTTATAAAACACAGCGCACAAATAGAAATCAACGCCAAATTTGACTCAATTAAGGAGTAAATACTCCAAGATTGAAATGATAGTTCAAACCGGGTTAAGGATATACAATATACATTCTTTTTAATATTTGACTAGGGATTGTATTGTAAAATATGCATTCTTTATTGAAATAAATTATTTTACTTTTACCACTGAGTGATGTAGTTTGAGTTAAGTAGATATACTTAGATTAATTACACACACAGTATAATATGTATACAGGATGTATCATAACTTCGAGTATCTAAATACGCGTTGAGGGTATATTTAGTTTGATATTTTGGTAAGGAATACAATTTTTCACAGATTTAGACAAGAGCATTTTATCACTTTTTATCATCCATGGAATGTTTAAAAATTCTTGTGCTTTAAATGTATGTGTAAGTCTATCCTAGCCACAGTACGAGTACGAAATTGCAAACATGTTAAAATAAATTTTTGGAGTTTTGGAAAAAATGTTTTACGTTTAATTTATTTATTTACCTTATACCAACTAAAGAGGTTTGGCTGCTAGAAATAAAACGTTAATGTTGATCAATTTCGTGAATCTAATCTAATTTATTAACCTAACCAATTACAACACAAATGAATTTAAATAAACTAAAAACCAATAAATTTTCCTTGTAAATCTCAATTCTCAATCGCCTTCCTTTTCTAGCTCTTGGAAACCTTCAGCATTTAGCAGCTCACGTAAGAATGAATCACACGATCACACGTCGCTCATTACAAATTACAATTGCATATTGAACGCGTGTAATTTGCACTTTGTACTTATGTGGGTGTTGCTGAGCGCCGTGTTGTGTTGCTTAGGAAACACATGTTTATTTATATTGACAACAACAATTCAGAAGGAAAAGGAAAAGTTGGAAGATTGAAATAAATGATAGCCATTTGTTATTCCAAGTAGGAGGCGACTTGATGCAAAAATTAACAACACGGTTTAAATGTTTTTTTGGTTTTATATTTTTGTGGTATTAGAAAACTATCAGTTTCTAAATGGATTAATAAATTAATTTTCAGTGAAAAATTCTAATGGGCATGTTTTATAAAGGATTAAAGTAAAAGTAAAAAGTTCTGTATAAATTAATTGTATCCATTGGAACTTTTCACTAAAAATTTGTACATTCATGTAATTCAATGCGAGAAATTCAATGACGACAAAATCAAAATAATATTTTGAAATGCTAATGGTAGCTAATTTTAGGTAGGTAGCCAACGTCTTAATCATTTCGAGTGATACACGAGAGCTGATGTCGTTATTTGAATGCACGAGAAAAAAATTTCTGGAAATTAATAAATGCACGAGTGCAGATTCGGCCAGAAAATTGAAATTACAATGCCGTTCTATTTTTTTAAACTCTAATTTTTACAATAGAAACTGATCAAGCTAATAGTAAAAAATTATTACCATAGTTTACTATTATTTAAATTAATTCTTCCATTGGTTATTATTTGTGTCATGCGATTTATAAAACTTAAAATACCATAACTGTATGCGACAGCCTTATTTTAACTAAATAAACTAAGAGTACGGACAAGGAGTCTAAAATGGTTTAACTTTTGTTTTGAGTTGTAACTGTATTTTTGATGTATTAAAATACACAGCTCTGTCTAGATGACATAAAAATAAATAATTTCTTCCTAAAATTGTTTAAATTAAAAATATTGATAGTAAATATATCTACATAGTTCAAAGTAATTAATTTTGATAACCGGAGTGCAATTATTATTTAATTATTGTCATTTTTGACGTCAAACTCTTAATTATTTTATAATAAGTAACCAAAGGGCAAAATTAGGAGACAAAATGTAACTAAATATAGACATAAAAAATTTAATCCTGAGAGTTTTGTGAGCTGAAAAATAAGTGCAAACACAATTTGGTCTACCAATAGAAAATGACCAGTGGCTTGTCCGTACTCTTAGTCTATTTAGGTACTCTACCAATAACCACACCACAAAATCGATTTACATTATTTAGTAACCCATAACCATAACCCGAGTTACATCCACTGGATACCAACCATTTTATTGTGAATATATTTCACTCAAATCACTCTCTTTCCCTGCGCGAGCTGTCCTCACACTCACACTCAGACACACGTACAGTGAGAGTGCCAAGTGTCAAGCAATGAATCAAGAGGCGCGAAGTAACACAATATGTCGTATATTATATCCACAATGAAACTGGTTGCAGTGAAGTCCGCCTGTGAATGTGTTGTCCTGAAACTACTGCTAGGATCATAAAACATGGACTGTCAGCGGTTGAGAAGTGTGAAGAGGAGTGACGATTTTTGTGGTTTGCGAAACTGTTGGAGCAGTTTTTATCGCCCGTACAAAACCATATTATTATAAAAACAATGTAATATTTACGCTCCTGAAATAGTAATTAAATTCAAACTAATTTTTGTGCAAATTAATTATTTTGTTAAGGAATAATGAAAGAGACCACGACAGGTATCAAATGATGAAAAGTATGCTGAAAGTATATTGAAGTAAACATATACATTTTCAGATTAACTTATTCATTTTTGAATAGATCAAGGTTGTTTCATTACTTGTCACTTTTTTCGTATTTGTTCTCAATGTACGAGGGGTCGTTTTTATATTCCCGGACTAGGCATGAAAACAAAAGACTAGAGCAAAAAAAAATAATTATTTTTCAATATAGTTCCCCTGCTTTTGAATATAACACCGTTTCAATAACATCTTTAATCCAGTATAAAAATATTCATTTGGTTTTTCCGCAAAATGGCCCTCAACAGCTGCTATAATTTCGTCATTGTCCCTAAATTTTGTCCCCCTTAGTGTTTTTTTGAGATTTGGGAACAAAAAATAGTCACTGGGTGCTAGATCTGGACTATAAGGCGGATGTTCAATTTCTTCGAAGCCACAATCAGCTACAGCAGCTTTTGAAAGTCTGGACTTGTGCACTGGTGCATTGTCGTGGAGCAACAAGACACCTTGCGTCAGTTTTCCGCGTCTCTTCACTTTTTTATAACAGCCCGGTATTTGATTTTATTCATTTCGATAGATATACAACGCGCGACGACACAAACTGACAGATAATAAAATTAATAATGTTGCAATTGTTTTGTAAATTGCCACAAAAGTTACCAAGACATATGTGATTAAAAAACAGCATAATGAAAAATTGCATCAAAATTCTAAACAGCCCAGTCCGGGAATATAAAAACGACCCCTCGTACATTGTATTTTTGATATAATTTATTTTATTTTTTATTAAAAAGATTACAAAAGATAGTTTTAATCATGAAGAGTTTAAATTTTTTTTGAAAATCATATCTCTTAGATGCCTGCCATCAGCCTCTTCGCAAGCTGCTGCTCTTTGCTGTACCTGGTACATTAAACTTTAAATTTTTGATAAAAATGAACCAAAATTAACAGATATTATACATTCCAATGAGTAGGGGATAGTGTTGTACCTTGGGACGCATATACCTTGGGACAACATCAATTGCAGCCGTATGTAGCATTATATATACTAATTTCAAGTAGAATTTGATAACACTGTTGAAAATAAAGTGATACACGTTGTTTCAAGCCCCATGCATTTATTGTTCAGTCACTGAAGATGAATGTTTTTTTTCAGAAGGAAATGTATTTTTTGATCGTATATTGCATTTTGTATTACTAAGTACCTATTTGGTACCTTTCATTGTCTGATAGTCCAGTTAATATATACATTGTTACTTCTTCGAAAACTTCTTGCATTGATATTTAAAATATAATAAAACAAATACTGCGTTACATTTAATAAAAATATTTGCTTAATTGTACCTTGGGACAATAATTTGCTTGTACCTTGGGACATGGTTTCAAGGCATAAGTACATGTTTTCGAGGATATGTAAACTTTAAATTTAATTTTCAAGGATAATGGAAATTATAATTGCTTACATTTATCGCTAATCTAAAATTTTAAGTATCGCGATACGGTGTATAGACTTTAAATCGTATAAAATGGGATCATTTTATTTCTCTTTTCAAACTCAATTATATTTCTTTAAATAAATATGTGTAACATAAAAAAATTATAAATACATTCGTTTAAAATTACTATATAGTTAAAACAAATTGTTTCTGTTTGTTTAATTCTGTCTTTTTTCCTTATATTTTATGTGTCCCGAAGTACAACCAGCTCTGTTCCAAGGTACAAGACCGTATTGTACCTCGGGACAGTTTGCCATTTTTATTTCTTATATAAGATTTTACTATTATTCTTTCAAATATCATCACAATAAAAAAAATCTGCTGTGTCCACCACACGACCTCTCGCCTAATTCTGCTTATTCTACTAATCTAATAAATAGTTTTACTTACATTTTAATAGTTTCATGTTCATGTAATATGTAAACGATAATGTAAACCAATATGCAAGCAAAAGATGTCAACTGTACTGTCACTGTCATAATAATTCAAATTTTATGTAGAAACAAATTTCATATCATGGACATCAAGATACTGGAATTTCAAAAAAAATGGAATATTAATTGTACTTTATTTTATTGTTAAATACTTCCAGATTCAGCAATTTGTATTTATAATTAACTGTACACATAGATAATCACAATTTCTTTTATTTTTAATTGCAAAAATTGTCATAAATAAATAATGTACCAATATATTTAAGGAAAACTTTTCTAAACTTCTAAAAGTACTACTTCCGGTTTGCGGATTTCCACCAAAATCTTATCCGGTGTTAAGATACTTATTAAAACCTTAAATATGAAATTTGGTTATAAACGGTTTGATACTTTTTAAGTTATCGTGAACGAAAAATCGTCGGTTCATACAAACACACAAACGCAAAACACACAAACACACACACACACACAGACATCATCGTGAAAATAGTAAATTCGTATTCTAGAGACCCTGAAACGTGCTTATCTACCAAAAACTCATACTCGAAAATTTTGACCCATTACAATACCTCTCTTATAGAATATGAGGCGAGAGGTAATAATAGTTATTAACAAAAGATAGTTGTTCTTTAATGTATAATCATTTTCCGAAAAACTCATCACAAAAAAATATAGAACAAAAAATGTAATTTTTGTCCCAAGGTACAACACCTTCCCTTATAATATATTTCCGTCCCAAGAAAATCTTCTTCGCCGTCACTGTTTCTACTTTTCGCAGCATCCTTGCACAATTAATATTGATCAGTGATACAGGGAGTGGCAAAGCGTGCACAATAATTGACTAACATGGGTAGCAGGCTGGTTATCACAATATCACACTGCGGCGTTCAGTGGTTGCTACTTCCACTGTAGCTGCTAACTGGTTCGAGGTTCGCGGTTCGAATCCTTAGCCTGCTTGGCCTATCTGCCATCGGACATGGCCAGCGACTGGAAATAATTAGCGGAGACAAATGACGTAGAAGAGGAAGCGAAAAAGATGCGGTTTGCTAAGTCGACGTGGAGAGGAGTTTAGCATTTTGATATTTTGTTAATAGTAAATAAAATAAAATATAGTATAGTACAAATACATTTCATCTACCTAATAATCATTAGCGTTTATTGCCGTCACACAATGGTCAAAACCACAAGCCTTAGATGCGCCAGAGCATACAATACAACCCTGGTAATAAGCTTCGAAAAACTTTTACTCTACCAGTGGAACACTGGGGGTAAAATATATACTCGGGTTAATAAATATGGCAAATACTGAACTGTTCGACTATATTTCTTATCTGCGGGCTAATCTTAAACGATTGCGGTTTTGGGCATTGTGTGACTGCAATATACATTTAACGATTTATTAGGTAGATGTTCTATAATCGTAGTATACCTTCAAAATTTTTGTTGGTTATGTAAAAAATTCACTTATAATACCATAAGTACCTAGTCGTAGTTTTGTCGATTATTTTTCTGTTACTATTACGAATGTTCCTTGTGCTTGAAACAAGGTACATCAGTGTATTAATATTACTACCAGAAAAATAATCTACTTAACTATGACTACGAGTGGTATTCAAGAGATTATTCATTGAATCAGTTTCAGTTTTAAACTACAATGTCAAAAATGCAGTTCTTCTTGATTTCAGAAAACAAATACTTTGATAAAATTTAGACGTCAACGTCAATTATGTTTGTGTTTTTTGTGTTTCTTTATAAATAAAAAAGTGAATTTAAGTGAAAAATGTTCTAGAACTCTGAAGAATAACCAGAGATAGAAATTGTGCATTAAAAATGGGAATTATAATAAAAATGTTCATTTGTTAAATAATCACATAAAAGTACTAGTAATGAATAGTCCCACACACATTACTATACTCTATTTCAGCTTAGAAAATAGTAGATGGCACTGCGAATGCAGTCCGTTCTACACCCAAACATTCTATTAATTTAAACTTCGGCGCGAACTACAAAGACATAACGTATTCCTATCATGAATATCTTATAGATGAATAAAAATAGTCAAAATAAAAAAGAAACACACATTGTTTTACAATTTTCAGGTTATATAAACTTGAAATGTCAAACGGAAATGAAATCGCGAATCTCTCCAATGTTCGCTGATGTAAATCCACCTCTCGTCTCGACCAATCAGATTCAAGGATATCATCGTCCTATCTTACTCAACGCTATGTTCTAAGCTGACATCAAGTATAGTACAAAATAATCAAGTCTACTGATTTTGATTGGCTGTGAAATTCAATATTCTGTATTTTTATTTGTCTTTTTTGACAGATGATCTATTTATTACCTACATATTATTTTAACACTATACCATTTTTATCCTACACGTAGATAAAAATGTATATTTATTAAACCCTCTTTTATTACAGAATATATTATTGATTTGTTTATTAATATATTAAACTGCAGTTCCACAAAATATTTCTCTTCTTGTCAACCATGATCAGATGACAATAAATCCAATCCAGTTTTAATTATAACATCAAAACCTTTCGATTAATTATAAAAGACACTATTCCTCTTCAGTGACATCCAAACGTCTTCATCACAAAATATTCATCAAGATAATTCGATTCTCTTTCAATCATTCAAATAATTGGCCCCAACCCGATCTGCATCGTCTCTAAATTTTTTCTTAATTATATTTTCAAATTAGGTTGAATTTGTTTTAAATAATTAAGATGTTCTTTATAGACGTCACATGGAAGCTTCTGTATTACTTTGATAAAAATATTTGACAGGGGTAAAGACATAACATTTCAAGGATATTGACGTGACAAAATGGCAAAAAACGCCTGCCAATTTTAGCAAACGCAAATAATTATTTTTGTCTAATTGACCGGCCGATGACAAATGTCAAGTTCATTGCTGAACCTACACAAGTTTTAATGTTACCTTCCATCCTTGTATTAATTGTTTTTTGCCATAAAATATTACATACAGAGGCGTATTAGCATCTAGTTTGGAAATAGCAACTTTCCAAATATATATTTTGCGTTGAATAAGGATTGCATTCCTTTTTTATTTCCATGTAAATTATTATACAACTTCGCGGAATTTTTTGCTCATTTTGCAATATTTCCATACATAATTTTGCAGGAAACGTTATCCACTTTAGAAATAAAATTAGCTTTTGACGAAAACAGCCATTAAATTAATTAATTTAAAAAAAATTTGTTCCGTGATCAGTAAAGCCTATTTTTTCGGCTAGAAACTTTGACAAGTTTCATATTTAGATCTTCGAATTCAAAATATGATACTGTAAATGTAAAGTTTCATACTAGAAACGTCTTTTGCCGACTTAAAACATAGCTCCGGTCCTATTTCCATCCAAGTTGAATTGCCAACCTTCTGTACATACAGGATGAGTCAGCTAATTATTCTCTATTTGGAATTTTTATAACTTAGGCAATTTTTATCAGAAAGTGACGAAATTTTTGCAAAACATGAACTATCTAAAGGAATTTTTACTGCCGAAATTTCAAATCGATCAGACAAAAACTTCACGAGTGGTTCATTTCAATGTGAAAATTGGACCAATTAATCCAAAATCTCCAATTGCAGCCCAAACAGTCGTTCTAGGAGAGTGCAAGGATTGTTCAGCAATCCAGTGGGGATTTTCATCTGACCAATACCGATGATTGTGTCTATTAAATCCACCATCAAGATGAAAATGTGCCTCATCAGAAAACATGATGTTATTCAGATGACCAGGGTTTTCATTCATTCGTTCAATTTCGTCTTCTGCAAATTCCAATCGGTTTGCTTTATCCTCTTCAGAAATTGCCTGCAGAATTTGAATCTTATAAGGATGCCACTTAAGGTCCTTTAAAATCCTACAAATAGTCGTTTGACTAATCATTAATTAATTAATCATTATTTCAGTCACCAATTAGGAAGCAATAGAGCAATAATGATAAAACTTTGCGAACAAAAACTCAAGTGGCTACTGTATTTACAGCAAAAATTTGGCGGACTTTACACAAAAACTTGAGACTTTACAAACAAATGAAATAGGGAACACTTAGCTGACTCACCCTGTACATTGACATCAACAACCAACAACCAGAAGCGATTTCGGGTTCTTGACTTCTTCGTATTGCATCTATATTTAATTATGTTTAATATTTTTTGTAATTTCCATTTTTCATTCATATTTAATTAATAACAATACGTCAATATTACGGTTTAAACATTTGATGTTGGTAACATTGATTACCGGCTGACCAAGAAACTAATACAAAACTTGGACGTGATTCTAGACAAAAAAGTTAGAAAATGTTTCTATCCGAAAAAAGTATAATGTAAAACAGGCTTAAGTAGTGCATATGCATCGCCTACGTTATTATTCAAGGCCTGGAAATATAATTTTCGTTGCTAGGGACAAGTGAATGCAAAATTTGGTCGATTGAGGGCGCTTTTAAGGGACCCGGTTTAAGGAGGTTGGTGACCGTATATTAAAATGATGATGAGAGGCTGAAATTTATACAGTGCCTTCATTTCACTATTGAGATTCTAAAGTATTTTTTTTTAAATTTTCGTCTATCCGGTTTTTGAGTAATTAAATGTTGAAATTACGCTCGTTTTACATGGACTCTTATGGCAATTCACTAAATTTTTGTTTAAACTATATGATAAAATGATGAAAAATTCATAGAACTTGTATTAATATTTCCTATAAACCTTCAAAAATAAGTTCTTGAAGATTTTGTGTACTTTTTCTAAACCATTTGCAAGTTATTTAAAAAAAATGTAAGCATGTCAAGCATTTTTGATTAGGGAATTAGTAATTATTGTAAAAATAAATATCACAGCAATGCAATGACATCAGCCAACGTGCGTTGAGGCGTTGAGCGAATTTTGTTTAACATTATCAAATATATTTTTATTTTCATATGCTCCCTCTAAGGCTAATTTCTGGGTACGCCACTGCAGGCGTCCCCAACCTCCTTAAGACCGGAAGTGTAAATTATGAATTTAGTTATCAGTGAAATACGTTAAAACAAAAAAAATCTGTCACATCGTGCATTAAAATATCAGAATTAAAAATTTAAATTAAACAGTTTCTAAAATGATGATAATAAATAATAACACAATCAATAAATATTGAGTATATTTTTGATACATATATTTAATATTAAAATTGATTTATTAATAATCGGAACCGGGTCCCTTAAAAGCGCCAATTGCGGCAAAAATTTGCAACAAATGTTCCCCAATGTTTTATTAGCAACCGGCCTGCATTTCCAGGCCTTGAATAATAACGTAGGCGACGGCATATGCCATAAAAATATATGTACGAAATACCTTTATTCAAAAGCATTTAAAAACTAAATAGTTGTGAATAAAAGAATCCTTAAAAAGCTTTCAAAGATCATGAGCAAAATATCATCTTAATTTATATAAAGGATTATTTAAAATACCCCCATAAATATCTCCCACAAAGCTAAACTGCTTTTTGATTCCATCTTAAGATCTCAAGAACATAAACAAAGATCTTCTTCGAAATGTGACCACCTCACAACTCTGCCGTGAATTGTGGATATTACAAATGCATACGCAAAGGATATAAACTTTGATATGTTAATTCTTTATGTTGCTTTACCCCATAACTAACTGTGACTTATGGTAATTTACAGTTTTGTATCATGCTAATAAAATTGTTCTAAAGTATGGGAGAATTGTTTGCGTATTGATGTAGGTTTGTTTGTTTATCATTTGCATGGATGATTGATGGATGATTCATTTTATTTGTCGCTTTATTATATTTTAACTTAGGAACCTACAGAATATCATCAATTCAAATAAAAATAATATCTCGTTCTATGAATTTATTGATATAAGTACCTATTGCAAAAGTCATTGTTTAAAGCCATCTTTCCGAAGTGGAATTTTTATTAGGTACAGGATTATACAGCTGCTAATTACGGATCGAAAAATTACGGGCAGTCTATTAAGAGGGTCATTTTTAGTAAAACTAGACCCATAATTTACTACAAAAATTAATTTTTGGCTTCCTAAACTGTAAACATAACAATCTCACATCGTTAAGGGTCTCGTCTCCTTAACAAAATATTGCGTGTTTAGAGGTGTAGCAGTTTCTGTTTTACTCATTGCATATTAAAAATTTGAAGGAAAATCAGGTAGGTACTAGATTTTTGTGAAAGAATTAATCTATGATTATGCCCAGTTAGAATTCTGAAAAAATCTTTGAAATCCATATACCAAATTAATGAAAAAGTGTGTTTTAAGCAATTTTTTACATGCTTTTTCTTATTATTAAAAGATTTATTAGAAAATGTAACTCGGCCTAATCCTAGTTGCATTCTTCGTCTGTAAATAAATTTATGAAATTGAGCTTTATCTATAAAACTTCGTGAGCATTGTAGAAATTGCTAGACTGCTTTTCCGTATTTTTAGCGAGCGTTTCTATGCATTAACATAGGACAAACGCGGTGTTGAACTACGTGGAGTCGATACCCTTAACGTCTATGGTTGTTGCGATATTACACATGTCAACTTGACGTTACCACATACTGTTCGGTAAAGAGCATAGAATTTTAATTGACCACTTTAAAATAAAATAAAACACAATTTATTGTTTAATAAAGTCTGAAATACGAGTAAATAAAACAGATTAATTTTAAATGTGACATTTACTGGTGACATCTCTTAACAGTTATTTCAAGGCAAAAAATGTCAAATGCATCTCACTTAACCTCATATAAAATACGATATTTTAAATAAATAGATATGTCGGGCAAAAATATAATACATAATGTGTGCGTTAGATATTTTTTATAAATCATTCGGATTTATTAAAGCACTCCGCTTCGCGTCGAACTTTCACAGAACCTCGCGTTGTACAATAAAATCTACCGCACTTCAATGTAAATAATTATTAATTAACACTTCAATAAATGGAGATTCATTTACTCATTACATAACTTTAATTAATTAATCAGAAGTTCTGTAAAAATGTGTTACAATTGTTATCAATTCAGTGAGAAATGTTTTCTCAAGATAGGTACTACAGTAAAAAATATTTTCGAAATTTAATTTTTTATTTATTATTAATCATCGTATAAAGAATAAAACTATTCCCAAATAAATAAATCACTTAAAAAATATTTCTGTTTGTCCCTTGGGAGGTCAAAATTAATTACAACCTTTCAAACACTCATCCAAATTATTCCCTCCTGTCAAAACATTAACCTCACTAGTATCCATTCCACGTAACACATCTTTAGTTACACAAATCAATGTTGAAGCTATAGTCTGTCAAACAAATAGACACATCTCGCGTGTATTTTGCCAACGAGTCAAACAGAACAAAGTACAGTCCGAGTAACAATGGCCGCTGTCATTGGTTGCAACATTCTTCACCCACGCATCGCAGCACCGTCTACCAAGTAACAAATAACGCTAATTTCCAAGCCAAAGGTCACTGTTACTGAAACGGAGGATAGACAGACAAACGTCTTATTATTTGGAGGTGACTCATGGAATTTCACTTCAAAGATGCAGAAGACGTAATGATTATTGATACCAGTGTAATAAAGCCCTGTTTGCACAGAGATTCTTTGAAGATTCTACGGAGATTCAGAATCCTGAAGAAGTTTTCTTCTTTGAAGCAATCAATAAACTATAAATTATCATTGAAGATTCGATTTAGCGACACCGCAATTCAACGGATAATTCTCTCTAGAAAAAAACTTATTTTTCAGGATTCAGAATCTTGGTAGAATCTTCAAAGAATCCTCGTGCGAACAGGGCTTAACGTGACCAACTATAGTTCTGATAACTCAGGTTTGAATTCAGTTATGCCCTGTTCACACGAGAAAAGTTTACACTTAAAAGTTTCTTGAAAGTAAAACAAGTGCTAGGAGCTATCATAAAAAATCTGACGTGGCCATCACACAACCTTCCGCCATATCTAGACTTTAAACAGAAATGTATACGTACAATCCGGTGCCCATTTAAAATATACAAATAAAATTCTAAAATATTGAAACACAGAAATTTGCATCATCTGAATAAAAAGATTCATTCACAAGAAAACTCTTCTGTGCTGGCTGAAGCCATCCTCCGTTCAATTAGTACATTTAATATCTTACTTATGACATATATAGCACTAGTATGTCAACTTGTCACCCATCTCACCTGTCAATATTTTTTACACAGAAACAAAATTCAGTCGAACATGGATTACAAGATTTCAACGTTTTATTTGATAAATTTATTTATTTAATTTTACTGTAGTTCTTTGATGCTACCACATAAAGACAATTTTTTTATAACGTAAGTTGCAAATAACTTTGCCTCTTATTCTTATTACAAATAAATACTATATTTATCCAAATTTATATAAATTTTTGACAATTAATCTTTTCAATCTTCAAAAAATATCACTTCCGGTGAAGATATTTATACCAAAATCTAATGAGTTCTTCCAATTTATATACAAATGTTAAATACCAAATATCAAAATTTTTGGGTAATTCGTATTTGAGTTATCCGACTGACAGAAATCCGGCCCTGACCACATACACACACACATACATACAGACATCATCGTGAAACTATCAAAAATGAATTGTAAGGACCCTAATTCGTGCTCATCCACTAAAAACTCACTACCCGATTTTTAGCATGATTCCAATACCTTCCTTTACAGGTAAGCGGAAGGTAAAAAACTGTCTATGTCGTTCATACGGGCAATGTAATTATTTTTATTAAACATATTTAAGATCACCAGCTCTAATATATTTTAAAGAAATAATTAGTTTCTTCTACGGTTTCCCCGTATGACCGGTATTGACAGTTCATTTTATGATACTTGTTTTATTTTCAAGAAACTTTTTAGAAAAAACTTTCCTCATGTGAACAGGGCATTTGTTACAAAAATCTATTTTTCACGACATGCGCAGAAAACACAATTTTCTTCTCGCGAAATAGTGAGAAAAACAAATTTTCCCTCTCTAGAGAGGAAAGCAAGCATCCAAATGACAAAACAAAATGCGCAGAACATTTCAAGAATGTGAACATTCCGGTTTGTTACTTGCTATTTTGCCCATTAGCACGTCATATTAATATCCTAGCGATTGCAAATATCCGCCCTTAGTAACATTGTCTATATAACATCCCAATATTTATAATACATACATACCTACATACATATCTTTCATAATTTGATAATAAATCCAAATTATGTATCCCATGTAAATCTCTGAGATATTTGTATTGAGTATGTAATATTTTTGATCGTACTCTGGATGTAGCTAGGATAGACTTACGTAAGATCCTCTACCACGCCGAAAAAAAACATGGATTTTGCGCGCCACTTAATTGTTTTGTTAAATATAATAATCTAAAGATGTTGTTGAAGATAAAAGTACAATCTACAAAATGGTTGATGCAGAATTTGAAAATTTTGCTTTAAACTCGAAATATGTTTTGAATTTTGACAATTTTTGTTATTTTTAAACACAAATATCTTCTATTAAAACGAATTTTAAAAATTCGATGAGTTATTTCACAGATCCAAACTTTGTTGTCAACATATTAAAATTTGAAGTTAATTCACTTATAAATAAAGCTGTACAGTAGAGCGCGAAAACCCTCTTTTTACAAATATTGCAGTTTTTTTACAAATTATATGGGTGCCAAAATTATGTGTTATTTTTATGTTTAATTAAACAACAAACGCTATAGAATAGCGTGCAGAATCAATATTTCTGTCTGTTTTCTGCCATGGGTAGAGGATCACCTTAAGGGGGTTTTATCGCTCAGCGCTGCTTAATCACAAATCCTCGTTATTTCAGGTATCCGCGCGGACAGCCTATGTTTTATGAGCACATGTTGTCTCTATTTATCTAATTGCTATGTTTCGCTCCATTTTTGTTTAGAAAATACTCAATTTGATTGGCTAGCGCGCATACAATTTTTTAATTTATTTAACAAATTAATCGACTACTATTTGAAAATATTATATAATAATGTGATATAAACATTTAAATTTACAATGCAATCAAACTTACGAAGAGTTTTTCTCAGAATTATTGTTATTTAATTGTTTATAAATAATAATAATAACAATTTACAAAATTCGACAACGTAGCTAGATTTTTACTGCCTTTATCTTTATATGGTATTTTTTTTAGATTTATAGGATTAATAGGTTGGGAGTAATTTGTTAAATACTTTTTTACTGTGATAAAAGCCCCTTAATCACAAATCCTCGTTATTTCAGGTATCCGCGCTGATAGCCTATGTTTTATGAGCACATGTTGTCTATATTTATCTAATTGCTATGTTTCGCTCCATTTTTGTTTAGAAAATACTCAATTTGATTGGCTAGCGCGCATACAATTTTTTAATTTATTTAACAAATTAATCGACTACTATTTGAAAATATTATATAATAATGTGATATAAACATTTAAATTTACAATGCAATCAAACTTACGAAGAGTTTTTCTCAGAATTATTGTTATTTAATTGTTTATAAATAATAATAATAACAATTTACAAAATTCGACAACGTAGCTAGATTTTTACTGCCTTTATCTTTATATGGTATTTTTTTTAGATTTATAGGATTAATGGGTTGGGAGTAATTTGTTAAATACTTTTTTACTGTGATAAAAGCCCCTTAATCACAAATCCTCGTTATTTCAGGTATCCGCGCTGATAGCCTATGTTTTATGAGCACATGTTGTCTATATTTATCTAATTGCTATGTTTCGCTCCATTTTTGTTTAGAAAATACTCAATTTGATTGGCTAGCGCGCATACAATTTTTTAATTTATTTAACAAATTACTCGACTACTATTTGAAAATATTATATAATAATGTGATATAAACATTTAAATTTACAATGCAATCAAACTTACGAAGAGTTTTTCTCAGAATTATTGTTATTTAATTGTTTATAAATAATAATAATAACAATTTACAAAATTCGACAACGTAGCTAGATTTTTACTGCCTTTATCTTTATATGGTATTTTTTTTAGATTTATAGGATTAATAGGTTGGGAGTAATTTGTTAAATACTTTTTTACTGTGATAAAAGCCCCTTAAAGTACAAGAATAAGGAATTATTAAATATCCCATGGACGATTCATGTCAAGTGATATGTATGTATAAATTGATATAATAGTTTGAGAAGCACTCACGTACGAGAATGTCCGATTGAAATTCCTCTCTGTTAGTTAGATAATGATTTCTAGATTTTATTTCGTATTCAAAATGCGTAACATGAGTTTAATCTTGCATATGAGACCCCCTGCCGTTGTGGATATGTAATGAATTCAGCAATATTTGTTTTTAAACGGGCTTCTGTATTTATTTTATTTATAGCCAATAGAAATTATATTTTATGTTAATAATGTTATAAATTCATTACACATTCTAGCTCGTTTTCCGCTATAAATTATACAAAGATAGAAAATGAATTCATTAATACTTATTTTGCATTTTATTACTCCGAAGTAAGAGACATTTCAATAAGTGTTGTGTTTCAATATTTATTCATATTTTTTACTTCCTTGTACGGAGTAATAAGGAAGTATTGTAATCGCGAAAAATTTCGGTTTTCAGATTTTGATGGAAATATCCGTTTTGACCTTTTCTGAATCCATTATGACTAGTTTCGTCGTGACGTCTGTACGTACGTGCGTACGTACGGACGTATGTGTGTCGCATAACTCAAATACGGTTAGACGTAGAAAGTTGAAATTTTGTATTTAGGACTGTTATAGCATCTAGTTGTGCACCTCCTATTTTTGGTTTCAATCTATAAACCGGAAGTAGTACTTTTTAAAAATATTTCGATAAATATTTAATTTAACACAGATTTTTTTATTTTAAATGAAAGATTATGTGATTATTACCTAAAATCGGTATTTTATAAATATTTTTGTATCTGGTATCATTTAGGAATAATTAAAGTATATATTTTTAATTTAGTATTTCTTTATCTTATAGTCCATGATCGATTAACATTTGTTACTACGTAAAATTTAAATGATTATGACATGACAGTGACAATAGTAAAATATGCTTTATATCTTCTTCTGCAGTTTAAATAAAATGACTAAAATATATTTGTGAGTATACTAGTATAATAAGTTAAAAGAATTTTTTATATTATTCTACATTTTAGTTATTAAGAAAAGTATGAACACACAAGGCGTACAAGGAAGTCATGTGCCCACGTCAGATTTTTTCGTTAGATTATCATAAATCAATAATACGAAAATTTAAAAATGTAAAAACAATTATTGACATTCTTACGTTAATTATTCAAGTATAATATATAAATAATACTTAAATTATATACCTTGATATTTCGGTAATATGATTATCTAAGTTTTTTACGAATTTCTGAATATACTCTCGATTTTACTTTATTTTCTATTCGACTCTTTTCCCCATTACTACGGCTGCTTGAAACTAGCCCGAAACTCGTACTTTGCCGTCTCCTAACAATGTAATTTTGAAGTAATACTGTAAAAGTGTTTTCGTTGCGAATAAACTGTCAGATTATTATTGACTTCAGGGTAATGTTTTTATAATAATTTAATATAGAAAGAATGGATCTACAGATGTGTTTAAAAAAAATTCTATCGTGAGATATAACCGTGTAAAATTTGTATAAATTGGAATTTTTTTTGAATCTTTCGAAATTTTTATAATCATGTACAATTTTTGAAGCAAAATTTTAAGTAGACCCATACTTTCTCATTAAATCCTTGATGAAATACAATAATTTTACCATTCTTGTACTGGCCACAAAACACTCGCTACGGTAGTACATTTTATGCTGGATTTTACTTCTTAAATAAAAAATAAGAATATATCTATACATAATCCAAAAATAATTTTGTATTTTAGAAATGAAATTATTGCTAATATTCTTTACCGTCTTAAAACATATAACTAGGTATATCTTGTGTTTAAATTATGAATAACGATATATATTTTCATAATAAATAAAGAATTTGCATTTTAAAGCACGCTTAGTCGTATAGGGCAATAGTAAAGCTATTTAATGTAAATCCGTTCAATTTTATATCTATCAACAAGTCATAATAGAGTTTTTATTATTTCTGACATCTGTATGGTCTCGGTTTGTTAATAGAGCATGAACTTTGAATTTAAACGCTCAATCCAAATATAAATCAGTTGAAAGCAACCTAATTTGTGCAAGATTATGGCCGTATATTTGCTTTATGTACAGACTTAACTTAAATCCCCGTTAGTGGGAGATCATTTTTATTTATGGATGTAAGACGGAAAATAAACCATTGTCACTTGGATTATGAAAATAAATATAAGAGAAAAAATCCATAAACTATTTATAAGAACAAACAAACAAACAAAAATATGAAATTCGCCAAATACTGAATGTGATTTTTTGACTATTCAGGTTTAATTCTATAAATTTAAAAACGTAGGCGATGGAACAATGTAAAATCAGTGAAAAAAACCTATAAAATGTAAATAACAGCTCATTGCCTAGGTTACGAAGGACTGGATCCTCTAAAATAATATTTTGCGGACACAAAACAGTTCGCATAATAAAAATTTTAGAGAGCATATACTAAAATAGTTATTTGTGTATTAAGAGTGTAAAGTGACTCTTTGTTACTTGCGCACGGAAATTGCAGCGCGAACTGCAATAGTGCAAGAGGAATAAAGACACTTTACGATCGTAATACACACATAATTTTATCTACGACTGAAATTATTTGTTATTAAAAATAATGATATTCAGTTAGTTCAATATACGATCAACCAATTTATGTTTTACTTGTAACCATGACGATACCAATAATATTGAAATAAATAAACGTAAAATTTTGTTTGATTCTGTAATTTTATTTTATTTTATGCAAACAATAATAGTTATTTATGTATCAAGGGCATCATGATGATGTTTATGCTCATCCGAGGGCGACATGTTTACAAGCCCAAGGGCCTCTGGCCCGAGGGTCTGTAAATCGCCCGAGGGTTATAAACATCAATGATGCCCGTGGTGCATACAATATTTTATGTCTTACTATTTTATTTAAAATATTGCGCGCGTGACATTTCGCTTTGACGTTTCGAATTTTGTTAATATTTTTGGTATCCTAGTAACAGACAGAAAATATATTAATTTCAGAAGAAAAACATTAGTGATGTCTCAATATTACCATGGCAATTTCTGAATGCCCTAGGGTATAATGTAGTATATAACATACCTCGTATCCATGACATAATTAAAGAATTACATACTAGGAATACATAAAATACTTTAGCGCGCGTTGTCATAGGAGACGCGTAATAAAGTGTTTTTTTGCTTTACTTTACGTTGACAATTGAAAGCAAAAATATAAGCTTTTCATAGTAGTCGTAGATAAATATACTTAATTCTTGTTTGTATACTCCGTCTAGTTTACAAACATACTATAGTATTTTATTCAACATTGGTAATAATTTCAATATTTTTAAAATAATGCAATTAAGAATCAAACGAGTTAGCTGCAGAAATATGTTAATATAAACGTCAAACCACCGACATCAATTTACGATAATTACAAACGAATGAGCGTGATTTACAAGCAATTGTCATAAATAGATACAATTCCATTAGTCTCCAACGCAACGAAAGAACAAAACAATTAAAATCCAGAACAAACGATCTGCAGCTAAACAAGTTAAGAGCGCATTAACAATAACATTCATAACACTACACGGGGTTGAAGTACGAGTACCTCTTAGTGCTCTGCGTACGAACGAGACACTGATTAATGAAAAGACACAAAGTAACGCACTAAACAATGGTTGGCAGCTTGTTAGCGCCCGGATATTAAACTTACGATTGCGCCGAGACTTGCAAGTTGCTATTCATCGCCAACTTACCTACGCACATTTCACGACTGCAATCCGACACCGGAGTAAGGAAACAATGAAAATCGGATAATTTCAGCGAATAAGTTTCAGAGATATGGGGGCTATACCATTTAAGGAGGTTGGTGACCGTATATTAAAATGATGATGAGAGGCTGAAATTTTCTACAGTGTCTTCATTTCACTATTGAGATTCTAAAACTTTTTAAATTTTTTTTTCGTCTATCCGGTTTTTGAGTAAATAAATGTTGAAATTACGCTCGTTTTACATGGCCTCTTATGGCAATTCACTATATGATAAAATAATAAAAAAAATCTGACGTGTCCGTTACAATACCTCTCGCTTTGACATTGAAGTATTATTATTTAACCTCGTATTTAACCAAATATTAAGCTTTAATTTATATAAAATACAACAACACCGTATAACATTTGATATAATAATATAAAATAATCATACATTATATTATTTCTATTTATCTGTCACATTGACAATTTTTATTTTTGTTTTAAATTTTATTTCTATTTCGGGATTCACAAATCGTGGTAGGTAAAATTATATATTTAAAAAAATTATATTTCTTTATTCGTTAAAGATATAGAAACAAGTAAGATTGAATATTGTACAATGTAATTTCTTCTTTCATGTGTGGTATGTCAAATTGTAACAATCGCATTATTTTATACAATTTTTGCAAAAAATGTTATAGTGCTACAAGGAAAGTACCATTTCCGGTTGGTGGATTTTTACCAAAATCTTTTCAGCTCTTCATTAACATATATAAATGTATAATGCAAAATATTAGAATTTTATGTTCAGTAGAATTTGAGATAATGAACCGGGACGAAAGGCTATAGTAGGCGTACATACAGACTTTCATACACACACACAGACACACACACAGACACACACACAGACATCATCGTGAAAATAGTCAAAATAGGTTCTAAAGGTGCTAAAACGTGCTTATTGACAAAAATCTCGACATCGAATTTTTTCACGATCCCTATACCTCTCTAGGCGAGAGGTAAAATTCATACAACTTGTATTAATATTTCCTATAAACCTTTAAAAATAAGTTCTTGAAGATTTTGTGTACTTATTCTAAACCATTTGCAAGTTATTTAAAACAAATGTAAGCATGTCAAGCATTTTTGATTACGGAATTAGTAATTATTGTAAAAATAAATATCACAGCAATGCAATGACATCCGCCAACGTGCGTTGAGGCGTTGAGCGAATTTTGTTTTACATGTGACCAGTGAAACCGTCACCCGTGAAACTGTTACCCGTGAAACCTTGACCCGTGAAACCGTCACCCGTGAAACTGTTACCCGTGAAACCTTGACCCGTGAAACCTTGACCCGTGAAACCGTCACCCGTGAAATTGTTACCCGTGAAACCTTGACCCGTGAAACCGTCAATATTCCTTTACATGCGTTTTCTGCATCAATCAGATTCCAAATTTGAATTTTCTATGAATGCATTTTTTATGTAAGCATTTTCTTGTCTCTGAATTTTCGTTTGTTCTATGATTCCGGCTAAGAATTTTCTTGTACTTGAATTTTCTGGTTCTGAGTTTTTTAGATTTGAGTAGGCACGTACCGTGATTTAAACACTCGTTTGTCCGTTTCTACGCAACAACTATTCGTAAATTTTACCGATAAAATGACTCTTATTATATTACTTATGACAAAAATATCGTTGTATTTATTCTGCAAAAATATTTCTTTGCAGAATTTCTTCCTTATTAGCAAGTAACACAAATCCAAGTACCTCATTTAATTAAATACATGCATCTTCAGCTTATTTATTACGTAATTTAACCAAGCAATTATATCTCTACCGCACTCCGCTAATTAAGTAAAAGATTAATTATTCCAGCATCAAAACCATCCAGAAACAAACTCACACTTTCCTGAAAATATATTCCTCCTTTGCAAGTGTCCAATAAAAGGTACGTGCCAATAAAACTTGCGTTCTGTCGTTCTGACGTTCGTAATTGATGCGTTTGCAAGTAACAAGGCCTGGCGACAATCTTATTAAAATTATTGCTGGTAATAAAGTGACGGGGCAAGTGATCTGGCGTGCAAGAGTAACACTGATGAGATCAGAAGCCACTTCTGTTTACCTACACACTGATCAGGCCACTTTGATCCTGGCAATTCAGCGGATAACAAACAGAACGCATTTGTTTCATTAGAGTAATTCTCGGTAGGTATAAATGTCAGAATTGAGTACAGGAAAATTTTGACAGATAAGTACGTTTTATTTATAAAAATTATTTACGTTACTAAGGTGCCCAATTCACACGAAGAAAGTTTTCCTTAGCGGCTCCGTCTACATTTTTTCTAAAATCCTAGAATACTCACAATATTACTTTTTTTCTATTCCACTCTTTTCCCCACTACTACAGCTGCCTGAAACCAGCCCGAAACTCGTTTTTGGCCGCATCCTAGCTGTGCAAAGTCTTTTTGAAGTTGAAAAATTTCTGTAAAAGTGTTTTCGTTGCGATTAAACTGTCAGATTATTATTGATTTCAGGATAATGTTTTTATAAACTTTGAATAGAGAAAGAATGGATCTAAATATGTACCTTTTTAAATTTTGAAAAATTTATTTTTATCATGAGATATAATAACCGTGTAAAGTTTGCATAAAATAGGATTTTTTTTGAATTTTTCGAAATTTTGATAATCATGTACTTACATTTTTTAAATCAAAATTTTAAAAAGCCATATCTGTAGATCCATTCTTTCTCTATTAAATCCTTGTTGAAATAAAATTTTACCATTCTTGCCACAAAACACTCGCTACGTTAGTACATGTTATGCTGGATTTTAGGAGGTAGACGAGCCTCTTAAGGTTGCTGTCTAGCGAAACTAGCGACATCTGACGGCAGGCTTTATGAAGTGTAGCTACACATGAATTAATGTACGAGTGCACATTCGGTAAGAAAATCGCAATGACACCGCCGCTCTATTTCGGCAATTTACAATAGAAACTTGAAATATTAACAAAATTTGTATTTAACATTAAAAAATATGTAATACTTACTTATGTAACTTATTAATTGCTTATTTACACTCATTTGACAATTTAACAAATTTTTAATTTATTGTCAAACTAACATATGACAGAAAAGTTTCTCAAGTTACCAGTAAAAAAATTCCGCTCAATTTTTACATAATCATGGTTAGCCATTGAATGTTATTTGTGTCATGTGATTTTCAACATAAACGTATAAAAAAAATCTGCTGTGGCCAGTACACGACCTCTCGCCTAATTCTGCTTATTCTACTAACCTCGAGACTAATCTAATAAATAGTTTTACTTACATTTTAATAGTTTCATGTTCGTGTAATATGTAAACGATAATGTAAATCAAGATGCAAGCAAAAGATGTCAACTGTACTGTCACTGTCATAATCATTCAAATTTTATGTAGAAACAAATTTCATATCATGGACAACAAGATAGAATATTAATTGTACTTTATTTTATTGTTAAATACTACCAGATTCAGCAAATTGTATTTATAAGTAATTGTACCCATAGATAATTATATTTTCTTTTATTTTTAATTGCAAAAATTGTCATAAATAAATAATGTAACAATATATTAAAGGAAAAGTTTATCAAGCTTCAAAAAGTACTACTTCCGGTTTTCGGATTTCTACCAAAATGTTATCCGGTGTTAAGATCCTTATTAAAACCTTAAATATGAAATTTGGTTATTAAAGGTTTGATACTTTTTCAGTTATCGTGGACGAAAAATCGTCAGTCCATACATTCATACAAACACACATACACACACACAGACATCATCGTGAAAATAGTAAATTCGTATTATAGAGACCCTGAAACGTGCTTATCCACCAAAAACTCATACTCGAAAATTTTGACCCATTACAATACCTCTCTTATAGGATATAAGGCGAGAGGTAATAAAAACTATAAAAATAAGTGTCCATTAATTATTTTAAATGATAAAATAAATAATTTTAGAATTAGTGCAGTTTCTGTAAGAGTTAGGTACTAATGCACCTTTTGGGATTTGCACGTTGTGGCTCGTACCTTCGTAAGTGTCTTATTTTCGTATTCTGTTCGGTCATTTTAAGAGAAATTTCCATTCAGATATCCGCAATAAATTGGCAAAAGTAAACAGAGAGTGAAATTTTATTCAATTAAAATATTATTTATCGCTATAGAAGTTGAATCACCGTCCGGCTCGGATAAAACATACGTTGATAAAATCGAATTGTAACATAACAAGCGATTGGTCGTTTCGTGTAGTTTAGTGCGCGAACACAAGTTTATTGGATAATTTACTGGAAAAGTAGGCGGCCAAGGAGAAGTTTCAACTGTTTAATTTAATTTTATAACGCTATATTTTCAAATCAAGATAATTAGACAATAAAATGACGAGGAACTCATATAAATATCTTAAACAAATTTCTGTAAAGGAACAGAAGTTTTTTAATTTATAAAAATTGATTCTTATACGACAATGGGGGTTTACACTTTTTTCCAATTTTTTTATATGTTATTCTTCATAAAAAGATACATCGATTCCAATCAATTAAACAATTTAAATATGAAAGGATTTGCGTAAAAAAATTATTGAAAACTGTATTTTTTCCCTCCTGTTTAAACGATCGATGGAAGGCGCGAATGTGACGTCACGTTCACAGTAATCACATGGTTACAGGAGAGGGGCGCGAGGTAAGACATTCGCTCGTTGACAGCTGTCATGTGGATACTTCTACTGCTACGATTTATGCATGTGCTACTTATTATTTTTGTTTTATGTTCTAATTGTTTGTTAAACATAATATTTCTATTAACAACACTAAACAGAAACAACCTCTTAATTATCTCACGATAGGTTGTCAACTGTCACCGTCAGGAAGGTTTGGTAAACAAGAAGCTTCTTGCTCTGTTGCTGTTTCACGTGACTTGTTGAAGTGAGAGCGATATATAGTTAAAGAGAGTTAACCGTGCTGTGAACATGACGTCAGAAATTGAAGCGTTTCAAATGCACTAAATCTTCTTTATTTATTTAAATAAATATGGAACCATATTATGTCATATAATTTATGTTTTTAGAAAGAGTTTACATTAATCTTACACCTAATAGTGTTGAAATCAACAAATTTGGTTAAGGTGTAAACCCCCATTAAGATTGCAAATACACTCGGCAAAAAAACGCACCACTTAAAAATGCACCAAAATTCCGAATTTTTAGACCGCTATAACTCGGTTGAATTTGGTCGAAAATGGATGAATCTGCAAATTCTGGATTGAAGTTTCCTCTTTAAGGTCATGCAACTTAATCTGATACCAAGTTCATTTCACCCCCTGCTACAATTCTTAAAAAAATGATCTTGATACCCGATATAAGTTGTCAAAGTTTGACATTTTTGACATCAAAAACATTTTTGTTTCTCAGGGGAGTGGCAGGGGTGAAATAAACTTAACGTCAGATTAACTTGCATGACTTTAAAAAGGAAACTTCAAACTTGTCAGAACTCGAAGATTCATCCATTTTCGACCAAATTCAACCGAGTTAAGCCTCATTCACATAAGTATTTAGTTTTAAGGTTTACATTTATGTTTACGTTTAAGAAAGTTTAAATTCATATATTTAAATACGAGCATTCACACTTCCCACTTTGAAGCACTATGCATGCTCTTATTTAGTTACATGAATTTAAACTTTCTTAAACGTAAGCATAAATGTAAACCTTAAAACTAAATGCTTATGTGAATGAGGCTTTATGGCGGTCTAAATTTTAGGAATTTTGGGTGCATTGTCAAGTGGTGCGTTTGTTTTTTTGCCCGAATATAGTTATTTATATTATAAGCATCGTAACGTCAGTTATTATGGTACTAGTCGTGAAGATTTTCAGACGAGGCGAAGCCGAGTTTGTGTACCATATAATGATTAGTTACGATCAGTGTTGGGTAAGATAATGATTAAAATTATCTAGATAAGATAGAAATAATCTTAGATGAAATTTATTAATATAGATAAGATAATACGCTTTGTGGTTATGTAAGATACGATGAAGATAAAAAATAAATTATCTAGATAATGATAAGATAAATAAAAAGTCAGTTTAACTTTTAGGTAAAAGAAGAGATATTACACTATCAAATTTTTTGTCAAATCTCTTTTATAAGATATTTTTGCCAAAGAATTTTTATAGTGTAATACCGGCCTAATAAATAGTATAAAACATCATTGGTTACTAAGTGCGTAACGTACGCAATTATGCATATTTTAATTGCTTGAAACTCAGTTCCCAGCCAACAAAATAACAAAAACCAAGTTTGCATCGGAACTCCGTTCTTCAATGTTGGTTTTATTTAGTTATTTTCCTCGATCGGACAAATTGGCTCTCTTATTATTTTTGTGGAGGAATGTGTTTTTGCTCAGCCTACGTGGAAGTATTTTTTGCTACGACGGGATCATTTTTCAAGGTGACGCACAAATTGGTGCGGTTGCTTTCTTATAGCAAACGGTAGCGCCACGTCGACTATTATTAATACTCAACTAGATTATTGTTTATTGCTGGAGGTTTTCAATGGTTTTGTTTTATTCAAAGCGCACATTAAATTTTATATTTGTTCTTGTGAGTCTATTAACATTTGCATTGACTATTTTATGGCTCTTATTCTTATTTAAGGCGTTTAAAGCCCTGTTCACACAAGAATTCTTTCATGCTTTCAAATTTTGAGAAAAATTGTCCTAGCGGGAATTGTCTGTCAAGTAGTGTATAAAGAAGTCGTCCAGCTCGGTTTTTATCTTGTCTCAGTTGCGTTGAGGCGACTAATAAGTTGGCAAACTTTGACTCAGCTCTGTGTAAAATATAGCAGACTTAGAAAAACATGTTTTTTAAAATTTTAAACAAAAAAATCTGCTGTGGCCAGTACACGACCTCTCGCCTAATTCTGCTTATTCTACTAATCTCGAGACTAATCTAATAAATAGTTTTACTTACATTTTAATAGTTTCATGTTCATGTAAGATGTAAACGATAATGTAAACCAAGGTGCAAGCAAAAGATGCCAACTGTACTGTCACTGTCAGAATAATTCAAATTTTATGTAGAAACAAATTTCATATCATGGACAACAAGATAGAAAATTAATTGTACTTTATTTTATTGTTAAATACTACCAGATTCAGTAAATTATATTTATAATTAACTGTACCCATAGATAATTATATTTTCTTTTATTTTTAATTGCAAAAATTGTCATAAATAAATAATGTACCAATATATTTAAGAAAAACTTTATCAAGCTTCAAAAAGTACTACTTCCGGTTTGCGGATTTCTACCAAAATGTTATCCGGTGTTAAGGTACTTATTAAAACCTTAAATATGAAATTTGGTTATTAAAGGTTTGATACTTTTTCAGTTATCGTGGACGAAAAATCGTCAGTCCATACATTCATACAAACAAACACACACACGCACACACATACACACACACAGACATCATCGTGAAAATAGTAAATTCGTATTGTAGAGACCCTGAAACGTGCTTATCCACCAAAAATTCATACTCGAAAATTTTGACCCATTACAATACCTCTCTTATAGAATATGAGGCGAGAGGTAAAAATATGCTTTTTGGTTTAAAACTGTTTTATTTGTTAAAATCGTGTTTTAATCAGCAAGAAATTCTAAAATATGCATCAATACGCATTATGGCGTTAAATATGCCGGAGATTCCCCTACCTATACTTATTATTTATTATCAGGTTATGGGTGACATTATAGTGATTAATAGTATATACTATACACTATTATTAGCAATAGGAATTTTGTTTGTATATTCTATTACGGAGATAAAGCATTAAAAATGTTTAAAACGTTTAAAATGTATCTTAAACATATTTTTACCTCTCGCCTCATATTCTATAAGAGAGGTATTGTAATGGGTCAAAATTTTCGAGTATGAGTTTTTGGTCAATAAGCACGTTTCAGGGTCTCTAGAATACGAATTTACTATTTTCACGATGATGTCTGTGTGTGTGTGCGTGTGCGTGTGTGTGTGTGTGTGTGTGTGTGTGCGTTTGTATGAACCGACGATTTTTCGTCCACGATAACTTAAAAAGTATCAAACCGTTTATAACCAAATTTCATATTTAAGGTTTTAATAAGTATCTTAACACCGGATAAGATTTTGGTAGAAATCTGCAAACCGGAAGTAGTACTTTTAGAAGTTTGGAAAAGTTTTCCTTAAATATATTGGTACATTATTTATTTATGACAATTTTTGCAATTAAAAATAAAAGAAGTTGTGATTATCTATGTGTACAGTTAATTATAAATATAAATTGCTGAATCTGGAAGTATTTAACAATAAAATAAAGTACAATTAATATTCTATTTTTTTGAAATTCCAGTATCTTGTTGTCCATGATATAAAATTTGTTTCTACATAAAATTTGAATTATTATGACAGTGACAGTACAGTTGACATCTTTTGCTTGCATATTGGTTTACATTATCGTTTACATATTACATGAACATGAAACTATTAAAATGTAAGTGAAACTATTTATTAGATTAGTAGAATAAGCAGAATTAGGCGAGAGGTCGTGTGGTGGCCACAGCAGATTTTTTAAAAGTGTTTTAAACATTTGCTTTGTTTTAACAAGTTTTAAACGTTTGTTTAAAATGAAATGATTTAAACGTGCAAACTCTGGAACATAGACATACTTTTTCTCTCCCTTATACCGGCCAACACTGACTGCACGGTCAGTATGATGTAAAGTTAAAATCTTAAAATTTACTTACCGATTTTTTCTGCTGGACATAAGACCACCAACGAATGATAATCTGCAAATAAAAATTAAATATTAAAAATTACAATCAACAATAATGCAAAATATTCAAAAAAAGTAAGTATAATAATGAAAATGACAGATTTTGTATGGGCTTATTAACAATTTCACCCTTATTATTCCATCTTCGACCACCTACTACTATTTCAAATGTGCTCCATAGGTGGCATCCTTTAATAAATCTAATAATTGTAGCAGCAACATTTTTTGTCCCAAGCCACAATTAAATTAATTTCAATATAATTTTGATTAAGTTATTTTTCATTTATAATTGATATCAGTAGTTCATACTTGAATGAATTTATTAATTCAATTAAAGCAAGATATTAATTTCCATCTGACAGAATTAGATGGTTTATTTATTTCTTAGTACGGAATCTAAAACGCTGTTAGAATGTTAAATAAACTAGCTTAATTTTAAGCTTATAATTGATATGCATCAACTGTTGATTGATCAAATTATAAACCTTTTTGACACCCAAAGAAGTTAATTAAATGGTTTGTCGCCAAGAATTTCAAAATCAATGTGTAACCCACATTGCAAAAAGAGCAAGATTACTCTAAATATGTCATAGTGAGTTACGTTAGATAATTAACAAGTAGAGTTGTTTCAAGCCTTATTTTAATGCTAAAACAAAGGATAATCCTTTTAAAGATTGGTTCATTATTGAACAGCAAAAAATTAATTATGATATCAGAGGATTAGTGGCTGTAATGTTAATTAGTAAAATTAATTATTCTGCGGAGGTGCTTAAAATAAACCAATTATTACCTCTCGCCTCATATTCTATAAGAGAGGTATTGTAATGGGTCAAAATTTTCGAGTATGAGGTTTTGGTGGATAAGCACGTTTCAGGGTCTCTACAATACGAATTTACTATTTTCACGATGATGTCTGTGTGTGTGTGCGTGTGTGTGTGTGCGTTTGTATGAACCGACGATTTTTCGTCCACGATAACTTAAAAAGTATCAAACCGTTTATAACCAAATTTCATATTTAAGGTTTTAATAAGTATCTTAACACCGGATAAGATTTTGGTAGAAATCCGCAAACCGGAAGTAGTACTTTTAGAAGTTTGGAAAAGTTTTCCTTAAATATATTGGTACATTATTTATTTATGACAATTTTTGCAATTAAAAATAAAAGAAATTGTAATTATCTATGTGTACAGTTAATTATAAATACAAATTGCTGAATCTGGAAGTATTTAACAATAAAATAAAGTACAATTAATATTCTATTTTTTTGAAATTCTAGTATCTTGTTGTCCATGATATAAAATTTTGTTTCTACATAAAATTTGAATTATTATGACAGTGACAGTACAGTTGACATCTTTTGCTTGCATATTGGTTTACATTATCGTTTACATATTACATGAACATGAAACTATTAAAATGTAAGTAAAACTATTTATTAGATTAGTAGAATAAGCAGAATTAGGCGAGAGGTCGTGTGGTGGCCACAGCAGATTTTTTTAATTATGTATTTGTTTATTTTTTAGAATGATGTCAGATCCCTTGTACTAAATTATATTTACTTCGTCCTACTTTAATATAGAACATCGCGTTGTAAAATCTACCGCACTTACAATGTAAACTTTGATTCGTGGTCACCATAACATTTAATTTTTTTTCTGAATTTGTGAACACCCTTCATAACAATAAATAATATATTTGAGACTGGCACACCTAAAGGTCGTGATAGATATAAATGTATTTTATCGTGCAAAAAATAATTTTTTGGTTCTTATTCCAGAATCGAAATAAAAAACTTAACTATTAAATAATTCGGATATTTCTAACTTTTATTTATCGTCGATATCGGCAAAGAATTAATCCAACAACACTCCTATCTCCCTCGCCATCCATTTCCAGATCGTTATCGACCACAGTCGTTTGTTTGTTGACGACAGGACAAAATTTCCAGGCAATGTAATATCGAGCAGTGAAGTCTGTACAGCTACACTGTATCGCACGGAACAAGTGCAATAATAAGGCGAGAACAAAGATACATTGCCCAATGCAGAGAAATGTTGTAGACACAGCCAACGTATTCCTTAATTGACACCGGACTTTGTAGTGTCGTCCCAAGAGAAGATACGAGAAACTGAAGATACTCACTTGTTGGATAAGCAACGCGATATTGGATGATATAGATTTGTTGCTGTTTTATTTTAAAATTACTACTACTTCATTATAGACTGAATAACTAATAGCAATTTATGATACTTTACGATGAAAATGTTCGGAAACAGATTTAAACATGCGTTCTTGTTAAATTGAACGAAACAAAATAAAAATAGGTAAGTACCTACCTAGTGATGCCGTGAGACGAGACGAGACGAGAAATAGTCAATTCTCGTCTCATCAAAAATTTTCCAGACGAGAATTTTTAGTATTCTCGTCTCGGTCATTTTTCAGCTGTTCATTTCTCGTCTCAAGGAACTCGATTCTCGTCTCGTCTCAAATTTCTCGACAAAAAATTAGAGCCACCTAACGATTTTTGCAAGAACTATTAGATTTCGCGTCATGCCCATGTCACACATGTAATACTTGTACAGAGTGATCGGAGTGATCAAAACAAACTGACAGTCACGTGACCGGCAATTTTCTTAAATGCTATTAAAACTAGATTTTTAGGAAGAAAAGTTTGATTTCCAAGTTCATGGGTGTGCGACTTAAAATAATAAAGATTTTTTATTTTAGTAATTCTATTAAACTCAACAATATTTTCTAAATGAATAATTAAATAAGTTACAATAGCCACCGTTTCGGAATTATAATTAGTGAAGACCACCGAAAACCGCCAATATTTAAAAATAAAACTTGTGTGCAGCGCGCCATCTGTCGGTAGTAGTGAGTAGCCTCAAATTTAATGATCAGACTACAACTACAACTTGTATGTATTTGATTATAGTTTTATTCGTTACAAAAAACATTGTACAAACCACTTGCGGGAAGACACCATCCCAGCATTCGCGTAAATGAAACCCTCGCTTCGCTCGTGTTTCGAAAAACCGCTCATGTGGGATCAAAATCTTCCCGCATTTGGTTCGTAAATAACTATTCTTGATTGTTCTTTTAATAATGTAGCTCCTGATGATGACGTATGTGACGTCGAAACTAGTCGACTGAGAAATAAAATATTGTTGAGTGCATCCCAGTAATTTTTCTTCATTCCTGATTTTAAAAAAATATTTGTAAGTAAAAATTTCGAGAATTCTCGAGTTCTCGAGAGTATTTCTCGTCTCAAAATTATGAATTCTCGTCTCGCCCTGAAAATCCGAGACGAGAAATTTAGTGATTCTCGTCTCGTAATTTCGAGACGAGACGAGAATGAGACGAGAAATTTCTCGTCTCGGCGGCATCACTATACCTACCACGAAGTATAATATAATGATAGGAGTGGACACTACGCCGGCGGATGAAGTGTGGCCTTTCTGGTTATCTTTTACAGAGAAACAGAAAATACGGGCCAGCTTGGACGCACGGGTCCAGTAGTGATTCATCTCTCACACACAGAGTAAACAAAAATGACACAAATCTACAGTATTTCTAAGATACGGAGTGTCCAGTCCTGTGGTTATATTATATATTTCCGGAATTTTTTTTTACTCGCGTATTAATAGCTATAATTATAAACACATTGCATAATATATTACAATGTTATTATTATTATTAATTTTCTTACCAATTTTTAATTAAAAGTGTTAAAAATGTATCGTTATCGTTAGCAAGCATAGCATAGGCATTTCTCTTGAACCAACACAATAGTTATTTGTGTATTAAGAGCATAAAGTGACTCTTTGTTACTCGCGCACGGTAATTGCAGCGCGAGCCGAAGGCGAGAGCTGCAATAGTACAAGAGGAACAAAGACACTTTATGCTCGTAATACACACATAATTTTATCTACGACTAAAATTATTTGTTATAATAATAATAGTATTCAGTTAGTTCAATCTGCGTTCAATCAATTTATGTTTGATTCGTAACCATGACGATACCAATAATATCGAAATAAATAAATAAAAAAATTTGTTTGATTCTGTCATTTTCTTTTATTTTATGTAATCAAAAAGTACTTTATCTACAACAATAGAATAATGTATTCATTATATACGTGAAAGTAGTATAATAAACCCCTCCATAAGGACACATTATGAAATAATGAATTCATTATTTCACACTGTTAAATAATGAGTACTTTATTCTCTCGAACTGTCAAACTGCCATCACATCTGTTTTAATATTAGTGTTACATCAAGTTATCATTTTATGACGTTGTAAGCAGAAACAGTAAAAATAATAATAATTTGTAAAACGCTGTATATGACTAGCCCATAATAGTTCGAAATTACTCGGATAAATTGTCATCACACCAAAGTTTGAGGTTAGGTTAATATCAATACAACTTTGTAGTAAGAAAATGTTGCATTATTTAAAAAGTTGTAGATAAAACGTCGTATTTGACTGGAAAATAATGGCTATAATTAACTCGGATGATTTATACACTCGCCTTCGGCTCGTGAACAAACTTTCATCCTCATTAATTCTAGCCTACATTATTTACTCGTTAAATAATATACTATTATTATGCGTTGTCATAGGAGACGCGCAATAAAATGTTTTTTTGCTTGGTCCTCAGTAACAATCAACTTTACGTTGACAATTGAAAGCATAAAAATATAAACTTTTCATAGTAGTCGTAGATAAAATAATATATGAACTGAAGCTATCTCCGACATGAACCTTTCTTCATGATTTCATGTAAGTGTTTTTCTGTTTTTGTTTTTTCGCTTGACACGTCCAGGGAACAATAGACATCAGGTGGGCTGCGGAAGATTGCGAATGGCGACACCCCCGCGGATCTTCTTCCACCCCCGCAACACGTCTTTAATGTGTTGTCTGTGTGTGAGATTGTGTGAGCTTTTTTTTCATGGTTTCCTGGGATGAGTCACATGTAACTCATGGTCAGAAAAAATAAGAAGGAAGGTATATTTATGCAAATTTATAGAAATAATAGTTATAATTTTGTAAATTTGGTTAAATATCAAATATAGCCCGCTAATGAGGTCCGAGGGCTATGAAATGATGTTTTTATGATAAAGAAATTCATGTATAATAATTATCAAAACACACGGTTTCAAAGAAATCCCAGGACGGAGCTATAAGTTTTGTATAAGTGAAGAAAAAAATGGAAAATTTGGGAAAAACTAAAGCCCTATTCGCACGGAAATTCTTTGAAGATTTTACGGACATTCGGAATCCTGGAAGTGATAATTACGTGGTTCTGAAGCAATTAATAAATTATAAAGTCTTCTTTTCTAAAACTCATTGAAGATTCAATTTAGCGGCACCGCAATTTTACAGATATTTCTTACTAAAAAGAAAAATAATTCTTCTTTTCCAGGATTCAAAATCTTGGTACAATCTTCAAAGAATCCTCCTGCGAACAGGGCTTAAAGTGTTTGGGTCATTGCGACTCGGAAGAAGGTCGACAATTCGAACATTTGTTATATAAATCGTAATAAACGTGTAAAGAACATTAAAATTAATTAAAATTAAATTCTTGAAAAATTAAGATACCGGATATTATTAGATATTACCTTTAAAATAAGGAGAGAAATAAATTGAATGGTTCAATATAATTTTAGTAGGTGTAGGAAGGTGTACCCATAATGATGGGTAGGTACAGTTTGCACCCAAAACGTTCCATGTTTTTATACTTTTAACAGATAATAAAGATGTCCACATAACAAAGGGTTCCTAAGACCTTCCTACACCTACTGACTTTAAAATAAGGTGAAACCCGACAGGCGTAGCTATTTAAAAATATTGAGATGGTCATCCCCTAAAAAAAACCCGTTGCATAGAAGTTCTAAGGTAGTTTTTATGACTCTTTAGTGATCCCTAAATTTTCAATTTGTTTTCTTCACTCGTTCGAAACTTATAGCTTCGTCCCGGACCCCTTATGATACGACCGTGAATAAAATTAATCTTTTTATATACTAAGGACTAACTTGCAAAGCATTACAACTAACTAACTAATAAATAGCGTACTTATAAATCCACTCATATTTATATATCAATAAACAACAAAGTACTACAAGGCAATAAAACAGCTCTTTTTTCCTCTTAGCAAACTCCAGCAATTCACAATCTTATTTTCCCGTGGAGCGTTCGAACGTCTATTGCCAGAGCGCAATTATTGTATCGCATAAATATATCTGCAATCAGGCGAGCAAGAACGACGTTAGTGTTTTTATGGTAGCCATTTAGCTGGTATAGACACTGTGCATATTAATTTTACAAATGATTTCTTGTTGTTCGATATTTAACCGCGGTTATTACGCCTGGTTAGGTGCCAAACCAACCAGAACCAAACCGGTTACCATTGTGGTGGAGCGGAGTAGTTATATATTCGTGGTTTACTTTTTAAAGAATTTTAGTTTAATAATTGTAAAGATATCAGAATTCATACATACCTACCTAATAAATTATTCATTTGGGTTAAGAGGATTTTAGGTAATCCAGCATAAAAAGTACTAACGTAGCAAGTGTTTTGTGGCCAGTACAATACAGGTTGTTCATTTTAAGTGGCGCACCATTGCTAACTCGAGAACTATAAGAGATACGAAGTTGGTTAAATTAGCAAACAATTTCTATTTTATATGACTACTTTAATGAACGAAACGAAATTTTTTTTAGACCAGTGGTTCTCAAACTACGGGGTGCAACTTTCTTATTTCAAATGGGGACCTATTTTTTTATTTGCTTATTCGATTCAGTATTTTTTTCTGAATTCAACGAGATATTAGTTTTATACTTTTGCATAACAAAAACATAAGAAAAACGCTATTGAAAATTATGATAATTTAATTAAAATCTGATTGTTAGTTAGTGTTATGGCAGAAAAAAATTGAATATTTTGTTTCATATTAATTGTTAGTGAAAAAGATTCTAGTATACTACACTGATCAGACCAAATAAGGTCGAAACATGTGTCCGTAGTTACCGCCGCCTTACACCCTACTGAGTGCTTAGTACCCTGAACTCATACAGTCAGTAGCGGTCCTGATCTCCTGATTAAAATCAAATAATCTTTTTCATTACCAAATAACAATTAATATGAAACAAATATTCAATTGTTTTCGTCCATAGCACTCTTGTAACAATCAGATTTTAATTAAATTATCATAATTTTCAATATCGTTTTTCTCATGTTTTTGTTATGCCAGGGTATGAAACTAATATCTCGTTGAATTCAGAAAAAAATACTGAATCGAATAAGCGAATAAAAAAATAGGTCCCCATTTGAAATAAGAAAGTTGTACCCCGTAGTTTGAGAACCACTGGTTTAATTTTTTTGTTGTTCCGTTCATTAAAGTAGTCATATAAAATAGAAATTGTTTGCTAATTTAACCAACTTCGTAGCTCTTATACTTCTCGAGATAGCAATGGTGCGCCACTTAAAATGAACACCCTGTATAATGGTAAAATTTTATTTCAACAAGGATTTAATAGAGAAAGAATGGATCTACAGATGTGCCTTTTGCAAATTTTTATTAAAAATTGTACATGAATATAAAAATTCACGAAAATATCAAAAAAAATTCCTATTTTATGCAAACTTTACACGGTTATATCTCATGATACAAATTAATTTTTAAAATTTTAAAGAGGCACATCTGTAGATCCATTCTTTCTCTATTAAATGTTTAAAATTTTTTTTTTATAAAGTCAATAATAATATGACAGTTTACTCGCAACAAAAACACTTTTACAGTATTTTTCAACTTCAAAATGACATTGCATAGCTAGGATGCTGCAAAGTACAAGTTTCGGGCTGGTTTCAGGCAGCCCTAGTAGTGGGGAAAAAAGTGGAATGTAAAAACAGTAAAATCGAGAGTATTTTAGGAATTCGGTAAAAACGTAAACGAGCCGCGCTTAAGAGAGCCGTCTACCTCCTAAAATCATAAGCATAAAAAGTACTAACGTAGCGAGTGATTTGTGCCTAGTACAAGAAACGTAAAAGATTTTAATAAAAAAAATTGTACATGATTATACAAATTCCGAAAAATTCATAAGACTCCAACTTATGCTACTTATATTTTATTAATAGAAATTTATTTTTAAAATTTTAAAGAGGCACATCTATAGATCCATTCTTTCTCTACAACATAAAGAGTAGATTCCGATTCAAATCAAGCCATGAAAATTTCACACCTGACCCGGATTCGAACTCACGACCTCTGTTATCAGACTTGTGAAGTAAATTCTACTTATAATTATTTCATTTTGCTTTTCGATTACTTTGTGTTTAAAAATATCCATTCCCACATACCAACACGTGTGCGACCATTTAATTTAAAAATTTAAATTCACTCTACATCCCAAAATTATCCTCTCAAAAATGATAATTTTCATTTTACATTTCGCCCGAAGCAATTTACTAAAGTGTGAAGACACGGTGTTAAGTCTCTTCCATCTTCTGTATTGATTGCGTTACGTTCGGCTTTCAGCAACGCTACAATAATTGCTCGCGTACGTTACGACGAAATTTACTGTAATTATCATAATAAAAAACTGCCAAAGTAATTGTTTTTAAACGGGATTTGTATTACTTACGGAAAAGGTATACGCGCCGGCAAATTGATTTTAAAAGTGATGATACGTAGACGCAATGTGTAATTATTTTCAATATGATACTCTACTTCTTGATTTCGAAGAGAAAATTGCGTAAAGATATATATTAACTTATTATTTGATGGTGGATAACAGTTTGATTTCTTGGAATAACTTTCAAAAATTACAAAATTATTGTTTGCTGTTTTTGGGGTTTTTAAAGATAAATATCTGAAATTTTATTAAATACATTATGAGGAAAATATACATAATATGTTAATTAATTTTTCTAGCATCAAGTATTTGTAGTAAAATCATCAATTAAGTATACAGGGTTTCCCAAAATTCTCGAGACAAAGCTATAAGTTTTGAACGATTGAAGAAAATAAATTGAAAATTTGGGGATCACTAAAGAGTCATAAAAACTACATTCTTAGATAGTTTAGAACTTCCATGCAACGTGGAGTTTTTTTTAGAGGATGACTACCCCAACATTTTTAAATAGCAACCTCTGTCCAGTTACACCTTATTTTAAAGGTACCTAATCAAAAAAGAAACATCCCCATAAACCAAAACCCGATATCTTAATTCTTTCAAGAATTTAATTTTAATTAATTTTAATATTCTTTGCACGTTTATTGTGATTTTTATAACAAATGTTTAAATTGTCGACCTTCTTCGGTCTCGTAATGACCCAAACGCTGTAGTGATCCCCAAATTTTATTTCTTCACTCGTTCAAAACTTATAGCTCCATCCCGGGACTTTTGGGAAAAAGTGTACAATCATAATTTATTAATTTCGAGATTTCAGCAATTTTATTGGGGTGGCAATATCGGAATCAATAAATATTTATAAAGAGAATGGAATTGTCTACTGGTAGAATAATGAAGGATGGAATAATCGGGAATGCAGTCAGTGAGTTTTATTTAACGAAAAAATCGACGTTTCGCCACAATGTAAAAGATTTTTTACAACATTTTAACAACTAATTCACCCTGATGAAGCGACAAGGGTGTGGCGAAACGTCGGTTTTTTTAGTTAAATAAAACTCACTGACTGCATTCCCGATTATTCCAACCTTCAATATTTATAAGTTTGCTAATTGCTAATGTTTTGTTTGATAATAATCACATCTTTTTATCAAATTTGATTTTGAAAACGATCGTTCCTCTGTGGCCTGTGTTGTATGCATAGGCAGTGTTGTTAATAATAAATGTATTTCTTGATCTTCAATTTCGAAAGCAATAGCTTCGTAACATAATATGGGTACTGCTGTAACTTTAAACATAAGATCCCAAAAAGCGAGTGCGAATAAAAATAATTTCGTGGAAAAAGATCAAATAAAGTACCTATCTGTAATTGATTTCTCTTAAAATTTCCTAGTACCTATCCTATTAAGTTTGTCTTTATTTATTTTTATTTTGATGGTAACCATTCAAAAGGATTATCTTCCAATTACAGAATGGTAAATGTTATTATAGTGGAATTCAACCACTCGTATCCAGTGGGTATTATTGTCGGATTTTGGGATCGAACTGGGAACCGAATATCCATCGTCCATTATTCAAAGTAATTTCGGTATTTTGTAAACTCCCAAAAATCTGCAAAGAATTCCAGAATCCCAAAAATCTCCTTCACAAATTCCTCGTTGTAGCAATCTGTTCATCCGCACATAAAAATTCTGAACACAGTCGCGGAATTCTTCTCCACTCGGGCATTCATCAGCAGAGGCGAGCCTTTAATCTTCACCTCGGAGGTGCGAAACTAAATATCGAAGATTCCGCAGCCCTCTGTGATAATAACGCGGGGTGTAAGTGGTTTGCGTTGTCGGAATGCGGAGCGCGCGGAACATCTCAGAAGCGCGGACGATTTGTTACGCTTTGCTGGGCTTGTGCTGGTTGTTCTTATCCGCAGAAGAAGAGTTAGAGGTGTTATTATTGCTCATTTGTTCAGCTGGAATTTTGTGCTTGTAATGCGTATTTCAGAGATTAAGTAATGTGCATTATTTTTTGCACGAGGCGTAAAAATTACACCAGCATTTGTAAAGGTATCTAACTTGGATGCAGCAGTATCACATATTGTAAATAATTATCGGTGTGTGAGGTTACCAGCCGTGAGCTCAATCATGGTTGTTGGTGGAGACTACATCACAGTGTGCTACTAAACCAGCACATACTAGAAATACGATTATACTTTTTTGTACTCATCACCTAGGAAATGACATATTAAACACGCAATTGACAATCGGAAATGTCAATTTCCCAGTGCAGTCAATCAGGAAAAATGCAAATAACACTGGCTTTTCTAGACATTTCAGAGTAAAATCATCTTAAAAATAATAAAATTTAGTTTACAAAGTTCTACTTCCGGGAATTATAATTAGTGAAGAGCACCGAAAACCGCCAATATTTAAAAATAAAACTTGTGTGCAGCCCACCATCTGTCGGTAGTAGTGAGTACAAAAAGCATCATAACCTCAAATTTAATGACAAGACTACAACTACAACTTGAATGTATTTGATTATAGTTTTATTCGTTACAAAAAACATTGTACAAACCTTTTGCGGGAAGACCCATCCCAGCATTCGCGTAAATGAAACCCTCGCTCCGCTCGTGTTTCAAAAAAACCGCTCATGTGGGATGAAAATCTTCCCGCATTTGGTTCGTAAATAACTATTATTTCTATTTCACTCCCCTCCCCGCTACTACGGCTGCCCGAAACTAGTACTTTGTCGCATCCTAGCAATGCAATGTCATTTTGAAGTTGAACAATACTGTAAAAGTGTTTTCATTCCGAGTGTCAGTTTATTATTGACTTTAAAGTAATGTATTTATAAACATTTTATAGATAAAAAATGGATCTACTAATAGATATTTAAAATTTAAAAAAATTAAACCTTTCAGTCTGTAGAACCAACTTTTTCAAATAAAATTTTACCATTCTTGTACTGGCCACAAAACCGCTACGTTAGTACATATTGTACTGGATTTTATGAGGTAGACCCCTGATGATTGTAATTAAAATTTTAATTTTGTTCTAAAACACATTTTTACCTCTCGCCTCATATTCTACAAAAGAGATATATCTATTGTAATTGGTTATTATGAAAAATTTAAATGTTTATGACAGTGGCAGCAGATATAACATCGGTGATATTTTACATCTTGTTCCAAAATTTGAATAAAATGACCATTTTTGTAAGTACCTACGTACCTACTGTTCATGCAGCCAGTAAGGTAGAGAAAGAGTGTGCATATGTTCTACAAATATCTGAGTTACAATTCGCCAACTTATTACTTGCCTGAAGGCAACTGAGTCAAAAGTAAAACCGAACTGAATGGATACTATTCCAAGGTAGCTTCTGATTTTGGGAAAAAAATTACTGATTTGAAACTATAATTGAAGATAAATATATTTTCCCAGTTACCTCCATGTGAGGTTACATTTCATCCCAAATGGATCATATTTACGTATCACATTGCAATGTACCAGTTTTAGCGCAGGTCTGTATAATTTTGTTCACCGAGTTGTTTTAAAGTTAACAATCTGAACCAGTTTCCCTGAATTGGAAATAGCTGTTATATAACCAGACGTCAATTCAGAAGTACTCATGGTTTTAAATTAAAAGTAAAGTTAAACTGAAATGTGTACTTCGCAGGAGTAGAACCTGAGTCGATCTGGTAAAAAAAGTATTGAATAATTGTTCTGAAATTGGAATGCAATGGTTACCAAAGTAAAAAAATATAATTTCTATATGGGCGTTTTTCCATATAGTGTCATTTTTCGTTAAAAAGTGATTTTGTCACGGTAACGTTCTGGGCTGTCGCGGGAGCCCGCTTCACTCACGGGCAATTCTTTTTGCAGTTTTTGTAGTGCTTTAATGCAGAAATAAAATCATAAAAATGAAAATGATGTGCTCCTAATATTGTACGACGTAGCTACGTCTACGTCGGAACTTTGAAAAAAATCGTGTGACACCAGTTTTAGTCACGGTAACGTTCGGGGCTGTCGCGGGAGCCCGCTTCACTCACGGGCAATTCTTTTTGCAGTTTTTGTAGTGCTTTAATGCAGGAATAAAATCATCAAAATGAAAATGATGTGCTCCTAATATTGTACGACGTAGCTACGTCTACGTCGGAACTTTGAAAAAAATCGTGTGACACCAGTTTTAGTCACGGTAACGTTCGGGGCTGTCGCGGGAGCCCGCTTCACTCACGGGCAATTCTTTTTGCAGTTTTTGTAGTGCTTTAATGCAGGAATAAAATCATAAAAATGAAAATGATGTGCTCCTAATATTGTACGACGTAGCTACGTCTACGTCGGAACTTTGAAAAAAATCGTGTGACACCAGTTTTAGTCACGGTAACGTTCGGGGCTGTCGCGGGAGCCCGCTTCACTCACGGGCAATTCTTTTTGCAGTTTTTTGTAGTGTTTTAATGGAGGAATAAAATCATCAAAATAAAAATGATGTGCTCCTAATATTGTGCGACGTAGCTACGTCGGAACTTTGAACAAAATCACTTTTTTTAAACGAAAAATGACACTATATGGAAAAACGCCCATATAGTCTCTTTACTGTGTCGATAGAACAAAGATTATTATAATATTTTCTCAATTTAGTTCGTACAAAGTATCGGTAATATAATGGCTGTTAAAACGTTAAAAGCAGAGCTACAGCTAAGTGGTGACGCGGCTAAAGTCAAACACAGTGTAGGCTCGCTGCTCGCCATTTGCATGCTCCAATCAATCATTGACAAGTGGCTGTCGACGTCAGATCCAATCTGCTCCGAGGCTGAGTGAACCGGGCAAGAGCCGACACTAGACTGTGATCGTCAAATGACGACGAAACATGTTATGGATATTAGGATACTTCATTCGAATTGGGATACAATATTTGAAGATGCAAATACAATAAATGAGCAGTAAAATTACCAATCATCGGCAGAAGATCCATTAAAACGAGGACCTAGTAGTATATTATACAGCGACGCTATAATGGATGCTATTATTCCCGTCGAGAAAAGCGAGCAAAGGTGTCAACCATTATAGAGAGTTGTATACCCACTTGACAAAATAAAATCCTCAGAACATTTCAAGGATGTGAACATCCCGGATTGTGAGTTGCTATCTTTGCTCATTAACATCCTATTAATATCCTAGCGATTACTAATGTCCGCCCTCCGCCCTTAGTAACATTATCTATAACATCTTAATATTAAAAATTTGGTAATAATATCCCATTACCCATTTATGTATCAGATTTAATGTTTTGAGACGTTTGTATTGAGTGGATAATTTTTGATTATACTCAGGATGTATCTATGATGGACTTATAATAGACTTAAAGTACAAGAATAAGATATGTATTTTCAAATATCCCATGGACGATTCATGTCAAGTGGGAAGATTCTTATACAAATAATAAACTGTACGTCACTGTATATCAACATTTAAAAAAAAATCTGATGTGGCCAGCACAAGACCTCCCACTATACTTACTTTATTTTTTTTACTAATTATACAAATATATTAATATATATGTATTACTACTCACAAATATATTTTAGTCATTTTATTTAAACCGCAGAAGCAGATATAAACGATATTTTACTATTGTCACTGTTACTATCATGTCATAATCGATTATGGCCTACAAAATTCCGATATACTAAATTATAAGTATATACTTTAATAAAATTATTATTCTTAAATGATACCAGATACAGAAAAACTTATAAAATACCGATTGTAGATAATAATCACATAGTTAATCTTCCATTTAAAATAAAAAAAATCGTCTTAAATTAATTATGTATTTATAGAATATGAGGCGGGAAATAAAAATTGGCCACAAAACAAAAAACCTTCTTGCGATTGCGAGGTGTGAAAAATGTATGTTTCTTTTCAACACCTGGCATTATTATAATCCTCGTGGCAGAGCGTCTATTTGTACTCGAAGCAATTTAAAAGTATCGCTGCACTTTACCGCAGTTTACCGGTGGCATTCTTCTGCTCGAGTGTCGAGGGAAGTGTTAACAATAAAACAAAACCGTGGCGCGGCGTTGTTCCTCGCAATCATATTGTACACACTGCCGTACGTGATTGAGAACGGCCGATTAACAAAGTACGTGTGAATACCACACTACCTGAGGGGAGAAAAGATTGAGAAAATTAGAAAAATAGCAAGATACAGATGTGGGAACGAAGAGAAACCCAACGAGTACTGGAAGAGGGATGAAGAAAGAAGTTGCAGACTGGGAAACATTAGAGCATCTTTTACAGGACTGCAGAGAATTAAAAGAAGAAGAAAAAATCTGACGTGGACACCACATGACTTCCTTGTACGCCTTGTTTGTTCATACTTTTCTTAATAACTAAAATGTAGAATAATATAAAAAATTCTTTTAACTTATTATACTAGTATACTCACAAATATATTTTAGTCATTTTATTTAAACTGCAGAAGAAGATATAAAGTATATTTTACTATTGTCACTGTCATGTCATAATCATTTAAATTTTACGTAGTAACAAATGTTAATCGATCATGGACTACAAGATACCGGAAATACTAATTTATAAATATATACTTTAATTATTCCTAAATGATATTAGATACAAAAATATTTATAAAATACCGATTGTAGGTAATAATCACATAATCTTTCATTTAAAATTAAAAAATTTGTCTTAAATTAAATATTTATCGAAATATTTGAAAAAAGTACTACTTCCGGTATATAGATTGAAACCAAAAATACTAGATGCTATAACTGTCCTAAATACAAAATTTCAACTTTCTACGTCTAACCGTATTTGAGTTATGCGACACACATACGTCCGTACGTACGTACGTACAGACGTCACGACGAAACTAGTCATAATGGAATCAGAAAAGGTCAAAACGGATATTTCCATCAAAATCTGAAAACCGAAATTTTTCGCGATTACAATACTTCCTTATTACTCCGTACAAGGAAGTAAAAAACAGAGATGATATACTGGACTACTCGGGAGGTGGACTATGCTGGATGAAAACAGTAGAAGAAAGGAGAAAAACCCTGAAATGAATTAAATCAAATGAACTAAATGAACAATTATTGTATTATTTATTTATTGTATTATATAATATATTATTTTCACTAATTAAGGGAAACAAAATGTATAGATTTAAGCTGAAAGGCAAAATAAAGATATTTACTACTACTACTACCGGTGGCATTCTTCTGCTCGAGTATCGAGGGAAGTGTTAACAATAAAACAAAACCGTGGCGCGGCGTTGTTCCTCGCAATCATATTGTACACACTGCCGTACGTGATTGAGAACGGGCGATTAACAAAGTACGTGTGATATTCATCATCAACCCAATGGTAATGTTCGCGGAATTGTACGGTACTGTAGGTAATTTTTATGCCCTGTTGTGGATTATCTTTACATGCAACGCTATATTGTTTCGATATTTTTTAAACAGGAGAGAATTGAAGCTTGAAGCAAAATGCTATGTACTTGAATATTTACACTGAAATGAATCAAAATTGGCTTGATATGTGAAACAATACATTTTTGATACATGGATCAGTTCAGATTTTAATTATAGTTGATGGAATAGAATTTAAAAAAAATTCTATGTTAGGATTGCGGCTAAACTAGAGCCTCAAAAATTATAAAAATTGTTTTGTGAAAACGAATGCTTGAAACCGGACGGCGATACTTTCATCCGTTGGAACGTTACAGCCGTTTTTTGTGTATCATGAATAAAACTAATGTCTTGATTTTGTTTGTAAAAAGCGCTTTCATCTGTGGGTTACCACTTTTTAGGTGACCAAATTACTGGACTATATTGAATTATTACTAAAATCTTTATTTTACCAATTATATTTTATGCTAAAATTAATTTTTTCGAAAAAAATCCAAGAAAAACTGAATTTTTTATATAAATAGCATAAATATTGTTTAAACAATACAAATCATTCTGTCTCCGCTCCTAAAGGTAAATATTTTGATTTTTAATAATATAAAAAACAAAATTATTTTAAAAAATCATAAAAATTGGTATTGTGATGGGTCAAAATTTTCGACTGTGAATTTTTTTAAAAGAATTTTCTGTACCATTTATAAACTATAGGACAATTTAAATCTACTTTTTTTGAAATTCCAGTATCTTGTTGTCCATGATATGAAATTTGTTTCTACACAAAATTTGAATTATTATGACAGTAACAGTACAGAGGACATCTTTTACTTGAATCTTGGTTTACAATATCGTTTATTCACAATCGGTTGGTAATATGTGCGTTTCCAACCTTCTAAACAGTTGGGAAGCGAGTCATTGTTTACTTTACTTCCCAGCTAGCCGGAAAAAACTTCCCGGCTAGCGGGGAAGTGAGCGTTACTTCCCGGCTAGCGGGGAAGTGAGCGTTACTTCCCGGCTAGCGGGGAAGTGAGCGTTGATGTATCAAAACAAATTATAATAAAACTGTCATAAAATATGAATAAAATGAATATTTAAAACGGGCATATCAATAACCAATTTGATTGTGAATAAAATAGTATACATACCTCGCGGGAAGGCTCATTCCAGCCTCGCGTTCATAGATGACTTCGGTGCAAGCACCTCAGTCATCTAATGAAACGCTCGGCTGTAATGAACCATTTCCCCGCTCGGTATGTAATATACTATTCCATAACATGAACATGAAACTATTAAAATGTAAGTAAAACTATTTATTAGATTAGTAGAATAAGCAGAATTAGGCGAGAAGTCGTGTGCTGGCCACAGCAGATTTTTTGTTTAGAATCTCAATAGTGTAATAAATTTCAGCATCTCATCATCATTTTAATATATGGCCACCAACCTCTTTAAGTCATTAAGAAAGGGCGAAAACACTTAGTAAACTGGTAGAAATACTGCACCCTTCATAGTTACACATGATCAGTTTCAAAACCTTCGAGGTACAGTAAATTCAAACGGAGTACAGTTACACAAGAGCAATTCATACAAATTTTGAGCTTGAATGTACATCAACGTTGCTAGATTATCGCCGTTCGGTTTTGTTCCACTGAGTGTACTGTACACACATCAACAAAAGACTTCCTCAGTTTCCATTTGGTGTTCTGTCCGTCATTCGAGGGGCATTAAATCTCAAACATTCGCATCAGCAAACAATGCGTATTTTTCCTCGAGCGTTGTCGCGTTTTCCATTCCCACATAAGAAACGGATCACAACAGCAGCACTGGACAAAGCAAGCGCTACTCCGCTAGACCACTGCAAGAAGATTGGATATGTGCACGTAGTACGTGTATTGCTCTCTCTGTGATTTACTGTATATGGGAATGAAGGAAGCGATCGCGCAAGCCGGCTTGTTTTTATAAATGCTGAGAAGACTTTTAACCCGGGATCCGGCGAAGTGTTGCATTGGCAGCTTTGCGTATTGGTTTCATACATATAGATTGAAAATTATCAACTGTACTGCGTGATTGTTTGCACGCTGAAATGAGGTGATAATAGGTTGACTAAATTATGAACGATGACTCAAACTCAGTGTTTTCAACTCTCTCGTGTACACTTATGGCACAGATGGTAAAAAAATTATGGTACAATAATTATGAATACGTGTTTTTCACTAAAAGATTCTTGAAAGTAAAGCTGTCATAAATAAAAACTGTTCATACGGGGAATGTAATTATTTTTATTAAATATATTTAAGAACACTAGTTTTAATATATCTTACAGAAATAATTAGTTCCCTCCACGGTTTTCCGATATGACCGTTATTGACAGATTATTATATGACAGCTCCTAACACTTTTACGAAACTTTTTAGTAAAAACTTTCCTCGTGTGAACAGGGCATAAAAGGTTTATTAAGGGAAAGTAGTTATTCAATGTCTCGTTTAAACAACACAAAATCCAAATAAAACAACCAACATGGGAAAATAAAATTGTAGAATTTGTTGCCAACATAAAAAAACTAACTGAATATCGAACTTAAACTTTATAACATTTCAACATAAAAAATATAGCACAATATTCTAAATTTATAGTATAATAAGTATATCATAATTTAATTTTTATTATATGGTACGTAAAAAAATTTCGTGCAAATACCATAATTATGGCACAGTTAGCAACACTGTTCAAACTCATCAATATGGTATTTTGGTACACATAATATTGATATTGTTATTTTTTTTCAAACACGCCATCTGCATAACATTATTTAATAACATGTGTCAAATGTGCAATGAAAATTGATGACATATGATTTGACATAAAACAACAAATATGATTGTTTTTATTTATTATTCTGTGACAAATACAATGAATGATTCACAAATAGTATATTTCATAAAGAGTATCGAAAGTGAGAAATATCGTGCGAGTGTAAAATTGACGAACGATACTTTCGAACGAGTCATTAACGCTATTTTTTAGACGACCACAAAAACATAATTTTTCTCTTTTTAATTCATGCACAACATTCAAATGACATGTCTACTGTCATTTCAAACAATCAATAAACAAAACAAAAGCTGCCTGGCTAGTTGATTTTGTCTCATAATTATGATATGATCATATCGTGCTAGCACGATAGTTATATCATATTAGTTCATGATATTTTTAACTTTCTTAAATAGGCTATTGCCGCCAGGTCGTCTAAAAACCTAAATTTTATAATTTATCTGATGTATTTGACATGTGGAATAAATAAATGTGTACAAAATAGAACAAAAATTACAATGAAAATAGCGTGGACCTACTTTAGTGTGTACGAATACAAATCGTATATATCAGACTCTTCCAATCGTCGTTTTTATTTATTGACATGTTTCCGAAGATATGTGGGTGATTGAAACGAATCTTTAGAGATGTAGGAGTTGACTTCGAATCTGAGTGTCATTCTTAAAACCTAACTCTAAGTTATTTCTTGTTCTTCTTATATCTGTCAGCGTAAAGTAGAATCATCAAGAGTTAGGAATTGTAAATTTTGTGCGTAAAATTAATAATTTAATGAAGAGGCAATCATTATTTAAATATTTTATTCGAATTGGTATTCAATAGCTTAGTGCAATTTATTTTCTATAAAAAGGCGTACCAAATATTTGTATGCAAACCCAAAATTTTGTATTCAAATTAAATAGTATCGCAGTCTCAATATAATATTACATGCATTAAGATGTCACAATTATTTTTATTTGGAACTAATTTTCATTTGTCAGTTCTTAATTAATATCACAATGAATTCTGTGTTTTTAAACTACTGTCCGTGCAGCTAGAGTTGGCAAGAACGGTAAGGGAGAGAAATAATGTGTCTATGTTTTACACAGAGCTGAGTCCAAGTTCGCCAACTTATTACTTGTCTGATGGCAACCGAATCAAGAGAAAAAACGAGCTGGACGACTTCTTTATACACTATTTCAAGGTAGCGAAGCAGTTTCTGCCAAAAAATTGCTGATAAAATATTGATTACCAATTCAAAATTCTTAAGTCTGGCCATCTTTTTTTTCGCGAAAAGTATAAAGGTAGCAGATTAAAATTAATATGACAATCTACATTTTTTACCTCTCGCCTCATATTCTATAAGAGAGGTATTGTGACGGGTCTAATTTTCGAGTGTGCGTTTTTGGCAGATAAGCACGTTTTAGAGTCTCTAAAATACGAATTACACATTTTTTAGATGATGATTTTTCTTAAATTATCTCAATAAATAAAGCATTTATGATAATATGTTTCATTAAAATAACCGAAAAAATTTTTAAAGAATTTTTATAAACTATAGGACAATTTAAATAGAATAAGCAGAATTAGACGAGAGGTCGTGTGCTGGTCACAGCAGATTTTTAAGGGATAATAACTCATACGTTCTACTTAAATTAAATGTGTTTTTTAAAGAGCTGTAATTTTTTCTAAATTATGTATAAAATATCTTAGGAAATCTGATGTTACATATAATAATTTATTCTATTTACAGGAACCGGTGTAAATTTACTGGATGTAAATGATATTCTCTACACCAGAAGCTGCTCTTAAATCACTTTTGCATAATTCTCCTTCCTTGTTACACATAATTTAGTAATTTTTGCCCATTCCGGATGCAGAAGAATTTCAAAACGCGCTGTGAGTTCTGTACTTGTACCACACATCTTATAAATAAACATTTTCTATAAATTTTTCTCCTATAATGACATTTTTATCTGAAGGAATTACAGAGTGACATGACCCCAACATTTGGGTGTGTTTCGACATTTTTCCTCCATTGTTGTATCGAATTTCTTTATCGCGAGATATCTATTGTCAGTTTTGAATATATTACAAACTCGCATTTGAAGTTGGATATATTTGGAGGTGTATTTAGTGTTCTTTCAATAATATGCTAAATTTTTAAAAGCCATAGATGTCTCTATTAATAACTATAAATTTTAATAGTTTCCTGTTTTTTACCTCTCGCCTCATAATAAGAGACAGATAAGCACGTTTTAGGATCTCTAGAATACAAATAATTTCACATTTTTGAGATGACTCCAAAAATATCAAACATATAAATACCAAATTTTATATCTAAGGTTTAAATACGATTTTCAATAGACCAATTATATTTTGGTACCAATTCATAAGCCGGAAGTAAGACTTTTCATATAGGTAGAGCAATATGATATTTCATAAATTATCTCGATAAATAAAGCATTTATGATAATATCCTCGATAATATCGTACATGTTTCAATAAATATAACATAAATTTTTATAAATCTACTTTTTTGAAATTTCAGTATCTTATTGTTGTCAATGATATGAAATTTGTTTCTACACAAAATTTGAATGATTATGACAGTGACAGTACAGTTGACATCTATTGCTTGCATCTTGGTTTACATTATCGTTTACATATTACATGAACATGAAACTATTAAAATTTAAGTAAAACTATTTATTAGATTAGTAGAATGAGCAGAATTAGGCGAGAGGTCGTGTGCTGGCCACATCAGATTTTTTCTTACAGCATTGGCCAAAGTATGGGCAACGTACTAAAATAATTTTGATGAATTTGTGCCATAAATGGTTCATTATGCTTTATTATCTTAAACGTCATTACTGAAATTCCATTCAATATGTGGTTTAGTTTATCTAATGTGTAATAAATAATGTCTCGGTCGTGAATAACTAAAAGATTTTTAATATATTAATCGTTTACATAGTTCCAATTCTAGTTCATACGCATAAATTCTTATGCAGTTTTGCTGGACTATTATTGCCAGATATGCAATTATGTCTTTAAAAACTTGTAAGGGGTTATTCTTTCTTTATGTTACATAACACATAGCTAATATGTTTTATGACACTAAAAGTTGACATTTAAAAACTGTCAATTGCTATAACACGTAAATTTATTTTTTTGTAAACTGTACAAAAAACAAAACAAAAGGTAACTTTTTGCAAATGATAAAACCTTATTTATCTTCTTCTTAGCAACCAAACAATAAACAAAACACTACAATGTCATCTGCTTTATATTTCTAATATTTGTCAGTGAATCGATTAGATTTTGAGAATATTTGTGAAGAAGAACCAAAGTAGTAAAATTATCTCGTTAAATTACATTCGAGCATTTTATTTCCTCCGAATAAATTTCTGTTTGACATCTCAACCTTGTCACCTGACAACAATTTGACCCGAAAAATTGTTTTAAAATAAAATCACTCCACCTACGGTGTCGTGATTTTATTAAACAATTTTTCTTTTCAAATTGCTAGGCAATACGGTCTCAATACAAACAGATATTTATACGGCGAAATAAAAAGCTCTTGTGTAATTATAGTTTGTTGATAATTCCACTCCTGTATAAAGTACCAAATCTATTGCGTTTATTTTAATTAAAACACATCTCGTCAGAATAAAATATTATAACTTGACATAGTAGGTAGTTTATGATACATGTTGGTTAAAATTAGAATACGAGCGAAGCGAGTTTTCTAAGAGTAACGAGTGTAAAAAGACATGTATCATTTCATAAACTACTATTTTAATAGGTGTTTAAAAATAATTGTAATTTTTCCATTACTTATATTCAATAAACATGTGCATTTCCTGGTCGTCAGGAATATTTAGGTAAATAAATAATTAAAATCTCGTTGCAACCCATAAAGATTATGATTAGAAGCAAGCATATTTACGATACGACTTTTCAGAATAAAAACTTGCAGAAATACTCGTTTATGGTTGAATAGTGACGAGTCTGAGTACTTAAAGTCCAGCATGCATTTCCTCGCAGCATAGAGATATTCGAAGGTTTATAGATCCTCGTGTTTATGTTATTTAAATCAATAATAATATTTTATTGGCTGTTACAGACATTCACTGAATCGCTCGTAAGTTGACAAGTGCGACGTCTTGATTGGTGGATACGTGAATTCTGAGAGAGATTTTAATAGCACTAGTTTTACGTTTTAGAGACGCCATATTACGTGAAATGGTTATTAACTTCGGAATACATAAATATCAATAAGTCGTTATGTTCTTAATGCTTATATTTATTTTATTCATAACTTTCAAAGACGCATTAAATTTTCCTTTGCATTTTAATTTTTTTTATTAGTGTTCATACTTATAATAAAAATATTTATAAATTAAATTCTAGCGATACCTGTTCTTCACCAATTTCATACCAATTTTTTCTAACTTTAATACTTAATAAAAAATTCAAACTGAAATTTTACATAATGAAGAAAAATTATGAATCATTAGGAAATCGAAAATGCAAGTTATAAATGATTGCTGTGGCATCCATTAGCAAAATATTTTTTAAATAATTTTATAAATCAAATTTACTCGTTTATAATAAAGTATAAAATGTTATATAAAGTATAAAAAGTAATTTTTACCTCTCGCCTCATATTCTCTAAGAGAGGTATTGTGACGGGTCAAAATTTTCGAGTTTGAGTTTTTTGGCAGATAAGCACGTTTTAGGGTCTGTGTCTGGGTGTATGTGTGCGTTCGTTCGTTTGTTCGTTCGTTCGTTCGTTACGCCGTGTGTTACAATTTTTTCGGAAACGATAACTCCAAAAATATCATTTATATACCAAATTTTATATCTAAAGTTTAAATACGATTTTAAATAGACCAATTATATTTTGGTACCAATTCATAACCGGAAGTAAGACTTTTCATATAGAGCAATATGATTTTTCTTAAATTATCTCGATAAATAAAGCATTTATGATAGTATATGAATTTTTTAAAAAGAATTTTCTGTACCATTTATAAACTATAGGACAATTTAAAATGTAATGTTTGAATCTTTAAAATCTTGTAGGCTATGATTGTTTGACAAGATTGGCATAACAATATCTTGTTGTATGATATGAAATTTGCGGAAATTTGTTTCTAGTCCTCGATCTATGCTGCATTTTTGTGAAAATCTGTAGTTGCTACAGATTTATAAAACTGTAAATATTAAACAAAATCGCAATGAAATATATAATCATATTATGAACATTTTTGTACATGTCAACAAACATTGATGTGTTTTTGTTCAATATTCACAGATTTACAAATCTGTAAAACTTATATTTGCACAGAATCGCAGCATTAGTCTCATAATTACGATATGACCATATCGTGCTAGCACGTTATTTTCTACTTTCTTAAGTAGGTTGCTGCCGCGATATCTATTAATTTCTGTAGAGGTCGTCTAAAAAAACTTAATAATATAATCCTTAAATATGTTTAAGTATACTCTATTCTTTTTAAAAATGAATCGTGCTAACCAATCTCTCTATACGTGTTGATTTACGTATGTTCTGACACTAGGAGTGCGCGCGTGTGTGTCTATGTAATACACGTTTCCGCCACAGTGTAGGTGTCATGGCACACCGCGATCCACGAACCTACCTGGTGGCCCGAGTCTTTCGTGTTTCTGTCTTTACTAGTCAATAAATTCGATGCTTTAGTGCTGTGAACGACTTTTGTGATTTCATGGAGATACCAGAAGAAGAGATAAACGAAAAGGAATACCTAGTTCAAAGAAGATTCTACTATTTTAATAACTGACTTACTGTTGAAGTTAGTTTAAGCCCGATTATTAATAAAATAATAAAACATAAAATTCAATTATGAAATCTATGTCAGTAAACCTTAAAATGGAACATAAAAATATTTGATTATATTTTTACCTCCCGCCTCATATTCTATAAGGGATGGGTCAAAATATTCATATAAATCTTCTTCCACATTTCTACAGTTGACTAAATGACTAAAATATATTTTTTGTAAGAACCTATCTATTATTTGTATCTTGATTTGTATAGTAGTAAAAAGAGTAAAGTATGGCGAGAGGTCTTGTACTGGCTACATCAGATTTTTACATGAAAAAATGTTTAAATATTTTATTAAAGTCCCTCATTTAGAAACAGTTCAAACATTTGTATCAAATGAACAATATTTAACATCCTGATTATAAATCTGTATGTTCATACGATATTCGATAGAATTTTTTTTCATAAACTATGACACCTATATAATTTGACCCGAGGAATCTAATGGTGCAAAAATATTTTTTTTAACTTCGATCAGTTTTCGACTTAAAAAAATTATGTCGAAAACTATGGGTTGAAATTTGATTCTTTCTTTTTTCCTTATATTTTATTTGTCCCGAAGTACTCGTACAACCAGTTCTGATCCAAGGTACAACACCGCATTGTACCTCGAGACAGTTTGCCATTTTTATTTCTTATATAAGATTTTACTATTTTTCTTTCAAATATCATCACAATAAAAATAATAGTTATTAACAAAAGTTAGTTGTTCTTTAATGTAATCATTTTTCGAAATACTCATCACAAAAAAAACAGAACAAAAAATGTAATTTTTGTCCCAAGGTAGAACACCTTTCCCTATAGATGTGCAACATGTAAATGTAAATGTTTTACGGTTGTAAGTCTTTGCTTGTCTTACGGAAGCTCTACTAGTGGGTCATTATCATCATGCGATCTAATATTTCACAGGTTAATTACAAGGCTCGGTAATTGCGTGATGGGCCAGTGATTCGACACACCCACGTTATAAACGAGTTCCACTCCAACACATTCATTTCGTAATTGCCCGGCTACTGAACAAGAAATCAAAACCGATACTACATCGCATTCTTTATAGTAGCATTGTTCTCACGGAAATAACAATTTCTCCTCAGATTCATCATGGTATAAGAATATTTAGAAGATAGGTTGAACGAAGAATTCTGGTTTTTACCATTTTCGCGGATATTGGATATATGAATTCTCTTCAGATATACAGAGTGGTTTTGAAGTTAATGTCATAAATTTAAGGGCAACGAAACAGAAAGAATTTTTTTTTAATTCTAAAAATTAAGGTACCTGCAGCATTTTTTGTAGTACTGCACTGGATTCGATTTCTTATTAATCACAATTAATAGAAGTAGGTAATCAACATCTTAAATTACATATAATAAATAAACAAACAAATTTAATTGTTTTTAATGTGGCAGTAACAAAGAAAAATTTTGACTGGGAAGCATGGAAATTAATTTTGCGATTTAAAAAAAATTCTTTCTGATTCGTAATCTACACATGCCATAATACTTACGTTTAAAACTATGACATTAACTTCAAAACCATCATTTATAATATTATAACAATAGTATTTAGATAGACATTTTATATTTTAAGTTATCCTGAATTTTTTCAATTTGCAAATTTGAAGCTACATCAAACCATGGTTACGGTATTGTTTTTATCAAGACTTATGGTGCGATTCTGTGTAAATCTGTAAGTTTTACAAATTTGTAAATCTTTAAATATTGAACAAAATCACATCAATGTTTGGTGACAAATATAAAAATGTTCATATGATTATAAATTTCATTGCGATTTTGTTTAATATTTACAATTTTATGGATCTGTAGCAACAACCGAATCTCACTATTAATTCTTATTCACAAATCTAAATTAGCTTTATGTTTTGTGTTTACGTTTTAGTATACTACTTCACTGCATTCACATAAATCAGATATACCCTTCGACCATATATAGGTATAGACAGATAACGCTCAATGCTGTAGTATACAATGTTGTGAAGGCAAGAAGTACGGCAGCGGGGAGCAACAGCTATAGGCGGGGAAAGGTGGTGAGGACACGTTAGAGTGTTGCACATTGTGAACTTCTGGTTTGTTATCATGGAACAGAGAATGAAAATAGGCAACTGCAATACTTCAAGGTGTCTGCAGGTCATACTCCTCTTCACACCGCTACGCTAGTTCTTTGCTTCACAACAAAGGCTTGCGTTGTTTGTCTATTCCTATATATGGTCGAAGGATATACCAAATTATAATGATTTTATTTTTATTCTTGGACTGTCTTTTTCACTTCAAATTCAATTTGACCAATTCATTTGTACCTACATTTCCATGTCAACAGCCCCCTAATCAAATTACAAGATTAAGTTTAATTTTACTTAACAATAAATTCCCTCCTTCCCAATAAAAAGTGTCGTTTCAAATAAGATATCAATAAGTAACACATAACAATTGAATTACTCAGAGCTATCAAATTTCCAAATCGAACATAAAATATCCTCCTGACAATAACATCACAAAAAACTTAATCCGGCCCAAACTTATCAGAGCTACATTAGTATGCGTGTCACGAGCAGGGACGTATCCATTAAATTCTTACAATACGGAGTACTCCCACTATCAGATGACAGTTGAATCGAACTCAAATAAAGATGTACTGTTAGTGTTAAATGAGTCAAGAATTTTTATTTCACTCCTTTTACACAAATTTTAAGAGGCCCGTCTACCTCCTAAAATCCAGCATAAAATGTACTAACGTAGCGAATGTTTTGTGGACTGTACAAGAATAGTTAAAATTTTATTTCAACAAGGATTATATACTTAAAGGATCTATTAACAGTTCTGTTGTGTTGTTAAAATTTTAATAAAAAATTGTACATGAATATAAAAATTACGAAAAATTCATAAAAATTTCCAATTTATACAAACTTTACAAGGTTATATCTCAGGACAAAATTAATTTTTAAAAAGACACATCTGTAAGTCCATTCTTGCTCTACTAATTGTTTATAAAAACACTGTCCTTACAGTTTACTCGCAACGAAAACACTTTTACAATATTTTTCATCTTCAAAATGACATTGCATTACTAATGTAGGATGTTGTCCTACTATTTGATTTCTAATGAGTAATTATTTGTTAAATGTATGAAAAATCTAAAATCTGTTTTTTTAATTGCAGAATGACATGATCTCTATTTTAATTTATTTATTTTATAAGCCTAGGTACTCTTACCTACTTTAGAAAACCGATCATCGGAAATCCGGCTCGAAGGACCAATATATGTAGGATGTTGTTCTACTATTTTATTTCTAATGAATAATTATTTGTTAAATGTATGAAAAATCTAAAATCTATTTTTTTAAATTGCAGAGTGACATGATCTCTATTTTAATTTATTTATTTTATAAGCCTACTCTTACTTTAGAAAACCGATCAACTAAGATGCCACAAAGTACGAGTTTCGTGCTGATTTCAGGCAGCCGTAGTGGGGAAAATAGTGAAATAAAAAAAAGTAAATCGAGAGTATTCTAGGAATTCGGAAGAAACGTAGACGGGCCGCTTAATATTACGAGCGTAAAGTGTATTATTTGTTCCTCTGCACTATTGCAGATCTCAGCAATTACCGTGCGCGAGTAACAAAGAGTCACTTTACGCTCTTAATACACAAATAACTATTGTGGAAACAGTTCGCAAAGTAAAGATTTTAGAGCATATACTAAAAAATAATTTAAAGCTACAACAAAATTATTGAAGTATTGCAAAATGTTATTATTACAAATAACCATTTAATATTTTTAACAATCAGCTCCAACATTTCCTTCTTTGGTCAAGAGTTGGACACTTAATTTTCTACAAATATAAACTGGCGAAAGTAATTTTGAAGTGTGTTAAATGGCGTGAGATACTCAACTAACTCACAGTTTCACAATAGGCAATAATTGGATTTAAATGTAGTCCGGATTCATAACTCCTCAAATCGTTTATTTAATTCAGTTTACGGATGCTAAGTTTATAGTCGCTTAATTTGAGAAACAAATTAGTGTTATTGGTTTTTTATGAGGGCTATTAAAAGTTGTTAATTGCTGGTTGATAATTTGATCTTTAAATAGGAGGAGACTAAATTTCCTGAGACAGTTTCAAAAGTGTTTAAGAATTTCTCAAGATAGAAACATATGTTTATAAAAATGTAAAATAAACTGAAATTTGTACCATCAATCATACGTTATAAACTAAGCTCGTACCAAAAAAATAATCAAAATTAGATTTTAATAGTTATTTTTAAGAGCGTAAAGTGCCTCTTTGTTACTCGTACAATGTAATGTATAGTGCAAGAGGAACAAAGACACTTTACGCTCGTAATACACACATAATTTTATCTACGACTAAAATTATTTATTATAATAATAATAGTATTCAGTTAGTTCAATCTGCGTTCAAGCAATTTATGTTTTATTAGTAACCATGATGATACCAACAATATCTAAATAAAAAAATTAGTTTGATTCTGTCATTTTCTTTTATTTTATGTAATCAAAAAGTACTTTATTGCGCGTTGTCATAGGAGACGCACAATAAAATGTTTTTTTGCTTGGTCCTCAGTAACAATCAACTTTACGTTGACAACTGAAAGCATAAATATAAACTTTTCATAGTAGTCGTAGATAAATTATATTAGTTTACTACAAAAGCCGTAGACTAATTAAAATGAGTAATTGCTGTATTGAACTCAAGTAATAATATATTTTACCTACGACTATTTATTATAGTAGGAATATAATGTAGGCCTGTTTATTTTAGTGAAATATAGTCAAATTCTAAGATTTATCTACGACTTTTTGAATAAAACATTTATTTACAAATTTGTATTCATTAAAATATTAATCTAACCTCACACTTTGGTGTGATGATAGTTCATCATTATACAATAGTATTGAATTATGAATTTATAATGCTATAGTGTGTCATATGGAGTGGTTTATCTTATGCAGTTATCTACATAATGAATATATTATTCCATGGTCATAGATAATAGAATTATTATTAAATTATAGCCTTATGTGCGAGCCAAATACGACGTTGTATCTACGACTTTTTAAATAAAATATTTTGTTTCAAATTTTTAACATTAAATATTTATATTATATAACCTCACATTTTGGTGCGTTGACAGTTCACAATTATACCTTCAATAGGATTGAATAATTGACTCTTAATGCAATAGTGTTGAATTATGAACTCATAATACAATAGTGTGTCTTATGGAGCAGTTTATCTTACTACAGTTGCATAATGAATGTATTATTAAATGGTTTCAAATACAATAATTAGGTAATTCATTTAAAATAACGCCTATCAAAATACCATTATTCGTGGTGGTCTATTTCATTTTAAAGATTACTGCTTGGCTCTGCCGGTGTATCAAAATTAGAACACCCTGTATAAAAAACAAGGTGTTATATTATACATGCACGCATGGCGTTACGATTGCAACAGCTCAATAGAAAAATCAATTGAAAGATAAAAATGATGTCTTGTTATAAATATTTATTCATTGAATTAAACAGATAAAATCAATCCATTTTCTTTCCCGCATCTCAAACGGAATGAAATTTAAATTACGTGCTGACCGAGTGCTGACATTGTCAAGTAATTCGAGCGAGTTTTTCACTTTTTACGGCACGCGCGTTCACTCTCTGGAACAGAATGCGTTTTTGAGAGACAGATTTTTTGCTGGAGTGATCTTGACTTTTTTCTGTTATTAATTCTCGGGTGTAAACTATACTTAGTGGCGGCTACTGGTGGATTGGTCAATTATCTAGCGCTCAACACTTCTGTTGCACGCAATCTTGCCACAAGTAATTGCTGCAAGCGAGAAGTTTTTCTGTTATGAAGTTAATGATACCTTGGCTCTCAATGATACCTTTTAACTAAATTTCAATGTAATTAAAGTTTAATTATTTCATCAGTGGTTTAACGGGCAATTTACTAAGGCGATATTTTTATTACTCACGCGAGAAAAAATTACACACTAGATTTTACAATCTATTTTGTCATTTTAGGAAATCCTGCATAACTATTGTTTAACTTTATTGTATATAAATGTGACGACCAGTGGTACCCAAAATGATTGATTTGCAAACTACAGTTAATTTTAATTCTTTTGATTCGTGATCAGTGCGTCCAATACTATACACCCTTAAATTTTGTTATACAGATTGGGTTACACCCTATACAGGGTGTTTCATAATTTCGAGTACATACGTTGATGGTATATGTTGTTTGATATGCTGATTACGAATCTAAAAGAATTTTTTTTAAATTCGAAAAATTAAGAGTTGTTTACCTAAAACATTTTTTGTAGTACTGCACTGGATTCGTTTTCCTATTAAATACAAACAATAGAAGTAGGTAAAGAACATCTTAAATTACATAATACTAGTAAAATAACAAACGAAATTTAATTATTTTTAATGAAACAATAATAACTCCACCCAGTGGCAATGGCTCCGAAAAATTTTTGACTGGGAAACATGGAAATTAATTTTGCGATTTTAAGAAAAATTATTTTGTATTCGTAATCAGCATATCAAACAACATAACCCTTAACGTATGTATACCTGTAGTTATGAAACACACTGTATAGGAATGAAGTTGTGAATCACCCTGTATATTTTCATGAGAATGGAAGTTTAAAATGACATGAGCATAATTTGTTCATGCTTTGCAAAAATATTTAAAAAATAACTAACTGTATATATCAGTCTCTATGTGTATGTGAATATTATAACATTCTGCATTAAAAATAATATCAGCAAATTTGAAAATAATAAAAATAACCTTACATATTTATATTCCCTCCTTTGAAATTTGTCTCCTGGTTGATTTGAATCACCATCTACACAAATACATCTTCACTTCAATGTCACGCACTAAACAGTCACTAATTACGCATTTTACACGCACTAAATATTGTAAATTTCTAATACTGTCACACGTTTCACTAAAAACACCCGCACTTTTCACTATAAAAACGTACTACCGACCAAAACATCAAACGCTGCGCTGCAACGCTGTAAACAAGTTAGAACCGACCAGATATGTTCGCGCGTTGATAAAAATTGTTTATAGGCGAAAAAGAATAAAATAAATCAGCGGTTCTAAAACAATGGAACGAGGATTATTCAAAAAATTCATTCAAATGAGTAATTGCCATATTTTACTCAAGTTAAATACGACATTAAAATGTATAAATCGTTAAGAGTGCAATTTATTCTTTTTTCTACTCCTGGTATTAAAACATCATTTAACGAACTGGTTTCCATGGCGCAAAATAACATTTAAACACAACTCGACAAGCCGTGGATTTGGCCGTTTTTAGTCACGGGCTGAATATAGCAACTGACATATTAAGCACGGGGTGAAGTTGGCTCCTATTTTAAAAATTTATTTTTTGCGAAAAACTGAGGGAAATTATTGATTACTTTCAATCATTTTCAACTTTTTCCAATATAACAGTTAAATACACTTGCCCAAGTAAAATTTTGTAGCTATATGTATAATATCATTATTAACTTTAACCTAAATGTTCAAACTATTTTAAATGAAATTTTACATATTTATGTTGTTTAATTTGTGGTCGTAGAAAAAGTATAGTATGTCTCGTTTATAAACTCTCTAGATACTCGCTGCGCTAGTTCCTAAAAAACTCGTGACTAAAATGACGTTTATAAAACTCGATACATAATATACTATTTTAATTCGTAATCAAAATGTTATGTAGTATCTATCTGCCATTTAATTTTTTTCCTGAAGGAGTGAAACACTCTTTATCTTATATCATGTATGCGAATAACAATCGTCAATTAATTTATGGTGTCATGGTTTATGTGAAAAACACAACTGGAGATATACCTGACTGGATTTGAACCTGTATCGGTCGTATTATAAGATTGTATTGAATAATTTGGTAATTTATTTGAAATTCGTGTGAGCTGGGCAAAAGGTGCAAGTTTCTTTATAAAATATTAGGTACTACTTTACGATATCATGAAAATTTCAGCAATAACACTCAAATGAGTAAACATTTTGTTTTAATTGCCGAATTCCCAGTGGGAGTGTTGAGCAAAACCCTGATTTGTTGTTCATTCGTTTCGTAGGCGAAGCAATTTAGTGTTTAATTTCCACTCCCGCGGTTCGGTCCCAAACTCTTCAACAAAACACGTTTAATTGGAAATCAAAGTAGGTGGCGGTGATGACGGTCGTTTAAAATGTAAATGGTGGCCAGGACAACACGCAGGACAACCGAATCCACTGACAGATTACTTTATCTTCATTTAATTCCGGCCGAATTCAAACATCGGGAGAGAAGAAAAGTCACAGGCGTTTGTTGTAATTTACCTACAACGAAACTGTGACACTCAAATCGTCAAATCTGAGATATATCAAACGATTGGTAATTGGATCTTGTGTTACGTGAACGGTAGAAAATTGGAGACATTTTTCAATTTCGACAGAAAAGAATAAGAAAAGCTGTTCATTTTGTATCATCGTTGTAGTATGCGCTTAATTATTAATAATAAAATTAAATACATAAGGCTACCAACCACTTAACCAAGTTGAATAAAAAGCGTAATAGATATGTATAATATAAATTCCAGAATATAATTTTATATTATACAACGACGCTATAATGGATGCTATTATTCCTGAAGATGAAGTTTACAACACAAGCTAGCAAAACGAGGAATAATAGCCATTATAGCGAGTTGTATACTGTACTTTATCTACGACTAAATTAATACTTACAAGATTTTAATCAAATAAATACCAATACGCAAAAATTTGACATTTCCAAATATCAATTCTTTATCACCAGTCCATAGATACATCATTAAACATTGCAATATTTTTAGAAATAATGTGCATGGAAAATTGATTCAGGCAAGTAATTTTCTGATTGGTGCAGAGGAGGGAATACTGACTATTATTCCCTGGTATTATTCCCTGCGGCATTATTTCATAAAATTATGTAGCAAACATCATACATTTAATATTTATGATATACACTTTCCGATAATGCTTTTTATATTTATTTATTTAATAAGTTACATAATTACTCGTCATTATTTTTATATTAATTTGTTTTATCATATTCTGTAAAAATATCTTATTCTTGTAATAAAATTGATGACTGTTGGTTTTCTTTGTAATACCTAAATAAATAAATAAATAAGTAACTTTTTTGCACTTCCGGGACTAAAACTCTTCTTTAGTCTTAATTTTTAGGGACTAAGTTTCTAAATTTGATCCCAAGGGATTATTTTTCATATTTAATCCCGTTGTCAAGGAATTGAATTAATTAATCCCGTTGTCAAGTAAATACGTGCTATTTTTGTTACAGAGTATCTATGGTAACAATATAAATATTTGTCATAAAATTTACTGCCAAAATTACAAAATGTGTATTCTTTTAAACTATTTTGCATTCGTTTGGGGATGAAGTGCAAAAAATAGCGTATATACCACAGGACTAAAGTACCTTTAATCCCTCAGGTGATTATTTCCCTCACCTTCGGCTCGTGAAATAAACTTCACCCTCAGGATTAAATCATGCACTTTAGTCCCTCAATTTATAATATACTATTATCTAGATATTCTATTAAAAACTTTTATTATCTAATAATTAATGACTTTTTGTTTATTTTTATGGTGTAAAATTATTAAAGTTCTTATAAACTTAGCTACAATTAATATGCGTTTTTAGGCCAAGAAATAAAAACTGCCCTATAATAAATTATCTCAATTAATGTGCTCGTATGTAGTTCATTCCCATAAGGTTCAACTAGTACGATACTTTGCAGTAATTAATAACACTAATGCACCTAAACAAAAACTGTGATAGTTGTAAGCCAACATAATTACCTCCTAGAAAAAGCTCCTTAGATCAGTCATTTCAACATGTTCTATTTCACTCGCTAAAAACTCAAATTCACGTCGTATAAAGGAAATCCCGCGGTAGGTTTTGCTCGTAAAACATAAGTTAATAACTCTTTGCGACAACACCGCAAGAATAAGTTGCGTATTCCTTACTCTCGCAGGGGCGGATCTAGGAAATTGTTCAGAGGGGAAAATAGAGATTTTATAGCATTTGTAAAAATGTATTAAGACTTATACAATATACATCATTGATAGTTTACAAATGAATGGACAATTTATGCATCCATTATATCATACCGTATTACTAAACTTGGATGTGTCAATCGCACATTCCACTTGACAAAATAAAATCCCCAGAACATTTCAAGAATGTGAACATCCCGTTTTGTTACTTGGTATATTTGCCTATTAACATCTTATTAATATCCTAGCGATTGCTAATGTCCGACCTTAGTAACCTTATATATGTAACATCCCAATGTTAATAATTTGGTAATAATATCCTAATTTTGTATCCCAGGTAGTTCTCTGAGATGTTTGTATTGAGTATGTAATTTTTGATCGTACTCAGGATGTGGCTAGGATAGACTTACGTAATATTACTTTTTGCACAATTGGTTTTTTTTATCAACTTGCCATGCCTGTTTCCAAGACAGTATATTGCTCTTACCGGTTGCTAGGCTAAACAAAACGGTAAGTAATTGACGTTCAGTCTCCAAACAAACATTCCATCGGTAAACTTACTGTCCTTATCGTTCTGGATACTTAATATAATGTAAAGTACAAGAATAAGATATTTTTACACATCTCACGGATTTAAGTCAAGTGGGTATGTTATTATTAATTTATAATTCAACACTATTGTATTATGAAAACATTATTCAACACTAGTGTCACTGTCATCATATCAAAATGTGATTTTAAGATTAATATTTTACTGAATACATTATTTAAAGAAGTGTTTTATTTAAAAAGTCGTAGATAAAACGCCGTACTTATTAATATTATTATACAGTCTACAGTCGCCTTCATTCTCTTGAATTATAACCTACATTATGTGCTCGTTAAATAATACAGAACTATTATAATAAAACCGTATTACCTGTAATAATACAAATAATATACCTACTCGAATAGAATATTAAACGTTATCTACGGCTGTATTTAATCATTCCATTTCATTTTACAAAGAAAAGACAGAAGACAATTTTAAAAATCTGACGTGGCCATCACACAACCTTCCGCCATATCTACACTTTAAACAGAAATGTATACGTACAATCCGGAGCCCATTTAAAATAAATAGAAATAAAAATCTAAAATATTCAAACACAGAAATTAGTATCACCTGAATCAAAAGATTCATTCACACGAAAACTCTTCTGTGTTGAAGCCATCCTTCGTTCAATTACTACATTTAATATCTGACTTATGACTTATATGGCGCTAGTATGTCAACTTGTCACCCGTCTCACCTGTCAATATTTTTTTCGCAGAAACAAAAATCAACCGAACATGGATTACAAGATTTCAACGTTTTATCTGATAAATTTATTTTTTAAATTTTACTGCAGTTCTTTAATGCTACCAGATAAAGACAATTTTTTTATAACGTGAGTTGCAAATAACTTTGCTTCTTATTCTTATTACAAATAAATACTATATTTATTCAAATTTATATAAATTTTTGACAATTATCTTTTTCAATCTTCAAAAAGTATCACTTCCGGTGAAGATATTTGTACCAAAATCTAATGAGCTCTTCCTATTCGTATACAATTGTAAAATACCAAATATCAAAATTTTTGGATAATTCGTATTTGAGTTATGCAACATCCGGCATCGGCCCGGACCACACACATACACACACGCACACACACACACACACACACACACACACACACACACACACACACACACACACACACACACACACACACACACACACACACACACACACACACACACACCACACACACACACACACACACACACACACACACACACACACACACACACACACACACACACACACATATACATACAGACATCATCGAGAAACTATCAAAAATGAGTTGTAAGGACCCTAATTCGTGCTCATCCACTAAAAACTCACAATCCGATTTTTTGCATGATTCCAATACCTTCCTTTAAAGGTAAGCGGAAGGTAAAAATTATCGTTTTTTTGAGAAAAACTTTTAAGGAAAAGCTTCCTCCTGTGAACTGGGCATTATGTTGGGGATAATACATTGCTATCAGAAAATTATATAATCCTGTGAATTATATAAATATTAAAATTCTGATTAAGGAGGGTCAGAGCCCCATGAATCCGCCACTGTAACATAGCGCGTAACGTAGTGCGTAACGTAGCATGTAAGCTTCATTAAAGACATATCTTGTTTTTGAGAGAGTCCATAAATGGGGAGAAACATGCGCGTACTAAATTCTAGAAATCGCGCGGTGAGGCGACTTCGGGGAGAATAGGAACGTGAGAAAAGCGACGTAGACGACGACGAATCAGATTAGAAGTTAGATCGACTGACCACAGCAGAGAAGATAACCATAAGGTTCAAGCTAATATTCATGCGGTCATGCAAAAAGGAAAGATACGTTGTAGGTACTGTGTTTGGATGAAATTTATAATTTAAAATGAAGATGAACAAAATGGATGAATCATCATGAACTCGTCAACAAAATTAGGGGAACACTTGAAATGAGGTGAAATTTCGCCCATTTTCAAATCGTCATAACTCGGCGTATTTTCAGTTCATTTCGATGAATCTTCGAGAGCGAAAAACTTTGAAGTGTCTACTTTAAAGTCATGCATACGAACTTTAGCGTCACCCCAATATATGTACGAAGCACGTAGTTGTGAATCACCCTGTAAACATAAAAGTCACGCCATTTTCTTAAAAAAAGGTTTGCACAAACCTCCTCAAATCAAACAATTAAATAAAAATTGATTATTAAAATAATAGTTATTTGTGTATCAAGGCTGTAAAAGTGATCTTTTTTGACCGAATCTGAAGTTTGCAGCCGAGGCGTAGGCCGAGGCCAGCAATTCAGGTGAGGCTAAAAACACTTTTAAGCCGAGATGCACACAACATTTTTTAGGTGGCTATCACAAAAATATATAATTTTATGTCAAAAAAAAATTCTTAGTATCATAAATAATTTTATTTATATAATTTAGGCTAACTAAGTCGTAGGTAATTACTTCTAAATATATTTACCAATTAAAATTAAATAAATTTTTTATTTAGCGGCCGTAAAGTAAATGCGGCCGTGAAGTAAAAGCGGCCGTGAAGTAAATGCGGCCGTAAAGTAGTCAATTTGACAGATGTCAAAAAATGTGACACTTTACGGCTGTCAAAGGATACGTAAAACAACTATTTATGCAATAGCCACCTAAAAAAGTAATATTTAAAAAGAAAGAATGCAAATAATGTTACATTTTATCTAATTTGATGTTTCATAAAATCTAAAATTAGAAAATGGCGTGACGCTCACCATCAACTTTCATGCCATGTCGTATTACCCAAGTTGTGACAAGATTTTCTGCACGCGTGTAATGTAATATTCTCCATTTTAGGATTCCAGATAAATAGATAAACAAACAAACGCGCATCTATAATACGTTGTGCAATAAAAATTGACTTCGACTCGGATGAATTATGCTAAAAATAGCGACGTTATTGCAATGGCAAGAGTAAAACAAACAAGAGTAGCCGCGACTCTATATGTCAGAGACTCCTTAGATTCATGACGTTAATTAGTTCATTAAGAGTGCAAACTAGCAGCCGGCGTCTCGCAGATAATAATTAAAACATCTAGTAGCCCATGGAGGAAACATCTAACCTAACTTACAATGTCTAATTACAGTGTAAAATAATAAAACATGATCGTCATTTCATACGTGTTACGTGGGCTTCGGCCGTCTTAAATTACTAGTCATTTTAATGTCTCTGATTTTTACACTACTGAAGGACCGTTTAATTTAATGAATATTTTAATTACTGAAACTGCTTGTATTTCTCAGCTCCTGAGCAAAAAGTACGCGAGGAGTTTGAATAACTCAACATGCTTGTGGTTCGTTAGTAAAATTGAAATGTAAAATTCTATTTGCATCGATTTAAATTCTCATATTTATTACGTGAAGCTGAGAACATGACCTTTATGTGAAACCGTTGCCGTTTTACCACAATCACATAACTTTATATATTTTGCACTTTCCAGAAAAAATTAATACACATTGTTTTTCTATGGTCCCGGCATTTGTATTATTAAAAATAAGTTTTTTCACGACATAAAACACAATTTTCCTCTCGCGAAATAGTGAGGGAAGTAAGTTTTCCCTCTCTAGAGAGGAAAGTAAGCAGTCAGGCCCGTAGCCAGGATTTTGTCTCGGGGGGTGGGGGGGGGGGGGGGCTTCGAAATTTTAGGAAATGTCGGGGAGGGGTTTTATTATAATGTTTCTTTATCAGGCCTGTATCCAGAACTTTTTTTGAGGAGGAGCTTCACATTTTGCCTTAATTCAAATAAATATGAATACATTTCAACAAAATGGCTGATTTTTAATAAATTTCCAGACATTTAGATACACATGGATGAATTTTAACCAAACTGATCAGAATTTCGGGGGGGGGGCTTCAGCCCCTGTAAGGCCCCCCCCTGGCTACGTGCCTGTAAGCAGTGTTGCCACAAGTGTTTATTACGATGAAATATTTGAAGTAAGTAAATTTATTATTTTATTAAATGTTATAATTTTATAGTGGATTACTGTAAACTATTATTTTACAATTATTATGATTTATACTTTCTTTTTCTACAATTTTACAACTTAAATTTGACTAAATTTTTAATTTTTAATTGACTGCAGTTGAACAATTCGTTGTTTTAAAATGTCATTCTGACAGATGACAATTATAATCTAAAGTTATGTGTTTCTTGTACGTTTAAAATGTTTTTAAATAAGTCGTAAAAAAATGTTGTGTCTAACACGAGAGGAAAGCTCGTTCGATTGCCTCACTCGCTTCGCTCGTGTCACAAACTTCGAGCTCGAGTGAGAAAAAGCGCTTTCCTACCTAGTTGGACAAAAATATCTATTGTTATTAAGATTTTAAGATTTATTGATATTATTTACAGAAAATCGTATAAGGTTGATTCCTTTCGATCAAATCAATCTTATAGTAAGCAACAAAACAAATAATTCCAATCACAACGTGAACAAAGCCTTTGCTGGAGTGATCCGCTAGTAAGATATCCGCACTCTTCGATTCTCTGCATTTCTTTTCTACTTTTATAGGCTCCTGCGAACCGCGAAACGAATTCCTGCCGGACTAGAGATCTAAGCAGGCGACGGCGACGGATGATTCTCATGTGACTCGAGAAGAAAGAAGAAGAGTTCTTTGCGGCTGGAGTGGAGACTCTCTTAAGCATCATTAACAGAGGCCATTAAAACGAGAAATGGACTTTATATGCCGTTTTGTTTTCAGATTTCTAGAAAAATTTTAATGATGTCATCAGGATTGCGACAGGAATATTAAGAACTAATACATTGTTGATTTGTTACATTCTTAGTCCATAATTTTACAATTGTCTGTCCATTTACAGTTATGTAATTAACATCGGACAATAATTTACATACAAGTACATTATCAATTACGCTTTTTACCCCACTTGAGTGTGGCAGTCCCTTATTTTTTATTTAATTTATTTCAAATCAATCCAACAGGATACAAAAAGATCTCAATAATAGGATGATTATACAATTAAACATAAATATCTTTATCCACGTCAGTGATATAATAATCATAATATTTTTATCATTTAAGTGAAGTAATTTGTTATATTAGCTCACTAGTGAAGTAATATGATGTGCTTTTGTCATATGACCTCCCGCATTTGTAATAATATATTTATTTACCTATTTATTCCTTTAATATTTTTGGAAGAAATCAATTTTGAAATACTGTCGTATAATAAATAATTTATAAACGAAAAATAAATAAGTATCATGTATAAACTTACAAATTAAGAATTTGTTTGTACATAAAATAATTTTTAAAATTTTGAAAAGGCACATCTGTTGATCCATTCTTTCTCTATTAAAAGTTTATAAAAACATTATCCTGAAGTCAATAATAATCTGACAGTTTACTCGCAACGAAAACACTTTTACAGTATTTTTCAACTTCAAAATGAGATTTCATAGCTAGGATGCGGCAAAGTACGAGTTCCGGGCTGGTTTCAGGCAGTCGTAGTAGTGGAGAAAACAGCGGAATAGAAAAAAAAGTAAAATCTAGAGTATTCTAGGAATTCGGGAAAAACGTAGACGGGCCGCTTAAGTGATATTATGTAAGTCTATCCTAGTCACATACTGAGCATGATCAAAAATTACATACTCAATAAAAACATCTCAGAGAATTACATGGGACACAAAAATGGGCTATTATTAAAGGCGGATATTAGCAATCGCTAGGATATTCATAGGATGTTAATAGGAAAATATAGCAGTAACAATCGTGATGTTTGCATTCTTGAAATGTTCTGGGGATTTTATTTTGTCAAGTGGGTATGATCTCAATAGTAATTTTAAAAGATGAATAAATTTTCTTGGCTGGTGGTAGATAATTATGAATGGACAATAAAATATAGTGACGTAACTAGTCGATTGAGAAATATATTTTTTCTACAAACACTATTAAAAATTAAACTTTTAACACGGCCTACTGCTGTTAAAAATGCAATATTATAAGACGCCGTGTTAAAAGTGAACTGTCAATCACTTTTAACGTGCGTTAAAAGTAAACTGCCAATCACTTTTAACGCACGTTAATAGTATATTATATATTGAGGGACTAAAGTGCAGGATTTAATCCTGAGGGTGAAAATTTATTTCACGAGCCGAAGGTGAGGGAAATAATCACCTGAGGGATTAAAGATACTTTAGTCCTGTGGTATATACGCTATTTTTTGCACTTCATCCTCAAACGAATGCAAAATAGTTTAAAAGAATACACATTTTGCAATTTTGACAGTAAATTTTATGACAAATATTTATATTGTTACCATAGATACTCTGTAACAAATAGCACGTATTTACTTGACAACGGGAATAATTAATTCAATTCCTTGACAACGGGATTAAATATGAAAAATAATCCCTTGGGATCAAATTAAGAACCTAAGTCCCTAAAAATAAGGACTAAAGAAAAGTGCAAAAAAGTAAATTTCATCTCTTAATAAACAACTCTCAATTTTTATTGAATTCATAGACTACGTGTTTCATTATATTACTATATAAATATCTTTTGTTACTGAACTGTAAAAAATAATTAAATAAATTATTTCTTATATTAAAATATAAAACGATGTTTGTAGAAAAAATAGTGTATGATATACGTGTTAAAAGTGCTTTTATTTTGTTCGAAGGGTTACGCCACTCCGCTTCGCGTCGTGTCCTAAACTTCCCGTCTCACAAAATAAAATGTCACTTTTAACACTTATATCATAAATAACTATTATTGTTGACTGCATCCCAGTAATTTCTCTCCATTCTTCAGTAATTTTAAAGTTGGAAACCGTTTGGTGTTTGCATGAAATAAATATACACAGAACCTAGCAATGCAAGGTTGTTGTTAATTTAAACTCGAAGGAGAGAAGAGAAAAGAAACAATGTAAATATTCGTGGCGCTTATTGATTTTTAAAGGCACAAATTTAAGATTTTCATCCACGTATATCACCACCAGCTTATGGTGTTGTAGGCGGTTCGTGTACATAATTTTCAATTTACATAAGTTATGCGGACGAGATACTTATTTCCATGTCACATTATAAATCCTTTGAAATTCGTGGCAATTTATCTAGTTGTTAACGCTCCATAAATTATATTATATCACTTTTAATATTCCTGAGTCAATACGGCGCTCGTGGAGTATTTATGGGGCTGTGAAAACTGCTGCGTTCCCGAGAAGAACTCGGGTCTTTTCAATTAACAAACAGCCGATGTCGAGATGCGCGGCGCATGAAATACGGCGTGGATTATTAAAAACTCGGAACAAATAATGGCCAAACATGATGCGTTTGTTTTTGCCCTTTGGCGGACCGTGTAATTGAATTAACGACCGAGATGCCCTTTTGTTTCAAACGGCAAAAACTGCACCGTCCAACCGTCCTAGAATTTATGATTGACGTTTATTTACTCGGAAAAAACTTACAAGCACGAAAATAAATACAAGTTTCTTCAGATCAGTGACGTTTTTCCACACAAATATTCATAAATTCTTAATATAGTGCAGTCCCAATTTATAAATCGAGTCGCAAAATATTACAGAAGCACAATTGAGGTGGAAAACAGTCCCGGGGCCTTATTGTGTGGGGACACAAAAAATCTCTTCGATAAAATTTATGAAATATCTAAATGTTACGATCTTAATCGAGAACTATTAGAAGAAGTAAATTTTCTTGACAATTATCTTATGCTTACGATTGCTATATCAAATTAATTGAGAGTATACAAAGAAAATTTGTAAAAATTTTATGTGTTAGATTTGAGATAGAATCAACAGATTACATGTCTAAACTGCAAATTTTTAACTTGTTGTCCCTTGAAAACAGAAGAATCCTCATAGATATGATATTTCTCTACAAAACTTTCAATAACCTTTTATGTACATACTTAATTATCGAACTCTTCAATATTTATATCAACTATTTTAGCTTTAGATCACGTAATTTGTTTATTCTACCCCAAACCCGTACTAATAATTATAGAAACTCTCCAATCAACAGAATAATGTCAATCTACAATTCACGATTTCCTCATGTTGATTTTTTCATACTACCATTAAATAAATTTAAAGCCTTAATAAGTGATTCTTTATGATACTCAAACAAACAAATAACTGCATATTATTATTATTACTATTGTCTCATCACATAATAACTTTTGTATTTCTACTTAATATCTAAATTTACACTGTACCTGACACAACCTTTGTACAATTTTTGTAATGTTTATTTGTGTGAACCTATTATTGGTCCTTTGACTGTTGGTTCACCTATATCCAAATAAATAAATAAATCACAATAACAACGTTTTTATTGTGATAATTTTGACGACAATTTTTGAAATCTTATGTATTTCAAAATATAATAGTATTTGGACAATAATTTCTAATGTTTTACATTGCTTATCAATGATATTTTCATGTAAATTATATAAATTTAAATTTCTCTCTCCTGAGGATGACGTATGTGACGTCTAAACTAGTCGATTGAGAATATATTTTATTGTTGACTGCATCCCAGTAATTTTTTCTTCATTCCTCGAGAACTATTAGTAAAAATTACATTTTAATTTATTTTCATACATAAAAAGAGTGTTATTCAAATCTGAAATTTTATTTGAAGGCATTTTACTTTGAACTCCAATAAAATTTCACCTGCGGTGCTATTTTATCATAGTCTCTAAAATTGACAAAATGACTTAAATTCCTAGAAAATTTCTAGAAAGTGTTACTTGTTAAATTTGTCCATTAACATCCTATTAATAATCCTAGCGATTGCTAATGTCCACCCTTAGTAACATTATGTATGTACGAGTAACATCCCAATGTTAGTAATTTGGTAATAATAACCCAATAATGTGTAACATGTAATTCTCTGAGATGTTTGTATTGAGTATGTAATTTTTGATCGTACTCAGGTTGTGGCTATAGACTTATACGTAATATTACTTAAAGTGCAAGAATAAGATATTTTTAAACATCCCATGGACGATTTATGACAAGTACAAAAATGATTCCTTCTTAACTGTTCTTTTAAGATGTAGGTGAAATGTCTCCTCAGAAGATTAAAATTCAAATTGACGATATCAAAGTCTTACTACGAATGCGTAGTAAAGTCAGTTACTTACTACTTACGTATGATATAACAAGGTGACAGTATGTGTGTTCACACGCCAATTACTTACAAATAAACCACAGCATTGATTAATAATCGTGTAAGCTAACGAGCATCTCAGAGCAATCGCAAGTAGCATGAAGTACTGTAAAGCATGTACACATTGGATAAGAAATTTTCAGAGTCGATGTTTTTCCCGGGGTGTATGTTCTCATAATAACTGTAAATTGAATTCGTGCAATTTTATTGTTTTACCATTTACCAAATTATTTTTTTTATTATGTGGTTCTTGGAGTTTTAGAAATCCAGTGCTACAAACCGCGTTGTAATATCTTGTTTTGTTTTCGAGTTATATCAATATTCACATTTTCATTTATCAATCCAATATGCAGTATTGTGTTTCTAGCATTTTTATTGATTAGTTTAAAAGAATTGACTATGATTGAATAAAATCATTAATATCCCTCAGTTTTCCATAAAAATTAAATGTCAAATAAAAGCCAACTTCACCCCATGTTTTATGTCAGTTGCTATGTTCAGCCCGTCACTAAAAACGGCCAAAGCCATGACTTGTCGATGTGTGTTTAAAATGTTATTTAGCGTCATTGAAACCAGTTCGTTAAATGATGTTTTAATTCCAGGAGTAGTAAAAACATAGTAACAGATATAGTATTCTAATAATTCTTTTTAAAAGCACTGAATGGTTATCAATTCTAAAACAAAAACTACATGTACTTAATTATCACTTGTTTCAGATGTAAAATATGTAATACAGTAAAAGTATAGTGGACTGAAAAAAATCTGGAATTTTTCTAATTCCTGTTGACTTCTTCAACGAGCTAGAACTCTAAAACTATTAAAGATAATCAAATTATTATTGTACTTTTACATTTTTGTCGATCAAAAATTATTTTTATAAAAATGGTGGACGTTTAGAAAATTTCTGATTATTTTTTATTTTTACCTTCCGCTTACCTGTAAAGGAAGGTATTGGAATCATGCAAAAAATCGGGTAGTGAGTTTTAAGTGGATGAGCACGAATTAGGGTCCTTACAACTCATTTTTGATAGTTTCTCGATGATGTCTGTATGTATGTGTGTATGTGTGTGCGTGTGTGTGTGTGTGTGTGTGTGTGTGTGTGTGTGTGTGTGTGTGTGTGTGTGTGTGTGTATGTGTGTGGTCCGGGCCGATGCCGGATGTCGGATAACTCAAATACGAATTACCCAAAAAATTTGATATTTGGTATTTTACAATTGTATACGAATAGGAAGAGCTTATTAGATTTTGGTACAAATATCTTCACCGGAAGTGATATTTTTTGAAGATTGAAAAGATTAAGTGTCAAAAATTTCTATAAATTTAGATAAATATAGTATTTATTTGTAATAAGAATAAGAGGAAAAGTTATTTGCAATCTACGTTATAAAAAAATTGTCTTTATCTGGTAGCATTAAAGAACTGCAGTAAAATTTAAAAAATAAATTTATGAAATAAAACATTGAAATCTTGTAATCCATGTTCGGTTGATTTTTGTTTCTGCATAAAAAATATTGACAGATGAGACGGGTGACAAGTTGGCATACTAGCGTTATATAAGTCATAAGAAAGCTATTAAATGATTAAATGTAGTAACTGAACGGAGGATTGCTTCAACACAGAAGAGTTTTCGTGTGAATGAATCTTTTGATTCAAGTGATACCTACTAATTTCTGTGTTTGAATATTTTAGATTTTTATTTGCACCAGATTGTACGTATACATTTCTGTTTAAAGTCTAGATATGGCGGAAGGTTGTGTGATGGCCACGTCAGATTTTTTATTATAAATTTAGACTTTCAAAAAATAATGTTTTTATTAGTAGATATCTATAGTTTATAAAATTATTACCCATTTAGTTGAATGTGAAAAAATAATATAAAAATATAGAAACTGTTTTGAAACTCTCCAAACTTATTAACGTTACAAAGTATCTTCTATATCGTCAGCATTAACGGTATATATTTTCTTTTCATTTTGATATCAGTGTCAGTTCTATCCGCTTATTTGGTAAATAATCTTCTTTCTAGTAATAATTAACACCTCAGAAAAATATCTTAGCAATTTTTTCAAAATGACAGAAATATGAAGTAATTAAATTAATCCAAAGTGGCGCCATACGAATCGTGGGAGAATAAACTCGTTTGAAACAAAAACAGGAGTCGAGATTTGCACCTGGTTAAAAGACGTTAATCTTCTTAATCTGTTCAGTTTACACGCATAAATATTAAATAGAGAATTGCTGGCGCTAAGCTTATTTAACTAGAGCAGTTTCTGCCATATTAGAGCAATATTTATAGTTTTTGTTATGATTTCATAACATAATTATTAGTAGGTATAGCTAAGGTAGTGTACTAGAATAGCACGAAAGACCCAAATTGATTTCCCAACGTTAGTGATGCCGTGAGACGAGACGAGACGAGAAATAGTCAATTCTCGTTTCGTATCTTTAGTCATTTCTCGGATACCTATTTAATTCTCGTCTCAAAGAACTCGTTTCTCGTATCGTCTCGTCTCAATTTCTCAAAAAAAATCTATTTGGAAACCTAGAAGTAAATTTAGAGACCGTTTTGTACATTTATATTAAATTTGCACACATAAATTTTTATGTCGAAACAGAAAAATGTTTTAAAGTGAAATAAAAAAATATTTTGACATTTTAGAAGAGAAAATAATATCAAATTTGTTTCAAAGTTTTAGTTTCGGGAATTCTCGATTTTTCGAGAATTATTTCTTGACTCGTAATTTTGAATAGATTTTTTTTAAGCCGAAAAAATTTGTTGAAGGTTGTTGAAAAAATATTTAATTGATAGTTGGATTTCGGGATTTAGTTAATTATTTTGAAAGTTGCGACGTTTTGACCTTTGTTTTAGGTCATTTTCAAGCGAATAAGTTACATTGTTCTAATACAAATTTAATTAAATACATTTAATTAATACTTTAGAGGTGTACACCTCAAGAGTCTAAACTGGATTATAATTAGTATTAGACAATGTATCTTCACTTGAAAATGACCTAAGCAACTTTAAAAATAAATAACTAAAGTCTGAAATCCAACTATCACTGAAATAATTTCGTCTCGTAATTTTGATTTATCATCGGACCTCGAAAATCCGAGACGAGAAATTTATTGACTCTCGTCTCATAATTTTTCGGCGGTGTTATTACCCATCGTAATACATAATATTGTACAAAACTCAATTTTATTCCTTAAAACATAGGTACACATAAGTAATTTTCAAATCTCATTTCGTAAATAACTACTCCTAAAATATATCTCCACTTAAATTTCCATAAACACAGCTATGCGCAATTTGCGATCATATCACGTTAGTAATTCTTGTTCAGTTGTTCGCCCTACGCAGTTGTTTCGTTGTTTGGTTGTTGGGTTGTTCTGTTGTTCTTCCTTTCGGTAGCTCACACACCTCAGCTCACACATCAGACAAATGATCACACGTGCTGTTGCTTGCCAACTATCGACGTATTTTATAAACACCTACACCTTCGATAAGAACTACGTAGTACGTACGATTACTGTAGGTGAGCACTTGTTCCATGTAAGAGTTATTAGAGTTAAATCATCATGTTGGAAAAGATAGAACTATTATTTTTACCTCTCGCCTCATATTCTAAAAAAGAGTTGTTGTGTTGGATCTTTTTTACTTCCTTGTACGAAGTAAGGAAGTAATGTAATCGCGAAAAATTTCGGTTCTCAGATTTTGACGGAAATATCCGTTTTGACCTTTTCTGAATCCATTATGACTAGTTTCGACGTGACGTCTGTACGTACGTACGTACGTACGTACGGACGGACGGACGTATGTGTGTCGCATAACTCAAATACGGTTAGACGTAGAAAGTTGAAATTTTGTATTTAGGACTGTTATAGCATCTAGTTGTGCACCTCTTATTTTTGGTTTCAGTCTACAAACCGGAAGTAGTACTTTTTAAAAATATTTCGATAAATATTTAATTTTAGACAATTTTTTTTATTTTAAATGAAAGATTATGTGATTATTACCTACAATCGGTATTTTATAAATATTTTTGTATCTGCTATCATTTAAAAATAATTAAAGTATATATTTATAATTTATAGTATTTCGGTATCTTGTAGTCCATGATCGATTAACATTTGTTACTACGTAAAATTTAAATGATTATGACATGACAGTGACAATAGTAAAATATGCTTTATATCTTCTTCTGCAGTTTAAATAAAATGACTAAAATATATTTGTGAGTATACTAGTATAATAAGTTAAAAGAATTTTTAATATTATTTTACATTTTAGTTATTAAGAAAAGTATGAACACACAAGGCGTACAAGGAAGTCATGTGGTGTCCACGTCAGATTTTTGAGTGTGAGTTTTTGGCAGATAAGCACGTTTTAGGGTCTCTAGAATACGAAACACATTTTTGAGATGTCTGTGTGTGTGCGTTCTTTTGTTTGTATGTTACAATTTTTTCGGAAACGATAACTCAAAAAATATCAAATATTAAACAAGGTTTAAGTACGATTTTCAATAGATCAATTATATTTTGGTACTAATTCATATACCATTTAAGATTATGTTTCATTAAATATAACATAATTTTTTTTAAAGAATTTCCTGTACCATTTATTGGACAATTTAAATCAACGTTTTTGAAATTGCAGTATCTTGTGTCCATGATATGAAATTTGTTTCTACACAAAATTTGAATGATTATGATAGTGATAGTACAGTTGACATATTTTGCTTGCATCTTGGTTTACATTATCGTTTACATATTACATGAACATGAAACTATTAAAATGTAAGTAAAACTATTTATTAGATTATTAGAATAAGCAGAATTAGGCGAGAGGTCGTGTGTTGGCCACAGCAGATTTTTTGACTGAATTAAAGTGCAAAAATAGTTGTAATAACTTTTCTGTGCGTTATGATGTTTGAAGTTCCGGTAACACTGTTCATTGCTGATAAGTAACGAACGTGTGTTTGTAAAGTGTAGATCTTGAATGATAATGAATTGTGACTACTGTATGTGGGTAGGTACAGTTACAATAATTAATATACACATCCTACATCGGTATTTATCACGTGTTCTATGAGCGTGTTCTCATTGTTCACTTCGTCCATTTATTACGTGTTCAGTCACTATAGATTTAATAATAAAACCAGCATTTAAATAACCAAAATCAACATTTTATCAAGAGCTTTTTATTTCGCCGGATAAATTTCTGTTTGTATTGAAACCTTGTAACCTAGCAATTTGAAAAGAAAAATTGTTTAATAAAATCACGACACCGTAGGTGGAGTGATTTTATTTTTAAACAATTTTTCGAGTCAAATTGCTGTCAGGTGACAAGGTTGAGATGTCAAACAGAAATTTAATGAAATAAAATGCTCGAGTGTAATTCAACGAGATAATTTAACGACTCATTTGGTTCTTCTTCACAAATATTTCCAAAATCTAATCATTTCACTAACAAATATTAGAAATATGAAAAAATGACATTTTAGTGATTTGTTTGGTTGCTAAGAAAAAGGTAAATAAGGTTTTATCACTTGCAAAAAGTTACCTTCCTTTTTATCCGCTGTCAAAGCGATAAAATTGTGTTTTGTTTATGGCTTACTTTGTAGCAAGAGGACTTGCATATGCTACGCTCTGTATTTTTGTTATCTTAAGTTATTTTTAGATACAAAAGTTCAGAGGTCATCTGCATCCCCCTGTACCCTTTAGGCCAGACGTTCCATAGATTTTTGGGCGTCGGCAGATAGTTCTTCGACAGCCGAGCTCGAGATAAGTCCAAGATGTAGCCCGTTGCTACGGACATTACGCTTTTGAGCGTAAATTTTAAGCATATTTTAGTTATAAATTCATTATTATTTTTAGTGGAAACGTATAAGTATAAGTTATAAATTTATAATCTTTTATATTCGTGTTTATTCGGAATTTGTGTGTGTTTATATGAAATTAAACATATTTTAAAGTAAAAAGTGCTCTTTAGTTCTTGTATGTCATGATTGGTGCCGCTCCCTATTTCATCCCTTCCCAATTCAAGCCACGATTGGTTAACCCCTTTACCGTAAGTAAACTTTTATTTTTTTATCCTATTTTGCTACAACTTTATACATGAGTGGAATGATCAATATTAAACATGAATTCATAATGACACGCAAATTACTGGGCGAATTAGCTATTAGCGCAGCGTCGCAGATAAAAAGTTTTAGGTCAGTATCTCAGCAATTGTTCCTAATGGTTCAGTTTTTACTGCTACACGTATTTATTTCTAATGAATAATAAAGTGTAGTAATTTATTCAGGATTATTGATTTAGCGCAAAATGACTTATTAATATTCATTTCAGATCATTACAAAAGGTCAACAAAGAGCTGACGGGATGTAATCTGTTCATTTGAATTAATGAGTCACATGAATAAAGTCATTACAGTGTTCGTATGTTCGTGTATATGTTTAACTTATACCCTCGAGGTTTTGCTAATTTAATTTGCACACTGACTTGCGCGTTTAGTAAGAAGATTTTTGAGAGATAAGTTTGGGATTAATGAATTTTTTATTTGTTTGATGCATATTATTTCAGACCACGGTTACTAGAAGATAGGTTGGGACACTTCCTATATGGGATATTATTACCAAATTACTAAAATTGAGTTTTTACATACAGAATTTCCTAAAAGTCCCGGGACGGAACTATATATTTTAAACGAGTGAAGAAAAAAATTGAAAATTTGGGGATCACTGAAGAGCGGGGTTGTTCACATAATCTGCGCAACGTAGATTACTTGTAATTTTACGCGTAGACAACCCACATAATCTACGCATGCAGTATCCGTGTAAACTATATAACCAGTGTAGACAATGTAGACAAAGCATAAATTATCCCAAAAACGATTAAAATTATAGGTTAGATTTTCTGACAATGGGGGCTTACAGGCCAAACTATTCCAGATGGCAGCCGTGATCCAGTTCCAAAAAATGTGATATATGAACGCACACACATTGTGTCATATCACGCGTGTATTTGAAATGTCAAATATTGTAAACAAGTATTTTAAACAGTGCGGTGTATGGTAGTAAATAGACTTTAATAATGGAATTATTACAATTACAAATTCAAAATACAAACATCTGATATCTGATATTTAAAACGTCAAATATATGGAGGGGGTAAAAATTTTAGTTCTTGGGTCTGGAACACTAGCGCCACTTTAAGCCCCCATTAAATTATTTACATACTTTACGCAAAGTCTACATAATTTACATTTTAGTTTACGAAAACTTTACGTGTAGACGTAGAGAATAATACTTTACGCGTAGATGAACAACCCTGTGAAAAGTAATAAAAACTACATTCTTAGATAGTTTAGAACATCCATGCAACGTGGAGTTTTTTAAGGGGATGACCACCACAACATTTTTAAATAGCAACCCTTTGTCGAGTTTCACTTTATCTTAAAGGTAATGAAAAAAGAAACATCCTTATAAACCAGAACCCGATCTCATAATTATTTCAAGAATTATGAGGAGTTTTGACTATCAAATACGTTATCACACGTAGAGAATTGTATTTATTACAATATTATCAGAAAAAGATTATAAATTAAAATCTCTCACCAACTGTCTTAGAAAATCAATTTATAAAGTTTCTGTCTACTTACATTGCAAAGAAAGCATTTAACATATTTGTTTTGCTTCAGAATTACTAAAATTGAATAATTTTGCGAAATCTGTACAATTTTGGTGTGGTTTCATTTAGCAAACCTCGTAGCTCTTTATCGAACGAATGCAATCGAAATTCACGTCTACGAATCTTTTATATTTGCGTCAAATTACAATATAATTTCTCCTCCTTTCTTCTCAACATACGTCTCAAATTATCATCGAACATTGATTGACACCTTAAACAATAGAGTTCCAAATATCAATACATAATTACAGATCCCATATCGCTGTCAAGGCTCACAAAGCGGCTCAGATTTGGCTCTTGACTTACGATGGAATAATCAACTGGTCAGTGATACTGTCATACACATGACGCGAGTAATTATGCGTAATTACCGACTTTATGTGCGGCATAATGCATAATGCCCGTTCATGATTAGAAAGCTAAACTATCGATTATTCAAGAAGAAGGAAGAAAGACTGGATTTGTGGGAACGAGAAACTATGCAAACGGAGAGAATGGAGATGATAAAAATATTTTAATCGAAGAAAAATAATTACTGATTATACTACTTCATGTTTATTACGTATTTTTGCCCAACTCGGGTGTGGTAATACCCACTTGGGTGTAGATAAATAAGTAGACAGCTGCTGTAATATAAAATCGTGCCAGACATGACTTCCTTAAGGCGGAACTTCAAGGGTCTAGAAATAGTGGTATTATTTATTCGGAATTCTGGGCTTATTTTTAAAGATATTTTAAAATTTTTTGAAGTACTGTAAAGATAAAGGCTAGTTCTAAACCCGTATATATATATATATATATATATATATATATATATATATATATATAAACAATTGATATTTTTATTTAAACTTTAAGACGGGTTTCGAACCATCCTTTATCTTTACAGTACTTCAAAAAATTTTAAAATATCTTTAAAAATAAGCCCAGAATTCCGAATAAATGACACATATATTTTGACGAAAATCTGCATCTGTTGTTCAATACAAGACATACTTTCCTTCTACTCCGCTTACCCAGACTAAGAAATTTTGTAGTGAACTGCACGTCGCTGCGTAGAACATACGGTATAGGTTTACAATGATGTACTTATAAGTTGTGCTTACATGGCTATAGAATAAAATTTACAAAAAACCTTGCCGTATTTTGTTAAATTATTTCTAAAAATTACTGAAAATGCTAGTTTTACATAAATTATTTCAGTCAATGTGTTAACTGTTTTAAAAAATCTCTCGTCTTCCGACTAATGTATACTATCGATTTCAAAAGAAATTTTTTATTTTTGAGCATTCATTAAACAACGTATAATATGGATTATTAAATGATAAAAAATAGCTCCAAGTTTTGCTAATTGAAGTCACAGCAATTAATAATTTGCATTTATTGATGCACTAATGAGTCATGATTCTTCTTGTTAAATTTCAATTTAAATTTTTTTATAATACAGCCAGAATCGTTCAAATTGTTAATCTTCTGGTTTTACAAGTGTAGCTCCTTATTATTATTATTTCTTTTGTCTTAATACAATATCATACAAATACGATGCCACTTTTAGAGCGCGTTCGCTATTACTGCCCTTATTCGACACACTAAATCTGTATATATCTCTCCTTTTTCTCGACGAAATCGTGCGGACAGCTACATTCCGGTCTTAAATCATTTATTAAAAAATAAAATAATAAAAAATTATGCAGTCTGCTTTGTGGAAAATGAAATAATCTGGTAAATATTTTATAGTCTTACCAACTTAAAAAGTCGGCATACGAAAAACTAACTTTTGTTCCAGCAACCTACAAAAATACCTACCACTGGGCCCAAGTGGTTATTCGAAATTATACTTGTATCTTTTATTTTCTAATTATGAGGATGCAAATTTTAAATGGTGTAGTATAAAATAAAAACAATAATTGACGCAGGAGAAACCTGATCTTTGCAAATGAACAAAAAATATAATAATTTGAGAAGCTTTTAAACACAGAGCTCATTTAGTATGTCTTAATCTACCAGGTAACTTAAGAAGCCCCATCTCATTCCACAAAATAGCAACCATTATCATTTTTATCTCTTCATTCATTTTTATCCCCAATTACAGTGTTATAACATCTACTTACCCGCTGTTATCTGCTGTTTCTGCGTTTTCCATTTCCATTAACAAAACACTAAATGTAAAGGCTGAATTACAGTATACTGTTCTCGTCTAGATTCATATGCTAGATTTCTCGTTTATTTCGAACTAAGATTCGTTCGAATTTCATACTTTATATCCGAACTATTCATATTCAATCTGAAATTTTCCTTTTGGATTTGGAACTCTAGTTTAAACACTGTTAAGAAAATTCTTCGATAGAAAAAAAACATTATTTTTATAGTTTTGCAATCTGTGCAAAATTTGAAGAGCTTAAACTAGAGATCCAAATTGTTTTAAAATAAATGTTTCTTTAAAAAATGCTCTTGAAATTGAATGGCAGCTACTTTTGTGTTGAGATAAAATTCTGGAAGAAGATGTCAATGCCTATCTTTTAAAACAATAAAATTTTCGCTCTCAATTTTTGCAGGTTTTTTGCTTATTGTTACATTATTTCCGAACTATTCATATTCAATCGGAAATCTTTTTTCCGAGCAAAAACTGACTGCACACTAAACTGAGCATGCGTAGACAAATCTAGTACGAATCTCGAATAGAAAAATAGAGCCAGGCGTATATTAGAAAAAAGTATGAAAATCGAACGGAACTCGGATGGGAATTTCTGATTTACATTATACCAGAAATGGCTACGAACTTCTCGGATGAATCTCGAACTATAGCTATAATAAGCCACCACGAAGACAACGAAATGTTCGAAGCTAGGAGAATATCACAGCTGTAGCGGCCAGTGCTGCAGATGAGTCAAATTGGAGCCAAAATGAGCCTCCTTGTGATCAGTGTCAACAAAGTCGTGGTGGATATTTGAACGATATCTTGTTCCGAACATAACTGCATTGTCCTAGCTTCCAAATAAAGCAAAAACTAAATTAATTTATGTCAAACCGATGACGTTTTATTTAAAATAAAAATCCTATCACTCTTAATGAAAGACCCTATAGAATCTAGACGAACAAAGTATAATGCAATTCTGCCTTAACGCCGTCTAGGCACAGCACACGTGGATGACGTCTTGGTTCATTTGCATGTAAAATAACGTGTTGAAAGGCGCACCACCCACCATCGCACGCGAGCGGCAAAGAGCAGCAAGAAGTGATAATGAAGAAATTACTTTTTCGCGGGGACTTTGCATAATTAAACTCCAGGCGAGGCGCCAATGATAGAGAAAAGATTCCATGGGCGGAGGAGGATATTTTTATTGCAGGGACAATTGATTGATTATTGAGAATTAATGTGACGCCATATTATCGTTATTAGTGTTATTAAATTAGCTATGAAGTTGTTGCAGCTCAACCATAAATATGATTACGAAGTCAATATAAAATTGATACTTTCTGCTCAAAAGACATATTTTTCTACGACTAAAATAGGTAATAGTAATTTTTTGTCGTCGTGTATAAATTTATAAGAAAGAAATAATAAAAAAAATCTGCTGTGGCCAGCACACGGCCTCTCGCCTAATTCTGCTTATTCTACTAATCTAATAAATAGTTTTACTTACATTTTAATAGTTTCATGTTCATGTAATATGTAAACGATAATGTAAACCAAGATGCAAGCAAAAGATGTCAACTGTACTGTCACTGTCATAATAATTCAAATTTTGTGTAGAAACAAATTTCATATCATGGACAAGATACTGGAATTTCAAAAAAGTAGACTTAAATTTTGATAAAAAAATTGTACAATAAATAATTCAAAAATATTTCCTATTTTATGCAAATTTTACACGGTTATATCTCATGATACAAATTAATTTTTTTAATTTTAAAAAGGCACATTTGTAGATCCATTCTTTCTCTATTAAGTGTTTATAAAAACATTATCCTGAAGTCAATAATAAACTGAAAGTTTACCCGAAACGAAAACGCTTGTACAGTATTTTTCAACTTCAAAATGACATTGCATTGCTAGAATGCGGCAAAGTACGAGTTTCGGGCTGGTTTCAGGCAGCCCTAGTAGTGAGGCAAATGGAAAAAATCAACAGCATTACAATCAATATTTTCCATATTTTTACTTCCTTGTACACGGAGTAAAGGAAGTATTGTAATCGCGAAAAATTTCGGTTCTCAGATTTTGACGGAAATATCCGTTTTGACCTTTTCTGAATCCATTATGACTAGTTTCGTCGTGACATCTGTACGTACGGACGGACGGACGTATGTATGTCGCATAACTCAAATACGGTGAGACGTAGAAAGTTGAAATTTTGTATTTAGGCCAGTTATAGCATCTAGTTGTGCACCTCCTATTTTTGGTTTCAATCTACAAACCGGAAGTAGTACTATTTTCAAATATTTCGATAAATATTTAATTTAAGACAAATTTTTTTATTTTAAATGAAAGATTATGTGATTATTACCTACAATCGGTATTTTATAAATATTTTTGTATCTGGTATCATTTAAGAATAATTAAAGTATATATTTATAATTTAGTATTTCGGTATCTTGTAGTCCATGATCGATTAACATTTGTTACTACGTAAAATTTAAATGATTATGACATGACAGTGACAGTAGTAGTGACAATAGTAAAATTTCGTTTATATCTTCTTCTGCAGTTTAAATAAAATTACTAAAATATATTTGTGAGTATAGTAGCAATAGTAGTAGTACTTATATATTAATATATTTGTATAATATAATTCTACATTTTAGTTATTAAGAAACGTATGAACAGTTTAATAGGCGTACAAGGAAGTCATGTGGTGTCCACGTCAGATTTTTTAATAAATTAAGAAACATCATGAATACTTTTCTCCTTACTTTGTAATTATATTATGTTGTTAAACTATTAAACAAATTTTATAGTTCCTCAATAGATTAAAATAGTAAATAAAACAAATATTCACCATATTTACAACTATCAGTACAAATCATCTTTTCATGTTTATTTTTTACATCTGATTATATTCGTGTTAATTCTAATCAGCACCTCCAAATTTAGGCTAGATGTCAACAGCCATAAAAAAACAAACAGAATTCTCCTTATACAGATGTTTGTTTGTCTTCTCGGCGCCTATGCGGAGCCTTAAGTCTATCAAGGCATAGCACACTTAGAGCACACTTAGATGGTGGGCTTATAAAAATCACAGAATACTCTTTCTCTTTGTAGATAAGCATCCACAGGCGACGCATTTGTCCGTCGAATTGGCGACAGGCCGCTAAAATACCGCCAGGCACTGACAAGAGGCAATCATTAATTTCTTTAGCATATAAAATTTTAATTTTATGCTATAATAAAAATACTTGTTGATAGCTACAGACAAAATTTACGCCTACACTATTTACTTTATGCAAATTTAAGTTTTACTTTGTAAACACTACGGTAATATCGATGTAGACACGGATTTATTTTATTTTTACTTAGCTAATTGTGCGACGCGAGTCATAGTGTCGACAAATCACAACGTCGACAATTAAGGAAGGTTGTGTGGTGGCCACATCAGATTTTTTTACATAAACACAGGAGTGTTCTTAAGGCTGAATTACATTATACTTTTTTCGTGTAGATTCTAGTTCGAGATTCATCCGAGAAGTTCCTAGCCAGTTCTAGTATAATGTAAATCAAAAAATTTCCATCCGAGTTCCGTTCGATTTCCATACTTTTTTCTCTAGTTTAGAAATATACGCCTAGCTATATTTTTCTATTCGAGATTCGTATTAGATTTGGCTTGGAAAAAATTCGAAGATTTCCGATTGAATATGAATAGTTCGGAAGTAACGAATCAATACCGGATGAAAATTGAACATGAAATCTAGCATAAATCTTGACAAAAAAGTAAAATGTAATTCAGCCTTGTTCATCGTCATAGAATGCATGTTCCGAGCTGGCCCGCATTTTCTGTCTCTCTCTAAAAGGTAAACATAAAGGCCACACTTCATCCGCCCTAGTATCCACTCCTGTAGTATATTATACTTCGTGGTTGTAACACAAGCTTAAGTATCAATTATTTAAAAAACGAAATTAATTTAATTTAAAATCAATTTTCGTTAAACTTTCTTCGCTCGTCATTTTAACTATATAAAACTTGAAGACTAAATTGTACATTTAAATTTAGTCCGGCTGTGATCAGTTTTTTGTGACATAACAAATATGAATTTTCCAAATAGAATAGTCAAAATAAAGTAGGTACGTCATTTAAGTGAAACATGGACGGTTTGATGAAAAAACTGATCGTCTGATACAAGCTTTAGTATGATATGTCTAAAGTGACCATAAATTTATAAATGAGTAAAGTATAAAATACCTTTCAAATTGTTTATCTGTACAATAGGGAAATAGGATCAGAAAATCAGTAATTCACTGGCAAAATCAGTACGAACCCACTTGACATGAATCGTCCATGGGATGTTTAAAAATATCTTATTCTTGTACTTTAAGTGATGTTACGTAAGTCTATCCTAGCCACATCCTGAGTACGATCAAAAATTACATACTCAATACAAACATCTCAGAGAATTACATGGGATGCATAATTGTGATATTATTACCAAGTTACAACATTGGGATGTAACATAGATAATGTTACCAAGGGCGGACATTAGCAATCGCAAAGATATTATTAGGATGTAAATGGGCAAATATAGCAAGTAGCACATTCTTGAAATGTTCTGGGGATTTTATGTTGTCAAGTGGGAATAGTCGCTCTAGATTTGTCGACACAATGATTCGTCGACACTGTAGGTTGTGCTGTTTCATTTGGATTTATTTTATTTTTGTTTGGCTAATTGTGCGTTTGTCTGTTGGTGTGCGTGTCAAACAACTATATTTTACTAGATATAAACGTTTGTGAAATATCTTCATCATGTTTTTCAAGCCATTGATATCCAATTTTGTAATGTAACTGTCACCCAAGCTATTTAACAACTAAATAAAATATATTTTTATTGATAATTAAACGAAAATTAGAATTTTCATCGCCGATGTAATGGTGGAATTAAAATATTTGTCGGTTTATTGAAACGATTTTTTTACCGCCAATGTGAATATTATACAAGGAAGGTTACCAATAAACTATAAATTTTATACGCAGTTTTATGTCAATCCATTTGATTTCAATTCCTTGAAATTGATTTCTTCAATGCAGGCAAAGTTTATTCAATTTTATATAGTCAATATGCTAAACAGGTACCTATATAGTTTAGTTATTCTTGTACTGAAGAGAATCAGAATATTATGTTTATATTACAATTTAAAAAAATCCGATGTGGCCAACACATGACCTCTCGCCATATACTCTACTATTTTACTAAGTGTGTATTAAAGTACTTACTCACAAATATACCATTGTAATAGAAGGGAATTCGGGAATTGTAGTTTTTATAATATTATTAAAGTTTATTATGACCTTATAAATACTAAATGACATTTCATATTTTCCATTTCAATTTTCCAAAAAGTCAAAAATTAGACATTAAGGAGGTTCCCTACACATGCAGTGGCGTACTCAGATATCAGCCTTTAATTAATAAAAATATTTTTATTAATGTAAAATAAAATTCGGTCAACGGGTGTTAGTTGATATTGCAATTCGTTCAGTTGCGGTGATATATTTTTACAATAATTTCTAATTCGCTAAACAAAAAATGCTTGAAGATTTTTTTACAACAACAACAATATTGTTACAACTATGTGGTCAACCTTCTTAAAATTTTGGGAAATTGATGTCCGTGCTTGCATACGTTTATATACCAAAAATTAAGTAAATAGAACATTTCTAACATCTTTTTATTTAATCAATTAATGGAAAGCCATAAGAGCCCATGTAAAATATTAAAATTTAACAATTAATTTCGTTCAAACTACGTGGTCAAAAATTTCTAAAAAATTCAGGTATCATTTTTATGACACAGACAACATAAATTCAAAGTTTGGTTTCATTAGAACATTTTTTAAAATGTCTAGGGAACCTCCTTAACACTCAAATATTTTATTTTTTGTTTCCATAGGTAGGGAGATAAATAAAAATTGTAACAAATTTGCAGAATTTTTAACTTCTTGTAATTGGAAAATGGTGCTAAATAGAAACAACGTTTTGAATACATATTGTAGATAGTAACATTTAGTATACAATGTAATTTAAAAAATTCCTATTAATTCATAAATTTTGAGAATATTCCAGAAAAACTCTTCAGATCTTCAAGAAACTACCACTCCCGGTTGCACGATCAACACCAAAATCTAATCAGATCTAATCTAGGGTGTCAGAATATTGTATACAAAATTTCAATTTTTTTTATTCAGTGATATTTGAGTTATCGTACCGCCAACATCCATCCTGACACACACACACAGACAGACACACACTCAGACATCATCGCGAAATTATCAAAACCGTGTTCTAGGGACCTCAAAACGTGCTTATCCATTGAAAACTCACTATCGAAATTTTATACTTTTTTTCATACTTTTATTCTTATATATTTACATTATATAATGTCTGGCATTAAATTTTATTTACAAGGCGAATAAACTATCCATTATACAATCAAAGGTGTGTATAGTAACATTCTACTATTCTAGTCATTTAGATAGAAAACCGTGAAATTACGATTATAAAGCTCGGTTAGACCGTAGCTAAATATTCGAGAACTTTATTACATTACTAACGAGGTGTCCTATTTGAATTGTAAGAGTTACATCTCATCAGAGTGATTGATATTTAATAGAAATTTTTTAATATTTCACCGCCAAAGAAATGGGTAATTAATAATGAAATTAATTAGAACTTTCACCCCACGAAATATGAAATATTAATAACTTGCTTTTGATATACTCTATGCTATTTGAAATACTTTTACTTTTTACTTATTATATTTAGATTACTTACTTACATAATACATCATAACTTCGAGTACATACGTTTAAAGAGTATGTACAGATTAATACGCTGCAAGCGCGCAGCCAGGTTTTGTGGTTGTAGAGAGGTGAGTATTTAAAAAAAAATTATAGTAAAAAAAACGTGTGTGTGTGTGTCAGTATGTTAAAAAATAGTATTATGTCTATTAAATATATTTAAAAAAGTGTAGATGAATCTCTTCGTACAAGTTGGAAAAAATTGATGTTCCATTTTCCCCTTTTCTAAATTTAAAGGCCGATATCTCAAAAACTAAGCGAGAAATCAGACTCTAGTCTGCAGCATTGTATTTCTAACACTTAAATTAACCTGTAACAAATTTTCAGAATTTTGAAATTTTTTGACCTCCCAAAAACCGACCACCCTCGATTTCTCAAAAATAGTTCAATATATCGACTTAATTTATGCACCAATGAATTCCTCGCGCTTAAGTACATATGTGTAAGATAAAGACATAAGATTTATCACGGTTTCCCCATTTTTGAAGATTTCTTGAGGGGTACCCCTTACGATTTTTTCTAAAATCGACAATGTTGGATAAATCTTGTACCCGTCGGAATTTTAAGCTGAAAATTGGTAGACATATGTATTTCGGCGCGAGGAATTCATTGGTGCATAAATTAAGTCGATATATTAAACCATTTTTGAGAAATCGAGGGTCGTCGGTTTTTGGGAGGACAAAAAATTTCAAAATTTCAAAATTTAATTTAAGTGTTAGAAATACAATGCTGTAGACTAAAGGTTGATTTCTCGCTTAGTTTTTGAGATATCGGCCTTCAAATTTAGAAAAGGGAGAAAATGGAACATCAATTTTTCCCAACTTGTACGAAGAGATTCATCTACACTTTTTTAAATATATTTAATAGACATAATACTATTTTTAACAGATTGACACACACACACGTTTTTTTACTACAAATTTTTTTAAATACTAAGCCCTCCACAACCACAAATCCTGGCTGCGCGCCTGCAGCGTATTAATCTCTACATACCCTTTAAAAGTGAAGTTATGATGTATTTTGTAAGTATAAGTAGATGAATCCAATTATTGGGATACGAGAGTCCTGTTCAATGCTAAATATAATATGTAAAAAGTAAAAGTATTTCAAATAGCATAGTAAACCGACCACCCTCGATTTCTCAAAAATGGTTCAATATATCGACTTAATTTATTCACCAATGAATTCCTCGCGCCGAATTACATATGTGTACCAATTTTCAGCTCAAAATTCGGACGGGTACAAGATTTATCCAACATTGTCAATTTTAGAAAAAATCGTAAGAGGTACCCCTTAAGAAATTTTCAAAAATGGGGAAACAGTGATAATCTAGTATTGAATATCTACCCGTACCTGACCGGATTAGAACCCAAGTTGTCAGAACCAAAGTCAGTCACAAATTTATTATATTGTACAAATTATATACACAAACAATTCCCTCAAAAAAATCTCCTAACAAATTGCGAAATTCCTCGTTATCGCTCAGAGTGTCTAAAGCAAATAATAGTTTATCAGAAATCTCGGAGTTATGTGAATAGAATGCAATAAACAAACAATTGTACTTGCCGGACAGTAGCAAATGCGACGGTGTGTGGGTGTTCAGTCTGTCTGTGGGCTGGAAACCTGACATATTTGCTGAAATACGATACGTGGCTCTGCGCACTGCACAGAGCTGATCGAGGTGTGGATCGATGATCTAAAAGGCAGCCTGGGCCATAAGATGCCATTTTTATTAGAGAAATCTTTTACTTAAGTTTTTTGTATTCTAGCTGTTAAAATGGTGAAAAGTATGTCTAGGTTTCCCATTAAAATTGAAGTAAGAATTGACATTTTTGAATTAACTAAGATATTTTTGAAAAATTTAAGGATGCTCCCTCTTTGCTCTAATGCCAGTTTTTTTTAGGTTTTTCTTCGATTTGTTTATGTGCATGGCTAAACATGTCCAATTTTGTGAATATTTATGTGTATTTTAATACAATCCTACATCAAAATTCTAAAAAGTGTCATTAGAGTAAAAATAAGGCAACTTCAAGCTTTTCGAAAACGTCTTATTTGCTTAAAAAATCTTATTGTTTAAACTAATTTTATGGGGAAAACTGCAAGTTGTTTTTCGCTATTTTGACGACTGGTCACCCGTGAAACCTTGACCAGTGAAACACCCGTGAAACCGTCACCCGTGAAACTTACCCGTGAAACCTTGACCCGTGAAACCTTGACCCGTGAAACTTACCCGTGAAACCTAGACCCGTGAAACCGTCACCCGTGAAATTTACCCGTGAAACCTTGACCCGTGAAACCGTCACCCGTGAAACTGTTACCCGTGAAACCTTGACTCGTGAAACCGTCACCCGTATTACCTTGACCCGTGAAACCGTCACCCGTGAAACTGTTACCCGTGAAACCTTGACCCATGAAACCGTCACCCGTGAAACCTTGACCCGTGAAACCGTCACCCGTGAAACCGTCACCCGTGAAACTGTTACCCGTGAAACCTTGACCCGTGAAAAACAAAATTCAAAAAGTGTTCAGCAAAACCTATAATTTGACTGTGCAACCGCTTTAAATTTGAATACTGTGAAGGTTTTTTTAAAACTTTTGATATAGACTGTTTGAAATTAAGACTATACATTTATACTTGCTATGAAATTCAAAGCAAAATAAGGTGCTACAATATTCAAGATTGTGACTTTGTTTTTGAAATCTATGATTATTTATTTGTGCGGTAGATTTTATTTTACAACGCGAGGTTTTATATTACAGTACGGCACGAAGCGGAGTGCTTTAATAAAACTATGCGATGTACAAATACTGAACTTAATTTTCCATGAGATTAAGGTGTACGTCTACCCTAAAATTTTAGAGCGTTACAGAAGTGTACGTCTTCCACGTTTACTTTAATTATAATAGAAATATATGATGCTTTTACATATGAGTGTATTAACAAACGATGTCTTAATGCTTCTATATTTTTATTTTTTGTCTTTGGCCTAGGAATTTGAAGTAAAAAAATTTAATAATGACGTTTTTTGCGGTTTTTTATCATTATTTGATTTTTTTTCGGTCACTGTAAATGGCCAGAAAAATTTAAAAAGCAAAAAGCATGCAGTTGCCTCCTTTTTCGAATAATTTTTGTTTTACTTAATTTCTTTTAAAAAATACAGAAGTTATTATGGAAATACTGGAGCCATGTTTACTTCAAAATGACATTGCATAACTACGAGTAGGATTCGGGAAAGTACGAGTTTCGGGCTGATTTCGGGCAGCTGTAGTAGTGGGGAAGAGAGTGAAATGAAAAAAAGTAATATCGAGAGTATTCTAGGAATTCGAAACAAGGTACACTAGCCCCTTAAGTGAGATGCATTTGATATTTGTACTAAAATTTCCTTTTGTCAAGTAGCCTTGAAACAACTGCACTTAGATGTCGCCAGTAAATGTCACATTTAAAATTACCTAATCTGTTTTATATATTTCTACCTTTATTGAACAATAAATTTGGAAAGTAGTGTTTTTGTGGGCTCTCTTTTTACCTCTCGCCTCATATTCTATAAGAGAGGTATTGTAATGGGTCAAAATTTTCGAGTATGAGTTTTTGGTGGATAAGCACGTTTCAGGGTCTCTAGAATACGAATTTACTATTTTCACGATGATGTCTGTGTGTGCGCGTGTGTGTGTGTGCGTTTGTATGAACCGACGATTTTTCGTCCACGATAGCTTAAAAAGTATCAAACTGTTTATAACTAAATTTCATATTTAAGGTTTTAATAAGTATCTTAACATAGGATAAGATTTTGGTAGAAATCCGCAAACCGGAAGTAGTACTTTTAGAAGTTTGGAAAAGTTTTCCTTAAATATATTGGTACATTATTTATTTATGACAATTTTTGCAATTAAAAATAAAAGAAATTGTGATTATCTATGTGTACAATTAATTAAATACAATTAATTAAATACAAATTGCTGAATCTGGAAGTATATAACAATAAAATAAAGTACAATTAATATTCTATTTTTTTTAAATTCCAGTATCTTGTTGTCCATGATATAAAATTTGTTTCTACATAAAATTTGAATTATTATGACAGTGACAGTACAGTTGACATCTTTTGCTTGCATATTGGTTTACATTATCGTTTACATATTACATGAACATGAAACTATTAAAATGTAAGTAAAACTATTTATTAGATTAGTAGAATAAGCAGAATTAGGCGAGAGGTCGTGTGGTGGCCACAGCAGATTTTTTATTTTAAAGTTCATTTTTTTAATGACCTATTAAAGCAATAAATTTTGATGCTCTGTACCGAACAATATGCGGTAACGTGTAAAATTAAACTACCATAGACATCAACGATGTGTGATTGTTATGTCAGGAGGCCAAAAATCGTATTTACCTAATCAAATATTCTTGTTGAATATTAATATTAAAATATAACTTAAATAATATATTGCTGCAAGAAACGTGTTATAAATATTAATTTATTTATATTTATTTTGACATACGTATGAATAAACATACAATAATTTCAGCGCATGTAATATTCAATGTAAATGAACTAAATTGATTAACCAGAAAATTTACTGCAGCCATATACTTCTTGAAAAACCAATTATAAAACTCTTCAAAATTAGTTATTTTAATTTGACAATCATTAAAACTGACATATATCACAAAAAAGGAATAATTACACCGCGCTTACGACAAAATTATTCAATTAATTTAATACAGATATCGACATATTGATATTAAGAGTGTGAAATCCTACGCAAATAATACCCTAAAGTATAATTACCACAGTGTGTGAATGGGGTAACCTAAAAAGCTAAATTATCGATAAAATACAAAACTTGTCTAACCGTATTTGACGAAAAAACGCAACAACAAAAATAATTCTAAATGCAAATGGTTCAAGTGGATTGCAAACTTCAAAGAAATTTCAATGAATGGCTGATTCATGTACATAGAAACGAGAATTAGATGGAGTGCCCATTTGCCATAATAAGATTGTGTTTGATTTCTTTTTAGACGTTTCATTGACATTAATAGTTATGACTGTGGCTAAGGTTATAGTTATGCAAGAGAACAGAATATAATAGATTACTGTTACAAAAGAATGACTATCTTTTTAAAATCATCTTCATCCATATTCTTGACAAAATGCAATCATTTTTTTACAGAATAAAACTTAAACTTCAAAAATTCAAACTAAATAGTTGACGACTGATACCCGCACACACACAATATAATATATACAGGGTGTATCATAAGTGTGTCACTCAACTCACGCCACGCGAGTATACAATCAACTACTGCAATGGTTTTGTGATGTGTACCTGACTGGATTCGAACCTGAGATTTTAGAACCACAGTCAGTAACAAATAGTAGGTGTATTTTTGTTTAAAATTTTGCAATAATATCAATAAAGCAAAATACTAGAAGATGATATGTTTCAAATTAATACTGGTAAAATTTCTATTAATTAGAAATACAATTTAACAAAAGTGTGCAGTAATTTTTACTTCCTTGTACGGAGTAAGGAAGTATTGTAATCGCGAAAAATTTCGGTTCTCAGATTTTGACGGAAATATCCGTTTTGACCTTTTCTGAATCCATTATGACTAGTTTCGTTGTGACGTCTGTACGTACGTAAGTACGTACGTACGGACGTATGTGTGTCGCATAACTCAAATACGGTTAGACGTAGAAAGTTGAAATTTTGTATTTAGGACTGTTATAGCATCTAGTTGTGCACCTCCTATTTTTGGTTTCAATCTATATACCGGAAGTAGTACTTTTCTCAAATATTTCGATAAATATTTATTTTAAGACAAATTTTTTAATTTTAAATGAGAGATTATGTGATTATTACCTACAATCGGTATTTTATAAATATTTTTGTATATGGTATCATTTAAGAATAATTAAAGTATATATTTATAATTTAGTATTTCGGTATCTTGTAGTCCATGATCGATTAACATTTGTTACTACGTAAAATTTAAATGATTATGACATGACAGTGACAATAGTAAAATATGCTTTATATCTTCTTCTGCAGTTTAAATAAAATGACTAAAATATATTTGTGAGTATAGTAGCAGTAGCAGTAGTACTAGTATAATAAGTTAAAATAATTTTTTATATTATTCTACATTTTAGTTATTAAGAAAAGTATGAACACACAAGGCGTACAAGGAAGTCATGTGGTGTCCACGTCAGATTTTTTAGTTAAGCTTCTGTAAAATATAATAAATTTCAAGTCTAAAATTTAAAAAAAAATGAGCAAATAATAGCTGATCTCCTTAAGAGGCCCGTCTATCTCCTTAAGTCCAGCATAAAATGTACTAACGTAGCGAGTGTTTTGTGGCCAGTACAAGAATGGTAAAATTTTATTACAACAAAAATTTAATAGAGAAAGAATGGATTTACAGATGAACCTTTTTAAAAATTTGATTAAAAAATTGTAGGTACGTGATTATAAAAATTCCAAAACATGATAAATTGATTTTTTAAATTTTAAAAAGTACATCTGTAGATCCATTCTTTATTTATTAAATGTTTATAAAAATATTATTCTGAAGTCGATAATAATCTGACAATTTATTCGTAACGTAAACACAGTATTTTTCAACTTCAAATTGACATTGCATAGCTAGGATGCGGCAAAGTACGAGTTTCGGGCTGGTTTGAGGCAGCCGTAGTAGTGGGGAAAAGAGTGGAATAGAAAAAAAAGTAAAATCGATACTATTCTAGGATGGGCCGCTTAAGCAACTAGATGAAAAATGCAAATATTAAATAAAATTAAAGAAATTTTCAAGGCGCCTCTATTCAGACGCTGTCCAATAAAACCTGAAATTTATCCTCTCCTAAATTTTCTGTCGAACTTTAACTGCACTTTATAATTTTGCGAATTTGCATTCGGCTTTTGATCGGCTCGTGCATTGATTATTTATTGACATTCTTGTTCGATCATTGGTAGTTTGATTTGGTCCTAATTAGAATGGACGTTTTTCAATAACTCGTGCAGTTTATTGCCTACGATCGGCATTTGTCTTGTTAGCCAATTCTGGTTTATTACTGAACTACTGCTGGAGATTTACGCTAGTAATTCAACCGAGCTACCGGACAGGACCGTAGCGGGAAATTTACATCGTTTATTTTTTATAATTCGTTACAATGGGCTACTTGCATGCGGTACTGAGATATGTATCACTATGAACCTTGTGTTAGGTCTAAAACATTGGTCAAAATAAAAATTTGTTTTTTTGTAAATTGAGAGATAAATTTTGCTGTGAAGTAATTACTTTGTGTAGGAAATATGGCAGCCTTGTGTGATGTGACATCACATATTATTCAATATTTATTAATTATTTTTGGGCTTGTCGATAAAAATTATGCGAAAGTAAAAAATACAGATCCCAAGTTTTTATCTCTTGTTCAAAAATATTTAATAAAAAAATATCATGCAAGTAGCCTATTCATTTACTTTTAATTTGTTTGTGTATTTCAATTTATACAGAGTAATCCAAATGATTAATCTTCACGTGTCTTAAAAATTCATTTTGATCAAAACCACAGAATAAATTTAGTATTTATTTCCTGTCAAGCGATCGTTATGTACCTAGTGCCATTATAACATATTAAGGTGATCCTCTACCCATGGCAGTAAACAGTCAAAAACATTGATTCTGCACGCTATTCTATAGCGTTTATTGTTTTGTTAAACATAATAATAACAAGTAATTTATGTTTGAGGAGAAAAAATAGTTTATAGTCCCATATTTGTAAAAAAACTGCAATATTTTTTAAAAAGGAGGTTTTCACGCGCCACTGTACAACTTCTATTTATAAGTGAATTAACTTCAAATTGTAATATGTTGTCAACAAAGCTTGGATCTGCGAAACAACCGATCAAATTTTTTAAATTCGTTTTAAAATTGAAGATATATGTGTTAAAAAAATGACAAAAATTATCAAAATTTAAATTAACATATTTCGATTTAAAAAAAAAAATTTAAATTCTGCATCTTGCATTTTGTAGATTGTACTTTTATCTTTAACAATATCTTTAGATTATTATATTTAACAAAACAATAAACGCTGTGGAGTGGCGAGCGAAAACCATGTCTTAAGAAATATATTTAATTTTATACACAACGATTAAATTGTATTATCGAATCGAAAAAAATAATTCACTCGCTTCTTTGGCTCTTGTGAATTAATAATTCTTTCGTCTTTTTTTATCGTTTTATATAAAAATACCAATTTTTCTTTTCAAAATGAATAATATACCCAGTATTTAAAGTGAAATAATGTTATAAAAAATTAATAATAATACTCACTATTTTAGAAAAAGGAACTCGAAAAAAAAACTAATGGTCCAACATACCTGCAAACAAAACAAAAATGTGTTAGTTAACTCTCTTAAATTAATTTACTACTTTTAAATACTCACTAAATTTGTACTACTTATATCGCAATTTGTAATGCCAAAAATAATTCACATAATTAGTGAATTAGGTATTATAAATTTCTTTAACCAAGAAAAAAATTTACGCAAACATAAGTCTAACAAATTTATTTTATAGATTGAAAAAAAATCAGAATAGGTTAATAAATGATTTATTTATTTTGAAATAAGTTCTGAAATATTTTATTTATAATACGACGTTTTGGAAACAAATAATAATAGTTTACAAAACAAGCAATTATTTTTGTAAACTATTATGATTCGTTACCTGACGATTGAAAACATTATACCTACAGAACTATTTCCCAAATAAATAAATCATTTAAATTTATTTTACTTGTAGGTGTTTTGCAACATTTAAAAATAAGAAACACATACAAATTTTCACAAACCTGACTGACTCATTTCACAATCTCCTAAGAAACGTATTTTTATCTTTAGTGGGAGTAACTTGCCATTTTTATTCCAATAATTAATTATTCATAACTTACTTAACAATATTGTCCTCAATATATTTAGTAGTGAGTCATAGAGTAATACCTGCGCCGTTTTATTGTTATTGCCTCGTAAAGATTTTACTAACACTAAATAATTCTCTACTTGTGAATTTAATGCGTGTTGTACCCCCCACGGAATAATCATCGATTAAGGAAAATTATGCCAGCGATTGAGCATTTTTAGTGGAAGAGTTTCAATTAGTTGCTAATAATCTAATAAAGATTATGATTTATTTGTTTTCATTCTTTAGCACGTTATAATTGCGCGTAAATTGTCACTTCCTGACTATAATTTTCAAGCATTATTGCTGTTGAAATTAGATGAAATTGTATTAATTTTAATTGCATTATTTTTGAGGAATGAATTTTTCTATTTTTTTGTATATTTTTACCTCCCGCTTACTTGTAAGGTAAGGGAGGTATTGGAATCATGCAACAAATCGGATAGTTTCACGATGATGTCTGTATGTATGTGTGTGTATGGATGGATGTGGTCAAGGACAGATTTCTGGAGGTCAACTCAAATACGAATTACCCAAAAAAATTATATTTAGTACCTATATTACATTTGTATACTAATTGGAAGAGATGCTAATATTTTGGAACAAATATCTTGAGTGGAAGTAGTATTTTCTTGAAGCATTCTAACATTTTTTGCAAAAAATATAGGAAATTCTACGATAGTTACAATTTGCCATAAGGCATTTTAAAGAACAATAAATTACATTTTACAATATTTATTTAACATCTTTTCTCTCTTACCAGTAAAGGAAAACTATTTTGTAAATCACAATTTAGGAAAAAATTTGTAAATCTTATAGATTAGTTTTAATTTAAATATTAAAAAGACGCCAAATAGAAAAAATTACATAAAGAACTCATTTTATAAGACTTTTTCGCACTTATTGAAGATTCTACCAAGATTTTGAACCCTGGCAAAGAAGAAGTTCTTTTTTCTTTCTAGTGAGAATTATCTGTTAAATTGCGGTGCCGCCAAATTGAAAATTCTATGAATTTTGGAAAAGAAGAATTTATAATTTATTGATTGCTTCAAAACTACTCGTATATAATTATCACTAGAAAGAAAAAACTTCTTCTTTTCCAGGATTCAGAATCTTGGTAGATTCTTCAAAGAATCCTCGTGCGAACAGGCTCGTTAAACTAAATTTGGACGCGTGCGAAAAATCAGTAAGAATAGCTTCAGTAAAAAAATCGTTAATTTAAAAATACAAATAATTCTACGGCATTAACGCAAAGTAATAAATCAATAATTAAGAAAAACTATTAAAATTTTACGATTATTATTTTGCAATTTTTCCATTAGAAACATCAATTCCCGTGTCAAAAATTACAACAGTTTCAATTTGCAAAACAAATTTAGCTTGTGAAAGTTTAAAAACCTAACAATGCAGTTAGTAAAATGATGAACTAGTAAAGAAGCTATAAATAACAACATTATTAGTTTTTATAATTTAAAATTTAATGAGATGAAGAATATATTGTGCTATTTTTGAAGAAAGTTGGGATGATAGCAATCTCAAATTAATTTAAATGCTCGCTAACAAGGCAGAGATAAATCAAGCGTTTTGTAACTTATTGTTGAATTTCATTTTGTTTGTAATATTTCGGCCGTTTGCCATTCTTTTCGGTTAATTGGAAAGCTATTCTGCACTTCAGCAACTAATTGTGAAATATTATCATTCTCTGATTTATCTGGTGATGGCCAGGGATATTTTGTGTTCTTAACAACTATTTAATTTGCATACTTGCACTAAATCTCCTCTTAACTGCCTTTGAAAAGGACATACGAGAGTTACTTTTTCTATTATTTTCAGTTATTTACAATCGCAAGACTGCTGTAGAATTTTTGGTTTTCAGAATATATTTTTGATTCCTTTTTGAGCTTTCTTATAAGGTTAATATCATAAGTGGTTAAATTTTGCTAGAAAAATTTCAGATTGTTACGAGAGTTGTTGCCTAGCAATTTATTGAGTGACATTGACAAAAAAATCACGAGGTATCAAGCGAATGATTTTTAATCAATATGTCACGAAATAAATTGGCAACAATTTTTCGGATGACTATTTTACGAATGAAAAAGTCAATTTTGATACTACTGAAATAACATGTTGCTAAGAAAGTTCCAAGGTTCCAAAATATTTGTGTTTTGTCAAAATAAAACAAGGTAACTAGGTAAAACCTTAAATTTTTGTTTGTTTAGAAATGTATGAGTGGAATAGTCATTAAAAATTAAAATTAAATTTTCGGACACTGTTTATTAACTATATTATAAAGATGAGTTTCACAAAAGAATTTTGAATTTTTGGACATGAATCCAGGAAAATTGGCATTGACGTAAATTTGAGAGTATATTAATACCCATATAATTATACATATTTATACATAGAGTGTATTTATTTTAACGTGAAACATGGGCTATTTTATATCCATAGTACCATAGTTAATTATGAATTTGACAGAAGTGTACCAAAACGTTCTTTTAAAATGAAACATAGGGAATAAATTTAATTTATCCAACACCTCTTAATAAAAGCATCATACCTATGGTGATTTTAAAAAAGATTGCCCACTAGTGGCTTTGATCAAAATTATATCCATTTGTGGGTAAATTGTTACTTTGCTTGTTGGAAGTCACTATAGTAACGATGGTTTAAGTTGAAACTTAATATATTAACCATTTAAGCAGTTATTAAGAGGTGTTTGATAAAACGTTATACTTCACACTTGGGCAAAAAGGAATGATCCACTCGAGAAGATTATCACACTCAGCCTTCGGCCTCGTGAGATTTCCCTTGTGGGTAATTCCTTACTTTGCCCACTTGTAAAGTAAATAACTATTAATTATTCTTAAACAACTATTTATTTAATATTAGTATTTAATACTATTCTTCAAAATAAAACATTCATTTTGTTATTATTAATAATTAATTTACTTCTTTTTAAATAATAGCGCATAATAATTTCTGATTTTCACCTAAGAATTTTTCTTCCCTTGGGCCAAGTCCGAAGGCTGTCTCGGGCCGCCTGGTGTTATTTGTAGTACCTACTAGGTTTTTTTTATTTTTTATTGCATCTAACTAGTGGTGGCCAGCCTGAATACCCGAACCACAAATTTACATACGAATTTTGATGTGATTTAAGTTTCCTCTCGGGAGGGCTGGTCATTACCCACACGAGTAAATTTTACGAATTTCGTATCGTTAGTTTTACAACTAATTTATGGTGCTTTAAAAATAAAATCACGGATGAGTTGTATTTATGGTTAGCATAAAACGGTGATTATTTTAACCACAAACCAAATAAGAGATTATTTTTCGTTTCTCCTAATCTCAAATCGAAACTTTGACAAGATATTCCGAGAAATTCTTAATCACAAATTTGAAATGTCTATTTATAAATAGATTATGAATATTTATAACTAAGTATTACACATTTTTAATAAGATATTTTTATGTGAAAATTCTTGGAAAATTTTTATGATTAAGGTTATAATAATTATATATGTACATTATTCATCACACCCAATTAGGGTGTGGAATCCTCTTCCTCACACATAATGTGAAACATCGGTATAGAGGTCGTAGGCTAATTATAAAATCAGTCATTTTATAAAACGCCTAGTACACTTCTTGTATCCCACAGACTCGGTTTTGGTAGACACTCTGATTGCATTGAATTAAATAAAAAACCCAATAACCTTCTTGAGTCTGAAATACTCGGTTTTGGTACAAACTCTGATTGAACTGAACTTAATAAACAACCCAATACTTTTCGTGAGTCCTACATACTCAGTTATGGTTCTTTGACCTAATAAAGAGTGATATAAAATGATGTGACATTGTGTGAATGCCTAGGCTTTTTATAAAAAGCCGTCAATTCACAGGTACGGACGTTGTAACAAGACTGTAACTCAAATTTGGATGTAACGTTAATAAACAATAATTTAAAAAAATATTATTGCGGCTAATACCATTATTGTCAACTATCAGTAAATAAGGTAATAATAAAAAAGTGTCGTTTTTGCGTACCTAATTTCAACAATATGCCACTTGTTTTCGTTTATAAAATTGGTTCTTCTTATTTGAATTAAGTATAATAAAATAACTTGCGAATTACCTTCAGTTTAGGTAATTAAATTTAAAGGAAAATCCTAGAGATTTTCCAAATTTTTTAAGAGTAAGGCGGGCATTACACTATAAAAGTTCTTTGACAAAGACCTTTTATAAAATATGCTTGTAAGTGTAATAGATTTTATTTTATAGACGTTAGCTCAACTTTTATAGTGCAATGCCGGCCTTAATCTGACTTTTGCTTTTACTCGCCCTAGTTTAAAAACACACTGGGTAATTTTTCTAATCATAGTATCGCATGGTATACCTCACTGAATAAATAGGACGCGAAGTTAAACTTCTTCACCGGAAACAGGCCCACGCTCCGGGAGCGGCCCGTGGCTTACTGCGCATGCGCATCGCCCACGCACTCACCGTGGGCGCAAATTCACTTTGTTACGTCATAATTAATACAAAATCATAGTCAGTTAAATGCCGCGCACCGCCGAGCTGTTTTCATTGATAAACTCGCGACGTCTAGTCAATGAATATGTAATTATGAGCGAATAGTTTAAAAGTCATATTAATGAATAGCCTTGGTGACACGGTTGTATTGTACAGTGTTTGATTTATTTATAAATAAAATAAGTAAACAGCTTGGGAGAGGTTTTTATGTATTTGCGGTGACGTGATGAACAAATATCAATGAAGAATTTTTTCATTTTTATTATTA